>CM062819.1:845410548-846071857 GCA_031772625.1 Pinus tabuliformis | reverse complement strand
CACAAGGACATATTTGTGGCTAGAGGGTTTTCTCAGGTGGAGGGGATTGATTACGATAAGAATTTTTCTCTTGTAGCAAGGTACTCATCAATCAATTCCATTCTAGCACTGTTAGTGCAGATGGGATGGAAGATACGTAAGATGGATGTAAAGACAATATTCCTTAATGGCATGATTGAGGAAGAGGCCTATATTGACCAACCTGAAGGATTTGAGACCTTCCACAGAGAGTCGCATGTGTGCAAAATCAAGTGAGAATTGTATGGAATGAAACAAGCACCCCATGCTTGTTACACCAGGATGGATAGCTATTTTATCGGGTTGGACTTAACCAAAAGTGAAGCAGATGTGAACCTTTACCATATTGTGGTTAAAGGTAAATTGTTGATATTTGTTTTATATGTCGATGGTTTGATTCTGATAGGTTATGATAAGTTAATCAAGTCTTGCAAAGAGGATCTTGCAAGAGAGTTTGAAATGAAGGACTTGGGGCTCATGCACAACTTTCTTGGTATGGAATTATGGCAAGGAGATGAGAATCTGTTTGGCTCTCAGGGCAAGTATGTCAACGAGATACTGAAGAAGTTCCACATGGAGAGAAATAAACCCATGGAAACTCCTCTAGCAGGTAACTAGAGGAAGGATGATGCTACTTCTAGTGAAGTAGTGGAAGCTACTATTGATAGAAAACTTGTGGGTTCACACATGTTTTTTGTGAACACACGATTAGACATGTGTTATGAAATTAACCAACTTAGTCAAGCTATGGTTAAGCCTACCAAAATGTATTGGAAGGAAACCAAACATGTGTTGAGATACCTCAGAGGCACCACTCAGTTTGGTCTTTGGTACAGAAGGAAAGAGGGAGTGAAGCTTCAAGGCTTCACTGATGCAGATTGCGCAGGGAGTCCATCAGACAGAAATAGAACATCAAGTTGGATCTTCAGTATTGGGCCAAAATTGTTTCTTGGTATAGTAGGAAACAAAGATTAGTTGCACTCAGTTCAGCAAAAGCAGAGTACATCCCTGCTAATCAAGTAGCTTGTGAGACTATATGGATGAGGAGGATTCTTGTTGGCTTGTTTAGTTAGCAGATGGATCCAACAATGATTTACTGTGACAATCCGAGTTGTATCAAACTCTCTGAGAATCCAATTTTTTATGATTGGTCCAAGGATATTGATATCTAGTATCATCTTAGAGATTGTGTGCAGAGGAGAATCATGTTGTTGGAGTACATTCCTATAGAGGAGTAGGATGCATATATTTTGACAAAGGCCTTTTCAAGATGAAAATTCGAGTTTCACAGAGGCAGGATCGGGGTAGCAAATAATCCATTTCTTGTTGAGAGGGAGTGTTAAAAATAACAACAATAAATCCAAATTTAATTTGTTCTTAAATTAAATTAGGAATTAAATCGAAATTATATTCTCTTGGAAACTTGTTGATCCGAATTGGATCTATAGAAGACTGTCAAGGAACCATGATTGTATTAGGTGGCAAAAAATCTCTAAAGAATCCAAAACAACGATCAAAAACATCCTGAACTAGTGGCAATTGCAGCCAATGTGGAACAACAAGGACCTCGGTCAAAGCATGCTAACCGAGGCCCATGGAGACCGTGCAAGAGGTCAAAGTAGCCCCTAGGAGCCCCGGGCAAAAAGGGCCATGAAGGAAAAGCCCGAGCACTTGGTCATGTGGGGGAGCTGAAGAACCATGGGCAGAAAGGGAAAAAGCGCTGAAAGTACAAGGTGGGACCCGTGCTCTAGAAATCTAGCAGTATTGATCAGGGCACCCTTAAACGGTAAGAGGTTTCAGACGAGAGCGGAGCGATTCCATACTCCGATCGACACGTGGTAAGTGGAAGTGAGAGAAAATTGCCGTTGATCATGCGCTATCGGTCAAGCAAGTCAACCGCGTGAAACGTGCGTATGGCATTGGATCTGGGGGACCCAGATCGAACGGCTGAGATCACGCCTGATGGAGAAGCGGAATCGACGAAGGAATACACCGCATTTTAGAAGGATTTGGAATCTGTTTGACTGCCACAATGGAGGAAGAATGCATCCACGACGTAATCGACGAAACGAACTGACGAAGCATGCTAGCGCCATTTAGAGGAGGACAAGTGGCCACTCCCTGAGTGTTCATGATGACACCGAACATGGAACTCCAAGCGTAGTTGCAGAGGATTATTCGACAGAGGTGGAAGAGGAACCGAACGGGGATGGATGGCTAAAAGCCATGAATAGAGACAGTCGAATCAACGAAGTTAGACACAAGAAAGAGTCGAGAGACGGAAGAAGTGGAATAGTGAACCCTGAGGGGAGGAGTGAACATAAAGAGCAGTAAAGCAAAGCAGAAGAGACAGAGGGTCAAGCTGACCAGTAGTAGCATCGAGAACCAGAGAGCTTGGAGACTCAAGCCATCCCATAGAGGATATGTCCAGGCTGAGCACCACATTGGGCTCTTGCCATTGTAGACTAGAAGGTCACAGAGTTGGTAGAATAAGAAGAGTTTGTGCACTCCAGTGGCTTGGGGAATCCAAGAACCACCCTACCAAGCAAAACATTCTTCAGGAGAACTCACATTGAGTCCTTGTATTGTAATTCTCTGCTTAAAGGCAAAATAAAACAAGGCCACCACTGAAAGCTGGACCGGAGATGTAGCCCTGGCGAATAGGGTGAGAGCCTTATTAAAATTGCTTGTGTCTTTGTCTTGCTTACTGTATTTCTCTGCTGTCTTTCCACTTTATTGTCTGTGTATTGGCAATCTGATCGATCCGTTGCTTCAATAACACAAGACACACACACCAGCACATGAGTATGTAATACCTTTGTTTAATAAATCTTTAACTAATGTCACTCATAGGGTGAATATCAGATCAAGTGGTATCAAGGCTCTAGGCTGTAAGGTTAGACAAGCTTGTATTGCTTTAGCTGTGAATGCTCACTAGATCAAAGCTCAAATTAGGAGAAGGAGAGTTGGTGGAAACTAATCCTGAAATTGGGAGAGTCTATTCTCGAAAGACAATGTCAGAGGAGGGTTCCGTAAGGCCAGACCCTCAATTCATAGAGAGTTTCCTAGCTATAAAGCCTATGGTTGAAGAAATGTACAGAGACTTTAGAAAGGAAAAGGTTGAAGATTCATCAAGCTCTAAACAAGACAAGGAGAAGATGAGTCTCACTTCCATGACCACTCCAAAGGAAATGGGAAAGAGGAAAGCTTTCTCACACCTCCTAATAGCCCTGTGCATAATAAGAAAGCATCTTTGATTAAGCTAGATGTTAAATTGATTTGCCTATATATGATGGAGACCTAAATGCTGAAAAGTTGGCCAATTGGATTAGACAAATTAATGTGTATTGCAGGGTACAGAATATAGACTCGAACAAGAGTAAGATTCAGCTGGCAAGCCTACACCTAGGAGGCACTGCCTTGGTTTGGTGGGAAGGTAGAACCAAAGCTGATATGAAAAGACATGGCAAGACCATCTCTGTCTGGAGTGAATTTGTTGTTGCAATCAAAAAGCAGTTCTATCCATTGGTCTACATGAAACAAGCCATGATGAGTTGGCAAACTCTTCGACAGTTGAAAGGGCAAAGTGTGCAAGGGTATACTCAATAATTTACAAAGAGAGCATTGATGTTGGGTATCTCCTTAGATTCACCAGAGACTCTTTTGAAGTACATTGGTGGTCTACACAGCTACATGAGGCATACCATCCTCATGTCTAATCCCACTAGTATAGATGAGGTATCTGTACAAGCTACTCATCTAGAAGCTAGAGGAAAGAATGGCAATCGAGAAGTTGGGGGACCATCCTAGCCCACTGTAAGCAAGAGCAAGGAGAAAAGAAAGCAGAAGTGGAAAGCAAGGAAGGCTAACACTGCACAGAAAGCCAAAGCTTAATGCACTCATTGTAAAAAGGATAGGCAAGATGATGAGCATTGTTGGATTCTGCATCTAGAGCTAAGACCTAAGAAGTCTAAGGGCAAGAAGAAGAAGACAACTACAGCTATTCAGAAAGATTTGGGGTCAGACTCGGGAGATGAAACAACTATAGTAGCCAAAAGGTATAAAAGTAAGAATTCTGAAGCATCTACTAGTAATTCTACTCAATCTGTTGTTGATAAAGAAAATGAGAGAAAAAAACATGAGCTTTTCCATATTCAAGTTATTTCCAAAAATCAAAAGATTGATACTTTGTTTGATAATGGCTCACAGGTACATTTGATTTCTGAAGAAATTGTAAAGAAATTGGGATTAGCAACTACACCTCACAAGAAACCATACCCATTAGGATGGTTGAATGATAAAGCACAACTACAAGTGACTAGACAGTGCAAACTCAAGTTTTCTTTTGGGTCAACATTTGTAGATGAGGTTGAGTTAGACATAATTCCTTTAGATATATGTGGAATTGTTTTAGGAAGTCCTTACTTGTATGATAGAAAGGCTATTTTCTATAGCATTGAGAACAAGTATCTACTTGTTAAAGATGGAATTGAATACTTTGTAAGAGCTCATAAGCTCAAGAATAATTACACTCTCATAAACTCAGGACAGATGAAAAGAATGATAAATTCATGCAAACAATTCTTACTGATGGTTGTAAAGGAAAAGAAACCTGATAAAACCAATGTATTTGAGGGTTGTAATGTTGAACAACAAGCTGATATAGAAAAGGTTGTTTCAGAGTATGATGTCTTGTTTCAAGAACCTAAAGGTCTGCCCCCAGAAAGCGAATAGTACATGATATTATTTTGCAGCAATATGTTCCATTGCCTAACATTGGGATGTACATGTTGTCTGCTTTAGAGAATGCTGAAATCAATAGGCAGGTGTAGGAGTTGCTCGAGAAGGGCTTCATCAGGCCTAGCACATCACCATGTGGGTCACCAATCATTTTGGTGAGAAAGAAAGATGGCTCGTGGAGAATGTGCATTGGCTACCGAGCACTGAATAAGATAACAATAAAAAATCATTATCCCCTTCTTCGCATAGATGATCTTTTAGATCAACTGAAGGAAGCTGTTTATTTCACCAAGCTAGATTTGCACAGTGGATACCATTAGGTTAGAGTTTCACAGCAAGATGCATGGAAGAATACTTTCAAAACAAAGCAGGGATTGTATGAATGGTTGGTTATGCCTTTTGGCTTAACTAATGCTCCTGCTACTTTCATGAGATTAATGAATGATGTACTCAGACCTTTTCTTGATGATTTTGTTATTGTGTATCTGGATGACATTCTGATTTTTAGTAAAATGTGGGAAGAACATTTAAAGCATGTTAAGTAGACATTATATGTTTTGAAAAGAGAAAAACTTTATGTTAAACTCTCAAAGTGTGAATTTGGCAAAACATCTCTAAACTACTTGGATCATATAGTAAGGGGAGGTGAATTGAAAATAGATCCCTCTAAAGTGGCAGTCATTGTGAACTGGCCTAAACCCAGGTCTGCTACAAAAGTGAGAAGCTTCTTAGGAGCAGCACAATATTGGAGGAAGTTCATTTCTAACTTCTCCTCGATTGCAGCTCCCTTACATGCTTTAACAGCATTGAATAAGGTGTTTCAGTGGGGAGGCAAACATCAAAAAGCCTTCGAAACCTTGAAAGAGAAAATTAGTACAGCACCTGTACTAGCACTGCCAAATCTGCAAAGACCATTTGAGATCCAAACTGATGCTAGTGACTATGCCATGGGAGCAGTGTTGGCACAACACGGTAAACCCATATGTTATCATTCTTAGACTTTTAATCCTACAGTAGTTAACTATGCTACATACGATAAAGAATTGTATGCATTAGTTCAGAGTTGTGAAAAAGTGGAAACATTACTTAACGGGCAAAGAGACAATAATACATACTGATCATCAGCCACTTCAATATCTACACTCCCAAACTAAGTTGCAGCAATCAAGACATTACAGATGAATGGGTTTTCTACAACAGTTTCATTTAGTCATCAGATATAAAAAGGGCATACATAGCAAGGTTGAAAACATGTTATCTAGACCCATTATAAATGCATCTACCATACTTAAGCATAATTTTGTGCTACATGAAAGCTACATAGAACAATATGCTCAGGATATGGACTTTAAAGATATATATGCAACTTTGAGTCAAGGCAAAAGAGTAGAAGAGTTGGACTATCATATAAAGGACTGACTCTTATATCATTGTGGGAAACTTTGCATTCCACAAACTGAGAGGATAAAGATAATTAGGAAAGAACAAAATTCTCTGATATCAGGTCACTTTGGGGTAAGTAAAATAGTTGCACAGCTGCAAAGATTCTGCTATTGGCCGAAAATGAATGAGACAGTTTCTAGATATGTAAGAGGGTGTGCCATGTGTGCTAAAAGCAAGCCCAGCAATAGAAAACTAGGCTTGTACACTCCATTTCCAGTTCCTTCTCACCCTTGGGAAAGTGTTTCCATGGATTTTGTTGGAGGACTGCCTAAATATAGGAAAGGTCATGATTATCTATATGTTGTTGTCGATAGGTTCAGCAAAATGTGTGTTTTGATACCTTGTAGTAAACAGATCACAGCTGAACAAACTGCAAAATTATTCTTTGAAAATGTATGGGTTCATTTTGGATTACCCACTTCCATTGTATCTGATCGAGACACCCTATTTGTGGGGAAGTTTTGGTCGAGTCTGTGGGAACTGATGGACACCAAGTTGAAGAAAAGCACAACTTTTCATCTACAAGCAGATGGCCAGACAGAAGTAGTAAACAAGACAGTGATCCAGTTATTGAGGGGTTATTGCAACAAACATCCTAAGCTTTGGGATGAACACTTGTCCTACATGCAACATGCTTACAACAGAGCCAAACCTCTTCTACACAAAGATATCCTTTTGAGACCTATTGTGGTTTCACACCAAGGTCTCCTTTGGATTTTGTCTTTGGTAAAGATACCATGGTTAATGGACACAGTGATGTGGACAAGGCAACTAAGTTCATTAAACAGATCCAGGAGATCCATCAGGCAATACAGGAACAGCTAGAAAAGAGCCAGGCCAAGTACAAGGCTAGGCATGATAAGCATCGAATGGAGCATAGTTTTCAAGTTGGAGACCAAGTCTAGCTGTATATCAGCAAGGACAGGATGCAAGGTGAAGGTAAAAAGATAAATCCTTCAGGTATGGACCTTTTAGGATACTTGAGAATATTGGTGAAAATGCTTTTTGCCTTGATCTACCAGCTTACATGCACATCTACTTAGTTGTAAATGCAGATTGCTTGAGATTGTTTGAACCTTCAATGATTGAGGACCCTGAAGAGCAAAGTTAATTGTCTTCTATTGATGACCTGCTACCTAAATATCTTAATGAATTGTAGGAAGACACAGTGCTGGACAGGAATGTGAGGATCACGCACAGGGGAGATGTTGAATACCTCAAGATTGGGCTCAAAGGTTCGAAGCCAAGCAGTGCAAAGTGGATTGAGATTGGATAAGTAAGAAAGCAATACCCTCACTTAGTCGATGCTTGAAAACCAACTTTTGGTGGTCCAAAAGCTTTTTCAGTGGGAAGGCCGTCATCCGAATTGGATCCATAGAAGACTATCAAGGAACCATGACTGTATCAGGTGGGAAAAAATCTCTAAAGAATCCAAAACAATGATCAAAAACACCTTGAACCAATGGAAATGGCATCCAACATGGAACGACGAGGACCTCAATCAAAGCACATTGATCGAGGCCCATGGAGACCGTGCAGGAGGTTAAAGTAGCCCCTGGGAGCCCTGGATCGAGAAACAGAGGTGGCTTAGCACTAATCACACATCGTTGGGCGAACAGGGCTGTGAAGGAAAAGCCCGAGCACTCGGTCACATGGGGGAGCCAAAGAACCGCGAGCGGAAAGGGAAAAAGCACTGAAAGTACAAGGCGGGACCCGCGCTCTGGAAAACCGGTGGTATTGATCAGGGCGCCCTTAAATGGTAAGAGGTTTTGGATGAGAGTAGAGCGATTCCATACACCGATCGATGCATGGCAAGCGGAGGTGAGAGAAAATTGTCGTTGATCGCGCGCTATTGGTCGAGCAAGTCAACTACGCGAAATGTGCATATGGCGTTGGATCTGGGGGACCCAGATCAGACGGCTGAGATCAGGTCTGATGGAGGAAGCAGAATCGACGAAGGAATATGCCATTTTTTAGAAGGATTTGGAATCCGTTTGACTACCATGGTGGAGCAAGAATGCATCCATGATGTAACTGTCGAAACGAATTGACGAAGCATGCTGGCGCCGTTTAGAGGAGGACAAGTGGCCACTCCCTGAGCGTTCATGATGACAACGAACAGGGAACTACAAGCACAGTTGCAGAAGGTAAATCAACAGAGGCAGAAGAGGAACCGAACAGGCATAGGGGACGGATAGCTAAAAGCCATGAGCAGAGACAGTCGAATCAGCAAAGTTAGACACAAGAAAGAGTCAAGAGACGGAAGAAGTGGAACAGTGAACCCTAAGGGGAGGATTGAACACACAGAGCAGTAAAACAAAGCAGAAGAGACAGAGGGCCGAGCTGACCAACGGCAGCATCGAGCACAAAAGAGCTTGGAGACTCAAGCCATCCCATAGAGGATCTATCCAGGTTGAGCACCACATTGGGCTCTTGCCATTGTAGACCAGAAGGTCACAGAGCTGGCAAAAGAAGAAGAGTCTGTGCACTCCAGTGGCTTGGGGAATCCAAGAACCACCCTGCCAAGCAAAACCTGCTTCAGGAGAACTCACGCTAAGTCCCTGTATTGTAATTCTCTGCTTAAAGGCACAATAAAACAAGGCCACCACTGAAATCTGGACTGGAGATGTAGCCCTGGAGAATAGGGTGAGCTCCTTATTAAAATTGCTTGTGTCTTTGTGTTGCTTACTGTATTTCTCTATTGTCTTTCCACTTTATTGTTTGTGTATTGGCAATCTGATCGATCTGTTGCTTCAATAACATAGGACACACACACCAACACATGAGTCTGTAATACCTTTGTTTAATAAATCTTTAACTGATGTCACTCATAGGGTGAATATCAGATCACTTGTAATAGTTAACTAAGTTAATTTGACCTAGTTAGCTCAGTAAATTTGAGTTGGAAGTATATCTAGAGTCATGTAGAATGATTCCTAAATTTTAGGGGTCCAAGTTGAGTTCTTTTAAGTTGTAATTAATTAACTCATTCTAACTGAGTTATAGTCAGTTAAGCTAGTTCAAACAATTGGAGGAACTAGTACGAGGTCTAGTAGTGGGGAGAAGCTTTAGTGAAACTTCACTGCTCCACCAGTTAATTGTTCACTCATAAATAACTCATGCATGTTAGTTCAAAGGAAGACCTAGTTGATATTAGAGCTCAGGGACAATATATTATCAATTTTATAATTTTCTGAGTTGTATAGTTGGTGCATACAATCAGTAGAAGGCCTATGATGGATTACACAGTTGTGGTGAGGGATTTTCCCAATTAAATATGGGCTAATTCTCTCAGGAATTGCACAAGGAAGTAGGGGCTTGGTAGGCAGCAGATTTGGCTAAGTGTTGGCTTGAGTTAGTTTGTGAAGCAGTGAGATAGATTATACTTGTGCAGAGATTGTTCAGGTTGAACAAGAATTGTATTTTGTTCTCAGATATTCTAGTTAATGCAATATAGATAGTCTAGGTTTCAAGCAGTTGCTTTCCCCAGAAAAATATTGTATTATGTGAGATTGAAATTCTTCCTTTTTGGCTTAGTGTTTTCATCAATCAATTATTGTTTCTGTTTATGAGTAGAATAGATTCAAGTATTTTGTTTTAGCATATTACATAAGAAATTTGAATCTACAAGTAAAAATATACAAAAGATGCACATAAGTATGCACTGTCTTACAGTGTGACCTGCGGACTTGGTTGCATCTATCCCAACCAACAAGCTTCGAATGGGTGCCTATTCAGTCCTAATCCCTCCCTTCATGGAATAACTCCCCTTCCTTTGTGAAACCTCTATCCCATCATTAGCGGATCTCATCCCTTGGAGAATGGATCCCAAACTTCCCATTCTTGGCCTATAAAACTACTACAGGTCTAAGGATTGGGGGACAATTGTTGGAAGTAGGTTTATGCTGTTGGAATAAGGTTGGAAGGCTATTCTTGCAAGGGAATGGGTTGGATATTGTGGAAGGGACTTCCAACATTAAGGCTATATGGTTGTAAGGCTTTTCTCTAGTTTATTAATATAAAAGCAATTGTTCTTTCTCAATTACATCTTTGTTGATCTAATTTGTAGGATTCCTTAATCACCTACATAGATTTTGATTGCATATTGATCAGTTTATGATATATAATTGGTTAATTAGTCCATTTATCTCTTTGATTATATGCTTAAATGCTTTGATCTCTTGTTTCTCTCTATCTATGTAGATCTCTTTCAGGACATTATGGAGAAGTTGTGGGAAGCAATGAGAGGATATCTAAAGCATTGAGGAGCGAATGGTCGAAAGCTTTGAAGGGGACTTCATCAATCATTTCATTAAATAGTTAAGAGTCCTCTATCATTTTATTTTATTTCAGTCAATCAGAGTTTAGAGAAAGTTAGTAGTTCTTGTTTGTTTTTTACTAGGGTTCTTTGAAGTCTAGGGAGATCGCTCTTGTCCGCAAGAGGGATAAGTCCACGTAACAAAATGTAATATTGTTGGAGGTAAATATTGCCATATTTCTAGACATCATAATGCCTCAATTAAGTCAAAGGTCATTTCATTTATTGACAAGAAAACTATATGGATGAATGGTAACTCTATTCTTGACTTGGTAATCCCACCTTTGTCTTCCTTTCCAATGGGGTAACTTAGTCTATAAAAGATTCTATCTCATCAAAAGATTCATCATTCTTGAACACTACTAATCATTTTGGTCAAAGTGTCAAAAGTGAATACTATGGTCAATCTAATTTAGTATATTGGTGCTTGGTGAAGACATCAAATTCATTAAGTGGTTGAAATGGAAAATCAAGCCTTAATAAGGCAATTCTTTGGATGTCAATTGTCAAATAAATTATGAAAAGGATGAACCTAATGTTGATTTTTTTGTAGCATCTGGAGGTATTACCAAATGGTAAAGAGGTCTCCAAGTCATCTTAAGAGAATTAAAAATAAAATCTATATTTTGGAGCATCAAGTCAGACCAGGAAATCAAGTCAAACCAGGAAGGTGAAGGGACATGTCCCTTAAAATATTTTAGCCCATTCAACTTTTATAAATAGGCATTGTGATGCCTCATTTGAACATCATCGAAGGAAGCAAGTTTGAGCAAGAAAATTAAGTTTTGGAGATCATCCTTTTCTCTTTTTCTTGTCCGCATATGTGGAAGAGCATTTGAAAAAGTTATTTTTCTATTTGATAGAGTTAAATGGGTGTTGACCTAGTAGTTTTACCTCAGGTTTGAACATAGTTGACCAAGGGTTTGACCACATAATTGATCATAGTCCACACATGTAGACTTGACCTTAGTCTGTCCACCCCAAGTGCAGTTTGACCATAGGGACGATGTTGACTGTAGACTATAGTTTGACCAATGTTGATTTTGATTGGTTTTAACTAGTGTTGTATTGTTATAATTTGAACAAGTTTGATTGGTTATTTTGACTTGGATATTGGCACATATTTCTAGAAAAATTGGATTTGTAAACCTTATTGAAGAATATTTTCTCCTAAAAGAGAAGTCATTGGTTTTCTCCCAAAGTTGGGTTTCTTATGGTAACAATATTGACTCTATTGTGCATGGTTGTATTTCTATGATGTTTATTGTTTAGGGTGTATTTACTATTGATATTTTCTATTTATATTTTCTTAATGATATCAGTGACATGAGATAAATTATTTGAAGATCATTAGGTAGTAATTATCAGATCATATTTTTTTTTCTGCTACACACACTGTAGAAAATTCAACATGGTATCAAAGCATTGTTGAAAGATCAACCATTGAAGTCAGCTTAAGAAACATATTCAATAACTTGTTTGGATTTTGAATATCTTTTCAAGATGGTGCCAAGTTTTAGAATAAAAGACAAATCTTGGTTTACCAAGATACTCCTTAAGGAAAATGAGATTCAAGATAATGTGAAGGAAGTTATTCTAGAGCTAGAGTGAATTGAGGAGAGAGTCTTTATCTCCGCTCTTTTTGGAACTTCCACTAATAGTAGTGATGTTTGGTTGGTGGACAATGGTGCTTCTAGGCACATGATAGGATTTAAAAAGTTTCTCTTAGATTTGATAGAGCAATTTATTATTATAGGTGGAACTTGAAGATAATACCAAGCATGTATTTAAAGGAGTTGGATCAGCATCGTTCCAGCTAATATTTTTTCACCTACACTACAGGGATTTACCAGCTTAGAGGAAAATGGTTACGGATCTTCCAAATATTTAGATTGAACATGATGGTGTTTGCATAGGATATGCACTTGGAAATAATGCCAAGGGATATTTTCCAAGCAGTGATAGTAGGTCTAAGGGGATGATGGATCTATTGCATTCAAATGTATTTGGACCAGTAACAATATCATCCTTGGGTGAATACTTATACTATGTGACTTTCATTTATGATTTCTCTAGGAAGACTTGGATCTACTTCATGAAGACCAAGGATGAGGTCTTAAATAGGTTCTAGGAGATTAGGGCTCAGGTAGAGAACTTGATAGGGAAGAATGTAAAATATTTGAGGAGGAGAGTACACTTCCAAGGACTTCCTTGATTTTTCTACAAAGAGGCAAGATCAAGAGGCAACCCTCAACAATTTATTCCTTAATCAAGAGATAAGAACTTTTAATCATATATTCTCTCCCTTGATTATTATTTTTATTTTTATTAGGTCAACCTCTTGTCCTTGTATTTTTTTGCTTGGTTATAATTTTTCTTCCATGGCCTCCTGAATGGATTTTGTGGAAAGGAAGAATGTATCCATCATGGAGACTACCAAAAGTGATGATTCATGCAAAAATTGATAATATAGAGAAGTACGAAGCAAGGTTTGTGACAAGAGGGTTTTCCCATAAAGAGGGAGTGGACTATGAGAAGATTTTTCTCCAATCACTAGATGGTCACATTCTTGGCCTCGAGCATAGAATCAACAAACGAGATTGATGTTTGAGAGGGAGGATTGTAGAAATTGTTAGGACATCAAGGAACATGCTATATGACCAAAAGAGCTTCAAGTTCTAAGGAAGTAGATAGTTAGGCAAAATGCAAAGAACAACCTTCCAAGAGGATGTCATGGATTATAAGATGCTTAGAGAAAAGAGGTCTCTAAGAGTTGTATGAATTTTATGAGGAGACATGTCAAACAAAAGAGTATTCTTTAGTGATAGAGGAAGCAATAGTGGCAAAAGGTCTTGCTTACATGACAAAGGGAGAAAACTGGATTACCTCACATGGATTTTCTTCAATGTCAGAGGGAGTTAGCCTCAGAAGTTTGAGATGAAGGATCTTGGCATAATGCATTATTTCTTGAGATTGGAGGTGTGTATGACTAGATGATATCTTCCTCGAATAGAGAACTATATAGTCCATATTTTGAGGAGATTCAGTATGATAGAATGTAAGTCCATCACTGCACTTATGGTGACCAATCTGAAGAGTTGAGTGATTCTAATTCAGATTCATATTTAATGGATCCCATGATCTATAGGAAGTTGAGTAGAAACTGAAGTAAATCCAACTCAAGAAATAGAATCAATCTTAGTTCACACTAGCCTAGAGATTACCGAAGTAGTTCAAACTGAATCTGATACTAGTGAAGTTTCAGATACTAAACTAATTGAACCATACATAGAAGAACCCGAGTTTGAATTTTCTCAACCTGAATCACCTTCGGTTGTTATAACTCCTACTCCTGACCCACCTTCATCTAGAAGGAAGCTAGTAATTATGACTGATTTACCTCCTGGGTTAATTACCATTGAAGATATTACCAAAAATGAAGAGATATAAACACCTCATTCTCCATTTACCGGTAGTGAAACTTTTGACCCAAGAGTTCCTTTCTCTCCTTTCTGACCTGACCCTTGGTATTCTACCACTTTGAGTTTTTTAGGTCAAAATTTGTCACCACCACACATTCCTTTTTATTCACCAGAAAGAACTATGTCAAAAATTCCTATTGGGAGCCAACCCATTGATTCATCTATGTTTACTAGCTCCTCGAATCACTATTGTATGGTGGTCCATCAGTTCCTCCTGGATACCAGTCACTTACTGAGACTTTTTCAAGAGCTGCTTCTTCTCCCCAACCTTCTACTTGGTCATCTAGTTTATCTACATGTACCTTTCAGATCATGAATTCCATAATTGAAGCACTTATGACATCAGAACAAAAAATTCACATGGTTTTTGGTAATTCAAATAACCCTCAAGTAACCTCGACTGGTGTTTATTATCCGCTTGGAGGGAAACCACCTTATCCTCCACCTATAGGACAACCTATTATTGGGGGTCAACCCTTTTCCAGAACTTATGGTCAGATGCCTCAGCTTGGTCTAGGTCAACTTGTTGTAAATCAACCTTTATTTGGTACTCCTTATACTAGGACGAACACTATTTGGAATCCTACTTTTACTCAACAATATGGTCCAGTTGCTCCACAAGTGCCGCTTTATCAACCTACTCAGACTACTTGACAAAGTATTCCTCAAATATCTATTCAAGTATTGTCGTACCTGTCCAGTAGCCTGTTCAGGGGATTTCACAAACAATTGTTCAACAACCCGTCCAAGGAATTGCTAAAACACCTGTTCAACAACCAATTCAACGACCTGTTCAAATTTCACCACAGACACTTGTTTAAACACCTATTTCATAGTCGGTTCCACGTTATCCTCAGACACCTATTCCAAGAGTATCACAAACGATGGTTTTAGATACCCCTCAAACATATGTTCCTTAGAATACTTAAGCAATCTTGAAGGCTTCTGCTTATCAAACTGTTCCTACGGTCCAATCTATACCACAGATTCCTATCAGGCAACCCATTGTAGGAACAATGCAAACACCTTTTTAATGTCAAGCTTTCCAAAACCCAACTTTTCAAGGTCAAGCTTACTGGGTTCCACCTTTTAAAGGACAAGTTTTTCAAAGTCCACCTTTCCAAGGTCAAACTTTCCAAAACCCACCTTTTCAAGTTCAAGTTATTCAAAGTCAACCTATTCAAATTTAATTTTTTCAAGGTCAACCTTTGCAAGTTCAACTTGTACAAGGTAAATCTTACTTAGGTCAAATGGATAAAGCTCAACCTTTTGAGAGTCAACCATTCCCTGGTCATACTTATCAAGTCCCTGTTCAACCTCAACTCAGTATGGTTCACCCTAGTTACCTTGGTGGAATTCCAATTCCAACTATCCAAGATATCCTGGGTATCCTCCTCCTCGAGTTGGTCTTAACCCACAAGATTATCAAACTTTACCACAAGACCCTAACCGACAGTTACCGTTTATTGCAACCCTATATTTACCAGATTTATCTCGGTTAACAAATGATCCTATTTATTATTATCCTTATTGGTCGATGATTCCTACCAAGTTACCGAGTGACATACCCAAATTTGAAGGCAAATTGGGAGAATACCCATCCAATCATGTGATGACATATCATCTTTGGTGTGCATCGAATTCTTTAATTGATGATTCCATTTGTCTCGCCTTTTCCAACAAAATTTAACCAGTTCGGCAACCAAATGGTACATTGAGCTACCTCGCGCCTCTTTCCATAACTTTAACTCCCTGGCAACAACATTTTTAACCCACTTTAATTTACTGATCCATTATGATACTGGTACTGAACTATTGACTTCTTTAAAAAAATAAAAATTGACTCACATTTCCAATCATATCCATGAATGGAGACGTAGATGATGATTACTCAAGGTTTTTATTTCATATCAGATTTTAGTTGAGTTTTTTACGAAGTCACTTCTTCCAGCTATTACCAAGGATGTTGCTAAGGGAGGTGTTGTCACGGAAGAGTAGGTAATTTCTCATGCCTAGTATTTAGACTTAGTTTACACCCAATCTGGCACTTTGTACAAGAAAATCCTGAATTTACCATGCCCTACAGGTGAACCAATCATTATGTCTCCTACAATATCTAATGTCGTTGATGGTATAATAGGTTTTTTTAGCCAACAGTCTAAGGGGAAAAAGAAAAATTCTAAAATTACTCAGACTTTGGCCATACAAGATACACCATCTGAAATCCTTTCTCTGGAAACTATTTTCAAGATTAATGTTGTAGAATCATCTACCAACAAGTCCAAATCAACTAGAGGTAAAAAGAAGGGGAAAGGTAAATCGAAACAAAATGCTTCTTCGAAAGAGAAACCTACTAAAATTGAACCTATTGACGAAAAACAAAAACCTCGCTATCCTTTCCTTATTTTCAATGACGATTGCTATACGAAGGAATGCCCACATCGAGCAAAGGTTTCTAAATTCATTAAAGGTTCTCCAACTCCCATTGTTTTGAAGGATCCATTTCCTTCTCAATATAGAAAAATGGTTTCTCATAACACATCTTCCTCTTCCACATCACAAGATATCATGATGATGTCTTCACAGCAAGTTATGGTAGCTACGAGATCAAAAGATTATAGGTCTAAGGGTCCTATTGACAATGGAAATGAGGCTAGTTCATTTGGTCAACCTTCCAATTCAATTCCTCCTCCTCATTCTAAACCATTACAAATTGAGAAAACAAATCCTGACATGATGATTTGACAACCTCCCAAAGGTGTGCTTCAAAAATCAACTTTCAACCTACGTGCTAGAGTTGCACAAAATTATAACATTTTTGAAGACCTGACTATGTCTCCTTCCGCAATGTCATCTCTGGAAGTGCTGCAAACATGCTCGGCACAATGGAATATTTTATTGTCACCCATAGAAGCTACCGATAAGTAGGACTCTAACCTAATTATCTTTGATCTTGAGAGTCATATCTCGAGACTCCCTCATCAACTAGCATTCCAGATTCCAGTTTTTGTTAAAACTAGATGAGTATTTCACACAGTTGTTAATGAAGGAGCTTCTACGTGCATTATGTCAATTGCTTGTTGGAAAGCTTTAGGTTCTCCAACCATCAATCAGTCACCTACCACTCTGAAAGCCTTTGATGGAAGAGGTTTTCATCCTTATGGAATCCTGAATGATTTGCCCATAGATCTAGAGGGAAAAACAATTGCCATCAAATTTGAAGTTGTTGATGCTCAGCTCGATTACAACCTTTTTCTTTGTTGAAGTTGGACCTATGCTATGTCAACAGTGGTCTCATCACTTTTTCAAATGATATAATTTCCTCACAAAGGGAAAATTGTCAAAGTAGACTAATTGTCTTACTACACTTCAGACCCTAACTCTACGGGTAGCATACCTTTTGTTAGAAAAATGAATACTCTTTATGAGGATATTGGTGTTGGTTTACTCAAAGACTCATCACTGATGGGAACCTTTGTGCTCCCTCCACCAAATTTTCCTTCTAATATTGCCGAGGTTAACATGATTACATCAAGCACTACGGAATCTTTTTATTTGTGGATAGTGCCTTTAGAGTTTGAATTAGACTCCTATGGTAATGAGATGCCTTTGACACTTTTTGAATTGGCTTACTAGGCAGTTCAGTCATCTTCTGACCCTTCATATTCTGACATTGATTGAGTGAATGCGATCAATGCTGATTATTCTCCTTTACCTTGGTTAGAACAGGTTTCACTCCCCGATCCTTTCGATTATATGTTTCCAACAGAAGAAAGTATCATGGAGGTCATGACTTTGAATGAAATGCCATGGAACAATTACCATCATCGTTCATCTTTTCTACCTAACCCTGATAAAATCAAGAGTGATTTTTCAACTATGTTTTCACCTGAGATAGTAGATAGTCTAGAATCGCTCATTTAAATTTTTCAAGATGACTCCGAAAGGAATTTGGGAAATATATCTACAATGATTACTATTGACATCTAAGTTAAAAATGGAATCGTTGAAAATATTCACATAGGAGCCTCATGCTCAATTGAAGAAATTCAAACATATAAGGCCCTATTTCAAGAATTTTGTGAAATTTTTGCCTGGCCTTATGAGGAAATGCCACTAGTTGACCCAAGCATTGTAGTACAAGAAATTAAGACGTACCCAGATGCTAAACCTATCAAACAACGATTACATCTAGTGCATCCTTGAAAAGCTGATGCGATTAAAGTTGGGGTTGAGAAACTGCTCAAAGCAGGCTTCATCTTCCTTGTTCCCTTAACTGATTGGGTGTCCAATATCATAACTATTAAAAAACAAGCAGGGAACCATTAGAGTATGCGTCAATCTAAAGGAAATTTATCCTACTCCCTATATCGATCAAATCATTGAGTAATGTGACAAAAATGAAATGTTTTCATTTATGGATATATTTTATGGCTACAATCAAATCAACATACTCCCAACTAATCAACACAAAACCACAGTCATCTGCCTATGGGGGACTTTTCCTATCAAAAACTCCCATTCAGTTTGAAGAATGTTGGTGTAAATTTTCAAATTTCTAGCTCATTCACTATGACGAGAAGACCATCAAATGAATTTGAGATCAATCTTTATCATATGTCGTCATTAAAATATTCGCTTGAATCCACATAAGTGTGTTTTCTGTGTGTAATCTGGTTGATTTCTAGGATTTTTCATTTCAAAGGAAGGAATTCGTGTCAATCCGTTGAAGGTTGAGGCTATGTTGAATCTACCTCCTCTTTCCAATCTTCACCAACTCCAAAGTTTGTAAGGGAATGTAAACTTTCTATGTCGATTTATCTAGAACTACGATGAGTTAAATAAAGGTTTTACTCGATTTTTGAAAAATGGCATCTCATTTCTCTAGGATGAAGTTTCTCAAAAGGCATTTGACACACTTAAATATGCGTTGACCCATACACTATTGTTGCATCCTGCTGGTTATCACCGAGACTACTTTTTATACTTAGCCGCATCCGATGCCACCATTGGTGTTATGGGAATATTACACCCTAGGGTATGGTTTGAGAACCCCAACAGATCGAAGGGAATACATCAACAAGAAACAAGCAAACAAGAAATCCTAATTCTTAAACTACTAAAGTAGGATGAATAGATAGTACCCGAAGGTCCTACGTTTGAGGATATTCCTGTAGGGTCCAAAACCTATGCTTCCTCCAATGCTTCAAAACCTGCAACTCATTCAAGAAAAGCATATATACTAGCAGTAGTTCAAAGCATGTTCAAGATATAAATGTTAGATCATATAAGCATATAAGTATAAATCATGAAATCATACATAATTAGATCATAACATGAGTTAAAGCATAAAGATCATAACATTAGGAACAAGACAGAGTTTCTTTATTGATGACTGCAAAAGAATGTGGAAGAATACAGCCTGATTTGTCCACAACTCCAAGCGAAACCTTCCTCCAAATCCGTCCAGCCCAAGCCTCAACAATCCTCTTTCACAATCATACACATAGATTCCATATAAAGGAGATGGACATATCTACGAGGAAACAAGGGTTTCCTATAGCTGGGAGTGCAGGAGGCATAGGGATAAATTAGACTTGATCAAGGACTAATCGGATATAATATCAATATCCTATATTTCTCTTTCCCTTAGGCCTTCCCATGAGATATTTTTTCATATTTTAAATCATATATGCGGGTTGGGTATAGCTGGACCTATGTGTGCATACACTTTTTGAAGGGCAGAGTCGCATATCGAATTTAAAATAATGTTTTTAGATAAATGGACCAAGTATGAAGGGAAAGGTCTGCCCAAGACCATGTCTCAAAGCATCAAGTATAAAAGGGTGAGAAATGATGTTGTAATAGATGCCCCCTAATATATGAGGTCAGAAGGGGTACATGATGGTCGAAATGTATTAAGTGTATAGAAAGAATCATGTGAGGACTTGGGAGGAGATCACCAGATTCCAGCCTACCAAACCAATGGAAGAGATCAGAAAGAAAGCTCATGTCTAAGGTGGGCATACCCATGCTCAGAGATAGTAAAGCATGTCTGCATATCAAGTGTAGAGTGGATCCAATATGTATACAAGTACAAAGGAAACTGAGAAATACATAGTGGATCATCTGATCATAGCTGCAAAAGTACATATCAAGGCCATGCCATAATATCACATATAAAAGAACTGATCAATGATGTTGAAGGAGATATTTGATCATTGATGTCACATAATTGATCCTCAAAATACCAAGTCAAAAAGTGGAATAATGATACTGTATGCAACTTGGGTGCCAACATATAAAATGTTGTTGTGATGAACTGCAATATATAAGGTGGATGGTGTCACTAGCAGTAAACTGGAGGGACTAACAAGTGAACCAACAAAATGATGACACAATTTGAGGTCTTCACCGATCGCCATGGTACATTTCTACATTATGGAAATAAATTAGCCAAAGTCGACCATGTGAGAAATCGTTTGATTGTCGTTCATTGATGTAAACCATTAAGAAATGTGAGACAACCACTGATAATGATGACGAGAGTCAAGGTACCCCAGTACAACTTAACGAGTGTGAATAAATGAGTTGAAGCCAAACACTTGAGAGATTCTATTAATTAGGAGAAATTGATGTATTCTCACTGTCGATAGCGAAGGAGTCTACCATTGATGACTGCAAATCCTAAGGTATTGAAAAAGGAATCTAGACCTTGTTCCTAGAGAAATGAGTTGGAGTTAATGGGAAAAGCTATGCTGAAAGGAAGTCATTAAAGCATCACACATCAATCCAATGCGAGTGCAACCTGCAGGCCAATAATTTGGAAGGAATAGGATGAAGAAAGATGAAGTAACCATACCAAAGCACGTTTCTGGCATTCACAAGATGTGGTTAGTGCACGATAGAAACCCTCTGAACCAACCAACAATGAAAGCTGACATAGAGGTGAGGAATCCACCAATAGGGTCAAATGGAAACCAAGGTACTACGTGAATCCCAATGTGTGATAATGTAAGCTGACATCGAACACAAGGGAAACCATTCAGTCAAAGACCCATGATATTGATCAAAGCTGAGCACAAGGTCACCTATCAATGATGAAAATAGGGCTAGGGTGTGGCTCTAGGCCTATTCTCAGAGAAATGTGTCGAAGTAGATAAGAGTAGACCCGCCAGCAAGAAGCCAATGGAGACCTTCTTAACCAGCATGAGAAAAGGACCAAATAGCTGATGTGATACTAAAAATAACTCTAACAGACTGGGTATGGCCGAATGAAAATGAGTCAAGACACATTATAGAAAGGTTGACTCAGGTTTACTTCCCTTGAAAAAAAGCATGACTCAAATGTGATTTTATGGCAGCGTATGATAACTTTGTATAAGTTTGTCATGCAGGAGGCAGAAACAAACTCTCCATATGATTGGAAGAGATAACCAACTGGAGGAGTACTGACTCAATGACAAGGTTATGGCTCACCTAAGTCAAACTAAAGCCCATCCAGATGGAGTAAAGACTTGCTTTGAGTGCTTTGTTCAAGAGTGAAAAAACTAACAGTTGTTGCCATGAATTATAGAACTAAAGTTCTGTTCCCACTCTTTTTGGAATATATCATTTTGTTGTCTTTTTCATATTTAGAAAACTTGAAAAAGAATACAAGAATGCCTAGGGTACGATGGAAAGAATGAGTGTCCAAATACAAATGCGATAGTTCCTAAGAGAGGAACATTCATATGCTCAATGCAAGGTGATGAAACTAGTCAATATCACTCAAAGGAATGTTCTTTCCATGGGTATAAAGTGACAAGTTGCAAAGGCTAAGTGATTGCAAGATTGATTTTGCAGAAAGACATGGTCAAAAGGTGGCTTATACACGAGTCCAAGTGAAGCCAGCTTAAGGCCAAAAGATACAAATAGTCAACATGCAATGAAGAAGTACAACTCAACATGTGGGAGCCTCTAGGGTATAAAGCAAGAAATTTAGCGAAGAAGAAGGAGAATGAAGCTTCATAGCAAAAATTCATGGTGAGACTAAAGAGGACTCTCAAGCCTACTCAATATTTGTAGCATGGGAAACATATGTTAGCAAGGATTTAACTAGGAATACCATGTAAAGGATGTGTCTACCATCATCTCATGATTTTATAAGTCAGTGAGTGAAAATGGTTTAAAAATCATAACACAATGGGATCGACACTATGGAAACATATCGCAATATGGAGGCTAGAATGCATAATGCAACAGAAAAAGTGATCTTCCTTAACCTATATGCCAGTGAAAAAATTGATACCTGCCATGATGGGTCAATGATCATGGAATCAAAGTGGTAGAAAAAATCTCAAAGTCTTCAATTTAACCTGAAAGACAACCTATCCCAACACTCAAAGCCAAAAGGTCACAAAGTTTATAAAATTAAAAATAAAACATAAACTTTGTAAAAGTGGGTTTTTAAAAGTTTTTGAAATTATAAGTTATAAATAGACCTTTTGGCTTACCAAACCTCATTTTTGTTTTAGAAAATTGAGTGCAATAGCTCTAGAGAAAAGACCGACAACCACAATCTACCCCATTTCTCGGCCCAAACTGCTACCAAACTTCCAAGTAATCCCCTAATTCTATTTCTCAATGAATTTTTGTACATTTCAAGTATTTTTTTAACAATTTTACTGTAGGAATTTTGTTTTTATATTTTTACTCTACGCGTACGTGGGTTGGGCTGTGTATGAAGTGAACCCGCATGTGCACAGTGAAAAATTTTAAATCATGAATTTTAATGGATAAAAATGCTTGAAACTGCAGGATGGCAATCACATGGAAAGAAAGAGAGCACAATGTTGTAGATAAGGAAGTAATGAATGATCCATTAGCACTAGATGTAATGAGAGGATGTGGATTATTGAAATTTTTCAAAATGCCAAGTATGAAAACCAACACAAGGTTGCTAAAAATGCTTGTCCATTACTGGGATACAGAAGAAGATGCTTTTATGATTGATGAGATGCCCCTACACATTGAAGTAGAAGACATCTACTTCATTACTAGACTTTCCTAGAGAGGAGAGCCATTCAATTTGCAAGGAAAGGCTCAAGGAAGCCTTAGCATGGATGATTACATTCACAATTACTACCTCATAAACAATGAGAAGGTAGGGATACAGATCCCAGTAAAAAATGTGGAGAGTATGCCCCTTATAATTCTCCTTTTTACTATCATGAGGGTAGCAGGATCAACTTCATTGCACCAAGCTTCACGTGTGACAATGAGCTTGGCAGTAGATTGCCTCACCATAGTTTTTGATTGGTGCACAACCCTCCTAATCAATCTGAAAAACAACTCACTTCTATTAAGAAGAGTAATACCAAGCATTTTGGGTATGGTACTATCCTTTGCACTTTCTTCTTTGAGAGGTTACCAGGACTTTGACCCAAAGTCATTTTCACCATTAGAAGCCAAAGAGGTCCACGAATGGGTAGATGGGTTGATTTGATGAAGATACTAGGGGGTGGTGAGGTCCCTAAAATGACATTTGATGACGAGTTTTTCGTTTGGTGGGAACAACAAGTCATTGCCATTGAGGACTACCCCTATGTAGGCATGGACTTTAGAGTGGATCCAAATCTAGTGTTTCCACCCAGTGCTACATGGGGTGCCATTGGTAAAATTATTTTTAAGTTTCTAATGTTGTTTGATTTTTTTTTGGATTTCAAAATTATGAATTGAAATTATTTCTGATGAGACAAAAATTCTTAAAAAAATTTTTGATCATGATACAGATGTGGGACCAGTAAGACCTGAGGGTCTACCCAAGAATAGGCATCGTGGAAGAGATGCAGAGAGTGTCGTAGTTGAGACTAAGAGAGTCCTCCATACCGTACATAAGAACTTGGAGAGATTAACTCACTAGATACCTATGGGAGCGATAAAGGATCTACCAGAGGCTATGCAGAGACGCGTGGTAAGAGTACCACGAGATTGGGTGCCACTCTCCCGAAGGGTGGCTATTTCCATCATCTTCTTCTGAGATGCACATCCGGGGCTAGACACATAGATATAAATTAGAGATGTCCAGATCTTTGGGATAGACATGATTGGGCTTAAGCCCTAATTTTGTAGGACATTTTGTCCCGATTTTGTATAATATTTTGAACATAAAACTTCTATCTATATACAAATGGTTTCATGATGTGATGATAATATATACAAATGATTTCTTATTATTTTTTATTTTAATGTGATGAATGATTAATATGCCAATCTAATGCTTGATTAGCTATGGAATCCACAAAGTAATTTTTTGATTGTGGAATATGAATAATTGTGATAAAATTAAATGATATTTGTAATAAACGTACTCTCAAAAATTGGCTATATAAATAAGGATCTCTCACATGTTAGATGTTATTTAACTGAGACATCACCAGTTGTGAGTCCAAGTATACAACTAACAAATCAATACCAAGAGATATTTCTTCAAATAGTAAATTAACAACAACAATATATTCGGCAACATTGTTTGAAGCAGGGCCGATACATATGCCTCTTGAAACCAACAACTGACTGGATGGATAGTAAATCACCCAAGCCGCGGAAGCCAAATTCTGGGTATGTTGACTAGCACCATCGACGAACCCTAGATATACCAGATCATCCATCAATACCTACCAAAGCAGATAAAAAATATTGATATCACTATGAAACCTATAGACATATATGCACAAATATATACAATATCTACAAGAAAGAAAATGTTAGGTAGAAGCCTAGGCATAATACTTCTTAAGATAGAGCCCATTTCTAGGCTCCGCCAGCTTGTTTCCATCAAAATCAACCAATTCATAAGCTCCTTTTTTCAAGACCTTTTTAACGATAAAAGGACCGTACCACATGGGTTTAAACTTACCTGCCCCCAAGGCATCTTTGTCTTGGTCATAGACCAAGACAAGGTCACCTTCAGAGAAAACCCTAGGACGCACAACCTTATCATATTGGATCTTCACTCTCTTTTTATGAGCTTCGTTAATTGTGGCTGCATCTCGATGTTACTCGTCAAGATGTTCCAAATAAATGAGGTATTCTTCAAGAGTAGAAGTGTTTGGAAGAAGTTCTACAACTAATTTAAGAGAAGGAATTTCACATTTTGAAGGGAAGATTGATTCCAAACCATAAACTAGTTGAAAAGGAGTGAAACCTGTAGCAGTCTTAACTAACATCTGGTATGCCCAAAGCGTAGGATATAACATGATATGGCAATTGGATCAAGCTTTGCTAATTGTTCTTTGCAGGATAAATTTCAGGGACTTATTCACGAATTCCACCTAATCATTGGCCTGAGGATAGTAAGGAGATGAATGCTCCTACCAGAAACCAAACTAGAGAGCCAATTCAACCATAATCTTGTTATGGAAATGAATGCCATGGTTAGTGACAATCTCCTTTGTAATACCGAAATGATAAATGACCTGGTTGGAAAGAAACAGGGCTGATGTTTCACTATCATTCACAATAGTTGGCATAGCTTCAGCCCACTTAATAAAGTAGTCCACTGCTACAATAATATACTTATGACCCTTTGTCGAAGGCAGGTTACAAGTTATAAAATTAATGCCCCACTTTGTGAATGGATCGACGGTAATAACAGGAAAGAGAGGAGCTAGATGAGCACACATTTTCTAAGTATAAACCTGACAAGGATGACATTTTTTGACCGCTTCAACATAATCTTTGAAAATTGAAGGCCAAAAATACCCTGCATGCAAGATTTTTTGGGTTGTAGCAAGCCTAGATAGATGACCACCACAAGCTCCACTATGGCAATCATTCAACACTGACTCAACTTCTTCTAAGGTTAAGCAACATCTAAGGATTGAATCAACCCCACGATGATATAAAGTGTCACCGATAATAACATAAATTTTAGCTAAGTGACACAATTCCTTTGCTTATCATTTGAAAAAGTGAGAGGAAACTTCGAAGTCTGAAGATAAATTATAATATCGTCATACCAAGTATCTTGTGAAGAAATAAGGAAAATATGTTCATCAGGGAATGATTCCTCATAAACCATTTCTTCTTCACAAGGCAACTCTGAGATTAGTTTCGCAAATACGAAAGATTTCTTAGATTTGGGTGAGAAGAACTCGAGATCGAATTCTTGTAAAATAACAATCCATATGTTATATTTCCCCCAACCACTCGCCTATTGAAAACAAACTGAAATGGGTTGACAACCGCTAAGACAAAAGTATTTCTAAGAAAAATATAGTGTCGAAGTAGCTGGACAACATGAACAGTTGCCAAAGGTAATTTATCTATAAGAGAGTATTGTAATTCAGGACCTACCAAGCCTCGGCTTAGATAATAAATCATGTGCTCATGGAGAGCATCATCTTCCTGAACCAGAACCATACCGATGGTTGATTCTGCCACTACGCAATATAAGAGGAAATCCCTGCTATAATCAAGTGGACTCAGTAAAGGAGCAGAGGTCAATGCTTTTTTCAAAGCATTGAATGAGCACTGAGTGAAATTGTCCCATAGAAATGGAACTCCTTTCTTCAAAAATCTCATAAATCCCTTTGTAATCTCAGCATAATTGACGATAAATCTCCTCAACAAATTGGCTTTTCCTTGGAGACTTTGAAGTTGACAGATGGTAGATGGTGGAGGCTATTGAAGTATTGGCTCAACCTTGAAAGGATTTATGCGAATCTCTTCAGTATATACTATGAATCCCAATAACCGTCCAAATGTGACAACGAAAACACATTTATTCGAATTCAACCAGATTTTATAATAACTATATTGCTCAAAAACTAATCGAAGATGATGAGGATGATCAATTCTCTTTTGAGAAAAAGCAACTAAGTCATCCAAATAAGCTTTGATGATATGTTTGATATCATGAAAAGCGTATGACATGGTCCACTGAAAAGTTGCTCCAACATTTTTAAGGAAAAAAGGCATCTTTTTGTATGCAAAGGTACCCCAGGGGCAGATAAAATTTGTCTGATGCTAATCTTTAATACATATAGTAATTTGATTATAACTCAAGAAACCATCCATCAAGGAGAAAATCTCATTTCTCACACATTCATCGATAATCTTATCAATAAACGTTGTGGGGAAATTATCTTTAGGACAAGCCTTATTTAAATCCCTAATGTCTATGCATACGTGGATTGTTCCTTGTTTTTTATCAACTGAGACTAGATTTGAGATCCACTTAGTCAATAGAACGGGGTATATGAAACCCACCTTAAGTAGATTCTCAACCTTGGCTTTGATAGTTTCCACTTTCCTAGGTTTTACTGGTCGAAGCTTTTGCCGTATAAGATTTGCATTCATGTAAGTCTTGATCTCATGCTGGAATATTGATGGATCAATTCTAGGAACACATCACATAACTCTTTAAAAATATCGGTATAAATTTGAATCTCTTCAGGGGAGCATTTGGCTTCGATGAAAACATTCTCAATTATATTGGGATTCCTAGAGATGTTCATTGGAATAGTTTCCAAAATGACCGACATGTTACATTCTGCAAAAATCTGTGTTGGAGCCAAGGGGTTTAAAATTGTGTAAACATCACCAATTGACAAAGGACTAGACAAACTTGATTCTACTTCACGCAAGTCTGGGAAAAAATATGACCAATGATGCAAATCATCCCACGGTCTGTTTATACCTGTCATTGCTTCTAGGATTGCTTCCTCAGATGGTAAAACAATATCAAGGTAGTTCATAGAAGAAGTAGAGTCAAGAGTCCAAGCCAGAGCCACATCTCCATTGAAATCCTTTGGTGAAAGAGGAGTAGGATCAGAATATGCAGTATTAACTATGAATTCATAAGTAATTTTAGCTGCAGACATGGGATATGCCATTCCACCCACTTGCCCATATTCAAATGTGGCTATAGAAGAGGGTAAGGGCTAAGGATCCAAACATAATGAGTTCTAAAGAAATCTCTTCGAGAAGGGGCTTTGGATGATGAAATGGCATTTATTTGAACAATAGGAGAAGGAAGATCAAAAGTACTCGTCAATGAGGAACACATTCCAACTCCTAAATTCTCAACAGGCTACTTGGAATTATTCAATAAGGGAACAGAAGAATCAGAGGATGCATTGGATTCTTTTAGAGAATACTCGATCTTATCAACAATAAAAATTTTCCCTTCATGGGGAAAACATAGGATGCAAAATAATGATTATACAATGGCATCCATTTCATAAATCCAATTTCGTCCCAATAGAATATTATAATCCAAATTCACATCGATTATTTCTACCTTGATATTAAACACCTTGCCCCCAACACAAATAGGAAAGGCTGGAATAATTTCATGTGGCCTATGAGAATGATCATCGAATGTAGTCAAGAGAGTAGGTGAAGGAACAACTTGAGGAGATTTGATAGATTTCCAACAAACAATCAACACGACACACATGGAAGCACCCTAATCAAATACAGTTCGAAAGATATTGATCTTTCAATAGAATCTGAAAAGCCATGTGATGAGGTAATATCTTCTTAATATTTGACATGCCAAATGTAACAATAAGAGAGTTTTTCAGATCTATTGCCCCAATCACAGTGAGAATCACACTCCTTTGTGATGGAGATGACTTGGTACCTCTAACGCATAAATTGCACAAGGACTTTGAGCCAAATCTTCAAAAATGGAATAGTTCTAGGAAGCCCTGGTATTAGGGTTAATCGTCGAATGTTTTGCAAAGTCTTTTGGCATCAGAGGTATAGGCTCAACTACGGACCTCTCAATATGGAGGGGCTCTGGAACATCGGGAGCAACCTTAGCCTTATAGGATTTTGGTTCACCATAATCATGTGATCTTGTAGCAACATCAACATGAGAACTCATCATGTATACATTCGATGGATTTTCCCCTTCTTGGTTGCTCCCTATGGGGGTTTTAGTATTAGCATTCATGCCAAAAAACATTTGTTGCCCTTGGGGAAAAGTGTTAGTCAGAACAACATGGGAGCTAGAAGAACTCTTCTGCACTAACAAGCATTGCGAATCCTAAATCTTAGGGCAAAGGTGAGTTAAATGGTCTCCATTGCACAATTTGCAAGGAAACTTAACTTTCTTTTTGGACTCCTTTTTACCCTCCCCAATATTATTACTGGGTTTGTTCACATTACCCTTCCCATCCTTATCTTTCTTCTTACCACGTCCATTTTTCTTCCCATCAGATTGTTGATTTTCTTTGGGGTTAGAAGATTGGACAACATTAATAGCTGAAGGTTGAGAATGCATAGGCACTAATGATGATGCCTAAATCAAAGAAGGAATTTCTAAAGTCAACTGCTGCAATGGAATTAACAGGTTAGCCGTACTGTTATTGATCAATCTAACTATTTCATCGGCATTGGGACCTGGCTTTAGTTTAGCTAAATCAATCTTAGATTGAGGAGCATCAGGAAAAATATTTTCAAGAATCCTAGATTCAGAATAGATAAGTTCTAACTGTTGGGCTCTAAAGATAGATTGTTCTTCAGTGAATACTCTAGAGAGTGATACATCCTTAGAAATGTCTAGCTGTAAAGATTTTAAAAACCATTCGAGAAGGAATTCATTAGGAATATAGGCTTTGATGAGTCTCTTCCTTCTTCGCCATTCCTGAATATGGTCAAAAATAGGAATTTCCTTATCTTATTGGAAACTATCCAATAGCTTAGTTCTAGCATCAATGACAACTGAAAATGGTTCAAAAACATAGTAGCCAGTTCACCAAATGAAGCAAAGTTACCCACATTAATCTTGATATACCACTTAGCAGCATTTCCAATTAAGGTGTGTTGGAACAATCTCAACCTGATTGAATCATCAATTAGGGAGTTATATGAACACCATAAATGGAATGTTGTTATATGGTCAGTTAGATCCTCCCCATACTTTCCCTCAAATTTTGGAATATCTGATGGAAGTTTGGTGGGAATCGGAGGCCAAGCTAAATTATATCGGATCAGATCGTTCATCAATTTTGAGAGATCTAGAAAATTTTTGGTTTCCACGAATGGTAAGCATGAAGGAGCTTGAGAATTACACCCACCATAAGTAGGATTCCCAACATTTTGAAAAGAATATCTTGGATTTGTAAAGGCACTAGGTTGCTAAGGATTATTTGTAGAAGACACTGCACTGTAAGAAAAACCTTGTGGTCCAGAAAAATTCGAAGTTTTACCACCTCCTGCTGAAAGGTTATCATAACCATGAATATTTCCCCTAAGCGAAGTATTAAAAGGAGAGGAGAGCCCTTGCTAAGGGTTCCACGCATTGGCGAAGGAAGAATAACCCTGAAAGGAACTTATAGAGGAGTAAGGCATGTGCCCCTATTGACCAAAAGAAAACTAATTCTTGATTCCCAAACCACTAAAATAAGGGTTAGTCCATCCTTGAAAAGGATTATAACTTTGACCTTGAGAGGAGAAAGGAAGAGATACTAAAGAAGGATTTGAATGAGGTATATGACCACTTCCAAAAGGAAAACCCTAAAAAGAGGCTGAACCACTAGCCATGGAAGTCATAGTTGTGGAAACAACTGATGGGATGGTTAGAGCAACCGAGGGAATTTCATTGGAAGGCATCCCAAAGGCGAAGGAACCAGTGTGGGAAGAAAAGGCTTCGGTGCCCCACTCAAATATGGAATGGAGGTAGAGCCAAATATTGCAGTACTAGGAGTGATAGTATATATAGCAATAATACCTCCTCCTTGAAATGAAAGAGGAGTATGCTCACTAGTAGCACTCATAGCCGGATTCGTGATCCCAACAGTGGCCATCGAAGTAAAAAGACGATAAAAACCAAGGCTTGTTGGCCTATGAGCTAGGGTCCAAATTTCTAATAGAACATCTAGATAATTGAGAGGAAGAGGTGAAGAAGGAGTCATAGGGGACTCAGGAATCTATTCAACCTCAACTTTGTCTTATGACTGGAAGAGAACCTTATAAAGGACAGGCGTTTTCCTATCCAAATCATGACTTACACTAGGTCTGCCCTATGAAACTATAGCCTGAAGCGGAGGATCAATCTCTGATGTGTTTGTTGCTACCGATTGAAAATCACCAGCAGAATTGCTCCTACGCCTTCTAGAAGAAGGCTCATGTAGTGTCCCTTCTTGGTGAGATAACTTTGATGACACTTGGAGATGGTGATTTTGAAGTAGTGATATAAAGATTATGCATGTTAGACTTATATATATGCTTGTATGCCATAGACCTGGTTTAGGTTGGCTTAGTGGGTCTTGACCCAGGTTCAAAGTTAAGTTTTCCAAACAAATCCTTACACTACTGGCCCATTTGGCATCAACCCGCGGAGCGCGTACTGAAGTCTCACCCGAAGTAGTATGGGGGAGTGTTGGAACCAAGTTTCTGCACCCAAAGATGATTGTGATGTCATTTTCTCCCTAAACCTACCTTCGCACAAATCGATAAGCCTCTAAGGCTTATCGATATAACTTCCTTTAACCAACCTCTAGACCTTCGCAAAGGCCTACGACTGTCTTTCATGGACCTAAACATGTGAATCAACTAGTTATGCACCTCTGTAATTACCCTTAATCTCGTATTTACCCAGATCGGCTTAAGTGTTTGATAACTTTAACATGCCATAGGATATGCTTCACGTAAATAGTTATTATTACTTGCATTCATATGACAATATAAACCATGTAAAATCGCACATCAATACAATATTAATTCATAAACCCATCATTCATCATAACATAATAGCGCATTCATTCATAACAGAAATAAATAGACAAAACATAGGAATTGTTGGAATAATCTCTTTATTAATGCTTCTCTTCTTCTTACAAACTCAAGACTCCCCTGCGCACTTAGCTGCAGGTGTCCACGCACTCAGCTTGCGGACTCTACTCTAGGCCTCTATGCACACAGCTGCAGAGCCTCTCTTCTATTCTAAGACTTTTTTGCTCTTACTCTTAATAACCCATTACATCTTCATTGATCTCTACTATTACCCCTTAGACTCTCTAATACTCTCCTTCTTATACAATGATCTACTAAAGCCGACACAACTTACACAATAGAAGGGTAAAACCCTTTATGATACTTTACTATCTACATGCTTTGTGACCACATCTTGCGGAGACTTTACACCTTTTACAATAAAACTTGGGCTTTTTGCCCCAAAACATGGTCTTTTGCCCCAAAATTGACCCTAAGGGACCCTGTCCCAACAGGACCCGAACAAAAATATCGTGACTCTCCCCTGAGTCACTCTGTTGGTGCAGAGATCTTACTGCAGAGACCTCCCAGCTTGACTTGTGCTACTGCTACTTTAGTTGTGCTCTGCGTGGCTACCTGTTTGATCTGCTCCACCAGCTGCTCTGTTGCTGGTCCTGCATTGTCTTCCTTTATCTTCTGCTATGTTCTCTGTAGGCTTGCCAACTTCTCCTCAATGGTGGTAGAGATAACATAAGCCTCGTCTAGCCAAGGCCCCAATCTGGCCTTGAGGACCGCCTCTTTCCTTTTCGCTGCCTCCACCTGTTTGAGCAATGACTTTGCCTCATGCAGCTTGGCCAGTTGCTATGATATAGTGATGGTGTGCGTCGTCACTCTTGCTTCATCATACTACTACTACAATTCACGAGCTTCTGTATTCAACCTCTGCATGTTAGGATCTTCCTGGAGTATCATGACTACCTCCATGGACTACTCAAAGAGCACGGTGCAATCTGTCACTGTGGTATCTATTGCTACGACTCCACCCTTTACAACTGCTTTGCGTTGTTCTCTGACCTTTGGTGCAGTTGAAGGCTATGACTTCAACTTGAGCTCTATTATCTTTAGGTTTAGTTCAAATTGAACCTTGGCCACTTCTATTCTTTCTTCGCAAACTCCTACAACCAACTTCCTAATCTTGGCGTCCACTAACGCTTCCTTTGGGATATGTAGTTCAGGGAATGTCCTGCATGCCTCGGCCACCGTGGCTGCAGTTTCCTCATTCTGCACCTGCACTTTATTCCATGCTTCCAACGCTGCTGTATTCTCAATGAACATATGTTTGTTGTTGACCTTGTACTCGCTGATCATGCTCAGGACGCGTTTCTCTCGGGCCTTAATCTCTGCGATCACACCTGCTTGCAGTGTGTGAAGGAACTCACTGGGGAGCGTGGCCAAGTTGAGGCCCACATTCTTCAAAGTGCCAACCATAGCCTTGTCAGTGGCTGCCTTCATGTTTAAAGCTCCATCAGGGAACATGTTGGGTGCGGGATCCCCCAAGGGGCAGTTTTGGGGCTAAAAGCCCATATTTTGGTCAAATTTTGTAATCCAAGTGTAAAGACTCCGCATTTTGTGGTCGCGGAGCACGTAGGTGTTAAAGAATCATAGGGTCATCCACCCTTATTTTGGAAATTTAATGTCGGCTATAAAATATCTACCCATGGTCTGTAGACCATGGGATTGTATAAATAGAGCTAAGATCTAAGTAGTTTAAAAGGAAGCATCGACATGTATGATAGATAGCTCTGAAGTAGAAGTCTAAGTTTGGGTTGTAGCGTAGGTAGAGGCTCTGCAGCTGAGTGCGTGGATCCCTGCAACTAAGTGCGCAGGGTGGGTCAAGTCTGTAATCGTCCAGAATTATCAATAAAGAGAAGTATTCTACAATTTATGCGTCTTTACTTCCTGTTTATGCATCTTGTGATGTTGGGTATGAATTTCACTTATAATTCTTATATAATGTGCAAATGTATGTAAATGTGTTGGTTAAGTGAATGTAAGTAAGAAAATCTGGTTATGCAAAGCTAACTAAGATCGGTTAATAAGATAAGTAAAACACTCAGGCGAGTTAAAGAGATATCGCAGTTCGTTGCCCTAGAAACACGAAAGTCCCTAATCCGCAGGTTAGCGCTGTGCGAAAACCACTGTACCTTTCATGAAGGTATTGAAAGGTGGAACAGAGGGCTAGGCCACCTGTGTGAAGGTAGGTATAACCAGAATATACTGACATCACATCCACCTCAAGGTTGCAGAAACTTGGTTCCAGTATCCCCCCATACTGCTTTGAGTGAGACTTCAGTTCGCACCCCATGGGCTGATGTCGAAAGGGCTAGTAGTGTAGGGATTTGATTGGCTAACTAATGCTGAACATGGGTCAAGCCCCCTCAAGCCAACATAGTGCGACTTCTCAGAGATCCATTGAGAGAACCAGCTTTGCTACTTAAGTGGTCCCTAGTGCCAAACTGGTGGATGTCGCACTACTTTGTGCTGCACTTGCTTGGAGTCTAGTTGTTTAGATCTACAGCTCACGCAGACCCATTTGTATGGTGCTTAGTGCCTACTTCTGTTGCTCCTCAAACTGCTGCAGTAGTTCTTCTGTTGTGTCCCGCATCTTATCACCAATATCATCAAAGTCGCCCTCTGTCAAGGTAATTGGATCTAGCGATGACTTGGAGGCCTTTATCTTCTTGCGTGGTCCTTCCTTTTCCTACTCCCTATACCACTTCACTTGGAAGGGAGTGCTTTCCTGTTGATCTCTAGCGCCCTATTCTAACCGCTCTTCTTCCTCCGTTTGGGGCGAAGGATATTTTTGACTCCTCTTAGAGCCATACTCTTCCTGCTCTGCTTGTTCTTTTGCGGTGCGCTCCGCTTCTCCTTAGCTTCCTTTTTTTGCTTCTCCACGGACTTGCTACTCCTGATGACCTCATCAGATGCCATATGCCAGTCTGCTGGCCAATGCTTGATGACTTCTGCAATCACGTCATCCATGACCAGGTAGGGTAACTCAAACCATTTTTGGTTGAGGTCCTTGTGCACCTCGATGTAAATATGGTGGAAGTCTGCTTTGAACTCCACATACCCCGATAACTACTCGAACATGGTTGGTGACAAGCACAACTTTTGGTTGATGTCCATGCAAATACTCACCTCCATCAACACCCATAAGACTTTGCTTTCCGTTACCCTCGCAGCATCTTTCGTGGCCCAAAGAGATGCAAACTTTGTTGCTTCTGGTGAATCCTTCTCTACAGGAGGAAATTGGCTATCCTTCAGCAAATCCCACATGACCAACACTATTGAGAGCAACAACCACGAATAGTGAAAAGTCTTACTATCGTTTTGCACATCTCTTCAGATCGCGAGGAACTTGCTACACATGTAGCGCGTCCAGTTGAACTGTACGCCCTATGTGCACTAAACCACCAATGAAACCACCGGTACTAGCACCTCGTCCGCGCAACACTTTCTCATCACCTTGCCAGCCAGAATTTGCGTGGCAACCTTGACCGTGGGGTCAGTAATGTTGGTAATTGAATACCCACGCAGATTTTTGACAAGTTTAAACTTGTCCTTCATCTTCTCAGCGAGGTCGTGCTCACTCATCTTTCCACCAAATGCCTTGGCCAGATTCAATATTGAGTGCAGTAATAATGTGATCCTATGGATCAACATGTCAGTTATGGGGATCAACTCATTCAACCACAGGCACCCGTCGTGTACCAGACACAACAACTACTTGATGACAATTAGGTTTATGTTTGACCAATGGTAGTGCGGCACCCATAACAAGTTCAACAACCCTGACTTGTTAACTCCATGAATCCATTCCACTAGCTCCAACATGGTGACACCAGATTCTTTATAGAAAACCCTCTACATGAATGTGTCGGTAGCAAGGTGGGGGAACTGCTCATGGTCCGCCAAATCCTAGTCTTCAAGCTTCAAATGTGGGACCTGCGCCAAGTGCAAACCTTCAAAGGTAATATTCTCCAGCAACAGGGGAGTGTTGAGGGAGAATTGTCTGACATCTAGGTCCTTTGGGACCTTCACCTTGCCCTTTCGCGAAGGGATATACTCTGACAGCTTTGAAATAGGGTTTACTCCCTCAATATCTATGTCTTCCACACCTTCCTCCGCTTCCAAGTCTACCACCTTCCCCTTCTCCTTCGCGCTCGGCTTTTCTTTCCATTGCGCCTGTGTAGCTGCCTGTTTCCTTGGTGACTTGCTGCCTCCCACTCCTCTTAATGGTCTTTTGGTAGTCAAATCATGAACAATGACGATAGCGCTCACTTTCTGTCTACACTGTGTGGTCTCCCCTCCTATAGCGCAACTCCCTTCACACTTCTTCAGGTACTGTGACATCCTCTTATTTCACGTAGCTCTGCAACCCATGCAGTGTAGTTTATAATGCCGCGCCTCCTTGTAGTTTCTTGGAGCGCTAAGAATGTGTTACCAGCATGTAGTCATCGAGTCGAATCCCTAGTGTATGGCTTCAATCGACTACCATTTACCTTTCTTGGAAATGGATATCCATTTAATTTCACAAGCTGAACTGCTCCACCATTAGTAATCTCCTTGATCATATATGGCCCCAGCTAATGCATCTAAAATTTTCCTGGAAATTTATCAAACTTGCTGTCATATAATAAAACTAAATCATTTACCTTAAAGGTGGGCAGTTTGATGTGCCGATCATGCCAAGATTTTTCGTGTTCCTTCTGCACCTACTGATGGAATCCAGCCAAAAATTTATCTTCCTTGAGCTCTGTCAGCTGTGCGAGCCACTTTTCTAAGGCTTCGCGGTTTTCCATCCCTGTGAATGCTGCTATGCATAGACTAGGCATGATATACTCCATAGGCATCACAACCTCTACGCCATAGACCAACCTAAACAGTGTCTAACCCGTAAGCTTCTTACAAGTAGTTCTATAGGCCCATAACATGGCTGGTACGTGCACATCCCAATCATTCCTTTGCGCATTGCAAACCTTTGTCAGCACATTCTCTAATATATTATTAAACGCTTCAACCATCCCATTGGCCTGAGGATGATATGGCATACTCTTCTGATGATAAACTTGGAATTCTTCAGTCAGCACGCTGATCGTTTCATTAAGGAAATGTGTACCGCAATCGCTCATTAAAATCTTCGGGAAACCAAACCTGGTCAACACATATTCAAATAAGAACTTCGTAGTTGTTGCCCCTATACAGTCCTTCACGGGTTGTGCCTCCGCCCATCTAGTCAAATACTTAGTCATGGTGATGATATACCGCACACCCGTCTTCTTTCCTAGAGGCTGAATCGGTCCTACAAAATCAATTGCCCATTTCTCGAATGGCTACAATGATACCTATGGATTCAAAGGAAGCTCATCCCTCCATGATGGCCTACCAGTTCTCTGACATGCATCGCATGCCCTACAATATGCTTTGGAATCCTTATGCAATGTTGGCCACCACAACCCAATGCGTAAAATCTTCTGCATTGTTGCTTTTCCTACATAATGGCCTCCCGCAGCTCCTCCATGAGCTTCATCTAGGATAATACTTCGTTCAAAATCAGGCACATAGCATCATAGTATCTCTTCCAATCTGATCTTATACGAGTGACCCACAATAACATAAAAATCTGTCGCGTGCACCACCAATTCCTTCTTCTATTGACTCGTGTATCCCTCTAGAGCCATTCCTGTGGTCAAGAAGTGGATAATGTGCAAAATGATTCTTTTCTATGCACATCGCAAAGAGTTGCGCGTCAGGCAATACTTCCTCCAAATTAGTAGGCTCCTCTCCTGTTTCAATGCGCAACAGATGATCGGGCCTTGCATTTAATTGCCTTGGATTCACAATGACTTCGAAATCATACTCTTGAAACAACAACAACCATCTACATATTTTCCCCCCCACCGTAGGCTTGTTGACTAGGTACTTTAATGTAGAATGGTCTGTATACATTTGAAAGTGTCCCCCTAGCAAGTAATGCCTAGACTTCTGGAGCGCGTACACCATAGCCAACCCTTCTCGCTCTGTCGTCGAATAATTCTTTTCAACCTTCGACAACTTCTTGCTTGCAAAGGCTATCAGGTGATCTAATTCTCCTTCACCGGCATGTGTTAGTACTACTCCCAGGCAATGCATGACGCATCCACATGCACATGAATCTCCTTCTTCCAATCCGGGAAGACTAGGATTGACGTAGTGACCATTTTCTCCTTTAATACATCCAGACTCCGCTGAAATTCTTCATTCCAACAGAATGTAGCGTCCTTCTTCAACATTTTTTCCATTGGTGCAGTAATCTAAGCATAGCTCTTGATGAACTTTTGATAATATTCAATATGACCTAGTGTTGCACGCAACTATTTAACACTCCTTGGCATCCCCAAATTAATGATAATAACGATCTTAGCAGGGTCCACCATTACTCCTTGTCTACATACTAAATGAACCAATAAGATTACAAAAGGGACGCAAAATAAACACTTCTTCAAGTTTAGCGCAATATGATACCTCTGGCACGTATCTAGCATCAAGCACAAACTAGATACATGGTGTTTTACCAATCCAATCATTGTCCAATCGTCAAAATATACCTCCAAAAACTTGTGAATGAACTCTTTGAATGCTGCAAAGACTATGCGCGAAAATATTACCGGCACATTCTTAAGTCCAAAAGGCATTACCATATACTGAAAGCATCCCCACTCAGTCATGAAGGTAGTCTTACTCCTGTCTTCTAGTGTGATCTTTATCTAATGGTATCCAGAGAACCCATCAATGAACAAATATGCTTCTTGTCTGCCAACATTATCCAATACCTCATTTGTGAACGAAGTTGGAAAGGATCATGAACACAAGCATCGTTTGGCTTCCTAAGATCTAGACAAATTCTTATTTCATCCTTCTGCTTCTCTTCCTGAAATACCATTGGACTCACCCAATCATGTTCCTCCACTGGTTCAATAATACCCGCTGCCAACATCTTGTCCAACTTCAAGTGAACCTTTTCCTTTTACTTAGGATTAAGGCGATATTGCCTCTACTTGACAGGCTTCGCGTTTGGTTTCAACATTATTTTCATCACTCCTAAATCTCAGATTACGCCCTTCAAGTCCGAAAAATTTGTAGGGAACAAATCCTAATATTCGCAAAGAAACTCAGTGACCTTATCCACCGTAGCATCATCCCAATAGTCCCTTATCTTTGCAAACTTCAGCTCTGCCTCTATTCCAATGTTCAATTGTCTAGTTTTTAGCAGCGTGGTGATATCTAGATTCTCTATCTGCAGCCCCTCAACTTCGTAGTGACCTTCTGCCTCTCAGATTCTAATGTTCCTTGGATCCTCCTCTTCTTCTTCAGCAGTCACATTGTAGCACTCTAGCGCATGGTGCAGTTGGGTTGTCCAATCTAGTTGAATCAAATCCAAGGGATCCTGCGGTATTCTGAAGATTGCTGCCTTGATCTCCTACAACACTTCATCGATGCACTCAGATCCATCCTCAAAGCTGAATTTCATCACAAATCCCTGTCTTAAAATGTCCCACTCATCAGTGTCATGGTGGAGCTCTGTTTCCAAGTACCAATTCATTGGTATTACCTCAAAAGTGTGATAGAACAAATGAACCCGCTCCGGTCGCGACTTTGCTCCATAAGCATCAGTCCATTTTGCTAAGTGATCACGTGGATCACTCCTCCCATTATATTTCTCTATCAATCTCACTTTTGGGTGACCAAACCGAACCCTCATCATTTTCTGTATTCACACCAGCAATCAAAATTGTCTTTATGTGTACCCCGCCATCTTGCGGGCGTAGCGTGCAGCGTGAAATCCAGTGCTTGGAAGCGATGCTTCTCAGGAACTTCCCTTTAAAATGCATCCAAAAATTTATCTACATTAATTATACCATCATAATAAGGCCAACTCCTTACCTCTGATGATACACAACCCAATGATTTAGTTATCATGTTACAGCACAACGTAGATACTTCATGCAACCGATTCTCCCAGTGTTCCAACTCCTCATCCGATTCCGATGTACAAGAGCTTTCACGGTCCCATGTAATGCATCCATCTACTGTCAAATTCACCCAATCTTGGTCTCGTGCCGGTTTTTTGTAGATCTGGTCCAAATCATCATCACTTTCATAATCGTGGATCGGTTCGGTATAATGCGAACCTTCTGCAGGGTCTAAAGGTACTACTAGGTGGAGCGATTTCCTTTCAAATGACATTGTCTGCTTCTTCAAATTGATTACCCCATTCATTTCAATATCCCAATCGATCCCAAGGAGTGCAAGGTAAGGATTACTTTCATCGAAAATCTCTATCACTTTGAAATCATCCAATGCGCTTGCGCTTTCAATATCTATTGTCACTCCCTGTAATCTTCCCATGGGGATAATCTTCTGCTGATTTTCCATCCTTAGTTGAATCAGAGACCACTACAGTGCATGTCTCCCCATTCTCTCCCATGTTTGTTTAGGAAAAACATTTTCATCTAACCTAAGATCCAAAATAACTTTTTCCATTTCATATTCGCCAATTTGCGTGGTGAGCCTCATCTCATGCCCTGTTCTTGCCTTATTCTTACCAATTTTCCTGACCATGCGTGGTTCCTCAGGAGAATTTTCTTTACAGGAACGTTTATTTATCAACTCTTGTAATCCTTTCACAACCTTGCTATCACATAACAACTTCATACAGGTCTCCAAAAGGGTAGTAAGCATGGATGGGTCCATTTCTTTAGACTTCTTACCCTAACTTCCTAAGGTAGAAGCCTCAGCGAAGATTTTCTTCGCTTCCATGAAGGTTTCTTTCACGTGCTCTAAATCAAATCCAACCTCCTTTTCTGGAGATTTGCAGACCCATTCACTTTCTTCAGGTTACTTTCCTTTGTCCTTGCCAGTCATCATTCCACTACACAGCAAAATATTCACATTAGGATCCTCTTCGTGGGGTTCAACCCTCATCATTTGTAGGTTCTGGGTAGGCTGCTAAGGTTGCGTCCCCTTTTCCCGTAGCTTAGCTATTAATATAGGGAAGTCATTTTCGTGTGGTCAAATTGAGTATAGTATCAGCATGACAGGCGCATTGGGTTTGTACACTCACATGCGTAGTCTCCCGACCCTCCACAATTGTAGCAAATAACTTGTACCTGACCTATCGCAGGTCCTCCTTCGCCTTGGCCTCGTCCACACCCCTGATATCCTCCTTGCGCTCCCCCAGCGCCTTGTTCTGGAGGCTGAGTTTCTGTCTGCATCTGATATGCGAGTGTTCTCTCCATCATTAAGTCATAGCTATGACAATTGCGCTCATCGTGACCCACCGATTTACAAAAGTTACAGAAGAGCTGTTGCGGTGTCTGCACAAATTTCTGCAATAAGTTACAATTGTCTGTCACATGTTTTCCAGCTACCTGACAGATAGCATGCCACAATGCAGGCCCTGTACTTGGCCCTGCTTGAGCTTTTGGCCTCAGAGGCATCGACCCTCATCCTACAACATAATTTGTGAAGACAGAGCAGTGATCATTATCATTCCCCTGGCTCTTACATTTCAGACACCAAAATTCTTCGGCACCTCTGGCCGAGTCGCTCTATCCTTCTTTAGACTTTGGAATTCTAGGCAAAGATTCTACAACTCCATGTGGATTAGCTGAACTCCCAAAGAAACATCTTGAATTGATGTCTAATGCAGTCTCATCGCAATCTCCAGGGCTTCCGCCTGGGTCCCAATCTTTTTTTGTGATAAAACAACCCTTAAATGAGGCAAGAGCGAAGCTACAAACCATTCGCGTTGCTGTCCATCCATAAGATTCATGTTAGCTTCACAAATCTTGCATTTCAGTCTATGATCCAGCTGTTAGGGTGTCTCACCAAGATTCATCATGATTTCCTTGAATCCAATGATTGATTGCACTTTAGACTTAGGCCTACTTAATTCCTTATTCAGCGCAGTCTGAGTGTCTACCAACATAGCCATCAGATTATCAATGTAGTACTTAATGTACCACATTAGCATGCAATCCTGTAAAGCATTAATCAACATTTCTTTCTTCACCTAATGATCTGCGATATTCTCAGTTGTCCATACGGCCTTTGCAACAAACCAAAACTAGTACGGGTCCTCATATCCCAAGCCACTGAAAATGGGCAACTTCACTGCATTTTCCATATTGAATGGTGGTGAAGGTGGAGGTGGTGTGGATGAAGGTGTATGCTATGGAGGTGAAGATGAATGTGGTGTGGGAAGAAGGGGTATTCACGGGAACCCTTGCCTTATTAACTGGACAACGCTCTGTGGTGAAGCCTGTGCTTCTCCTTCGTCGTCGATCAGAGGAGGCTCAATCAACAGGCTGTATTAAGGGTTTTTTCTCTCTCTATCCCTGAATATCTTTCCACTTCGCGTAGCTCCAAACATCAAGGTAATTTCATAACCCACTTTTCACACAAGAGAATTTTAATCCAAGTATTCAAAGATCTCAAATAATTACCTCACAGTCCCTTGAAGAAGCGTCGCTCTACTTCACTGTAGCTGACCGAGGTATCGACCACAAATTCTATCACAAATCCTTTGATGAAATGATCAAGCTAGTGATCGACAAAGCGCGCGATCTTATCTTCAGAGGCTTCCAATCTCCACACTAACTCCAGGGTCCACACTATTGGACTATTAAGCCTCCACCTTCCCTAGCCATCTACCAATTTAGCGATCCACTCATATAGCTTGATCAGGAAGGAACAAAAAAAAAATTCATGTATCTCTGTGTACAGATACCTATCCAACCACTGTTATTTCATCAATCACGGATTTCTGTTTTCTTGTGCCGGGAATTTGTGGATCTTTCTATCCAACCACTCCTTAATTTCATTCTTTGTTGGATGTCAGTGATGCGACATCACACATCTCTTTATGTAGATCTCGGTCCTGGCAACAGAACCATTTGTTGGATTAGTGGGTCCTGACCCAGGTTCAAAGTTAAGTTTGCCAAACGAATCCCTATACTACTGGCCCTTTTAGAATCATCCCGCGAAGCGCAGACTGAAGTCTCACCTGAAGCAGTATGGGGGGATGCTGGAACCAAGTTTCCACACCTAGAGATGATTGTGATGTCATTTTTGCCTTAAACCTACTTTCGCGCAAATCGATAAGCCTCTAAGGCTTATCAATATAACTTCCTTTAACCAACCTCTAGACCTTCATGAAGGTCTATGACTGTCTTTCACAGACCCTAAACAAATGAATCAACCACTTACACACCTCTGTAATTACCCTTAATCCCGTATTTACCCAAATCGGCTTAAGTGTTTGATAACTTTAACACGCAATAGGATATGCTTCGCATAAGTAGTTATTATTACTTGCATTCATATGACAATATAAATAGTTTAAAATCATGCATCAATACAGTATTAATTCATAAACCTATCATTCATCATAACATAATAGCATATTCATTCATAACAGAAATAAATAGACAAAACACAGGAATTGCTGAAATAATCCCTTTATTGATGCTTCTGTTCTTCTTATAGACTCAATACTTCCCTGCGCACTCAGTTGCAGGGGTCCGTACACTCAGCTTGCGGACTCTACTCTAGGCCTCTGCATAGACAGCTATAGAGCCTCTCTTCTATTCTAAGACTTCTTCGCTCTTACTCTTAATAACCCATTACATATTCATTGATCTCTACTATTATCCCTTAAACTCTGTAAGGCTCTAATTTTTATACAATCCCATGGTCCATGGACCATGGGTAGATCTACTAAAGCCGACACAACTTACATAACAGAAGGGTAAAACCCTTTATGACGCTTTACTATCTAAGCGCTCCGCAACCACATCTTGTGGAGACTTCACACTTTTTACAATAAAACTTGGGCTTTTTGCCCCAAAATTGACCCTAGGGGACCATGCCCTACCAGTCGGAGTCCAAACATATAATATAACGTCTGGATAATTTGGAGGAAGAGGTGAAGAAGGAGTCACAGGGGACTCAGGAATCTCTTCAAGCTCAACTTTGTCTTCTAACTAGAAGAGAACGTTAGAAAGGACAAGAGTTTTCCTATCCAAATCAAAAATTACACTAGGTCCACCCTGTGAAACTATAGCTTGAAGCAAAGGATCAATCTCCGATGCGTTCGCTGCTACCGATTGAAAATCACTAGCAAAATTTCTTTTACGCCTTCTAGAAGAAGGCTTGTGTAGTATCCCTTCTTGGTGAGATAACTTTGATGACACTTGGAGAGGGTGATTTTTAAGTAGTGATATAAAGATTATGCATGTTATACTTATGTATATGATTTTATGCTATAGACTAGGTTTAGGTTAAGTGCATATTGATGTTTTCTCTTTGGTATCTGTTGACAGTGCTGGACCCACCAAAATGTAAGGGGATCTCCCCAGTAAGAAGTCCCAATTAGACCTTAGACCATTTGGTGTAGGAGTCCCAGTAGTGAATCGTATAGTAATTCCTTGACTGCAATGTCACATAGAGGCAAGTAAGATAACTCTGTTAGTAGCAAGGGTGTGACCACTGCAGTGAGTCAAGGAAGGTGAATGAGAGGTTATAACACATGGGGGGTGAGATGAGTGCGCCCCTTAGCAACCTGTAACAATACTCAGCTGAGAAGGGAACAAACAAGCGAAGATGCATCACAAGCTAGAAAGCAGATCAGTCGACAATCCAAAGTGATGGTTAAACCAATAGCACATCTGCAACAAGATTCATATAATCACATATGAAGTAGTTCATACACAAATACGTAAGTTAAAAAAAATATATTGCTAAGCAACCAGAGTAGTCCAACTACAATAACAACATATGCATGAAAATGTGTTGGCTCTTATTATATAAAGAAGTGTAAGTCCCAATCATACAATACATCCATGTAAACCTTCTAGCCCCAACAGTGAAGCATTACAGCCACATCCGCCTGCTCCTCCAAAGAGATGAACTAGCTCTGTGCAGTGGAGAAGCCAAGGCGTGTTACAATACTATCCAAGCTTTCTCCAAGATAGTCTTATCAAAATCTTGGCTGACCAAAAGTCCTTACAATGAGTTATGAGGGACTATTTATAGCAAAGGGTGGGGTCACCCTTGACATTCCCCTTTGTGACATTTCAACTACCCTCATGACTCTTCACCTACTCTATAACTGTTAGATCCAACTATTGACACTTGACTTACACTTGACATCACTCAACATTACAATGCACATGTACTCATGTGAGACAAAATGGCTTGAGCAAGCCATGCAAGACATCACTAACACTTGGTCCATTGTGATGAGACCAACTCTTTGACATGCTTGTGATGGTGAAAGTGGTGAGTTGATGCCAAGCTTGCCCATCTGTGATGATGTGCATGCACCCCATGGTGACATCTTGCTGAAGAAAACTCTTGTCTCTGTTGTATCTGATGCATTGGTTCAGTTCCTTCATCCAACTCATTTTCTAAAATGTGCATGGTCTTCTTGGGTGAGGCTAAACCGGCACACACTGATGCATAGTGTTTGTGCTAATCTTCAAGTGTGTGTTGGTGGTCATGCGCATCAACTTGCCGAAGTACATGTTCAGCTCCAGTTGGACTTGCTTCTTGTCTTCACCTTGGTGAGTGTGCTGAATGGGTAGGATTACATGCATGCGCATAATGACATGCATGATTCTAAATCGCTTGCATGCGATTAACAACACTGCTCACCGTGTCTACTCTGTGCCAGCTGCTGGGATGGATCTTTAATTTGTACGGACGCAGTTTCATCTATGAGTGCATGTTGGACCCACTATTGTTCCTGTTCTTACTACAAATCATTCGTTTGTCTATGCAACTTCATGTTCTTCCTTGAGTTGCTGCTTTAGCACATGCAACTCCTTCTTTGTTCCATTCTCTATCTTCGCATAATCTTCATGTCGCATCATCACCTCATAGCCTGAGTCTCCCAAGTTTCTTTCATCATCAGTGGATCTGCTTGATCTTACAACTTTGTTCCACCTTTGTGTTGTCTATAACCTTCCTCTTACATTCACTGCATTTGTTGCGTTTGTTGCATTCATTTTGCTCGCTCCATTCGTTGCGCTCACTACATTCGGTATGCTGCCTTCAACTGTTGTTCATGATGTTGTTCACTGTGATATCTTGATGTTCTTCTCTACGAATAACTTGATGTCTTCATGAGTAGGCAAGCTCATAGACATTTGATCGACTGCATCTCCAGGTGTGCTCTGAGCGGTGTCTTCAACTCTGACCTCTTGGAAACCATTGCACCTGTAGTTTTGAGAGGCAGATGAACACCTGCAATACCTAGAGACAAGGAAACACTCATGGAAATAAATCTTTCAGTCAAAAACCAAAATAAACTTGAGAATTGACTTGCAACATACCTATGTGACTGATCATGAAGGTTGCGCAAGTTCGGCCGGGAGGTCGGGAGACTGATTGCCATGACTGCGCAAAGCCTAGCCTGGGCTACTCCAAGACTAACTGATTGCTGGAACTACACAATGCACAGTCCAGTATAGCTACCGACTGCTGGAATTATGCAATGCACAATCTCAGCTGGAAATGGATGGGGGCTCAGTGACTACATTGCGCAATTTTCTGGGCCAATAGTCATTGTCCCTCAGAAATGTGCAAAACAGTCCTGGGGACAGTCATTGGGAAAAACTGTGCATTTCCTAAGAGGAAGACAGAGCCTTCCTTCTCAGGATTACGCAATGCTATCTTGGTGAGGCTCTTGGTGAGGTAAATTCTAGGCCAAGGCTGCCCAGACTTACCGATGGGAAACTGAAAGTGAATGTGAGTGTGAATGCATGGTGATACTGAGTGTAAGTATAAGTGAATGATCATGCATGCAAATGGTGAATGACTGATTCTGAAAACGGAACAACATGCATGTGGGTGAGGCGAGTCACCAAATCGGCTACCATTCATGAAAAATAGTTTCATGCATGCGATAGCAGTGAGATAGAAAGGAAAACTTAAATGGTGTTAGGACAATCTAATCTTCATGTAAATGATAGCAAGCACTCACTAAAATCAAGCAAATAGTACTCACATAAGCAAGAACACAAAAAGTGAGAGAAATGCAACGCAAGGCATAGGAAGTGATCTTACCCCAAAACAGCTGAGCTGAATGTGCCGACGACTCCTAGATGTGATGTGGGATGTGAGAGATGCAAGGTTGATTTGAGGAATGAGCTCTTTAGTGTTCGGTTGATGAGTTTTGATAACATCGAGGTTGTGACGCGCATGCCACAAATCTAGGGAAAGCGACACTTGGTGGGAGGTTTCTGAAATGATCCTTGCATGTAGCCCCTAACTGCTAGAAAAAGATCCCTGAAACAAGGGACGCTTTTGCATTCTACCTTGGGAGAAGCAGCCCATGCATGCAAGTTAGTTTTGCTCAGTCCTGGAGGGAACCGTTCAACTCAACTGCACATGCAAGAGACTTCTTGATTGCTAGGAGAAAATGCGCATTTTTGGCTGGGTGCATAGGATATTTGCATAATTTTTAGGCAGAGCAGCTAACTACGGCCTAGATTTGTGCAAATTCTGGGCTCAGCAGCCTTGCTGGGGAAAACTACATAATTCCTGCTAGGAGTGTTGACTGGAAGAATTGTGAAATCTTGGAGCCCAGCAGGCTGCCGGACAAGATTGTGCAATTTCTGGAGTGAAGGCTAGTTTCCCTCCAGAATTGCACAATTTTCTTGGGGAAGCTGCTCAGCCTGCAACTAGACCAAGTTTGGGTGAACAACCTGTGAGGGGAATGCATCAAGTTGTGATTGATAGACTGCCTTTGTGCAAGAAAAACACTGAAACTTGTGAACTTGATGAAGCAAGGCAAGCTGCTGTGAAGCTTGGAAGGGAGGCTCCAAAACAAAGCTAAGGAAAGATTTTGGAGGGTGGTTATAGCCGCTGCAACACTTGGAAACACAATGTTAGAACTCCAGCTCTCTGAATGTACCTTGTTCGTGAAAAGCAAGTCTAACACCTTCGAAGTATTGCTAAGCCCTCAGCTCCTCTTGGTTTCACACTAGCTTGATTGTAATATGTTGCATCTACCAAAATCTTAGTCGATTGACACACTGTTGGGCATGGGATCCCCCCTAAGGCAAGTTTTGGGGCTTAAAGCCCAAGTTTTGACTAAGTTCGATGTAATGACTCCGCGATTTGTGGGCGCCGAGCGCGAAGATGGTAAATGAGTCAAAGGGTTGTCCGCCCTCATTTTTGTATTGTAATGTCGATTTGAGAGATCTTAAAGTGAGGTTTTAAGTGTAAGGAGACATCTAAGGAGATCAATCCATGAAGCATTGAGTCAAAGTGTAGAGTCATGTCTTTGGGTCGTAGAGTAGGAGAAGTCTCTGCAGCTGAGTGCACAAAGGCCTAGTAGTCCACAGCTGAGTGCGCGGACCCCTACAGTTGAGTGCATAGGGCAGGTTGAGTCTGTAACCATTGGAAACATTAATAAAGAGAAGTTTTACCATATTTTGTGTATCTTTTCCTGTTTTAAGCATTAAAGTATATTGGGTATGAATTGCAAGTTTATTTTTTATTTACTGCGCGAACTTATATGAATGTGCTGAGTAAGTGAATATAATATAAAGTTTCTATTTATGCAAAGATAACTAACTATTATAAGAAGATAAGTAAGATCTGCGGGGTGACTTGGGGAAGTAGCGCAGATTGCTACTCTAACAATGCAAAAGCCCCACAGCCCCTGGTTAAGGCTACATGAAGACAAATATAACCAGGTTGCGAAGGCCTCGCAGGCAAGGGAAGGGTTTGAAGTAACCCACGTGAAAGTATTCACAGTTGGACTAAATCAACCCCTCGGACATCTCAAGGGTGCGGAAACTTGGTTCCAGCATTCCCCCATACTACTTCGGGTGAGACCTCAGTCCATGCTCCGCAGACTGTTTCCAAAAGGGCCAGTAGTACAGGTATTTGTTTGGCTAATTAACTCCAAACCTGGGTCAGGCCCCAACAAGCCAACAAATGGTTCCATTGCCGGGAACAAAATCTGCATAGAGATGTCTGATGTCATATCATTGGAATCCAACTAAGAAAGAAATTGAAGGTTGGCTGGACAAAAGAATTCACGCGTTCACAGCACAGGAGAGTAGGAATCCACGACTACCAAAAGAATAGTGGTTAGACTGCTACCTGTACACAGAAATCCATGAAATTTTCTTCACATCTTTCTCTACTGAGTTGTATGAGTGGATCACGAAGCTAGTAGATAGCCAAAGAAGGTGAAAGCTTGACAATCCTATTGTGTGGACCCCAGAGTTGGTGCACAAATTGGAAGCATCAGAGGATAAGATCACGCGCACTGTTGATCACTGGCTCAATCCAATTATAGGAGGATTCACTGAGTTCACAGTAGACACTACAGTAAGCTACAATGAGGCCGAGCGACGCTTTCTCAAAGAACCGTGAGGTAAGTATGTTAAGTCTCTTAACACTTGGATTAAAATGCTACTGTGTGAAAAGTGGATTATGCGAATACATTAATGTTCAGGGCTATGCGAAGTGGGAGGATTTACAAAAATGAAGGTAGTGCAGAGCTAGAAACTAGCCCCTTGATTTCACCTCCATGAGGGGGCAAGGAAGAGATCGCGAAGGTCTCACCAAGAAGTGTGATGAATTTGATAAGGTAGAGGATTTTGCGCATACCACCCCCACCCACACCACCACCAACTTCATCGCCTTCACCCCCATCTTTTCCCATACCACCTTCGCCACCATCACGAGTCAATATGGCAAGCGCGATAAAGATGTCGATGTTCAAGGGAGTAGGAAATGAAGATCTGGACCAGTTTTGGTTCGTGATAAAAGTCATATGGGAAGCACAGGGAGTTATGGATGACAATATAAAGAAGGCTACACTAGTTAGCGCTCTACAGGATTACGCGCTAACCTGGTATATTAAGCATTCTAATGACAATCCGAATACAGGGAACGCGAATATCCAAATTGCATTGAACAGAGAATATAATAGGCCAAAGTTAGAGGCACAGTTGATCATTGGGTTCAATGAGATCACAATGCTACTCAGAAAGACTCCTTGGGAGTTGGATTAGAGACTGAAATGCACAATTCATGAAGCTAATATGACTTTGATGGATGGACAACACCGCGAATGGTTTATAGCATCGCTAACACCACATTTAAGGAACGCGTTGTCACAACAGAGGTTAACAACTCAGGCAAAGCCTTGGAGATCGCGATGAGTTTGCATGAGACCCAGATACAGGATCCTAACCTGAGAGTTTAGCAAATCCACATGGAGTTGAAAAACTTATGCCTTGAGATGCAATGTTTGAAACAGGACAAGACATCTCGCCTGTAAGTGTGCAAAGAGGTATGGTGTGGTAAATTTAAGGGTCAGGGTCATGACAAGGACCACTGCCCAATATTCATGAATTACCTCATGCGAGGAGGACCAATGCCATTAAGACCAGAGGCACAAGCAGGACCTAGCACAGTGCTTGCTTTGTGGTGCGCGATTTGTCAAATAGGAGGAAAGCATGTTACAGACAACTTCCATTTGTTGCAGAAGTACACGCATCATTTGCAGTAGCTGTTCTATAATTTTTGTAGATCAGTGGGACACGATGAGCACACTTGTAGAAGCTATGAGTTGATGATGGATAGAACTCTTACCTACAGAGTTCATGCCAAAACGCGGCCCCTTGACTAGAATACAAGAGTGGCGTGAACCGGATTTTAGGGGTGCAGACTGTTGAGCACTAGAGAAGGTATGTTATTATCATTTATTTTGTCATATTTTCTTTAAAATTCATAACCTCTTTACATTATGAACTAAGTATATGACGATAGATTATGATAAAATCTAGAAGATTTATGTGCAACGTAAGATGACTAATAATTACCCTTTTCTATGTAGAAAAAGGGGAAAACGGAAAATTACCAATTTGAAGGAAATGACAAGACGCCATCAACTGTTGTCCCTTTGACAGTGAACCGCATCCAAACAAAGAAGATCCAGACTAGAGTGTACAAACCAGGAAAAGGAAGAGGAGATACCAAATCAGCACAATAGAACGAGAAGATGACTGAGAGTTAATAGTATGGCGAATCCTGGATCACTACCTTAACGATTCTCTATATCATTGATATCTCCACTCGGATGTTATAAGAAGGGGTAGCACTACTAGCCCAAGAGGGAGGACTATTGTTGTTTTTATGAAATTCACTATTGTACTTGAAACTTTGATCATCGACTCTCTTTAAAAAGAGCGTTTTGCTGTAACTTTGTTTTGATGCTTAATATATAAATCCTGTTGCTGTTCCATCTTTGATTCTGGAGTAATTATAAGCAGTGCGTCCCTGGAGGCTAAGGGCCCGGCCCTGGTGGATCACTTGCTTCCTGTACCATTAATTCTTGATTTCAAGTCATGTGTGGTTTGTTTTCTCTTATCTATTTTGCTCAGTAATCTGTTGTTCCTTATTTCATGTATTAGCTCTGTTATATTTTGATTCCCATTCAAATAGTAAGGTTATTCTCTACATAGGAATGTTATGTTACTTGTCCTAAAGTTATATCGTATTGTTGTTCCTTTGACAAACTGATATTATTACATAACATTGCTATTCCTTAACAAATTGTCGTTACTGTTCGATTACAGAGTAACAATGCTGTGTACTTATAAATCGGTATCACTGTCTATTTATCTACAGTTTACTTCCAAATGTGATCGTTGTTCATTGGAACTATTGTTCCTCGTGATTGCAATCTTTGTTCCTTTACAACTGGGATTACTTATTGTTATGCTGAAACTCAGATTACTGTTCCCTTTAACATACAAGTGTTGCGTGTAGCATTTGGTTTAGTTTGTTGTGTATTTACATTTGGTTTAAGTTGTTGTTCAATATTTCATAACTTCCTTTAATTTGTTGTCCCATTTATGTTTGTTGTTTAAATCATTTCTGAGTGAATATTGCAATTATTGTTCCATTTTCGTAGGTTAAAGCTTTGCTGTTCAATTGAGTTAAATAGATTAGTCACTGTTCTATTTCCTGCCATTTGAATTATCATTGCTTTAGTGTGCACAAACGATCTAAAACTGTAGTGAATACTGATAGTTGCTGTCCAATTCCCAGGTTGATGATCTTTTCCTTAATTTTCTTCTCAATTACATCAGTTTACAAAGGGATGAGTTATTACTACTGCACCCTTGACTGATAAGTTGTTGTAGTGAATGATTTAGATCTTAGAGTGCTAAAAGTTTCTTTTTTGAAAATAGATTTTATTTCAAGCATCCGTTTACTCTTGTATTCAAAAGCACTATACTACTAGCATTACTCTAACAAATGACCACCTCAGACTGAGTACACTCTTTGAGATAACAAATCGCGCCTGGATTGATAATTAATGTAGGGTAAATAGAGGTGAAAAAGACTCTTTTTACTGCTCAACATTTTGGCACCGTTGTCGGGGAAGAGTGTATCCATTTGTTCTTTTCAAAGTTGTGTAAGTACCTGCTAGGAGAGAATTGGGTTTTAAAAACGGAAGGTGAGAACCTACGTACGGAGCATGTAACAGCCCTGCTCCCCTGCTCGCTTTCCTATAGATTTATTGTTGTTTTGGGTAGAAATTAGCATTTGATTTGTGTGCATGGCTAAGCAGAAAAAGCCTGAAAAGAATCCTAAACCACTACCCAAACTTGAAAAAGCTAAGGGGTCGGTGACCCTTGGCCGATCAACCTTTATAGACGAAATCCTTAAGAAAGCAGAATCTCAGCCTTCAGTAGGACCTAGAAAAGTTGCTTATAGACAATCTACTAGTTCCCTTCAGGCCACAGGATCACCATTTGTAGCCCTGGCTGAGGTGCATAGCCAAACTAAAGAGCAAGATTTTCAAGAAATTGAGAATTCTAGCCCAAAATCATTACAAGAAGGGAACCTTAGCAACCTCTGTGAAGGAAGAGGAGAAACAGGGGAAACTAAAGAACCAAGATCTCCTCTTGGGATAATTCAGCCATTAAGCAACCCAGATAAGGGAAGTGTTGTAAAGATCATCCAAAACGACGAATCCCCCCAAACATTAAATCAACAAGGAACTCTCATTATCCCAGATCAAGGAAGTGCTGTTAAGGCCATTCCCGCTCCTTCTCGTCAGCCTAGGAATACGCTCCTAGACATCCTAGAAAGTTATTGGCACATATTTGACCAAATGGCCCAGAACCAACCAAACACCCAAACCTCCACACTGCAAAATCCCATTGTAGATACTGCAGCTAATGCACCCATGAAGGCCATTCCACTCCAGCACATCCCTACATTCCATGGCCTTACATTAAAAGATCCGGATGCATTTTTATTTGAATTTGATGTGCTGTGCAGAGGATATGACTATACCACTGATCCCCAAAAGCTGAAATTATTTCCCTCTACATTAAAAGGGGCTGCTTTAAGATGGCTTATGGGGTTGGGTGGAGGTGTTATAAATAACTGGAATCAAATGAAAAGTGCTTTTTAAAAAAAATAACAGGACTATTGTAGGTATAGAGAGTTAAAAGATGAAATATTTCAGATGGTAGCTAGACCTAATGAAACATTAGAGGAGTATGTTGAATGTTTTCAGTATAATCTTCAAAGATCTCCTTATGCATCATTACCCTTACCTGATAATGTATTAAAAACAACATTAATTAAAGGAATGAAGGAACAATGGATTGAAACACTAAATATTATGGGAAAAGGAGATATTTATCAGGAAAATTTTGCTAACATTATTGATTTATGTATCAGGAGCTTGAGAGGCAGCACAAGATTAAAACCAACAGAACATGATAGGTTTACAAGGGACAACAAGATCTCCGCAGAAGGAGTAACTCACACGGAAATTGGAAATTTATTAGAGAATTTTAAAACTAATATATTGGGGACTCTAACAACAAAGCTCTATATTATGCAAGCAAAACAGAAACAAGCAAATGCAGAGCAAAATCTGGCAATCCTCTATCCCAGATGAAAAAAGAAACACAACCACAAAGAGTGTCCATTAGATGCAGTTCAAGTTTGCACCATTTTTACAAAAGACCACTCTACAGAGAGTTGTCCCTCACTTCCTGGTTTGAAATTAGTATACAAAGAAGCAGAAGAAGAACTAGAACTGGTGTACCTACTTAATCAATGTCGTCAATGGTAGTCGTGACAATTAGGTATGTTCCCCGATCCGGCTTCTTCTTTTCAGCTTCCACAATATCATGCTCAACAATATAATACAATGTAGCAAAATCAACCCCCCTTCCCAAATTGGTCACAACAACCATTTCCTTCATCCTCTCCATGGCCAAATCAAACAAGCCAATCTCATTGGCCAAATTTTCCCTATGCTCCACCATGTTGGCAAAATAATGTGTATCCAACACAATGGTCCCCTCATAATTCACAGAGTCAACCCTGGCAGACAAACTGGCAAAGACCAATGAATTAGCCAGTAGGAACCATTCCACTTCCTCAATCTACACTGCCAGCACTACAACATAACCCCCAATCCAATTTAAGACTGCAACTCCCAGCTCAACCCAACCCAAACCCAAATAACAGACCGGTTCAATCTATTCAAATAATTGAAACACCAGAACTAGAAACCGATCTAAGGGAGTGCAATGACCTTCAATTAAGATATGGGCGCATTATAGAAACAGAGGGAGATAAAACTGTTCAAGTTGAAAATCAGTCACATGTAGAACAACCATCACAAGAAGAAGATGAGATCAAACAGCAGACTCATAATCAACCAACCACATCTTCTCCCCCATTCCCAAAATGACTAATTGTACCTCGTCCTATAGAACATCCTGATTTTGATATTCTGGGAGAACTTAAGAATTTGTACATAAAAATCCCACTCCTCCAAGCCATCCAGGACATTCCAATATATGCAGACCATTAAAGAGCTATGTATAAAAAAACCTAGGAGGAGAATAACAAATAGCCCAATAGTCCAAGTAGTTGGCACCTTATCTAACTTGTTATCAGGAAGAGAAACACCTTTCAAGTATGAAGACCCAGGAAATCCGATAGTAACAGTACAAATCAATGGGAAAACCTTTTCAAATGCCTTAGTTGATTTAGACACTACAATTAATATTTTAACAACTGCCACTTGTCAAAAACTATGCATTACATCAGTAGAACCGACTTCCACTTTATTAGAACTGGCTGACTGATCAGTGGTTAGGCTGGAGGGGACACTACATGATGTTATGGTATCTGTTGATTCCTAGGAATATCCTATTGACTTTCTGATAATAAACCCCAAAAACTCACTTGATGGACATCCATTGATTTTAGGCAGACCTTGGCTTGCAACCGTTGATGCTTATATTGGCTGCTAACAAGGTAGCATGACTATAACTAGAGGGAGTAACATCAAGAATCTAGCCCTATACCCTCCCACCCAGCCAAGTGTCACAATAATAAGAACTAACAAACATCTTGTATCATACCTCACCGAAAACATTAGATCCCCATTAACCATAGAAGATGCCCTCGATTTCAAAGATCAAACAGAGGATGATGTTATTAACAACTTTATTAACCAGGCTGAATCCAGATCCCACATACAATGTCACATGATAGAAGCAACATTTGATAATGAATTAGAAGAAGATCCTCTCAAAGACACTCATGATCAAACAATACCTACTACCTCTGTGTCAAATAGCAAAACTGTAGAGATTGAGCCAGGAAAAACTTTAAACATTAATAGCAACCTGACTCCTGAACAAGAAGAGAAGCTAATCCAACTACTAAGAAAATACAAGGAAGCATTTGCATGCGATTATCCCGACATGAAAGGAATCAATCCCCAGTTATGTACACACCACATTTACATAGAAAAGGATGCAAGGCCTGTTCACCAACCTTAGAGGAGACTTGACCCTCATCTAAAAGACATTGTGAAAGCTAAACTATAAAAACTTTTAGATGTAAATTTTATTTATCCTATCTCCAATAGCAAATGGGTCTCTCCCCTTGTAGTGGTGCCAAAGAAGAATGGAAAGTGGAGGATTTGTGTAGATTACAGAGAATTAAATAAAGCGACACAAAAAGACCACTTTCCCCTTCCATTCATTGACCAGGTATTGGATACTTTAGCAGGAAAGAAATTATTTTCTTTCTTGGATGGCTTCAGTGGATACAATCAAATTCAGATTGCCCCTAAAGACCAAGACAAAACTACTTTTACCTGTCCTTGGGGAACGTTTGCCTATAGAGTTTTACCCTTTGGCATATGTAATGCCCCTGCCACATTTCAAAGGGCTATCCTCAGCATATTTTCAGATTTAATAAATGAAGGGCTCGAAGTATACATGGATGATTTTACACCATACGGAGATGATTTCGACCCAGCATTAGACACACTAGAAAGGGTTTTGTAGTGATGCATTGCCACCGAGCTCTGCTTGAGCCATGAAAAATGCTATATGATGATGACTGAAGGACTCATCCTAGGTCATTATATCTTAGCAGCTGGAATATAGGTAGATCTAGCCAAAATTCAGATAATCTTGTTAATACCTACTCCTACCACACAGATAGAGGTACACAGTTTTCTTGGATTTTCTGGTTATTATAGGAGATTTATAGAACATTTTTCTCACATTGCTGCACCTCTATATGCACTAACAGGAAATGTTGACTTTGTTTGGACAGATAAATGTGACCATGCTTTTGAGGATCTGAAAAAGCTTGTGTCAACAACCCCAGTACTTAGAGGTCCAAATTGGGACCTGCCATTCCAAATTTCATCAGATGCTTCAGACACAGCTATTGGAGCAGTCCTTGGGCAGGAAGAAGACAAAAAACCATACGCAATTTATTATATTAGTAAGAATTTGTCTCCTGCTGAGTTGAACTATACTATTACTGAAAAAGAATTTTTAGCTGTGATTCATGTTGTAAATAAATTTAGGCATTATATTACTGGATATCCTATTGTTTTATATACAGATCACTCTACCATAAAATATTTAGCAAATAAACCAATCACAAATGGTAGAGTAACCAAATGGCTGATTTTATTGCAAGAATTCGATATCACAATAAAAGACTGACCTGGAAACGAAAATCATGTAGCTGACTTTCTCTCATGAATGCCAAAACCAATGGATCCAGCAGTGGTTGAAGATCAATTTCCAAACAAACATTTGTTCGTTGTTCCTGTCAAAACACCCTGGTATGTTGATGTTGTGAATTATTTAGCAGTAGGAAAGTTACCAAAACATCTGACTCCCAATGAACAAAAGCAGATTTTCCAGCGTAGTACCTGATTTTATTGGATTGGGGGCTACCTATTCCATACAGGGGCGGATATGCACATCAGAAGATGCATCTGTGAAGATGAAATTTTTGACATTTTGAAAGCCTGTCACGATGGACCATGTGGCAGAAATTTTGCAGATTGAAGAATTGGTCATAAAGTGCTACAAACAGGGTATTATTAGCCCACAATCTTCAAAGATGCAAATAAGTTTGTTCAAGCTTGTGATAGCTGCCAAAGGGCAAGACACCCTGGACAATCCGACGAAATGCTCCTGAACCCATAGTTAGTCATTGAACCATTCAAACGATGGGTGCTCGATTTTGTTGGTCCAATCAACCCATCATCAAACCAAAAAACATATATTCTGGTAGCAACAGAATATATCACCAAATGGGTTGAAGTAGAGGCATTGCCAAGAGCTACAGAGGATTCTGTTATTTAGTTCCTATTTCACACATTTGTGCGATATGGACTCCCAAGAGACATAATCACGGACGGGGGATCACAGTTTGCTGGAAATAAAATTGTTGCAACACTAAAAAACCATCATATTCAGCATAAAACTACTAATCCATACCACCCATAGGCGAATGGTCAATTAGAAAGCACGAATAAGGTAATAGAAGCAATACTGACAAAAACCATTGTGTCACACAGATGCGATTGGGCCACAAGATTGTTGGAAGCCTTGTGGGCATATAGAACAACATGGAGAAGCACTACTGGATATTCACCATATCAGCTAGTATTTGGAAAGGAACCCATCTTTCCAATAGAATTCGAAATACAAACCTTGAGAATAGCACAAGAAGTCGATTAGATTTAACGAGGCCCAAATTAATAGACTATAACAGATAAATGAGTTGGATGAAATGAGGCTCTCTTCTCTTCAACATACTGTAGTAATCCAACAATAGAGAGCCAAATGGCATGACGCCTTCATCAAAAAGAAAGTCTTTTGCGAAGGAGATTGGGCGCTCCTGTACAATTCCAGGTTTCAAGATTTTCTGGGGAAACTTCAAGCTCACTGGCTGGAACCATACAAAATCTAGAAGGTACATGATAATGGCACCATTACTTTAACCACCATCGATGGATCTAGACATATCTTTAATGCAAACGGCCACCGAGTTTGATTGTACCGCAAACCACTCACTCGGGAATCCTTCTACCAGCAACTCCACGAAGACTCCAACATGCAAATTCTGGCTGAGGAAGTGAATTCTTCCTCACCTTTGGTTCATTAAGTAATTTGATTGCCCTTAAATTTTGTACATAATTCTTTTGTTTTCTTTTCTGTACAGATTTCTGCATTTCTGCAATTTTTGCATTTTGCTATTCCTTTCGGATGAAACAGCATTTTCACCATTCTGCTGTTCCTTTTCGAAGGAACATCACTTCTGCATTTTGTTGTTCCTTTCTGAAGGCTCAGCATTCTCACCACTTTGCTGTTCCTTTTTGAAGGAACAACGATTTTTGCATTCTGCTGTTCCTTTTCGAAGGAACAGTAGTTCCACCATTTTGTTGTTCCTTTATGAAGGAATATCACTTTTGCATTCTACTATTCCTTTCTGAAGGAACAACATTTTCACCGTTTTGCTGTTCCTTTCTGAAGGAACAACACTTCCACCTTTTTTCTGTTCCTTTCTGAAGGAACAACACTTTTACGTTTTATTGTTCCTTTCCGAAGGAACAACACTTTTACATTTTTCTATTCCTTTCCGAAGGAACAGCACTTCCGCATTTTTGTTGTTCCTTTCCGAAGGAGCAGCACTTCTGCATTTCTGTCGTTCCTTTCCGAAGGAACAACATGATTGTTTTTTTTGTTGTTCCTTTCCAAAGGAACAACACTTTCATTTTCTGTTGTTCCTTTCCAAAGGAACAACACTTTCATTTTTTTCGTTGTTCCTTTCCGAAGGAACAACATTTTCGCATTTTTTTGTTTGCACTTGTTTTTTTGCTATTCCAATTAAGGGACAGTTGCTATTCCTTTCAATGAACAACAATTTAGAGCAAATTCTTTTTCCTTTTGCTTGTGCTTTTGTACAATAACTGTTTTATCTTCAGAACAACATTTTAGAATGCATTTTCTTCTTTGTGTGTTTTACCATTTAGATCATTTTTTGAGTCATGCTCATTTAAATCACAACTATACATTCATGCAATGAATACAAAAACTAGAGGATACTGAAATCAGAAAATTACATAAAAATCGTTATCTTTACAAGAAATTCCTTTGAATTGATAAGAGAAAAGAAGAAAGGACACAACTATTGATCACCTTGTTGTCATTATTCTACTAATACCGATATGAGTGGTTATCTTTATCATGATGGTTCTTCCTAAATTCCCATAATTCTCTTTGATCATTATTAATGAATAAGAATAAAGGGTATATATTTCTATTGAGATGATAAGACTTCTTCCACCATCTCTACTCTTAAGGAGTGTTGAGCCACCCTCTGTATATAAATAGGAAAAGTGCTATATAAAAGGAAAAAAAAAAAGAAAATGTTTTTATGATTGCTAACATGGTTTGTCAAATGAAGGATAGGGGGTCTCATCAAGAGCCAGCCTACAATGATCATAAGGAAGAAAGTGAAGTGACATTCCCATTTTGGCCACCACACCAGGGATATGGTCCAAGAGGCACATCAAAAAAAATCAAAAGTCCTTGGAACAGGAGGTCTCATCAGGAGCCGGCCTGTCCACCTTTCACTCCTTCCTAGTGAATGGCATTATGATTTATCTAGTTACCAAGCCAGGATAATGGCCTTCATTCTGACATTGCACAACACTTTCCTAAGCATACACAAAGGATTATGGTTCCATGGGTGAAATAAACAACTCTCTCAAGGTTATGGACACCTGTGGGCAATAGAGCTCTGTTGATGGTATTGAAGTTATATTCCTTATACACCAATAGCAATTATAAAACCCTTCTTCTTACATCTTTGTAAATGGTTCAAATGAGATTATGTACATAACCCCTTTGAACCTTTAATACATGAAAATCTATTATAATCAATTATGAAGGCAAAAGTTGATAATGATCACATTGGACCTTTTATGCATGTCAGTTGCCCTATCCTCCAATTCTCGCATCATATCATGGCATTTTCTTATTTATTAAGCGATTCCATTATACACCTCGATTTCAGCAACCTGCTCGTCATTGTAAACATGGCATTCCTGTATATGTTGTTCCTTTATAACTTTGTACTATGGTAGTTCAGCACACTGCTCCTTCATTTGATGGCCGAGGACGGCATATCACATTGCAGGGGGGAGCAGGGGACCTCATAATTTGTTGGCATACGTGTCAGCTTATCATTCGGAGAATTATGACTTGGGAATTGCAAAGCTTAATGGTATATCGTTTTCCAATTTGCATGGCTTGTTGTTCCGAAACTATTTCCATGTTATGCTCTGCAACAATTAGCAGTGATTCGAAATTTGAACAAGCTTGTTGTTTCGTCATCTTCTCTTTGTTTGCTAATAGTATGAACAACCTACTATTCCATTGCAATCTTTATGTTTTTTTACAGTGTGCTAAGCATGGGAGGAAGATCAATTCACAGAGAACCATAGGTGTTGATGGTCTCTGATGCTATTCGAGAGATCCTAACGAGGGTAGGATGGATAGTTTATCTCAACTGTCTACAACAGTCCAATGAGATGATGGCAATTGAATTTTTGCAGAACTTGCAAGAACATCACTCCATGGTGAGAGGGAGACAGATAACAATCACTGACGACATAATTGCAAAGGTTTCAGGACTGCCAGCCACTGGACCTGTGTCGACTTTGAAAAAGGTGAGACTGTGAGACACCATAAAAATCTTCCAGGATGAAGGACAGAACCTGAATGTAAGAGGAAAGGGAGTTTTACCAGCAACCTTGGGAGAGCCATGGGCAGAATTGGTGAGAATCATCCTGAGCTACATCACTTGTGAGGGTAGGAAAGACGTGGTAAGACCACACCACCTTAAACTTTTAGCTGTGTTAAAACAAAAATGCGTTGTGAATTTGCCTGCGTTTTTTAATTCTTTATTACACAATGTTGCCCGAAGCATGAAGAAATCTCACCATGTAGAGTCAGTAGTAAGCCACCACGGGTTAATACAACTGATAGTTAGCTATAGTCTTGCTCAATAGCAGAGCAGTTGGGAAGAATTGATTTTCCCAATAGACGAAGGGCTGTCTTTGCTAGCCCCAAAATTAAAACATGTTGCCAATACATCAAACAGACCACTGAAATGAAGAAAATCCATTAGATTGGCATGGATTAGAGGAAGGATGGAAAATTCCCAAGGGAACACCAGTCAACTGGTGGAAATAAATGATTCAGGGGATGAGCAACCCCCACAATTTGAAGGAGAGGAGAACGAAAAAGAATTGGAGGAAAATGATGAGGGAGAACCATATGAAGAGACTGAGCAATCTGGTCAGGAGGAAGAGGAAACAGAGCAACGTGGTGGAAGTCCACTGCAAAACCCACTGCAAGAAGATGAATTGGCCCAGATTCTAGCCAATATGGGTGAATATGCTCAACCTCTTAGCCCACTAAACCTCCACACTGAAGAAGGACCGAAGGAGCACTTTGCTCATGACAAGAATGCATTCGAGGAACTGTACAATGAGGAAGAAGGACTGCAGGAGTACTCTGTTCATGATAAGAGTGCATTCGAAGAATTGTGTGATGAAGAAGAGGAAGAAGAGAATCACTCTACCCATGATGAAAGTGTATCTGGAGAGAAGAGTGACGAAGATGAAGAAGAGGAACAATATGTTCCTAGTCAGAATACACCAGAGGAATTCCACGAAGAAGAAGGGGTAGAAGAAGAAGCTATTCAGGAGACAACAGAACAAGCTAGGGTTTTTACCCCTGAACAACCCGATCAGTAGAACACTAAAGAAACACCCCAAGAAGAAACTCAGGAAATTGGTCAAGGTGAAGATACAACACTGGAGGTACAAAGCCCAGGCCCGAGTAAACGAATGGTTGTTCCTTCCAAGAAAATAGAGGAAATTAAAAGATTACAAAAGGAACAACAAAGATTGCTTAACATGATAGCACGACTCTGACAAAAAATAAGGGTTTTGAAAATGGGGAAGAAAGCAAAAAGGACCTCTGTGGTAAAACATGCAACCACCCTGGCGAAACCCCTTAAGAAAAAGATTAAGAGGACTCAAGTCCAGCCTGCCATTCAAAACCGAAAGGAACAACATCCAGCTGTTGCCCATGTTGAAATACAAATAGAGAACGTAGTGGCCTGTAATAAGGCAATCCAGACAGAGGCACTATCCTCTAAGGAAACTCGGACCATAAAATGTTGTGATAAGAAGACCCAAGTAGATATTCCGCCTACAACTATTATGTTGGAAAAGGATACAAGGATAGCAACTCTGTGAAAAGATTTGGCACAGGCCTAGCAAACAATAGAGAAACTCATAGAGCAGACTGTCCCTCAAGAAAAATATGAGAAATTGCAATAGGAGCTGAAAGACATTAATGCATCAGAAACTCAGGCCTTTGAAGGATGGCGAAAAGCAGAAGAAAGAGTCACAAAGGTAACTCATAGACTAGACGTAGTCATCAAACAAATGGATACCTTATGCTCTCTGTATACTGACGTGCTAGCATGTAGAGCACCTGCTAGGAACTATGCTTTGTTTTTAATGGAAAGATACTTACAATTGAAAATTAAAGTTGTTAAAGCAGGAGTTCCTATAGAAATAAAAACCATTGATGACTTCATAAACTGTTGTAAGCATTACAGGGTGAAGGTTTAGAGATTATTATGTGAATTCTATTTGCACTACCTTGTGTTAGATGGAGAAACAGAGCAGAATCCCAGCCCTTTTGTGGGTGATGTCCAACTGCAAGCATTCATTTCATTTGGTGTTAATCAAATAAAGTGGCTTAAAGCCTACAATGCCTTTCAAAGACAAGAGAATGGATTAGACTTATGGGTGAGAGCTGAACCTAGAGACCCACTGCAGTTATGGAATAAACATAGGAACCTAATGAGAACTCCGGGCGTGATTGAGGCATTGGGACCTATTCACATAGCAATCAATCAGCAAGGGATAGAATACTTCTTTACCATCAAAGACCTTGCCATTGCAGCTGCCAAATTCCGATATCAGACTTCTAATTTGAACATCCAAAACAGGGAACTGTTTAATTATGAGAACTTTAAGCTAGCTACTGACCGCTTGGGTCTCTATGGTGACCTTACTTTGAGAGAAGGCCCATCTTGGTTAGGCTATAGGTTCCGAAGTCCGGTCATTTGGTATCCTGCACCAGGATACCAAGCCTTATATGAAATGCTCGAGGGTCAGACAGGACATCTTTTTGAGCACCTAGCTAGGCATCATGGCTATAGACCACCTCATGAGATCCCTTCTCCAGCCTATTCCCTCGCTGCCTTGCATGTCAATTATAATGTTTTCATGAGGGCATGAAAAAGGGTAAGCAGGGGGGTGTGTTGAGCACTAGAGAAGGTATGTTATTATCATTTATTTTGTCATGTTTTCTTTAAAAGTCATAACCTCTTTACATTGTGAACTAAGTATATGATGAGAGATTATGATAAAATCTAGAAGATTTATGTGCAATGTAAGATGACTAATAATTACCCTTTTCTATGCAGAAAAAGGGGAAAAAAGAAAATTACCAATTTGAAGGAAACGACAAGACGCCATCAACTGTTGTCCCTTTGACAGGGAACCACATCCAAACAAGAAGATCCAGACTGGAGCATACAAACCAGGAAAAGGAAGAGGAGATACCAAATCGGCACAAGAGAATGACAAGATGACTAAGAGTTAACAGTATGGTGAATCCCTCAAGACCCTCTGATCCTGAGGGATCACTACCTTAACAATTCTCTGTATCATTGATATCTTCGCTCGGCTGTTATAAGAAGGGGAAACATTGCTAGCCCGAGAGGGAGGACTATTGTTGTTTTTATGAAATTCACTATTGTACTTGAAACTTTGATCATCGACTCTCTTTAAAAAGAGCGTTTTGATCTAACTCTATTTTGATGTTTAATATATAAATCCTGTTGTCATTCCATCTTTGATTCTGGAGTAATTATAAGTAGTGCATCCCTTGAGGCTAGGGGCCCGGCCCTGGTGGATCACTTGGTTCCTGTACCATTAATTCTTGATTTCAAGTCGTGTGTGGTTTTTTTTCTCTTATCTATTTTGCTCAGTAATTTGTTGTTCCTTATTTCATGTATTAGCTCTGTTATATTTTGATTCCCATTCAAATAGTAAGGTTATTCTCTGCACAGGAATGTTATGTTACTTGTTCTGAAGTTATATCGTATTATTGTTCCTTTGACAAACTAATATTATTATATAACATTGTTGTTCCTTAACAAATTGCCGTTACTGTTCGATTACAGAGTAACAGTGTTGTGTACTTATAAATCGGTATCACTGTCTATTTATCTACGGTTTACTTCCAAATGTGATTGTTGTTCATTGGAACTACTATTCCCTGTGATTGCAATTGTTGTTCCTTTACAACTGGGATTACTTATTGTTATGCTGAAACTCAGATTATTGTTCCCTTTAACAGACAAGTGTTGCGTGTAGCATTTGGTTTAGTTTGTTGTGTATTTACATTTGGTTTAAGTTGTTGTTCAATATTTCATAGCTTCCTTTAATTTGTTGTCCCATTTATGTTTGCTGTTTAAATCATTTCTGAGTGAAGATTGCAATTACTGTTCCATTTTTGTAGGTTAAAGCTTTGTTGTTCAATTGAGTTAAATAGATTAGTCGCTGTTCTATTTCCTTCCATTTGAATTATCATTGCTTTAGTGTGCACAAAGGATCTGAAACTGTAGTGAATACTGACAGTTGCTATTCAGTTCCCAGGTTGATGATCTTTTCCTTAATTTTCTTCTTAATTATGTCAGTTTACAAAGGGATGAGTTATTACTACTGCACCCTTGACTGATAAGTTGCTGTAGTGAATGATTTAGACCCTAGAGTGCTAAAAGTTTCTTTTTTGAAAATAGATTTTATTTCAAGCATTTGTTTACTCTTGTATTCAAAGGCACTATACTACTAGCATTACTCTGACAAATGACTACCTCAGACTGAGTACACTCTTTGAGATAACAAATCGTGCCTGGATTGACAATTAATGTAGGGTAAATAGAGGTGAAAAAAACCCTTTTTATTGCTTGACACAGATGAGGCTGAGGTGGAGGAGGACCTGGAAGAGGTTACGGATAGCTGATAAGTTACAATTGCGGGGGGGCAGGACATTATGCCCATGATTGTACGAATCCAATGCATCCATAATGTCTATATTGTACCTTTTTTGGTCATGAGATGGAGGATTGTCCCACATTGATAGCGAGGCTATACGACAAGGGAGCGCTTCAACCTCCCCCGACTCAGAACCTGTAGATGATGAGGTCTGAGCCATGTGAGGAATACCCTAACATGAACATTGTGCTCTAAAGTGGAATTACGACAGGAGATGATAAAGGCAAACGGCTTGAAGATAGTACATGGGTTTGCAAGGCTCCGAAGAAAGAACCAGAGTTTGATTTGGAGTGCGCTAAGGAAACCTTCAGGGAAGCTAGGAAGAGCTTCGCTGATGCCTCCACTTCAAGAATAAAAGATAGACTGAAGCCAGAAATGGACCCATCGATGCTCACGACGTTCCTAGAAACATGCACGAAGCTATTGCGCAATAGTAAGGCTGTAGAGGAATTGCAGGAACTCATTACAGATGTGTTGGGACCACACCAGGAGAACCACGCATAGTCCGTAAGGTTGGAAAGCATGCAACTAGGATGGGAAGAGAAATGAGGTTGACCGTGCAGATTGGAGAATATGAGATGAACCAAGTAATTATGGACCTAGGGTCGGATGCAAACGTTTTGTCAAAGCAGACATGGGAGTGCATGGGAAGGCCTACGCTACAATGGTGTCCTATCCAACTACGAATGGTGAACTAGCAAAAGATCATACCTATAGAAAGGTTACAGGAAATCACCATGGATATTGAAGGGGCAAGCACGCTAGCATACTTTGAAGTGATATAGATTGTTTATGACACCAATCCCTACCCCATGTTATTAGGAATCAATTGGGCCACTGACATGAACGGGGTGTTAAATCTTAAGAAGTGCAAGATGATTTTTGAGAAAAAGTCTTTGCGCGTAGTTGTACCTTTTGACCCTGTAGAAGGATCACGCTACATGGATCCAATGTACGACTATGAAAGCGACAACGACTTAGACTGCATCTACAAGATAACCATGCGAGAGAAATACTAGGTAAATCCCACCATAGATGGATGAGTCTCATGGGAGCACGAAAGCTCTTGTACATCAGATTCTAATGAGGAAATAGAGCATTGGAAAAACTGGTTGCACGTGGTGACCACACTGAACTGTAATATGATGATAAGATTGTTGCACTGCGTATCGACAGAAGTGAGGGATCTACCTACTTATGATGGGTTAAGTGAGGTAGATTCTTTCCTAAATAGATTTGAAAGAGAAGTACTGGAACAACAACGTTTCAAGGCTTTGAAATGGGTACTACACGCTACACCCACGAGGTGGTGGGGTACGCACCAAGGAAGCTTTGAGGACTGGCGCGAATGCAGGAGAATGATGCACATGCATTTTGGGAAGCCTCAAATGCGTCTAAAAGACAAGTATGACGGACAGGATGATCCATGCACGTACCTTGCTAGGTGGACAAAGGTCTATGGGGAAGAGCCACAACCTAAGTGGGTGCACCTATTCTGTCATACCCTAGATGTTATACCCATGAACTGGTATATAGAGACGGAGCTCCGCCATGGGATGAGTGAATGGGATATCTTATGTGAAGGGTTCCTGTTAACCTTCACGTTTGAGGATCATTGGTGGGACACTGTTGATGATGCACTACAAGCAGTAAAAGAAACTATCTTTAAGATACCCTAGGAGCCAATAGAATTGATTCAACCTGAATGGGCTACTCAGCTGAGCTATGCGTTGGAGTGTTATAATAAATACTAAAGAAGACGAAGAGGATTCACAAAAAGTTAACATTCTAGAAACTGAAGGCCATCGTGAGGTTCAAGGACCACTAATTAAAGACCCTGACATAACCACGTCGGTAAATACAAAGCAGGTAAACACTGGTACAAAAGCTGAACCTAAGTATGCAATTCTCGGCGACTACTAGGATGACGCGATGGTGGATAAGGTCACTGAGTTACTCCGTGTGTACTAGGACCTATTCCCGACCAAGATCATGGACTTAAAAGGAATCATCAAAGATTTAGGAATGATGCGGATCACATTAAAGCTCGACGCAAAGCCAGTTATGCAGAGGCCTTACCACTTGAATCCGAAATACAAGGAGAAGGTCTGCGTAGAACTAGACAAGATGCTCGCAACTGGAATCATTGAGTTGGTGGAAGAATCCGATTAGGTAAGACCTATGGTGGTGTAGGAAAAGAAGCAAAAGGGCGAGATAAGAACATGCGTGGATCTCAGAAAATTGAATGACACGTGTGTGCATGACCCATTCCCAACTCAGTTCACAGATGAAGTATTGGAGGTCGGTGGGCAGGAAGCATATTCTTTCACTGACAGATTCTTAGGGTACCACCAAATCAAAATCACGCCGGAAGATAGGAGTAATACAACCTTCGCTACTGAGTGGGCTGCGTTCAATACACTGTTATTCCATTTGGATTGAAGAACACGCCGGCCATCTTTTCATGCATAGTTTTTGTAGCATTCAATGAATATATCCACAAGTTCCTGGAGGTTTTTCTGGATGATTGGACTGTATTTGGATTGGTTAAGCACCATGTAGTGAGCTTACACTTGATGATAGATACCTGTCGAAGACACCAAATCGCGTTGAAACTTAAGAAGTGTATGTTCCACGTTCCTTTTGGGAACCTGCTGGGACATGTGGTTTGTAGATAGGGACTGATGGTAGACCTCGCGAAGATTGTGATGATTCTGAATTTGGAAGCACCGAAAAGTGTGAAACAACTGTGTGCTACCCTGGGACATACAAGGTACTACAAGAAGTTCATCAAAAGTTATGCCCACATCACCGTGCCAATGGAGAAGCTATTGAAAAAAGATGTCACATTCTGCTGGAATGATGACTGCAAGAAAATCCTGGATGTACTAAAAGAAAAAATGGCCTCTGTGCCGATCCTAGTCTTCCTAAAATGGGACGAGGAGTTTCATGTCCATGTTGACACATTGTGTATAGCGCTAGGAGCGGTACTAACACAGGAGGGTGGAGAGGGCTTGGATCACCCTATTGCGTTCGCGAGTCATAGGTTGTCTAAAGCAGAAAAGAACTATTCCACAACTGAATGCAAGGGATTGGCTATGGTGTACGCGCTTCAAAAATATCAGCACTATTTGCTAGGGGGACACTTCAATATGTATATAGATCATTCCACGCTGAAATACTTAGTCAATAAGCCTATGTTGGGGGGGCGCATATGCAGGTGGCTTTTATTGTTCCAAGAATATGATTTTGATGTTGTTGTGAAGCCTGGGCACCTAAACGCGGGACTGGATCACCCATCACGCAGTGAGATAGGAGAGGAACCTACTAATCTGGAGGAAGGATTACATGACGCACAACTCTTTGCTATGTGCATAGCGGATGGACACTTTGAAGACATAATCCACTTTCTCATGATTGGAACTGTGCCGAAAGAGTACTCCGTCTAGTAGAAGAAGAAACTGGTGGTGCGTGTGACAAATTTTTCTGTCATCGCGGGGCACCTATATAAAATGGGCAATGATGAGACACTATGAATGTATGTACCTGAATTTGAATGAAGTCATATCCTCACAGACACGCATGGGGGCACTGTGGGATGAAATTATGCAGGGCGAGCAATTGCGCAAAAGATTTTCCGCGCATGCTTGTGGTGGCCAACCCTTCATCAGGATTCAAAAGAAGATTGCAAGGCCTATGATGTATGTCAAAGAATAGGTAAACCATTGCGGAGGGACGAGATGCCTTTGAATCCGCAAATGACGCTGCAGCCCTTTGAAAAGTGGGCAATCAACTTTGTAGGACCTATCAAACCTCAAGGAAAGATAGGTGCGAGATACATTATCACTGCAACAGAGTACCTGACTCATTGGGAAGAAGCGCAGCTGGTAAAAGATTTCACAGCTGCCACAACTGCGAAGTTTCTGTTTGAACACGTATTAACATGATTTAGATGTCCGAAGATCTTGATGAGAAATCATGGTACACATTTCTTGAATGAAACAATCAGCACGCTAACAGAAGAGTTTAAGGTGTATCATCAAAAAAGCACATCATATCACCCACAAGCCGATGGGACAGTAGAAGCATTTAACAAAATATTGGAGACTGCGCTGACCAAAGTATGCAATGCACAGCGAAGTGATTGGGACCTATGCATACCTATAGTATTATGGGCTTATAGGACAACCTACAAGAAACTAACGGGACAGACACCTTTCCGGTTGGTCTATGGAGTGGAAGTTGTAATGCCAATGGAATATATTGTGCCTAGTATGCACATAGCAGTGCTCATAGGTATGACAGATCGCGGAACCTTGGAGGAGAGGCTCACACAGTTGGAGGAACTTGAAGAGGAATGGTTTTTGGTTGGATTCCATTAGCAGGTACAAAAGCAACACGAAAAGGCCTGGCACGATCGACATATTAAGTTGCGCACCTTCAAGGTAAATGATCTGATGTTACTATATGACAGTAAGTTTGATAGATTCTCGGGAAAATTCAGAATGCATTTGCTAGGATTGTATGTTGTTAAGGAGGTCACAGACGGAGGTGCGGTGCAACTAGCAAAGCTAAATGGAGAACCTTTCCCTGACAAAGTGAATGGCATTCGATTGAAGCCATACACAGGTGGCCCGACTATCTAACAAGCTGACAGAAGCATAGTCTTCGCACTCCAGGTATCTAAAAGAAGGCGCGGGACTATAAGCAAATGCAAGGGACGCAGGAACAGATACAAGGGAGCAGTTCCGACACTGCAGTCTTGGAACAATTCATACAAGAGATGCAGCAGACAGCCGCTCAGTGCATTGTTGACCTTACAGCAGTCCGAGCAGAGTTGGGAGGTCTCCGCGTGAAGATCTCCGCATCGACAGAGTGACTCGAGGGTGAGTCATGATGTATGTGTTGGGGGCCTGTTGGGCATGCGATCCCCCCCAAGGCATGTTTTGAAGCTTAAAGCCCAAGTTTTGACTAAGTTTGATGTAAAGACTCAGCAATTTGTGGGTGTGGAGCATGAAGATGGTAAATGAGTTAGAGGGTTGTCTGCCCTCATTTTTGTAATGTAATGTTGGCTTGAGAGATCTACCCATGGTCCACAGACCATGGGATTGTATAAATAGAGTGAGGCTCTAAGTGTAAGGATACATCTAAGGAAATCAATCCATGAAGCATTGAGTCAAAGTGTAGAGTCATGTCTTTGGGTTGTAGAGTAGGAGAAGGCTCTGCAGTTGAGTGTGTAGAGGCCTAGTAGTCTGCAGCTAAGTGTGCGAACCCCTGCAGCTGAGTGCGCAAGCCAGGATGAGTTTGTAACCATTAGAAGCATTAATAAAGAGAAGTTTCACCATATTTCTTTGTATCTTTTCCCGTTTTAATCATTGAAGTATATTGGGTATGAATTGCAAGTTTATTGTTTATTTACTGCACAAATTTATATGAATGTGTTGAGTAAGTGAATATAATATAAGGTATCTATTTATGCGAAGATAACTAACTGTTATAATAAGATAGGTAATATCCAAAAGGTGACTTGGGGAAATAGCACAGATCGTTGCTCTAGCAGTGCAAAAGCCCCACAACCCCTAGTTAGGGCTGCATGAAGACAAATATAACCAGGCCACAAAGGCCTCGCGGGCCAAGGAAGGGCGCGAAGTAATCTATGTGAAAGTATTTATAGTTGGACTAAATCAACCCCTCAGGCATCTCAAGGGTGCAAAAACCTGGGTCCAACATCCCCCCATATTGCTTTAGGTGAGACCTCAGTCCGTGCTACATTGACTGTTGCCGAAAGGGCCAGTAGTACAGGGACTTGTTTGGCTAATTAACTCCGAACCTGGGTCAGGCCCCAACAAGTCAACACACACATTCCAAGACAAGTCAAGATAGTTGTTTCGATTGGGGCTGAGGGTTATATTGATGCGCAAGTAGTACAGTCATCAGAGTCTTGGTTTCATATCTGGTGTTGCTCCGTAGCCAGGAGGCCTGGACAGTACCCCAACAAAGTCACATAGGAACACAAGCATGGCTCCGCTGCCAGTGAGCCTGGTCAGTACCTCGACGGAGTTACTTGTATCACCTCTCTGTGCAAGAAGTCTTTCTCTTCTTTCCCCTGATTCATTTTCATTTTTTTCAAACTTTTTTCACTTTTTCATTTTTTTTTCATTTTCATCTTTGTAATTGTGCATAACACTTATTTGTTTCATAGGAGGAAGAGGGATCCTGACTTATTGAGAGCAGAAGAGGTTGTTCCTACAGAGAAGGAGTTTATTATACCTCTGACGTGCCTGCTAAGGTTTTTCCCCTCACCTTACTCTACTTGACTAAGCTAACAAGGCTTAACCCAAAAACAATGGACTAGAGTAGGTGACACTAGTTAGCATGCAAGCATTGTGTTTTCACCAAGGTTCACTTTGAATAGTACATATTTTCCATCGATGTATCATGGACTGAAAGTAAAAAGTTCTTTATACAGAGGGAGGGTGATAGATAACCAAGTAGCGATAGCAGCACATGACCTCTTGTACTTTACCCACCTTTCTTCAAGAATCATACATGGTTTCATGCGAAACTATCCTACGAAATGAAACAAGTGAACTAACAAACAACAAAGCAAATCAAGAGCAAAAGCAAAAGTGAAAGCAAAGTAAGTCAACAAACAAGCAAGAAGACAAACAAACAAACAATGCAAGTGAGCAAACAAGCATGCAAGCAGAGAACTAAAAATAAAACACTACTCCTACTCCTAAGATAACATTGCATGGGTCATCTCACGTGAAGTGATACTTCCAATGCAGCCACCATCACATTGGTTGACCCATGTTGGTGAAGGCAAGGTTCGTGAACAAGACAGATGTTTGAACCAACAAACATGAAAGATTTAATAGTGAAGACAAACACACTCCGAGCTTACAAGTGACCACATAACAAAGATGAGTGATAGTGCATGACATGCATTCTGTGGTGCTACCATGATGTTGTGCTACATTGTGAGCAGATGTTGAGTGTATGGATTCTCTTGACTGTGACATGCAAGCGAACGTGAGAAAGGTAGACCACTTGTGTTGTGCATGTGTGCTTGTTGTGTAAGATTCCTCCAATGCATGAGCGATGTGATTGTGTAGTTCGAGTGGAGGAAGAGAAATTTGGGTGTTTGGTTGATCTTTAGTGCAAAGCAGAGAGTGATGAGGAGCCTTGAGTGTTTCAAAAATTTCCTGACCGGAAGTGATACCAACCTCAGGACAACAAGGGCTTGACATAACCATCAGCTTGGGCTGAAGTGCCTTGATAGTCTGGGGGGTTTCGACCTCATGTACAGATAGATCATCGTATACTAATGTCTTGGATAGATTAACAACAGTTGAATCAACATCATGATTGAATGAGGAAGTGGATAGATCATGATAACCATGATAAAAAAATTCAGGATTTTTGTCGGCACTATAATCACAGACTGACATCCTAGGTGTCATGTGAATGATCAGAAGTAGAAGCATCTAGAAATGAGTTTTCATAGGGAAAATCAGCAGTGGCAGAATCACAAGGGATGTCAGGATGAAGTGGATGAGGCATGGCTAGAAGGGAGTCACCCTTCACTGTAGGCTCTTATTTAGATTACTGCACACACTCATCATGAATGATGGTGCAGGTTGGTTTCATAACAACAGCTCCATCGACAGATTGATCCTCATTCATAGCAGGTGGGGAGTCCAGAATGGAAGGACAGAAGACAATACAATCTGGAGGATCAACAGAACGTGAGGATGGAGGTCTAGGGAACGAGTCCATGTGACAACCAGCAGGCTTGCAAGCCAAATTTGTGCAAATATCAAGAGCAGGTGGGGTGGGAGGATGTGACAGTTCAACCGAGGTGTGTGTATGATCTCCCACATCACTCTGCAGTGGTGGAGCTATTTGATGAGGTGAAGGTGGACAGTCACTTGTGATAGCAACTATGCCTACTTGTGATTGCGCAACTCCATCACTGAAGTGTGTTGAGCAGGGTTCAGATATGTGAAGAAGATACTCAAATCTTCCATCAAGAAATTCCCAATCAATATCATCTTCCAAGAATCGATATGCAAGATTACAAAAGCATGTGTAAAACTGTTCAACGGATTCATCAGGTGCTTTTCATAATTTCAGAATTTCTTTGTTGAGTGCTTGATGGTCGAAGTGATTGAAAGCACGGTCTATCTCTGCAACTAGATGAGCAAGAGAATGAATGGATTTTTTGGGCAGCGTGGCACACTAGTGCATTGGGTGCCCTCGAAGCGTGTAGATGAACAACGTGCAACTCATGTATTCTTCAAAGAATCCATGTCTTTCACATGAGCCTACAACGCCAACTGTGTGCCTTACCAAGGCTATGTAGCCTCCACCATCAAATGTTTTATGAGACAAGTTATCCGAGAGCCTTTTCGGGATGATGAAACTGTTTCCATAAGACATTCATTCTGGAAGAGAAACTTGGTAGTTAGTCATGATAGATGTGTAGATATTCGAATAGATGTGAGGACTCAGCTTGTCATCTGAGCCTCCTTCTAGCGCCAAAATGTTGACGGTGTTGGACCTGCCAACATGTAAGGGGATCTTCCCGGTAAGAAGTACCAATTAGACCTCACACCGTTTGGTGTAGGAGTCCCAACAGTGGGTCGTATAGAAATGCCTTGACCGTAATGTCACACAAAGACAAGTAATATAACTCTATTAGTAGCAAAGGTGTGACCACTTAAGTGAGTCAAGGAAGGTGAATGAGAGGTTCTAACACATGGTGGGTGAGATGAGTGCACCCCATAGCAACCTGTAGCAGTACTCAACTGAGAAGGGAACACACGAGCGAAGATGCATCACAAGTTGGAAAGCATATCAATCGACAATCCAAAGTGATGGTTAAACCAACAACACATCTACAACAAGATTCATATAATCATATACGAAGTAGTTCATACACAAATACGTAAGTTAAACAACATATATCGCTAAGCAACAGGAGCAGTCCAACTACAATAAGAACATATGCATGAAAATGTGTTGGCTCTTATTATATAAATAATTGTCAGTCCCAATCATACAATACATCCATTTAAACCTGCTAGCCCCAACAGTGAAGTGTTACAGCCACATCTGCCTGATCCTCCAAAGAGATGAACTAGCTCCGTGCAGTGGAGAAGTTAAGGCACGTTACAATACTGTCCAAGCTTTCTCCAAGATAGTCTCATTAGAATCTTGGTTGACCAAAAGCCCTTACAATGAGTTATGAGGGACTATTTATAGCAAAGGGTGGGGTGACCCTTGGCATTTCCCTTTGTGACAGTTCAAATACCCTCATGACTCCCCACCTACTCTATGACTATTGCATCCAACTATTGACACTTGACTTACACTTGACATGACTCAACATTACAATGCACATGTACTCATGTGAGACAAAATGGCTTGAGCAAGCTATGCAAGACATCACTAGCACTTGGTCCATTGTGATGAGACCAACTCTTTGACATGCTTGTGATGGTGAAGGTGGTGAGCTGATGCCAAGCTTGGTCGTCCCTGATGGTGTGCATGTACCCCATGGTGACATCTTGTTGAAGCAAACTCTTGCCTCTGTTGTATCCAGTGCATTGGCTCAGTTCCTTCATCCAACTCATCTACTAACATGCACATGGTCTTCTTGGGTAAGGCTGAACCGACATACACTGATGCATAGTGTCCATGCTAATCTTCAAGTGTATGTTGGTGGTCATGCGCATCAACTTTCTGAAGTACATGTTCAGCTCCAGTTGGACTTGCTTCATGTCTTCACCTTGGTGAGTGTACTAAATGGGTTGGATTGCATGCATGCACACAATGACATGCATGATGCAGAATCCCTTGCATGTGATTAACAACATTTCTCACCATGTCTGCTCCGTGCCAGTTGCTGGGATGGAGCTTTAACTTGTACAAGCGCAGCTTCATTAGTGAGTGCATGTTGTGCCCACTGTTGTTCCTGTTCCTTCTACAACTCATTCGTCTGTCTATGTAGCTTCATGTTCTTCCTTGAGTTGATGCTTCAACACATGCAACTCCTTCTTTGTTCCATTTTCTATCTTCGCGTGATATTCATGTCGTTCCGTCACCTCATAGCTTGAATCTCCCAAGTTACTTTTATCATCAGTGGATCTGCTTGATCTTGCAACTTTGTTCTACCTTTGTGTTGTCAACAACCTTCCTCTTGCATTCATTGCATTCGCTACATTTAGTATGCTACCTTCAGCTGCTATTCATGATGCTTCTCGCTATGATATCTTGATGTTCTTGTCTACGAACAACTTGATGTCTTTGTGAGTAGGCAAACTCATAGACATTTGATCGACTACATCTCCAGGTGTGCTTTGAGCGGTGTCTTTGAATTTTCCCCTTTGGAAACCATTGCACCTACACTGCTGAAAGGCAGATGAACACCTGCAATACCTGGAGACATGGCAATACTCATGGCAAGAAATCTGTCAGTCGAAAACCAAAATGAACTTGAGAAATGACTTGCAACATACCTATGTGTCTGATCATGAAGGTTGTGCAATTTTGTCCGAGAGGTCGGGAGACTAACTTCCATGATTGTGCAATACATAATTTGGGCTGTTGGGAGACTAACTGATTGCTGGAACTATGCAATGCATAGTCTAGTATGGCTGTTGACTACTAGAATTGCATAATGCACAATCTCAACTGGAAATGGTTGCAGGCTCAGTGAATGCATTGTGCAATTTTCTGGGCCAATAGTCACTGTCCCTCAAAAATGTGCAAAACAGTCCTAGGGACAGTCACTGGGAAGAGATGCACATTTCCTGAGAGGAAGACAGAGCCTTCCCTCTCAGGATTGCGCAATTTTGTCTTGGCGAGGCTCTTGGTGAGGTAGAGTCCGGGCCAAGGCTGCCCAGACTCACCGATGGGCCACTGAAAGTAAATGTGAGTGCGAATGCATGGACATATTGATTGTAAGCATAAGTGAATGATAATGCATGAAAACTGTGAATGACCAATTCAAAAAATGAAACAACATGCATGTGGGTGAGGCGAGTCACCGAATCAGTGATTGTTCGTGAAAAATAGTTTCATGCATGCGACGGTAGTGAGATAGCAACAAAAATTGAAACAATGCTATGAAAATCTAATATTCATGTAAACAACAGCAAGTGCTCACTGAAATCAAGCAAACAATATTCACACAAGCGAAAACACAAAAAGCGACAGAAATGCAACACAAGGAATGGGAAGCGAGCTTACCCCAAAACAACCGAGTTGAATGTGCCGAAAACTCCTCAATGTGATGTGGGATATTAGATCTACAAGGTTGATGTGAGGAATGAAGTCTGCAGCATCCGGTTGATGAGTTTTGATAACATCGAGGTTGTGACACATATGCCACAAATCTAGGGAAAGCGACACTTGGTGGGAGGTTTCTGAAATGATCCTTGCATGTAACCCCCAACTGCTAGAAAAAGATCCCTGAAACAAGGGATGCCTTTGCATGCTATGTTGGGAGAAGCAGTCCATGCATGCAAGTCAGTTTTTCTCGGTCCCGGAGGCAACCGATCAACTCAGCTACACATGCAAGAGACTACTCAACTGCTGGGAGAAAATGTGCATTTCTAATTGGGAGCTGGGCTGGCTGCCCAGGAGATTTGCATAGTTTTTGGGCGGAGCAACTGACTCCTATCTAGATTTGCCCAAATTCTAGGTTGATTAGCCCTACTAGGGAAAACTGCACAATTCCCACTGGGAGTGTTGACTGGAAAAATTGTGCAATCTTGGATCCCAACAGGCTTCCAGATAGGATTACACAATTTCTAGAGGGAAGGCTAGTTTCCCTCCAAAACTGTGCAATTTTCTTGGGGAAGCTGCTCAACCTGTAGTTGGACCAAGTCTGGGTGAACAGCCTATGAGGGGAATGCATCAAGCTATGATTGACAGGCTGCCTTTGTGCAAGCAAAACAATGAAACTTGTGAACCTGATGAAGCAAGGCAAGTTGCTGTGAAGGTTGGAAGGGAGGCTCCAAAATGAAGCTAAGGAAAAATTTTGGAGGGTGGTTGTAGCCGCTATAGTAGTATCCTAGTTTGGACATAGGTGTATGACATGGATGATGATTTAGGATTGAGACACATAGATCCATGGATTATCATGGTTATGTGGAACATATGGTTAATTATGATTTATGGATGATATATGATTTGTATGATTATATATGCATAATATTGTACTAAGAAAGATGTGGCAGGGGACCTGGTTATTTGTAGAAAATGATGTTCAAATTATAAATGACTATGGAGCTCATGATACATGATTTGTATGATTATATATGCTTAATATTGTATTGAGAAAGATGTGGCAGGGGACATAGTTATTTGCAAAAAAAGATGCTCAAATTATAAATGACTGTGGAAGTCATGATACATAATTTTTATGATTATATATGCTTAATCTTGTATTGAGCAGGATGTGACAAGGGATGTGGTTATTTTCAAACAAGGATGTTCAAATTATAAATGACTGCGGAAGTCATTTCCCCATAACCAAAATGATTGTGGAAGTCATGCACAATCTTTGGTAAAATGTGAATAAGTTAATTATGAAATTCAATTGATTCCTTTGATCTATGAGATTGTGATGTGTGCAGGTCTTGGAACAAGGCCTTACCAATGAACCATCAGATGATTATTAGCTCACAATCAGTACCTTAAGGTGAAGCATGGAGTTTTAAAGAAAAGTAGATGACAAGCCATGCAAATTAGGGCGCAAAGTCCTAAATCCATGAAAGATAAAGACGTGGAGTCTTGGATCTATAATAAAATGTTTAGGGCGCGGAGTCCTGAATATTTAAAAAGATCAAGGTGTGGAATCTTGGATCTTTAGAGTAGATCAGGGCGTGGAGTCCTCAATCTACTAAGGCATGGAGATGTATGCAATAGGGATGTGGAATCCCTATTCTCTGGAAGAAAAATACCACTCATGGGCAGCTCAGGGATGAATTTCCTTAATAAAATCCCATTTCTGACAATTATGGAGTGACTTTCTAAAAATAGAAAGTCATGTCTAGCATCTCAAGTATGACTTTCCAAAAATAGTAAATCACCTTCAATCAATGGGTAATCAAGTAAAGTTGAAGGAAAATCACTTAAATTATCATTAATCAATCCTAATAGTTCAATCTCGACTTAATCCTCAATATTATTAATAATATTAATATTATTATTATCTTTTATGAGACTATGATATTATTATTAAAAAGGAATTACAAGTCACCTTCATCTCCTCTCTCCTTGATGACTCTCATGGCTCTATGTAAATATCTCTCTCTTTTAATAATACATTACACTCTCTTTTATGCACTCATCAAAGAATGGCATATTCCTCTTACACTCATTAAATACATGTCATAAAATATTCCTCTTACACTCTCTTTAATGCATAAGTTACACTCTCCTTAACTAAGGCATGCATACCTCTCCTTAATGGCATGAGTTACACTCCTCTAAATGGAATACAAGGCATGCATATTACTCCTCCTTTATGACAAGAATTTGTTGCTCCTCCTATATATATGTCTCATGTATTCTCACTTGGGAGGGGGGTGCATTGTAATACCAAGAGTTGGAGAGACTTGAAGAGGATTGTGAGAGGGAGAGTAGCCAAATGTTGTTGAAATGAATATGAAATTCCTAAACTAAATTACTAAGTAGTTCTACCTGGTGGAGTTGTCCATGAGTGGTATTGAGAGGAAGTGAAATTTATCTTCCTTAGTTTGCCTTGTATATCTCTCTACTACTATATTTTGGTACTACTTGTGAGCTTATATAGCTTGGGGGTTCCAGGGGGAGAAGTTCTTCCTGGATATGGTTGGGAGGAAAACCAGATGGTTCACAATGAGTTGGTAAGGATATTGGAGCCGAAGCATAATCTCATTGGAGCTGGAGCATATTCCCATCTTTTTGGAATTGTATAAATACAATGGCAGGTATGTTCATAAGCATTCATGAATTTTTGTTTATTATTAATTTAAAAGTGTTGTAGAACTTTAAAACTCATTGGAAATTGCTACTTGTGAATGTTTATGAGATATTTACAAAGTTGGTTATGAGCTAACCAATAATGAATGGAAGCTGTAGTTTAGAATGTACATGCAGGGGGATTAAAATAATAATGTGTTTCCGAAATTTTAAGTTCTTTTTATAATGATTTTTTGTCCATAACAGGTTGCCATGAGTTGACTAAAATGCCATATTATCATAAATTTGAGTTTTTTTCTCCATGTACAACTGTAGATGAAGTTTTCACACTAAGTGTTTGACAAAAGTGATAAATGAGATAGTAGGAATGTCTTTTGTTGTTGTTGTTTTAATAAATCACATCTCTGGAAATTTCTATTGTGTTTCTGCTCAATATCAGGGGGTATTTTTGCCTTTTCCTTTTGACAATTTAACCCCCCATTTGATTTCAAAAAAGTAATTTGCAGAACCCAGATCGAAAATCTCAACGCTTTAATAGATTGTTGTTGTCAATTATATGCGTTTGTTTTCGAGTTTTTGATGAAAAACTAAGATTGTTTAGTCCCAGTTTTAGGATGCCAACATTTGAAGTTTCAATTTCTGATTATTTTGAGTTTAATAGGTTGAAGAAGAATCTCAAATTCATTGTTGCCAAGTGTTTGGCAAAATGTCTCAATGGTTGTAGATTACATGCTTGTAAAGCGTTTGTCAAAATGCCTCAATGGTTGGAGATTTCATGTTTTCAAAGTGTTTGTCAAAAGGAATGAATGGCTATAGTTTTTTTGCATATAAATTGTTAGAGTAAAAGTACTACTTACTGTAGTTTTTATGTACTAGAAATTTATGAATAGATTATTTGATGGATGTAGCTTCCTATGTCTACAAGTTTTTGGTATAAACGTGAAAATTAATTTAATAATTTGTTGAAGGATGAATAGAGAATAGGATTTTTGTTACTTTTATTATCTAAATATTTCCTAAAAAAAGGGGGTTGTTGGAAACAATTTTACAGTGACTTTCTGTAGGATTTTGTGCAAGTGAGCATAATATGTTTTGTCTAAGCTACATGTGTTCATGGGTGCATTCTTGTGCTTCAAATACTATAGAAAACAACTACTTGTGCCCAATTTATGCAGTTTGATTGTTTTACATGGCACTTTTTGAAGAATAACATGCTTCTGAATTAGTAACAGTAGTTGCTTTAGTTGCAAGATTCGCTATATAATTCTCATGATTGTAGCATTGCCTTAATAATTGGGATTGAGAATTTTTAATTCATGAATTTGGAAATGTTGTTGGGTCAATATATTTTTTTATTCCATTTCATAAACTTATCTCTTAGATTTATTGATGAAGATAGAGATATTCTTCCCTCAGTTACCTTGCTATAGGTAGGTTAATACTCATACACTTATATGTGATTTTTGTAAAATAAGTATAATACTTTTGTGGTTATGATATCAAAAGTCAATAAATGAAGCTTATTTAGCATAATCTAGGAAATCAAATAGGTTGATCTAGATTAATGTTCACACATGGAATTATGGTAGAATTTATTTCCACTCTTACATAGAGCTCATGTATAATTATGAAAAGAGCACATGCTATCATCTTTTAAACTTGAGAGGAAATGTGTTTTGGAATTGGTCTTAAGGGAAAGTTATCCCTGACTTCTTATGTGATATTCTTATATTGAAATAGATGAAGGAACTTGATCTTCATGATAACCAAGTTACTCATATTATAAGTTAAAAAAATAAATGAGTATTACTGATTAATATGACCTCTACATCTCTATATTATTGATGGTTGGTAAGGTGGGACCTTACAACTCGACACTCATAGGTGAGAGCCCATGAAGCCTCCTGGACTGATGAACTGGTCGATCAACCACTTCTAATTATTAAGAGAAATTTTAAGGACTAAAAAAAATTATAAAGCTATGGCAATCTAGGAGCAAAGAACACTCACTGAAATTTCCCTAAAGATATAATCAATCAAACTACATTTAGGTATTTCTGCTCTGGGTGATTAGAACTGGACACCAAAATATAGGAAAGTGAAGTAAAGTACATTCCGAAGATATTTTGGGATAATGATGGCCCAAGCCTACCAACAAAGGTAACAGAAAAAGTTACGCTGACCTCTAATCAAAAGCCTTTGTCAATGCAAGTACCCGAGCTTCACAAGGGCACCCTCCAAAAGTAATAATGAGAGTGGTACAATATTTGCCTCAGGTACCATGGGTATTGACCCTCGCAATCACCTATGTGGTCCCTAGGAATGGCAACTAAGGTCACTAGTTCACATTAGAAGCTAGACGAAACAGTGTTTGGTGAGATCCAACAAGTAGGAGAGGGGGTATCTCTCTTCCCTGCCTTCACTCACCCTCATGCTTAACTCCCAAAAGAGAAGATATTTCCCAGAAAACTTTAACAACACTAGATTTCACTCTTTTAATCAACTTATATGTTTAAATTCAGAGTGGCCTTGGAGAGTTAACTCTCCACACACCTATTCCAAGGCCCTAATATGACCTAGACTAGTTGGTGTAACTATGACAAATCAAAAAATTCTAGTTAATTTTAATTTTAGCACTTGATTTTAATGTTTGTTCTTTAATTCAAGGGTAAAATGGAGGTGCAACTTATGATGTTATCGACAAAAAAAGGAATCAATAGAAAACATGGCTACATGTATATGAATCTTTTTTTCTTTGATGAAAGAGATTTATACAAGGTTCTACGAACAAACTATGAAAGCAAAAAAAAAAAAAATCTTTTTCAAAACACATGCTCACACACTCAAAATCTACAAAAGGACTAAAATGCCTATAGTGCAACTATCCTAATGAAAACAAAATCCTTAATGCATGATTCTAAGGATTGCTCTTAAATCAAGCAAATGTGTTTCTCAAAGAGATTAAGAGGCCAAAACTTGACTGTTGGGCGTGGAGCTTGATTATCTTTTGTATTAAAAGGTATCGCCACATTGGACCCCAGTTCATAATGGGGCGGCAAAGCTGCCCATAAAATATGCACTGCAGGCGGGGTCCAGGAGTGGGCAGCTGCAACCTTTGGGAGGGGCAATGCCCTTGAAGCTAAAAATAGATATAAAATTGCCCTGTAAAATGTTGTAATTTTGTAGTCAATCTAGGTCGTTCATTAGGTGGAGATCTGACGGTAGATGTTATGTTTAATTTAGGGTTTTTTTTCCCTAGAAGGCACCCCCTCGCTATATATGAGGGAATTGTATTGCGTCTATGTACATCTGTATTCTAAGTGAGGAAGAGAGAGGATATTGAGAGCGAAGAGGGAATTACAGCGGATATTTTGTAGGTTGTATCTCTTCAGTTTGATGGATAATATAAAAGGAAGGACTGGCTGTTTTTCTGTGGACGTAGCCCAAACTTGGTGAACCACGTATACTTGTGTCTCTCTTGTTTTATGCGTTTTTTTGTTTATATTTTTGCAATATTTTATGTGTTCCATTGCTCTGTGATATATAATTTTCTAACAACTAGTATCGGAGCCGAAGGTCTATTTGGCTGATAAACTCGCAGGAGAGAATGGTTTCTGGTTTGAGTGGGAGCAATGGTGGAAGATGGTAGGTTTAGGGTCGAAAAATTTAACGGCCAAAACTACTAGCTATGGAAGATGCAGATGGAATATTATTTGTACCAGAGATATCTGTACCAACCATTGAGCAGAAAGGCAAAGAAGCTGATGAGTATGACAGACACAGAATGGGATATTCTCGACACAAAAGCACTTGGAACAATACGGTTGTGCCTAGCGGTGTTAGTAGCGTTTAATATTTCAAAGGAAATGACAACAGAGGGTTTAATGTCGACATTGGAAAAACTATATGAAAACCCTCGGCCTCAAATAAGGTATTTCTTATGAAGCGTTTATTTAATATGAAGGTGTCAGAAGGTGGATTTGTTGCTTATCATTTAAATGAATTTAATCCAGTTACGAGTCAATTAAGTTCTGTAGGGGTAACTTTTGATGATGAAGTTAGGGCTCTGTTATTTCTGTGCTCATTGCTAAAAAGTTAGAATGCTTTAGTGATGGCCATTAGTAACTCTATCTTTGGATCTAGTACTATAAAGAACAATGTAAACTTTGAAATGGGAACTGATACTATTACCTGTTTTGTAGAGATAGCAAAAAAGTGACCCGATTTTGAAAAGGGGTGATGTAAAACACACAAGTTTTTTTTAGAGCATAGTTTTTGGCACGTTAAGTATATTGCATTTTAGAATGGTAGTGGTTTTCATGCTGATTTTAAAAAGTGGTAATTTTGCATCAGGCCCTTTTTTTAAAAGACCTATTTTTTGACTTTAAATTTTCTAATATATGAAATATAAATAATTATTTTCTAAATTTAATAATTTTCGAAGTGGTCTTGTTCTTCATATTTTCTTGCTTTTTTTTTTGTAGTGAGGTTTTTATTGTTTTGCATATTTAAAGAAGAAGGTCGATATTTTGAATTTTCGATATTCTACATATTTATACATCGTTAATTAATTTTTCAATCCACATGAAATAATTGTCTCTAAAAAACAATAATTTTTAACAATTGACATAAAAATAACCATTTTTAACATAAATATAACTAAAAAACTACACGTTTTGATAATTTTTTGCTAGAAATGACATGTCAAAATCACAATTTTTATAGGAAAATTTTAACTAAAAATGGTTAAATAATAGTTTTTTTTTATGAATTTCATGTCAAAAAAATAATAATAATCACTGTTTTTTTTCAAAAAATAATGATTAACATAAAAATTAATGCAAAAATCACATAATACAAATATTGAACGCATAACAACCTTAATTGAGTGCTTATTCTTCTCATAAAATGTCAAAGTCAAAACATTACAAGTATAACTAATTAATAGTTACAAAAAATGAGCTTGATTTCCAAGCATAACTTGAATTTAAACAACAATGTCACATAATCCGAACTCTTCTTCCTCTAGAGTTTCATCATTGTCTTCTTCCACAATATTTTCTACTTCATTTTTCTCATTTTCCTCTTCTAATGGATCTTTGATGTCCATGAATCTCCCAATGTATGCCTTTCCAATCATTCCGTGTAATGTTGGTTGGGGTTCCTTTTCCTTTTTTGCCACACGTGATTCACTAAAGTCCCATTTCTTCAACCCAATTTCTTGCATTGCATTAGGAAGAAATTGAAGAGCATTAATTCTTTGCTGAATAAAATTGCATTGTATTGAATCTTTTTCAATGGTAATGCAATTTCTTCCTTTTTGAAGGCAACATGCTAGTGTTGTACCTAATTATCAAGCACAAAAGAAATAATGAATTAAATTAGTACAATGACATATAAATTAAGAAATAACATATTGAAATTCAATTCCATATAATAAAACTTACCTGAGCCATAAAACAAATCTAGAACCCAATCTCCTTCATTTGAACATATGTCTATAAGATAGTTAATCAATAAATGTGGTTTTTGATAAATGTTAACTATCTCTCCTTTTGCTTCTTTGTCTTCATATGTTAGTTTTCTCACAACAGCATCATAAGTCAGTATTTGGCTATGACTCTTTCTATCTACCCGATTAAAAATTATAGACATATAGCTATCATCTTTTGCCCAACTATCAATATGGATGAACTCACAATCATTTATAAATACTTGATCTTCACAGTGAAGAAGATTTGACTTTTGCCTATAACATGAAATAGTAAAAGTTAAATTAACTTGTACATAAATGAATTTTTTAACATTAATCAAATATACATTTTAAACGTCTTACCATGTAAGCTGCATCCTTGAATTTGTTTTCCCCATGAAGCTTGACAATAACATTGCCAATTGTGTGTTTGAATGAAATGTCACAAATCTCCATAATGGTGATTACATGACTTCTAGAATTCCCACAACCACTTTACTAAGAGCTTGATAAGTATAAGGGTCACTATCATAGTCAATGTTTGGAATATTGAAACCATGGGGAATATCTGCAATAACTAGGGCATAATCCCTTTTAGGTATGAGTTTAGCAATGTCTTCACAGTCACCTTATATTGCTTGATATTGAATAGTTTCAAGCCCATTTCAAATGAAATGAGTAAGAGTTGGATGAAGTTCAACATTCTTAAGATGTTTCTTCTTCAATCTTTCGATCTTAATTTTTTCAATAAACGTTATGAAACTATCTAGTGCTCCATTTGCATCCTTATTCATCTTTTATAAAATAAACAAATATATGTGTAAGTTATAAATTAAAAATAGTATATAGATGAATAAAAATGAATGTATAAATCAACATACCTTTTTAAATGCAAGATATATTTTTTTTTAATGTTGATGTAGAACTTGAATCTGGATAGTTGCGTACAACATCATCCCAACTATCTTCATTCAACAATTTAACCATTTGTTCTTGAATTTTGATGTAAACTTTGTGACTGCATAGATAAAGTAAAAAAAGTTAATATAATGATATGTATAACAAATACTACCAAGAACAATATGTTATATTTAAAAGACAATTATAATCTAGAAATAAATAAAAATAATTGAACAAACTTAATTTTGAAATTCCCCAGACATTTCCTCCAATGATAATTCCCCTGACCTCACACGAGATAATTTCTTTGACAATTTTTTCATCCTTCACTCCTTGCAATGCTCTCCAAGGTGTGATATTCATATCTTCTGGAAGTTGCTTCATTTCAGGACCTGATTTACTGTTGCTACATATCAATGGTTTAGACCTTTTGACCTTTTGGTTTTTAATGCCAATGTTCTTCCACATGTTAAAAATCTCATTAATCAACTCCCATATCTCCCCAGTTCTAAATGCCAACTGGAAAATGTTATCAACACCTCTGAATAAATCACTAACTTTTCCACCTTTGCTACCTTTTGAATTGATTTTCTCTTCAATTTGATAGCATATTTCCATACAACATTCCTTTCAGAAATCTATAGTAACATTTATCCTATCCCCACCACAATTTTCTTCAAATTCACTATGAATAAATCTAACCCTTTGGATGAAAGTCATAGACATCCCATATTCATTATCTGAATTATGATCCCATGCCACTAACTTTACTTTTGTATTTGATAAACCAGCATAAATGATACATTTCATTGTTTCAAAATGTGGGTTATTGGGATATTCCTCCATCAATTGTCTTTGAGCTTTTACAGAATGGTTCCCCCCAAGAACATAATAATTGTATTCAAAACATTTTGACTTATCAAATTCTTCTTATTGGGAACTTGAACTAGATCAACAAGAAGCACATAATTAACCACATGAGCATATGGATTGTACCTCATCAATGTCTTCAAGTTGTGAACATGCAGATGGTGTGGCTTTCTAATTTGATATTTACATTGTCCTTCACTTGCCTTATATATTTGTCTGACATTAAGTTGAAATGTACGACCGCCCTCAATTAAGTTTCTCTTTGTCAAGTTCTGTCGAATGGCATTTTGTTTTGTTTTTATTATGCCATCCTTTAAATCAGCTCCTGGTGTAATGATTTCTCTGCTTTCTTTTGAAGTTTCACTAGGTTCTTGACTGTTGGTAATGACTACTTCAAAATGTTCAACTTTAATTTTCTTCCTCATAACATTCTCATCATTAACTGGAACAAATTTATTCTTGGGAATTGTTACTTTTGGTCTTTTACGACTCTTTTCAGTTCCAATGTCATCCTCAGTGGAGACAACATATTCTTCACTACCAGTTTCAACTTCCTTGTCTTCAAAAGTAACTTGTCTACCTTTGCTAGATTTATCCACTAGAGGATTTTTATTTTTTTATTTTTTTTTATTTTCTATTTTTTATTTATTTATTTATTTTATTTTTTCTGATCCCTTGAATGTAGTTCTGTAGCATCATGAATTACTACATTTTTCTTGTTTTCCATATCTTCCTCTGACACTCAGTAGAAACTACTGACAAATTTCATAATATCATGCTCTATGAAATGAATGCCTCCCAACTTAATTGAACAATTTTCAACAAAATTCTGCCAAACAAAATATCATATGTCAATAAAAACAAATTTATAAAAATATAGTGAGACAGTTACAAGAATGCAAAACACAAATATAAATAACAATACTTATGATATTTTGTGTCATTTATGATTTGTTTACACAACTTTGTAGATACCTCTCTCATGTCATACAATGAATATGATAACTGGTATTTAATCCTTTCATGTGACTTGGGTGTTTTTGTAAGTATGTAAGCAACTTCATTGTCCGATACTGAACACATGTCTATGATCTTTCCCATCACCTCAAAAATTCCATTATCATTAGGTATATCAACATATAGATATATCTGCACATTTTGGATTTCTCTTTCTTTCACACACCAGACATTTGATGGAAGTTTGACTTCTTTTGATTTCTTCCAGTATGAAATTATCTTCTTATCATTTGAGGCACTTGAAAGATTTGTAGCCATCAGCTCAGGTGGGGTTCGTTCACCAATGTTTTTTGAAGATCCACTTTTAAGAGTCTTTGGTCCAAAAATATTCACATAAATTTTTTTTGATGCTATTTTCTTGAAAAAAAAGACACATATAAATCAATAAATCACAAAAAATAATAACTTAAATTAACAACAAAAACGATAAATGATGGTTAATTTTATAAACCATAACAATTTTTAAAAAATAACAAATTTAAAAAATACATCACCCTACCGCAGCGCCCTGAAAATCGGTCGGACAACCAAGTTGGCCATTGGGTCCGGCCCCCCTAGCCCACCCTGGCAGCCCAACAACTGCCCCCCTCCCAAACCCCAGCCCCACCCCAACCCAACGGCCCAATGGCCCACAGGGGTGGTGGGGCAATTCCTAGAATCGGCCACCACCGACACGGGTTGTTGGGCCGTCGAGGTGGGGCCAGGGGCTGCGGACAGCCTTCGCCCCACCCTGGCAGCCCAACAGGCCATAGGGGTGGATAGTCACTTCCCCACCCCGGTGGCCCAATAGCTTGCAAGGCCACCCCCACGAGCCGTTGGGCCACCGAGGTGGGGCGAAGGGTTGCAAACAAATGTTGTGTTTAATTTAGGGTTTTTTTCCCTAGAAGGCACCCCCTTGCTATATATGATGGAATTGTATTGCATCTATTTACATCTGTATTCTGAGTGAGGAAGAGAGAGGAGATTGAGAGTGAAGAGGGAATTACAACGGATTTGTTGTAGGTTGTATCTCTTTAGTTTGTAGGATAATATAAAAGGAAGGACTAGATGTTTTTCCGTGGACGTAGCCCAAACTGGGTGAACCACATATATCTGTGTCTCTCTTGTTTTATATGTTTTCTCTGTTTATATTTTTGCAACATTTTATGTGTTCCATTGCTCTATAATATATAATTTTATAACATTGAAAAAGAGGAGGAACAAATTCAATGACAAACTCATACCAAAATCAAGCGAATTCAACCTAATGAAAAGACTTCACACTTGTTCAAAACAATGAGAAGACCAAAAACAAAACCAAAAAGAAAAAGAAAGGCAACAACAAATGTTTTTCTTTTTGTCCTTTTTAAGGACACAAAGAGTTCTTGAGAAAACAAAATCTACTAAAGACTCCAAGATCAAATTCAAGTATAAAGGACCTCAAATTTCACAAGCCACATAAATCAGAAGCATGATAAGACCTAAAGTGAAAATAGGCTACAAACTCAAACAAACTGATCTGAAAAGTAGCATAAAAACTCCAGCAAACAAGAAATATTTCAAGAAGACCAAGAAAAAATTTCAAGATTGCAAGAAGGACTTTCTCAAAAACCAAGAAAAAACCAAATATGTCAACTTTCAAGAAAGCAAGGAAAAGCAATGTAAAGGTTGGGTTATAAATGAATTGAGACCAATTCCCTGTTCCAAAAGTTTAGAACAACCAAGAAATTCACTGAGAAGCCTTGAACCCAAACACAGAAACCAACACTTCACCAAAAAGCAAACCCTATGTTGATTAGGTCTTTCCACAAAGAGAGATAGGAAACTGAAAAACTACAAAAAGCAAGACCCTCCCAAACAATCAATGACTAGACAAGAGCAAGAAAAATCAGGCAAAACCTTTCACTAGACTCAAAATTTGAAAAATTCATTCAAAACCAAGCATACGCGACTATACAATGACAGATCTATGTGTATATGCGACTGTACCTAAGGAAATTCACGTATACGTGATTGTACCTAAGGAAACTCACATATACATGTGTTTATTTGGAAAAAAGCACATGTATACACGTCTGTATGAACTAAAACTTGCGTATAAACAAGACAACAAAGAAAAATAAAAATTTAGGAATGATCTAGAAGATCATATTTTTTGCCTAAATTGCAAACAAGTCAAAGATACTAGAAAAATCAAGAAACCAAACAAGAAGGCCCAGATCAAGAGAAACAACCCAAACTAGGAAATACAAGATTGTATTCCCTAGTGGAGTCGCCAATTTTGTTACGGGAATATTACACCCTAGGGTCTGGGTTGAGAACCCCAACAGATCAAAGGGCATACACCAACAAGAAGCAAGAAAACAAGCAGTCCTAATGCTTAAACTACTAAAGTAGGATGAAGAGATAATACCCGAAGGTCCTACATTTGAGGATGTTCCCGTAGGGTCCAAACCCTTTGCTTCCTCCAATGCTTCAAAACCTGCAACTCATTCAAGAAAAGCATATATACTAGCAGTAGTTCAAAGCATGTTTAAGATATAAATGTTAGATCATATAAGCATATAAGTATAAATCATGAAATCATACATAATTAGATCATAACATGAGTTAAATCATAAATATCATAACATCAAGAATAAGATAGAGCTTCTTTATTGATGACTGCAAAAGAATGTGGAAGAATACAACCTGATTCGTCCATGGCTCCAAGTGAAACCTTCCTCCGGATTCGTCCAGCCCAAGCCTCAACAATCCTCTTTCAAAAGCATACACATAGATGCCATATAAAGGAGATGGACATCTCTATGAGGAAACACGGGTTTGCTATAGCTAGGAGTGCAGGAGGCATAGGGATAAATTAGACTTGATCAAAGACTAATCAGATATGATATCAATATCCTATCTTTCTCTTCCCCTTAGGCCTTCCCCTGAGGTGTATTTATATCACCCCAAAATAGTTTTTTCAGTTGGGATATAATTAGGCCACAGGCTCCTGTAGGTAGGATTCTGGTGTAACCCGTAAAACCCACCCAAAAAATAGGGATTTTATATTTTTTCATATTTTAAATCATATACATGGGTTGGGTATAAATGGACCTGTGTGTTCACATGCTTTTTAAAGGGCAGGGTCACGTATGGAATTTAAAATAATGTTTTTAAATAAATGGAACAATTTTGAAGGGAAAGGGCTACCCAAGGCCATGTCTCAAAGCATCCAGTATACAAGGGTGAGAAATATGCTATCACAATTGGCATGGTTCTAGTTCAAGAAGACAAATCAAACAAAAAGCATGTGATATATTACTTAAGTCGTAATTTGACCAAAATTGAAGAAAAATATGCACATGTGGAGAAATTGGCCTTGGCAGCTGTTCAAGTTGTCCAACGTTTCCGTCACTACATTTTATTGTGCAAAACTACTATGATTTTTTATTGCAACCCCATGGTCTACATGCTTACCAGGAAATTGTTGGAGGGAAAATATTTCAAATGGATAGTCATCCTACAAGAATTAGATTTGGAATTTATTAAATCAAAATCTAAGAAATCATTGGTATTTGTTGAATTATTGTGTGACTTTTCACGTTTTGAAACATAAAATGTGGGAGAGGATTCTCTTCTAGACAAATATCTCTTTCTAATCAGTACTTTAGATTCCTAGTATGGAGATATCATCATTTATCTTCAAACTGAGACATTTTGGCCAGAACTAAGTCAAACTGATCGTCGTCGTATCCGGTATCAATCCTAGCAATACAATATTGTTGGTAATACACTTTATCGTCATGGTGACGATTCTATCTTCAGGTGATGCTTAACTCATGAGGAAACTGAAAAGGCATTAAATCACTTCCATTCGGGAGCTTGTAGCGGTCATATGTCAGGATTTCCCACTGCTCAAAAGATCCTGCACGCAAGGTATTTATGGGCTTCTATGTTCAAAGACAATATAACTATGGTTCGGAAATTCCATAAATTTCAAATCTATGATCGAAAAATTCTTGCACATCCAACTCCTCTTCACCCTATCATTGTTGTCAGTACTTTTGTTAAATGGGGTATTGATTTTCTTACATGTAACCCTCACTCGGCTGGGCAGCATGGGTACATTATCCTTGCAATATATTATTTTACGAAATGGGTCGAGGTGATGCCTACATATAAGGATGATGGTGAAACAACATCCATTTTCAAGTTCAATCATGTAATTTCTTAGTTCAGAGTTCCACAAGCCATTGTCATAGACCATGGTAGCCATTTTCGAAACTATATGATGACCGATCTTATCATGAAGCTAGGCTTGTGTCATGATAGTTCTACTCCATATTACTCGTATGAAAATGGCCAAGTGGAGGCCATTGTTGGGCGTGGGATCCCCCAAGGGTAGTTTTGGGGCTTAGAGCCCAGATTTTGGTCCAATTTTGTAATTCCAATGTAAAGACTCCACATTTTGTGGGCGCGGAGTGTGTAGTTGTTAAAGAGTCATAGGGTTGTCCACCCTTATTTTGATAACGTAATGTTGGATATAGAAGATCTACCCATGGTTCGTGGACCATGGGATTGTATAAATAGAGCGAAGCTCTAAGTAGTCAAAGGCATCTAATCTAATATCGAAGGAAGAATCAATGAAGATGTATGCGAGATAGCTCTGAAGTGTAAGTCTAAGTCTTGGGTAGTAGCATAGGAAGAGGCTCTGTAGCTGAGTGCGCAAAGGCCTAGAAGTCCGCAGTTGAGTGTGCGGACCCCTGCAGCTAAGTGCACAGGGTGAGTCGAGTCTATAATCATCTGGAAGTATTAATAAAGAGAAGTTTCCTATAAATTTTGCATCTTTATTTCCTGTTTGTGCATCTGTTATATTGGGTATGAATTTCATTTCTAATGCTTATATGATACGCGAATGTGTATAACTGTATTGGTTAAGTGAACACTAGTAAGAACATCTATTTTCCTGAAGATAACTAATATGTATTAATAAGATAAGTAAGATACTTAACCTAGTTTGGGAAATATCGCAGTTCGCTGCCCCAGCAACGTGGAAGGACTTCAACTGCTGGTTACGGCTACCCAAAAGCTTATTGTAACACTTCGCAAAGGTACTGAAGGATAGAGCAGAGAGCGAAGCAACCTGTGCAAAGGCAGGAATAATTGGAAATAACCAACATCATACCATCTCAAGGGTGCAAAAACTTGGTTCTAGCATCCCTCCATACTGCTTCGGGTGATACTTCAGTCCGCGCTCCGTGGACTGAAGCCGAAAGGGCCAGTAGTGTAGGGATTTGTTTGCTAACTAACGTTGAACCTGGGTTAGGCCCCCTCAATCCAACAAATGGTTCCGTTGTCAGGACCAAAATCTGCATAGAGATGTGTGATGTCATGTCATTGGAATCCAACTAAGAAAGAAATCAAAGGTTGGTTGGACAAAAGAATTCACAAGTTCGCGGTGCAGGAAAACAGAAACACGCGACTGTCAAAAGAATAGTGAGCTAGTACAACGATTGGAAGCATCATAGGATAAGATCACATGCACTATCGATCATTGGCACGATCGCATTATAGGAGGATTTGTTACTGAGTTCACGGTCAACACCTCAGTCAGCTACAACGAGGCAGAGCAACGCTTTCTCAAAGCACCACGACATAAGTACATAAAATATTTGAATACTTGGATTAAAATGTTGTTGTGCAAAAAGCCGGTTATGCAGTTACCTTGATGTTCAAGTCTACACGAAGCGGAAGAATTTACAAGAACGAAGGAAATAAGGGTCTAGAAAATAGCCCCTTGATTTCCCCTCCACAAAGGGATGAGGAAGAGCTTACGAAGCTCTCTCCGTGAAGTGTTATTCATCTGATAAGACAAAGAATTATGTGAATACCACCTCCACCCACACCACCACCAACTTCACCGCCATCACCTCCATCTTCACCCGTACCACCCCCACCACCACTGCGATTCAGTATGGCAAACACAGTGAAGTTGCCTTTGTTCAAAGGCTTGGGAAATGAGGATCTGGACCAATTCTGGTTCATAGTGAAGGCTATATGGGAAGCTCAAGGTGTCATAGATGACCATATAAAGAAAGCAACACTGGTTAGCACCCTGCAGGATCACGCACTAACCTAGTATATTAATTACTCCAACGATAACCCGAATGCGAGAGTAGCGGACATCGAAGCAACACTGAATAGGGAATTTAGCAAGCCTAAATCTGAAGCGCAGTCGATTATTGGATTCAAATAAATCATGATGCTACCAGGCGAGATGCCTTGGGAACTAGATCAGAGGTTGAAATGTATGATTCGCGAAGCCAATATGAATCTGACAGATGGACAACATCGCGAGTGGTTTGTAGCTTCACTACTACCACACCTAAGGAGTGCGTTGTTGCAACAGAAGATAACAACTCAGGTAGAGGCCTTGGAGATTGCTATGAGACTACATGAGACCCTAATGCAAGATCCTAATCTAGGAGTCTAGAAGATCCATGTGAAACTGAAGAATTTGTGCCTTCAGATGCAAAGCTTAAAGTAGGATAGGACGTTCGATGCGAAGTGCGCGAAGAAGTGTGGTGCGTGAAATGCAAGAGTCAGGGTCATGACAAAGACCACTACCCAATCTTCACAAATTACCTTGCAAGAGGAGGACCGATGACTCTAAGGCTGGAAGTTCAAGTAGGACCTAGCGCGGCACCTGCTTTGTGGTGCGCTATCTATCAAGTAGCCGGAAAGCATGCCACAGATCACTGCCACTTGTTATAGGAGTATACGCAAGCTACACAAAAGTTGTTCTGTAACTTTTGTAGGTCGGTGGGACATGACGAGAGTACTTGTAGGAGATATGAATTGATGATAGATAGAACTCCCACCTACAGGGTTTAGGCTGAAACGCGGCCCCTTGACCAGAATGCAAGGATGGCACAGATAGGATTTCAAGGCGCGGACGAGGCCGAGGCGAAGGAGGACCTGGTAGAGATTATAGACAGTTGATTTTCTACAATTGCGGAGGGCCAAGACACTATGCCCGCGATTGCACTAATCCAACACGTCTGTCATGCAAGTATTTCACGATGTTTGATCATGAGACAAAAGATTGTCTTATGTTGATAGCTAGGATACGTGACAAAGGAGTGCTACAACCTCCCCCAACTTAGAACCTGCATATGATGAGGTCTCAACCACGCAAGGAAGATCCAAACATAAATATTGTGCTCCGAAGTGGAATCGCAATGGGATATGACAAAGGGAAAAAACCAGAAGACAACACCTGGGTCCACAAAGCCTCGATGAAAGAAGTTGAGTTTGATTTGGAGCGCACTCAGAAAACCTTCATGGAAGCTAAGAAGAGCTTCGCTGAGGCCTCCATGTTAGGAAGCAAAGATAAGCCTGAACCAGAGATGGACCCCTCTATGCTCACAACTTTCCTAGAAACCTATATGAAGTTACTGCACGACAGTAAGGATATGAAATGGTTACAGGAACTCATCAACAGATGCGTTGGGACTACGCCAATTGAACTACACGTAGTCTGAAAGATTGGAAAGCATAAAACAAGGACGGGGCGTGAAATGAGACTAACCACGCAGATAAGAGAATACAAGATGGATCAAGTCATCCTGGGTTTGGGATCAAATGTGAATGTTCTACCAAAATAGACATGGGAGCGAATGGGTAGACCCACGCCGCAATGGTCTCTGATTCAGCTGAGAATGGTGAACCAGCAATCATACCCATGGGGCGATTGTAGGGAATAACTGTGGATATTGAGGGAGTGAGTGCACTGGCAGATTTTGAAGTGATAAATATTATTGACAATAGCAATCCCTACCCTGCGCTTCTGGGACTTTACTAGGCCACTGATATGAACGGGGTAATCAATCTAAAGAAGCGGAAGATGATATTTGAGAAGAAGTCACTACGCGTAATAATACCCCTAGATCTTGCTAAAGGATCGCGCTATACGGAACCAGTCCGTGACTATGAGAGTGATGATGATCTGGACTGCATTTACAAGATAACAGCGTGAGACCAAGACTGGGTGAATCCCACCGCAGATGGGCAACTTACACGGGAGCATGAGAGTTCCTATACTTTGGATTTTGATGAAGAAGTAAAATGATGGCATAATCGATTACACGAGGTAACTACGCTGAATTGCAACATGATGACCCAGTCGTTACACTACGTGTCATCAGAAGAAAGGAATCTTCCTACTTATGATGGTATAAATGAGGTAGATACCTCCTAGGATGCATTTGAAAGGGAGGTGCTAGAAAAGGAATGCTTCCAGGCCTTGGACTGGGTGCTGCACGCTACGCCTGCAAGATGGTGGGGTATGCACAAAGGAAGTTTTGATGATTGGCGCGAATATCAGAGAATGATGCGAGAACAATTTGGGAAGCCTAAGATGCAATTGAAAAACAAGTATGATGGGTATAATGATCCACGCACATGAATGCAGTTCTATGAAGAAAAGCCCCAACCTAAGCAGGTGCACCTGTACTCTGTGCTAAAGTACCTGGTCAATAAGCCTGTGTTGGGGGGTGAATTTGTAGATGGATTTTATTATTCCAAGAGTATGATTTTGAAGTTGCTGTAAAGCCTGGATGATTGAACGTGGGACCAGATCACCTGCCACGCATCGAGACAGGGGAGGAACCTACTATTTTGGAGGAAGGATTACCTGACACTCATATTTCTCTGTCATTGCTAGGCATCTATACAATATGGGGAATGATGAAATATTGTGAAGGTATGTACCTGAGTTTGAATGAAGTAGCATCCTCACAAATGCTCATGGGGGTGCCGCAGGAGGACATTATGCAGGAAGAGCAACCGCACAGAAGATTCTATGCGCAAGGTTGTGGTGGCCAACCCTTCATCAGGATTCAAAATCATATTGCAAGGCATGTGATGTATGTCAAAGAATAGGAAGGCCATCATGGAGGGATGAAATTCCTTTGAATCCACAAATGGCATTGCAACCTTTCAAAAAATGGGCAATAGATTTTGTAGGACCCATTAAACCTCAAGGAAAGATAGGTGCGAGGTATATTATCACTGCGACGAAGTATTTGACTCGTTGGGCAAAAGCGCAGCCAGTGAAGGATTGCACGGGTGCGACTACCACGAAGTTTCTATTTGAACATGTACTAATGCAATTTGGATGTCCGAAGATCTTGATGAGTGATCGCAGTACACACTTCCTGAATGAGACAATTAACGTACTAATGGAGGAATTTCTGGTGTATCACCAAAAGAGCACACCTTATCACCCATAGGCTAACAGGACAGTGGAGGCATTCAACAAAGTGCTTGAAAACGTGCTGACCAAGGTATGCACTGTGCAGCGAAGTGATTGGGACCTATGTGTACCTACAGTGTTATGGGCTTATTAAACGACATGCAAGAAACTAACAGGACAAACACCTTTTAGGCTTGTCTATGGAGTTGAAGCCATAATGCCTATGGAATACATCGTGCCTAGTTTGCACATAGCAGCGCTCACAGGTATGATGGATCATGAAGCCCTAGAGGAGAGGCTCGTGTGGTTGGATGAGCTTGAAGAAGAACAATTTTTGGCAGGATTTCACCAGCAGGTCCAAAAGAAGCGTGAAAAGGCATGGCACGACCAACACATCAAGCTACGCACATTCAAGGTAAACGATCTAGTTTTGTTGTATGATAGTAAATTTGATAAACTCCCAAGGAAGTTCCAGATGCATTGGTTAGGGCCGTATATTATTATGGATATTACCGAAAAAGGCGTGGTACACCTGGTCAAGTTAAATGGAGAACCCCTCCCAGGAAAGGTGAATGGCAATCGCTTGAAGCCATATACCAGCAATCCAGTGATGTGACTATATAGAAGTAGCACAGTCTTAGCACTCCAGGCAGCTGAAAGGAGGTGCAGGACTATAAACTACACTGCCTGGGAGTTGTGCGATGTTAGGACTGTGCGTAGTAGCGAAGTGTCACAGGGTCCGCGACAACGCGATGATAGCTGCGCTGGTGTGCAGGTCTGCCGAAAAGTGATCATTAAAGTCACTATTCATAATTTGATGCTTGGTTTGAGGCCAAATGGGGCACTTACTATAGAGGAGGCTGATAGGGCCACGATCAGTAGTTTGAAAGGTGTCAGATTAAATATGGCCACGCTCCCTTAGGAGATGCTCTATCTCTTGCAGGATGGAGTCACCACAAAACTTCAAGCCAGGGAGAGTCGCACACTGCAGGTGATGAGTGAGCAGCGCATCAACATTGAATAGTTGGGCCTGTAGTGCAATGAGGCAGTCGAGCAGAATCAATAGATTATGCAGGTGATAGAGGAAGCCTGCCGAATGGTCCCAGAGTTGGACATTTAGGCAGAAGAACCAGTGGAGGTGCATGTCCGCAAATTGGCCACAGGGGTGCGTGATGCTAGAGAAGATATGGCTAGGGTTTAGCTAGAGTTGAACCTGCAGATCCTAGAACTAAATTTGAAGGCTCAGCCTTCAACTCTACAAGCAATCAGGGAACAATGAACCACTATTGTTACAACAACAACATCGGCAGTTGACAGTGCAGTGGTAGACTGCATGCAGCTATTCGAGCAGTCATTCGAGGTCCTAACTACCTTGCAGGAGGACCCGAATGTAGAGCGCCTAGAGATAGAGGTGAGCAAGCTATAACAAAAGTATGATGAAGTAAAAGGGATCATGTAGATGGTTTCCCTTACACAGAGGCTTGAAAGGATGTAGCAGGCAAAGGCACTCAAGGAATAGGTGGATGCCACTCAACATAAGGAAGCAGTCTTAAAAGTGCGCCTACAACCATGGATCGATGAGGCATATACAATTACAACCTCCATTGAAGCAAAGCTTGCACAACTTCAAGCAACTCAGTAGAGGCTTCAGGGTAGTATTTCAGTAGCAATGATCACCGAACAATGTGTGGAGGAAGTTCAATAAGCAGCCGCTCAATGTGCTGCTGAAGTTGTAGCGATCCAAGCAGATCTGGGAGGTCTTCGCGCTAAGATCTTCGCACCTATAGAGTGACTTGAGAGAGAGTCACGATGTTTTTGTTGGGGGCCTGTTGGGCACAGGATCCCCTAAAGGCAGTTTTGGGGCTTAGAGCCTAGATTTTGGTCCAATTTTGTGATTCCAGTGTAAAGACTCCGCATTTTGTGAGCACGGAGTGCATAGTTGTTAAAGATTCATAGGGTTGTCTGCCCTTATTTTGATAATGTAATGTTGGCTATAGAAGATTTACCCATGGTCCACGGACCATGGGATTGTATAAATAGAGCGAAGCTCTAAGTAGTCAAAGGCATCTAATTTAATATCAAAGGAAGAATCAATGAAGATGTATGCGAGATAGCTTTGAAGTGTAAGTCTAATTCTTGGGTGGTAGTGTAGGAAGAGGCTTTACAACTGAGTGCACAGAGGCCTAGAAGTCAGCAGCTAAGTGCACAAACCCCTGCAACTGAGTGCACAGGGAAATTCGAGTCTGTAATCATCTGGAGGTATTAATAAAGAGAAGTTTCCTATAAATTCTGCATCTTTATTTCCTATTTGTGCATCTGTTATATTGGGTATGAATTTCACTTCTAATGCTTATATGATACGTGAATGTGTATAACTGTATTGGTTAAGTGAACGCTAGTAAGAACATCTATTTTTGCGAAGCTAACTAAGATCTGTTAATAAGATAAGTAAGATACTTAGCCTAGATTGGGAAATATCACAGTTCGTTCCCTGGCAGCACGAAAGGACTTTAGCCCCTGGTTAGGGTTGCACGAAAGCCGATTGTAACACTTCGCGAAGGTACTGAAGAGTAGAGAAAAGAGTGAAGAAACCAGTGTAAAGGCAGGAATAGTTGGAAATAACTGACATCATACCATCTCAAGGGTGCGAAAACTTGGTTTGAGCATCCCCCGATACTGCTTCGGGTGAGGCTTCAGTCTGCGCTCTGCGGGCTAATTCCGAAGGGGCCAGTAGTGTAGGGATTTGTTTGGCTAAATAATGTTGAACCTGGGTCAGGCCCCCTCAAGCCAACAACCATTAACAAGGTTTTAACCACTATGACTAAATGAATTATTGAGACTCATAAATGAGATTGGCATCTAATGATTTATCCAGGCTTGTGGGCATACCATACCAAACAAAAACTTCAAGTGGTTTTATTCCTTTCCAGCGCATTTACGACATGGAAGCAGTTCTACTGATTGAATGCAATATACCATATTTTAAAATAGAAATTAAATTATTACTAGCCACTTATGTTGAAGTAGAATGTTTCTTGTACTTAGCACGTCTCGATGAGGCCCGTCATGATGTTGCAATAGCTAGCGAGGCCAAAAAGAAAAGAGTTAAAGAACAGTATGATCAAAATGTCAAACCTAGTTCATATGCAGTAGGTGATTTAGTCTTGGCCTATGATCAAAACCACGATAAGTTAGGCACTGGTAAATTCAAGCCCATGTGGCATGGCCCTTATATTGTAAAATGTGAACTGGCAAAAGGGTCTTATGAGCTAGTTGATTATGAAAAAATTCCTTTGGGAAAGCCCATAAATGGTCTTTACCTAAAGAAATATTGTGCTTTGATTGTTCAGTGAAACATTTGTATATTACTATACCATAGTTTTCGTGTGGCATTTTTTAGCATCTTTTTATAATTTTCCACTACTTCTTCTGCTTATCTTGTGTTACACTTGATTCGCAGTTGTCGATGCTCCCTCAAGCTTACATTGGCTTCGCTGATGACACTAGTGGTAGTACTCATAATTTATCTTTCACATCCTGCATCATTTATTTGCCCATAGATGAGTTAGTTTCTATTCATGGGATATACCTTGGTCGAACAACGAACAATATTGTAGAATATAGCATAGTGATTAAGCAATTATTTGATGCCATTGCATTTGGCATTTGTCAGTTGATCGTTAGGTTAGATTCACAACTCGTGGTACTGCATTTGAATGTTTTTTATTCAGTTAGAAGTGTTTCCATGTTAAGGATGTTTTTGTGGGTTCGTCTCTTGGAAAGAGAATTTGATTATATTTAATATCAACATATTCCAAGAAATTCAAACACATTAATAGATGCATTAGCTAACTATGTGTTAAATTTTCACTTGTAAAACATTTGTAAAGAAATAAATGAAATATTCATCCATATATTGTACAATATAGAAAAAAATAAAAGTATTAGCCTTCATTAGATAAGTGTCTGTAAAAGTGTGGCTTTTACAAAAAATAACAAACAAAGACATGAGGTCCTGTGGCCTTTATTTTTTGAACATGTTGATACATCATCAAAAGTAAAAAATATAGCCCTCAGACTAGTGACTACAGATGATGATGATCATGGTAGCATACAATAACATGTGCTACTCATTGTAGAAAATTACTAATAGGTCTAGGAAACCCTATAGTATGCCTCTGGTAGTGGAGAGGAAAATCATCTATTGCGACATCTGGGATTTCCAAGTTCAACCTCTCAAGGTTGTTCTCTATCTCTGTCAGTGTCTCTGCCGCACCTGGGAATGGTACTATGGGAGCTACTGGCTGCTCACCACACCTATCATATCTACATAATCTAGCTGGTCTCACTGGGGCCACATCTGCATGATCATTTCAGATAATTAGTTTTGGATGCCAAAAAATAACAAAAAAATGAAAATTTTCAAAAATCAACCAAAATGTGAAGTTTTACCTATATCACCCCACTGCATCCCAGGAGGCAGTGGCATGTCCAAATCTCGTATGTAGTCGATCTCTGCATACATAATATCTTCAATCATAATGATTTGATTTTCCATCCACTCGAAGAAGTTATGAGTATATCTAATTGTTGGTCCTTCACCACCTCCATGGCATGCCATAAGTGTAACCCATTTTAGCATGCGAGGGTCATGAGGTCCTCCTCTCTCTACAACTACCTGTGGAGCCAGAAGAGGAATCCGCTCCAAAGCAAATGAAATAACAAGGGCACCATACCCAAAGTTTTTGAGTTTTCCCGTTCTAACCCTGGTTATTTGACCCTTTAGATTGGCAACTACAACCTCACTCCAGTTAAATATGGTAGGTTGCAAACACTCTACAATAGTTTGTATCTAAGCCTTCATGACAAAATGTAAAGCTGCACTACAAGAAAACCATGCAATAGTGAACTCGATATATTTCAAAGGAACTTGTGCTATGGTCTTGATGTCAATTTTGCCATCTTTGAGAGTAGCTCCTCGAGTACAATGTTGTAACATATAGGTCGCATTTTTTTCACCACCTTGCCTATACCCATACAGATTGATTTCTTCCCCACAGCATGGAATTCCACTCAAGAAGTAAATTTCATTAGTATCAATGACAATTCTATGGTCTCTGACTATGAAGCATTCTTCTTGAACGTTCCACTTGCCCACCATCCATTCTAGAAAGTCTAATTGAGCCTTCATGCCCGGAATGGTGAAAAAATTGTACAAGACACAATTTGTCAAGGCCTATATGGTTGCTAGATGGTTTAGAGTGGCTATTTCTTGCTCTTCATCCTCACGTTCTCTCCATTCCATATTTACGATTCAAAAGCCTTCAAATAAACATAAAATATCATTAGAAGTAATCATGGAGAAAATTAGCAAAGAATTTGAACTTTTTCCATTTTATTTTTTGTGCCCTCGCCATTGTGTGCAACCAAATTTTATGAAAAGTGCGCATTTGCATGGCTTCTTCCTTAGAAACTATGCACATAGCATTAAAACACTAGTCGATGTGTGCATGCCTAGTAGGGGCGACCCGCGCACATCGGGGGCAAAAATTATTTTGAAAACCCTCCCCAAAAAACCAAAATCTATAGTGAAATGCTAAATAAAAGACATGAAAATGAAGATCTTGGAGAGATAATCTACTTGGAGAAGACAACTCGAGATTACGTCCAATTGGTTGTCCAGAATCAACTTCTGAAGTTTCTAGCAAAAATGACCTCTATCACTCTCAAAAGGTTAAAAACACAAATGGTATTTTTTTTTACTTTTTGGGATTTTTATAAGTTTTTTAGGCATGTTTAAATATTATTTTATTCCTATGAACTTTTAAAATCCAATTTTATAATGTTTTTCACTTTATTTCTGAGCAGAGATAATTATTTTGAGTTGAAGTATGCAAGTTACAGGGTATTTACGTAAACAAATCATTTTGGTATTGAGTATATTGTTATCGCTTTTTCAAACTCGTTAAAAAATATGAAAAAAAACCCTGGAATTCTCTTTGCACCCTTTTCAGACTCCTTAAAAATAAAAATATATTCAAGTACTTTATTGTTCAAACTTGTAAAAGTAAATGAACAACCATCTATTCAATACAAGTTTACCCCTTTTATGGAATGAACCATACTATTTACGAAAAAAGTATGCCTTGACTAATCATGGTCAATAAAGTTCTCTCTTGCATTATTTTACCCTTTTTCAGGCTTGAGGGACTAAATTTACAAAAAATGACACTATGGAGTTTACTTATGTTTTTCTCTTGACTCCCTAAAATTGAAAAACATTGAGCTTTACTTTGTCCGGGCTCGTTAAAATTTTACATTGAAAGAACTAAATGAGTTTTATTTTTGTCTTTTCAAACTCTTTAAACGTGAAAACGACATCGAGTTATCCCTTCATTGTACTTGTAAAACTTAAATAGTGCAGGATTCATCAATCATAATGAGAACTAACCACTCCTTCTTAGGGTTCATTAAAATTACTTCGGAGGACTCGTCCGAAGGACGAGCTTACAGGACAATCATAAGTTATCCTCCTCAAGCTTGTAAAAAATAAAGAGGTACTTGCCAATAATGATAGGGGAAAGTGAGAAAGAATATTGATTTTGTATTCATGAAAGGTAGCATGTCACTCTTTAACATGACACTTCGTCATTTTCATTTATGGGTTGGGAATGTTATATGAGATTTACGATTGTGGACAAAATTCTCTCCCCTAGGTCGGTGGCTAACCTATAAAAACAGAGAGACAAAGAACCCAATGCTTTTCCTTAAATTAAATAGATGACGGAGTGAAGCCTACCTAGAATATTTTTCACACTTCGCTCCTTATTTAGCTTGGAAACTCCAATTCTAGCTCCAAATGCCAAAATTAGAACTCGCACAGTCAGATAACACAAGCCAAGAAACTACGAGATCTATGTGTATCATCTAAATACTTCATTCAATACATCAACATGGTATTGAAATATATGAAATAACAACATCGCATATAGGAAAATAATGAATTCTTTGCATTAATATAAATGGAAGGTGATTACAACCATAAGTTGCAGTTGATCTTGTAGAATAGATCCTCCAAGTTATTGACTTGTCATTTCCTTGTCACAATATGTACCTCCAATCACCTTAAATGCATGAGATAATAACCACTCACTGCAACAACATAAGGGTAGAATCACTCTCCAAAATCCAACCCCAAAACTAACCAGGTGCTTGTGGAATGAGGTAAATATATAGGAAGGAGGGGTACTTCACGAATTCTTATCCATTTACTAATCTGTCCTTGAGATCTGAAAGTGATGGGAGGATGAGCTCAAGGGATAAGATAATGATTTATCCAAGGTGGAATCAGATAGGATTCAAGTATTTATCCAAGTAAATGGTTGAAACAACCTTTGGAAGCTTCTGGAAGAGGAAGCTTCAGATTTTTTATTTTTTCCCAAATTTCTAGAATCAAAGCACCCCCACATCTATGCAGGGTGCACTACATAGCACCGTGAGAGAATGAAAGAATGCACTGCAACTCAGTTGCTCAGTTATGTAGGGTGTTTTGGACCTTAAAATCTTGGAAACTCAACAGTGAAGAGTAGAAACTCAGGGATTTAGCAGATTCATGCTTAGGGCTTTGTGCAAGATGATGACAAGGGGGAATAAGATGTTGGTTGATCCCATTATGAGGCATATTGATTGAATGTGACACAATGTCCTATAATAGAGTGCCCTCTAAAGAACAAAGTCAGAAATGAGGAGTGATGATTGAAGTAATTTACCTTGTGACAAGTCGGGATCAAAAACAACTAGCAAGACTGTCTTTTGTTCCAATACATTTACATCATGATATCTCTTTTTTGTTGAGGGAGGCATACCCATACTCAGCACATAAGCTAACATTACATGTACAATGATAAAAAGACATGCCCACTGATGACTGATGGTGGACCCATGACTTAATGACTATTATTATGATCATAGCCATCATACATAGCGATCTTTGTATAATCCTAAAATTGCAGCCTGAATGGTGGAAACTAGATCTAGGGTCTTCTATCTTGTTTATACGACCAACCAACATATAAGTATAACCATGTGAATCAATGAGTTGAGGTCAAACATGGTAGAAACCATATAATTACTGGCCAATGATGTAAATCATTAACATATGTGAGAGAAACCACTGATGATGTTAATGTCTCTCAAAGTACTCAAGTACAATCTGTATGGTATAAATGAGTTGGTGTCAAACACCACGCAGAATATTCCGGTTGAAGGACATGGATGTAAACTTTTCACCGAGAGCGAGGAAACATGCCATTGAGGTATGCAAGCACTGAGGTATTGATGGGTGTTTCTAAGTCAACTTCTTGGATAATGTGCTGATGTCGACAAGAAGTGACCTGTCGCAGTAGGGCCTTGATGTATCCCCCATCAACGACACGAAACATGTATCATGATTGAGATAAAATTATCAGAATGATGCTGATATGGAATTGGATTAGTAAAGGTAAACATGGAATGAAGGATTAAGAGTATTACAACAAGTATTAACAGAATGACTTCTCTTGAACACAACGTTGACACTGAAATGGAGTTAGTAGCATTGACCCAAAACCGAAATGGAGGTTTTGTGAAGGTATGATGAACCGAAAGACAAGAATATTACCCAAACCAACAACCACAGAGATGAAGTGGAAGAGTGTCATGTTGAAAAGCGACTCCCTGCCATTAGCAAATGGAATGCCCTGTCTTCCCAATTTCCCCAACCATACTGGTTAGTACCTCTATATCTTTAAACAAGCTTGAGGAGGATAACATATGCTTGAGCTATAAGTTCATCCTTTGGATGAATCCCTCTGAGTATATTTAACGAAACCTGAGAAGGAGTGGTTTAGCCCTATCATGATTGACGAGTCCATCATTGTTTGATGTTTTAATGTGTCCAATGAAGGTAAAACTTGACTTCTTTTCATGTTTAGAGAGTTTGAAAAAGAGGCGAAAAAGAAAACTCCAGACTGTCCCTTTTCGTAGGTAGTCCCTTAGGTATGAAAAAGTAGAAAACAATACCCAAGAGAACCTCTTAGTCATGTTCGATTAAGGTATTCCTTTTTTGTATCTAGTCTATCTTAGCCCAGAAAAGGGTTAAACTTAGACTGAGTAGACGACTTTTCATTTACTTTTACGAGTTTGAAAAGACAAGTGCTCGACGTATTTTTATATTTTTGGAGTCTAAAAAGGGTTGAAAGAGGACTCCAGGGGGGTTCCTTTTTCATAAGTTTAAAGATCCTGAAAAAGAGATAAAATTATACTATGTGGTCAAAGTAACCTATTCAAACATAATGAAAACCTTCTAACAACTATTGAGCTACTCAAAACACCAAAAGAAGGATTAAACATACCTATTTCATAGTAAAAATGAACCATATCTAGGTCAAAATACTAAAAATGAATAAAATAACGAAAAAGTGACCATACATATTCAAAATTACTTCTCATTTTTAATAGTTCACATTTTACCTTCAATAGTGAGTATTTGGAGCCCTTTTTCCCTCGATCTTCTGCAGCTAATTGTGGCCAATCTAGGGAACCATTTCAAGTGTCATCGCTTCCAAGTAGGAACTGAAACCTTTCTCTATCTTTATATGGTCCATTTTTGTTTTCATGCAAAATTTTTAAGGTTTTGAGGCCCCTGGGGTTCATAAAAAACGCCTTGGGACCAATGCACCCCCCTTGTGTCAAAAACTACATTGCACCTAGGCAGAGGAACACTGTAGGCAGAGGTGCAATGCTCTGGTAAACATTGTTGGGGTGCATTGGGCACATTTCTCTAAGTTTTCTTTCAGTTTTGCCTCAAATTTTGTTAAGTTTTTTGCATGGGAAAGAGCCTAATGGATTCCTTGTTGATGTTTCAAGTACCCATTAGCACAAAATGACATTCATTTGGAGAGAAATAGAACATGAGGAACAAGACTTGAATGCGACAAACAACCTTGCTACCATCCAAGTGCTAAAAAAATGTGGGTTATTGAAATTCTTTTGGCTTCCTAGTATGAGGAGGCAAATGGAGTTGTTGAAATACCTTGTCTGCTCATGGGATATTCAGGCACAGGCATTCAGGTTTGGGGAGAATCTACTCAAGATACAGGTACAGGATATTTAATTTCCGATAAGATTGTCAAAGAGAGGTACCCCCATATCTCTTTTAGGTGGAATAAGTGTTGGTGATATGGTTAAATACTATATCGCTACCTATTTCATACCTCGAGCCCTTCCTACTAGGGATGAAAAGATCAGCGTAAAGGATGTGACCCAATTACCTTTGAGAATGATCTTGTTCATTATCGCAAGATTGGAAGGCAACTCAACACTACATGTAGCAAGAAAATCATACATGAAGTATGGGATAAAGTGTCTAGAGCCGATAATATTCAACTAGAGTGAGGGTGTCTTGGTCAATCTGAAGGAACAACAAGCAAAGGATGGGAAGTTGAAGAACTTCGACTATAGTGTGATCTTAATCTCTTGTGCTCTAGAGTGGGTACCATTACTGCAGCCTTAGGAGAACATGCTTGGGCCCATCTATCCAAGGACCCCACAAATGAGGAGGTGGATAGACCATATGAACCAACATGCAGGCCCATCAACAATCAACTTTTCACCAACCTTCTTTGGGTGGCTACGCAGATAGTTCATCATTATTGATGATTATCCTTACACAGGGATGGATTTCTGTGATGATCCTAAGCTTGAGTTTCCTGAGGGTGAGAAATGGGATGCTTCAAGTAAGATACTTCGACCATTAAGTTTTTGAAAGTTTTACTATTTTTTTGTGTTTTTTTTTTATGTTCCTGAGACTAAACTATTTGATGTTTTCATGTAGATATTGGACTTGTTCGACCAGTAGGTGCTACATATCTCCGTCACACAAATAGATAGCCACAAGAGGAGGAAGTGAGACAAGTACAGGTCACTGCGATAGGACAGGATGCACCATGGGATCCTGAGGTAGCTAAGATCCTATTAGGTGTGGAGCACCACATGGAAGAACTGATACATGAGATTGATGAGACCGTGGTCGATCAACTTCCATTGCGACTTCAATGACACATAATCAGAGTGCCTAGTCGTATTGGTCGATTACTACTCAAGATAGCTTATGCAATGTCGTTTTGTCATTAGCACCACTAATTTGTCTACTTAGATGTTCTTCATATGGACGATGTAGCCATATGTGTCTCGAGGCACACATTTTGTAATATATATATATACAATGTTTCTTAGTTCCTATTCTAATTTCAATATGATGTGATGTGAATTGAAAATTATTTAAATTCATTGCAAATGTCAATATAAAGAAAAATTATCTAGGGCATTTGATAATGTCTTCATATTTCTAGAAATATGTTCATAGCGTATGAAATTGAAATGTACTTCCAGAAGATGCACTCTCAAAAGCATGCGAAGGATGGCATGATTTCTCACTGAATAGATTTTAGTGAGTTGTAGTATTGCGAACTGTGAGTCAAACCTGATGACTATACGACGGATACCATGTGAAATAGAATCAAATGATAGCTCAACCATTGTTCTATACTCAATGATGTTGTTGGTAGAGTGACCAATGAAAATCCCTTGCATGCTCACTAGCTCTCCATTTGGAGCAAAGATAGCCCATGTTGCGGAGGATAAGTTCCAAGTATTATGACTAGAAACATCGGCATAACCAATATACGGTTCGAGAGAGGTTGACATCTGCAATCCAAAAGTAAAAAGATTCAACATAAACCATGGGAAACTCTGAAAAACACACTGCAAACACACTCAACACACCTATAGATAGTATGTACATAATGTACTACGCATGGGATCAAGCATAGTATTTTTTGAGGTACAACCCATTTCTAGGCTAAGCCAATGGAACTCCATCGAGGTTTATTAACTCATAAGCCCTTTTTGAAAGGACACGCTTGATAATGTATGGGCCCAGCCACATAGGCTGGAACTTTCCTTGACCTAACTTATTGGCCTCTTAGTCATATAAGAGAACCAGATCTCCTTCCGAGAAGACTGTTGGCCTGACACTTTTATCATGTTGTGCTTTGACACATCTTTTATGGGCTTCATTTGCTAACGTGGCATCACGTCAGGTTTCATACAAATGATTTAGGTGTAAAAGACGCTTATCCTTTACGGAAGTAGTAGGAAGAAGTTCCATTACTAGTTTCAACGATGGAATTTCGCATTCGATGGGGAGGAAATATTCCAGACCATACACCAACTGGAAGGGTGTGAATCCGGTAGCAGTCCTAACTAGGTTTGGTATGCCCACAAGGAATCAAAGAGAAGTAAGTACCAGTCTGATTTGTGGACCCCTATCATACATTGTAGCATAGTATTAAGAACTTTTTTAATTGCCTCAACTTGTTTGTTATCCTGAGGATAATAGGGATTGGAATTTTCATGTGAAAGTCCCAATTTGGCAGCTAATTCAGTCATCATATGATTCTGAAAGTGCTTCTCGTGATCCATTACTATTTCTTTCATAACACCAAAACCATAAATCACATGGTTGAAGAAAAAGTAAGCAACCAAATCACCAATGTTATTGAATGCCAGGCATCACTTCGGCCCACTTGGTAAAGTATTTAACAGTGAAAATAATATATCCATGCCCCCCATCCGGGTTACATGTCATAAATTTGATACCCCATTTTGTAAAGGGACCAACAACAAAAACGAGATGCAACGGATCAGGCAAAACACGTATTTTTCAATCATAGATCTGGTATGCATGACATTTCTTGGCTGCAAGGATACATTCGCAGAAAATGGTGGGCCAAAAGTAACCGACGCTTAAGATATTTTGCACAGTAGCATAACCAAATAAATGTCCACCACATGCCCCCAAGTGACATTCATTGAGGACTTTCTCGGCCTCCTCAAGAGTGAGGTACCTCCATAAAATCGCATCGAGGCCACAACGATAAAGGGTGTCACCAATAATCACATAATTTTGGGATTAGTACTGGATACATTGCTACTCTAAGTGAGAGGTATTAGGTTGGAAAGTTTGGGTCTAGAGATAGATCAAAAAATATTCATACCATGGGTTGGATGACAAGATTAGAAACAATGACTCATCTGGGATGGAATCTTTAGATGTAGATTCAACATAAAGGGAAGGGAGATCGCACATTAGCTCGACAAAAACTAAGGATTTCTTCAACTTGGATTTGATGAATTCGAGGTCAAACTCTTGGAGAATAATGATCCACTTAGAGTTCCCCCACCAAAACAATTGACATGAAAATATGTATGTCATAGGGTTGCAATCCGAAACAACCGTAGTTTTCCGAGATGTAATGGTGAAATCTCTCGATGACTTGAATGATCTCTAAAGCTAACTTTTCTACATGAGTATACCAGATCTCAATATCGTTGAGGTTTTGACTTAGATAATAAATGGGATGTTTAGTCTCCATATCATATTCTGAGACCAACACCATAGCTATAGTAGAGATAGCGACAACTAGGTACAAGAAATAGTCACACTGATAGTCAGGGGATACAAGAGAGATTCCCAAACCAATACATCTTTCAAGATATCAAACTCTTTCTGCGCAACGTCATACCAATGTAAGGGAATCCCTTTTTCAGTAAGCGAGTAAATCCTTTGGTCAGTTCAACATAGTTAGGGATGAACCTCCTCAGGAAGTTGGCTTTCCCTTGGATTCTTTGTAACTGAACGAGGGAGGAAGGCACAGGAAATTCAACAATTGCCTGGACTTTTAAAGGATCAATACAAATTCCTTGTTTCAAAATGATGAAACCAAGGAGTTGACTAGAACCAACACAGAACACACATTTGTGTGGGTTAAGTCGAATGTTATAATGTCTACAATAGAGAAAAATGGCTCGTAAATGTGTGGAGTGATTAGCCTGACACTTGGAGTGAGCATGGAGAGTGTCCAGATAGGATTGCATGATATGCTTGATGTTGTGGAAAGTGTAGTCCATCTCACATTGAAATGTCACCCCTGCATTCTTTAAATCAAAAGGGAGCTTTCTATAAGAAAAAGTACCCCAGGGAAAAATAAATGTGATTTTAGGTTGGTCTGCTGGGAGAATGTTGATTTGATTATAGCTCGAGAATCCATCCATAAATGAATAAATCTCATAGCTAGCATAGTCATCAACAATCTGGTCAATAAATGGGGTTGGGTAGTTGTCCTTTGGACAAGCTCAATTTATGTCCCAATAATCGACACATACTCGGATCATGCCCTATTTCTTCATGACAGGGACAACGTTTGATACCTAATCAGTTAAAGGAATGGGGTATATGAAACCAGCCCGAAGAAGTTTTTTGATTTCAACTTTTATCCTAGTAGCGTTCTTGGGATGGACATGATAGAGGCGTTGTCAGATGGGTTTGGCATTATGATACATATTGATTTCATGCACTACTATGTTTGGGTCGATACCTGAAATTTCTTCATATGTCTAGGCAAAGACATCTATGAACTCACGAAAAAGGGCTCAATAAATCTCGATTTCAGATGAAGAACAAGATGCTTCGATGTATAAATTTTTGACTATTCCTGGTTTAATTGAAATATCGAGAGGAATGGTTTCTTCGATATTCAAAAGGTTCTTTTCAGATTTGATCTCATGAATGGAAACAAAATTCGTAAAGGGTTCGACAAAATCAGGTAGGTACACACCATTCAAATGATCTTATGTGGTATCTAGGAAGGAGGAACGGTGATGATTTTCATTCCACGATGCATCGTCTAACATCATGATCTCCATGATGCTTTCTTCAGTAGAGAATGTACACAAGAAAGGATCATAGGACCCAGTGATTGATCTACCCAATTGATCGAAGAAAAATTATGGGCCATAGAAGCTGAGTAGATGGATTCATAATCTTGCTCAAAGGGGCTAAGCGACATTCGGATGCCAAAAATTTTGATGCCAGTTTCATCAGGTCCATGGATTGACCAGGATCTTAGATGATGATATCATGTTGATATAAGAAACTGAAGGGGAGGAGATGGGAAGGGGAGGGGGAGGGAGCGAAAAGGTTCCCATAAGCAATGAATCCTTCAATAAACCAAATCCAACATGCTGATAGGAATGTAGGGCTTCCCCTACAAGATGGAAACTTCCAGTAACATTGGAATCAAAGGTGAAAAATGTAAGTTGATATATGGCCACGACCATTCCTTTGTAGGGAAAGAATATCATTCAAAAGTAAGTTGAAACGATGACAACCATGGCATAAACACATGTACATCCTAGTAGAAGATTATAATATAAAGGTCTGCCAATAACTTCTACTTCAACGGAGATGACTTTGCCCCCTAGTTCCACTTGGAGGGAATTCAGAATCCCACAAGGTTTATATGTCCTTCCATCAAAGGATTTTAATGTGGTGGTCGATTGACTTAGTTGGGGTGAACCAATCGCCTTCCAGCAAGACAAAGACATGATGCAGGTCGAGTCTCCCTCGTCCACAATAGAACGATGAATGTTCTTACCATGGACAACGACCTGAATCATAAAATATAACTGAGCCAGAAGTCAAGGGGTATATTTTTCATGAGAGAAAACCACTAGGTTCAAATCCGATGGATCCACACATCCGATAGGTGACACAAAGGCCTTCTTTTGGGTGGGGCAGTTTTGCAACACCTCAAGAGATGACGTAGCTGAAGGAGATTGAATCAAGTCTTCAACTACGTTGTAATTTTGAGTGGCTCTCAAATGAGGGTTGAAAGTAGACTTATGGATAACACCCTTCGGAGGCTTGATAGTCAATTCCATAGGAACTAGAGGTGGAACATGATCAGATGAAGGTGGTGCTGAACTGGCAGGTTGATAAGTAGCCTGACTGTTTGGTCTATTCACATTATCATAGTCCCTATTCTGAGTGGCCACCATGATATTAGACTTCAACTTTGAGGAGGAAAGCATCAAAATTGTGTTAGAGGAAGAGCTATCCCGACAAACCATATGAGTCTCCTGATTAGGAAACGGGTTGGTCAGCACAATGGGAGAAGTGGATGATTTAAGAAACTAATTCACTTCAGCACGGTGCAGACAATCACATGTAAAGTGATCCTCGTTACAAATCAAGCACGGGTATAGAAGCCTTCATTTCTCATTGAAAGACAAATTTGTTTGTTTATCCTATGGTGAGGAATATTTATTTTTCTTACCTCTACATTTCTTCTTACTTCTAGGTTTCTATTGATACTTGCCTTTATCAGATGAGACTATAACAGCCCTGGTGAAAATTCCATGTAATAAAAGTTAATAAAGTCAAAATAATAACCACGGTTGATGGGACACTTATTCCAAGCTGAACGTTGGGCAAGACATCCTAGTCACTAGGTGTTCATTTGGTTATTAATGGCTAAGGATATTGTTAAAGGCAATGGATATGGCTTTGGAAAGGAAAAATGACATTTTTGGCACATTTATTTATGAAAATAATGGAAATTAGGAGGAAAGCGAGGTGAAAGGTCAGAGGTTTCATGTGAGGAGGAAAATAAATGAAAATAATGGAAATGGAAGAAAATAAAGGCCTCATTAATAAAAAGGCTTCTGAGGACCAATTGGTAACATTTTATCAATTCAGTTTTGGATCTCTCTCATGACTCTCTCTCTCTCTATCATACTCTTGGATACTTGGAGTTTTCTTGGAGCACTCTTGGAGGGTGTGGCATACTTGGATTTTTGGGGCCAGAAGAAAAAGGAAGAGAAGGAAGGCATGAGAGGAAATCAGAATCAACAATTAGAACGGTATTTTGTTTTAGGTACCAAGTTGCATGTATATTTTCCTCACTAGTTTTGGCATGCATGGAATATGCATGTGGTTTGTTGGTTATGATCTGTCATTGGCATGGAGGATGGATGGGATTGATAGTGGATTGCCTAGCCTTGCCATTTCCTAGATAGCCATGGAGATTGTGGTTTCATTCCATTATTTTGTGTTGGTTGGTTATCATGTTTCCGTAGCTTTGGTTGAGTTACTAGTTCCTAGAGCCTTGGTTGGAAAAACACTCTAGAGCCCTGTAACAACTTGGGTTGAGTTACTAGTCCCGTAGCCTTGGTTGGAAAAATGCTCTGGAGCCCATTGTGGGTTGAGCTACTAGTCATGTAGCCTTGGTTGGACAAATGATCTAGAGCCCGGTAAAAGTTGTGGGTTGAGTTACTAGTCCTAGAGCCTTGGTTGGAAAAACACTCTGGAGCCTTGGAAGGCTTGGATAGAGACTGATCTGGTGTTGGTTTTGTGATGTCTGACCGCGAGGTGGAATCACTATTTGATGGGTTGAGGTGGATGGCCTCTGAAAGCCCTGGATGGTTTTGGATTGATGTGTTCTATGAGATCCCACATTCATGCTTGGAATATGGCACAGGGGTGTATGGCTGAAGATATATTTGGCTCAACCATTCTACGGTCAGGTGGAACGTGGAATATCTATCTCGAGTTTGGATTTTGCATCATCAATATGAAGTTATTTTTCCCTGTATTTCTATCAGTATCATACTGCATTATATGTGGTTTATATGGCTGTGATTTCATTGGTATTTCTGTTGCTATTATGTTGGTTATGTATGTGTTTTGTGACAATAGCTATGTATGGCTCTCATCATGTTTTTACTATTAAATGAATGAACAATGTATCTACGACCTAATAGATGAAATGGCAGTTGATGTGTTGAGACATCAATGTTTCTTAGTGATTCTCAGCTAAGTATTAGACGCCTATGCTCAAATCTGTTATTTACACTTGTAGATTACATATTCGTGAAATGTTTGACAAAATGCCTATCATGGCTAGTAAGTTTCCATTCAAGGTCTCATTCAAGTGATTTCATTTATACTGTCATTTCCTTTTTATTTTACTGTTCTGAAGATGTGATTCAATTCTGGGTAGTGACCTAGGCTTTGGGCTTGAAAAATTGGCTCAAATCCTGGGGACGCTGGCACAACACTGTACAAAAGAGTCCTTGGTCATTGGCTTGCAGTCCTATGAGAGCGTCCAGAGGTCCCTGGATGTTGGCATACCCATAACATGAGAGTGTCCAGAGATCAAGTGGTCCAAAAGATCAGTGGGACTGAGGGGATGGTTAGAAAAAAGGTTGGATTAGCTCCTAAGGATCCTAATGCTGATATTGAATGTATGTATGGTGTGTTTCCGTCAGTTCCACTTCCTTAACATGACTTAGGAGGTCAAATCATATTGTAGTGGCCTCTCATCGCATGTTTACCCTGGTTGGTCGATTGCTTGGGTAGATGTGTGAGGAGGGTGTTACAAAGTGGTATCAAAGCATGGTTCACCCCTCGAACTAGATGAGTTGCGTGTTGATCATGCATGCATGTCAGTTGCATGTGTGTCTCTTACACTTGCATTCCATATGCTTGTTGCATTTGCATAATGTTGATCATGGTTGTAATGATGTCACCATGTGGAAGTTGATGTTTTTATTGTGGGATGCATCCTTGTGAGTATAACTGGTTACATATTGTTATATGTCGCTTACATGTATCATTTGTATGCTTGGTTATATTCTCGTATGTTTGGTTATATTCTTGTATGCTTGGTTACATGTATCAATCTTATAGGTTTGGTTACAAGTATTGTTCGTTTATGCTTGATCATATGTGTTTATGCATGTGTGTGGTTGGCCACATATTGCTTATGCATGTTCATGTTTGCATGTGGCCAATTTTTCAATGATGTAATGGTTGTCATCATGCATGAAGTCATGGTATGCATTGTTGATAAGGTCATGCATTGATGACTGGACCCTAGCTAGAATGATGGGTGCATGGTTATATACTTATGTGTTATGTTTCTATATGTTGTCATGATTATGTTATGCATGTATCACACTGATTTTTTGACCTTGTAGACAATGCATCCTCCCCAAGCTCTACTAAGGTACATTGGTTTATCGTGATTTGGTTTAGCTGACATGATATACCTTGCAGTTAGAATATCAAATGGCTAGAAAGATGATAGACTACAAGGACATTCCCTATGAATTAAATGAGCAGTATGGTTTTGTGAACTCTTCCAATTTGACAGATACACTAAGAAGCTTAAAGGAAGAAATAAGGAGTTTTAAGGTAGATAATGACATAATCATAGAGGCACAAGAGAAACTAGTAGAGGTAAATGCAGTGAAATTTCAGAGTTTGTCAGATTTGCATCTATAGGGACCACTTCAGATAGCGATGACACAGTTATAGATGGGAGACTGTTGGACACGATAGGAGGCATGATAAGGGATACTTTCCAGATGAGTTTAAGAAAGCAAAGCCACCGAAATTTGATGGAGAGATGAAGAAATCACAAGATGCAAAGGCATGGTTTCTTAGTATGAAGAAGTTCTTCAAGTTACACGACTATTCAGAGAACATGAAAGCCAGAGTAGCAGCATTCAATCTCATAGGTAAAGAAAACATTTAGTGGGAAGATGTGAAGAAAATCAGAGGTATACATGAGGAAGACTTGACTTGGAATGAGTTTGAGCGGTTATTCAAAAGGAAGTACATATCAGAGAGATACTTTGATGGCAGGGCAAAGGAAGTCTATGAGCTTAGAATGGGATCTATGATAGATGATGAGTAAACTAGCAAATTCTTGGAGCTACTAAGGTATGTGCCTTACCTCAAGGAGGAGAAGGCCAAGATTTAGAGATTCACTAGTCGGTTACCGATGTCATTCAAAGATAGGATTGAGTTCAATGAGCCTAAAGCATTGGAGGGGTCCATCTGAATGTTGAAGCATTTCTATGAAAAATCAAAGCACAAGTCTAAGACTAAGCCATATTGGAAAGGTAATGCAAAGAACAAGGGAAAATGGGACAAGAAGCAAGTAAGACCACAAGATTCAGGTAATAAAGAGAATGTAGCATCATCTAAGAAGTTCAATGCATTTGACAGAGGACAGGGATGTCGATTTGAGGAGCAAAATAAGGAGCCCCTATAGTGTTGGACTTGTGGAGGAGATCATCACATAAGAGATTGTCCACGGTATCAAGGTGGTAGGAATCATATATATAGTGCACATGACGCACAAACTATTGGAGATGTTGGTCTGAGCGTTCCTCATATTTATGTAGCATTGGATAACAAACATGCATACCATCAGGCATCTATCTTTAAGATGGACAATAAGCTTTGTGATCAATTTATTTCTATTTTGATTTACCCTGGATCTAATTATAGCTATGTTAGTCCTGACTTGGTGGATGAGGGTGGTTTGAGTAAGGAATTGCATGAAAAATCTTGGCTAGTGCAGTTGGCTATAGGTACAAAGAAGTGAGTTCATCATTGGGTAAGAGCTTGTGCATGTGATTTGAATGGTATGCCTACCGCAACACATTTGAATGTATTACCATTGGGATCATACAATATATTGTTGGGCATGGATTGGTTGTACCTTCATAAAGCTAAGTTGGGTTGTTATGACAAAGATATTGAGTTCTTAGATGACAATGGAGAACCAAGAATCTTACAAGGAAATAAGAAAGCCACATCAGTTAGGATGGTGACAACTATGCAGCAAACCGTAGCCGCAGGAAAGGGTGAAACTTATTTGTAGTGCACATTTATTGTGATAAAGGTAAGGAAGTTGAGGATGCAGATGTTTTGAGTAGGTACCTAGTTCTATAATAGTTTCAGGATGTATTTCCAGAGGACATTACAAAGTTACCACCTCATAGGGAGGTACACTTTTCTATTGAGTTGGTGCCAAGGGAAACTACGACATCTAAAGCACCTTACAAGATGAGCACACCTGAGTTGGTAGAGTTGAAGTTATAGTTGAAGGAAATGTTGGACAAGGGATACATCATGCCAAGTGTATCACCATGGGATGCACCAGTATTGTTTGTGAAGAAGAAATATGGTACTATCATATTATGCATTGACTACAAGTAATTGAATAAAGTAACCATCAAGAACATGTATATGTTTTCGAGGATTGATGACTTGTTCAATCAGTTGAAGGGAGTAGTAGTGTTCTCGAATATTGATATGAGATCCAGATATCATCAGGTACACATCAAAGAGGAATACATTTACAAGACAACTTTCTGGACCAGGTATGTGAATTATGAGTTTGTTGTAGTTTCGTTTGTCTTAACTAATGCTCTGGCTACATTTATGTGCTTGATGAATAGTGTGTTGCATCCGTATTTAGATAAGTTTGTTATTGTGTTCATTGATGACATATTGGTATATTCTAAAAATGAGGAAGAGCATGTTGAGCATTTAGCAGCAGTGTTCAAGTTGTTGAGAGAGGATCAATTGTATGCTAAGCTCAACAAGTGTAGTTTCTTTCAGACTGAGGTACATTTATTGGGGCATGTTGTCTCCAAAGAGGGCATTGCAGTAGATCCATAAAAGATAAGGACCATCATGAAGTGGGTATCTCCCAGGAATATAGATGAGGTGAGATATTTCATGGGGTTGACAGGTTATTATAGGAGGTTCATCAAGAACTTCTCACCAATTGCTTATCTTATTAAATCGTTGCAGAGGAAAGGTAGGAAGTTTGAATGGATAGAAGAGTGTGAGGCTAGTTTTGAGCAGATTACGCAGTTGTTGACACATGCACTAGTGTTAAAGATTGCATATCTAGACAAATAATTTGTAGTATGCATAGATGCTTGCAAGAAAGGACTTGGTGGAGACATTATGTAGGATGGACATGTGGTATGCTATGAGTCACAGAAATTGAAAGAGCATGAGCATAACTACCCCACACATGATGTTCAGCTGGCAATGATTATAGATGTGTTGAAGATGTGGAGACACTATATTTTGGGCAAGAGGTTTACATTGATGAGTGATCACAGTGGTTTACGGTATCTATTTGACCAATCGAATTTGAATGGTAGTCAAACTCGGTGTTTGGCTATGATCAATGAGTTTGATTTCAAGATCAGATATATCAAAGGTAAAGAGAACAAGCTGGAAGATGCCCTTAGTAGGTGAATACAAGTAAATCACTTAGCAGTTATGAACTCCTATGGGACATACTTATAGGATAGGATCTTGCAAGCAGGTCAGTAGGATGTCAGGTATATGGTGATTATGCATAGGTTCCAGCAGAGTATAGGTATAGGTACATGTGGCGGTACAGTTATAGGTAATGGTACATGCACAGGTGCAAGTGCACAGGATGTGGACTATTGCCTTACAACAGATGGATTGGTTAGGTTCAAAGACAAGATATATGTTTGAGACAATAGTGAGCTCAAGAAGGTGATCTTGAGACATTTTCATGAGAAAGCATATTTGAGTCACCTAGGTTATCAGAATACATTGACTGCAATGGTTTTTTATTATTTTTGGTTGAACTTGAAGAGTTATGTAGTGGAGTTTGTGTCTAGGTGTTTTAATTGTCAGTGTGTGAAGGTAGAGTGTAAACATCCAGGTGGACTGCTACAATTGATTGCAATTCCAGAGTGGAAATGGGAAGTAATTTCCATGGAATTCATCAGAGGTTTTCCGAGGACAGTGAGACAACATGATTCCATCATGGTTAATGTGGATAGGTTGACAAAGGTTGCACTTTTCATTCCAGTGAAGTCTAGATTCTCATCTAGCGATGTAGCATAGGTATTCATCAGAGATTGGTTAGATTGCATGGTGTTCCAAAGAATATTGTGTCAGACAAGGATGCGAAGTTCACTTCCAAGTTTTTGAAGGATTTATTTGCAGGTTTGGGCACAATGTTGGGCTTATGTAAATCTTATCATTTGCAGACAGATGGACAGAAAGAGAGGGTCAACAGGATATTGGAGGACATGTTGACGATGTATGTGATGCATTAGCAGTGAAAGTGGGAAGAGTATATTCCACTAGTAGAGTTTGCTTACAACAATGGGTAGCAGGAATCTTTGAAGATGACTCTATTTGAGGCATTGTATGGGTGGAGTTGCAATACTCCTATCAGTTGGAGTGATCTAGTTAACGGAGTGTTGATAGGACTAGACATGTTGGCGGACATGGAACAGGAAATGCAGGTAATCAAGAAAAAGCTAAAGGTAGCATAGGATAGGCAAAAGAGTTATGCAAATCAAAACAGGTTGTTCAAGGAGTTCTAGGTTGCGGAACAAGTGTACTTGCACATGAAACTGAAGAAGATCTCCTTATGGATTGGATCATGTGCCAAGCTGGCACTACGGTTTTGTGGACCCTTTAGTATTGTTGAGAGGATTGGGCAAGTAGCATATCGACTTGCACTACCTCCAACAGTGAAAGTCCATGATGTTCTCAATGTGCCATTGCTTAAGAATTATGTTAGAGATGTTGATAATGTGATTGACTGGTTTGTATTGTAGGTGGAACTAGATGGAGAATTCTAGCAGGAGCCTCAGTGTATATTGAAGAAAAAGGTGCTCTCATAATATCAAACCGAGAAATCGAGCAATTTAAAGTGCAATGGAAGCACTTGGGGCTCGATGAAGCTACATGGGAGATGGCGGATTAGATGTAGACTATGTATCCTTCTTTATTTGTCGGTTGAGGCAAAGTAGTTTTGGTATGATGTTTTGGTATATGTTTTGGTACATTTTTTGGTGATTTTGGTATATGTACATATGTATATGGATGTAAATACCACCATGAGCTATGTTATAAAGCTCCAATAAGCGGTATGGGTGTCATGTCATTATGATGTTATTTTTGTTATGTTTTCATGTTGGTTTGCTTCTCAACAAGTTGATCATTGTAAATACTGCAATGAGCTAAGTTATAAAGCTCCATCAGCAATATATTTTGCTTACAACAGTCTTGTGGTTATAGGTGTTGTTGAACACCGAGGATGGTGTTCCCCCAAGGGGGAGGGTTTTGTAACAACCCTGGTGAAAATTCCATGTAATAAAAGTTAATAAAGGAAAAATAATAACCACGGTTGATGGGACACTTATTCCAAGCTGAATGTTGGGCAAGACATCCTAGTGTGGGTGTTCATTTGGTTATTAATGGATAAGGAAATTGGCAAAGACAATGGATAAGGATTTGGAAAAGGAAAAATGGCATTTTTGGCACATTTATTTATAAAAATAATGGAAATTAGGAGGAAAGGGAGGTGAAAGGTCATAGGTTGCATGTGAGGAGGAAAATGAAGGAAAATAATGGAAAATGAAGAAAATAGAGGCCTCATTAATAAAAAGGCTTTTGAGGATTAGTTGGTAACCTTTTGTCAGTTCAATTTTGTAACTCTCTCATTATTCTCTCTCTCTCATACTCTTGTGTACTTAGAGATTTCTTGGAGCACTCTTGGAGGGTGTGGCATACTTGGATTTTTGGAGAAAGAAGGAAAAGGAAAAGCGGGAAGGTGCATGGGATTTTCTTGTAGGTACCAAGTTGCATGTATGTTTTCCTCACTTGTTTTGGAATGCATGGAATATGCATGTGGTTTTTTGGTTATGATCTGTCATTGGCATGGAGGATGGCCAGGATTGATAGTGGATTTCCTAACCTTTCCATTTTCTGGATATCCATGGATATTGTGGGTTCATTTCATTGTTTTTTTTTTGGTTGGTTCTCATGTTTCCATAACTTGGGTTCAGTTACTAGTTCCTAGAGCCTTGGTTGGGAAAATGCTCTAGAACCCTGTAATAGATTGGGTTGAATTACTAGTCTCGTAGCCTTGGTTGGACAAACACTCTAGAGCCCTTGGTGGGTTGAGTTACTAGTCCCAGAGTCTTGGTTGGAAAAACAATCTAGAGCCTGGTAAAAGTTGTGGGTTGAGTTACTAGTGTAGGAGCCTTGGTTGGAAAAACACTCAGGAGTGTAGATTTTAACCCCGTACAGAAATTACCTACATACGAATTCTAAAACACAAAAAATAAACAATGCGAGAGCATAACACATAAAACACATATATACAGAGATTTTCCCCTGGATCCCAAAACCAGGACTACCAGATTGATTTTTCATTATGTTCCTTTTAATGTTACAATACATATATATATACATGTCAAAGCATCCAATACCATGGACCAAAAACCATCGCACCCAAAACCATGTGCAAAAACCATGCACAAAACCATAGGTAGGTTATTTCCACAGGGGGCCACAAGAGAACTTAGTCATTTATCCAGCCCTGCAACACCCATTGTTTCTCTACACCAAGAGAACTTCTCAGAGCTCATAGATTTTTTCAATGCATCTGCAGTATTCTTCAAAGTGTCCACCTTTACCAGCAACACCTTTTTGTCTTCTATCATATCCCTCACAAAGTGATATTGAACATCAATGTGCTTTGTCTTTGAATGGTAAGTAGGGTTCTTTGCTAAGAAAATTTCACTTTGGCTGTCACAGTCTATCCTTATAGATCCTTGTACTAACCCCATACTTGAACACAATCTTTGCAACCAAACTACTTCCTTGCTTGCATGAGTGGCTGCCATGTATTTTGCCTCTGTAGTTGATAGTGCCACGATAGATTGTTTCTTACTCATCCAACAGACTGCACCTCCAAATAGGTTAAACACATACCCACTTATAGATCTTCTCTGTTCCAGATCTCCAACCCAGTCTGCATCAACAAAGCCACAAATATCCAAAACTCTGTCCAATCTTGGTCTTCCTTGGTAGCACAAACCATAATCACTAGTGCCACGTAAATACCCAAAACCCCGCTTCACTGTTGTCCAATGCTCCTTCCCTGGTTTTGACATAAACCTGCTCAATACTCCCACTGCATGTGTAATGTATGGTCTAGAATAGATCATCGCATACATCAGGCTACTGACTGCACTTGCATATGGAACATGGGACATGTCCTCTTCCTCTTCTTGTGTCTTGGGACATTGTTTAGTAGATAACTTTAGACCTAAGGAATAGGAACCTTCACCGGTTTACTATTCTGCATATTAAACCTCTGAAATATTGTCTCGACATACTTCCTCTTTGCCCGATCTCTTTTAATTTCCATGCCCAAAATATAGTTTGCAGCACCAAGATCTTTCATGTCGAATTTGGAGGACAATTGGGTCTTCAAATCCTGGATAACTTCTTTGTCATTTCCAACCAGCAACATGTCATCCACATACAAGAATAGATAAATAACACAGTCACCAATTAATTTAAAATACACACAGTGATCTGCTTTGCTTATGGTGAAGCCAATTCCCTGTATAAATGTATCAAATTTATAATACCACATCCTTGGTGACTGTTTTAGCCGATACAAAGACTTCTTTAACTTGCATGCCAGTTCTTTCTTACCCTTCACCGCAAAACCTTCAGGTTGGTTCATGTAGATCTCTCTTTCAGATCCCCATGGAGAAATGTTGTCTTCACATCTATCTATTCTACCTCAAAATCAAAAGCAGCAGCAACAGATAAAAGTAATCTAATAGAAGCTACCTTGGCAACAGGAGAAAAAATATCACCAAAATCAATTCTCGGCACCTGGGAATAACCTTTTGCTACCAACTGAGCTTTGTATTTCTCCACCTTTCCTTCTACATTTGTCTTCTTCTTGAACACCCATTTGCTGCCAATGGGTTTCCTTCAAGCCAACAACTCCACCAGATCCCAAGCCTCATTTTTGTGTAAAGATTCCATTTCATCAACCATGGCCTCTTTCCAAAGTTTTCCATCCTTTGAATCTACTGCTTCATTCACAGTTCTGGGATCATCATTAGTAATAGATAAAGAAAAAATTGAACAAAAAGCAGATGGAATATACCTTTTTGGCTACCTTCTTTCTCAAACTGATCTTCTCACAACCAGAGTTTATGGCTCTTCATCTTCTGATTCCTCTTCTATTGTAGAGTCTGATTCTTCCACCTTTAGCTCAAACTATATCTTCTCAGGTTCCTTTGATGGGACTTCATGTTTAATAACATTTTTCACCTCTTTGAACACCACGTCTCGGTTTTACACAACCTTCCTTGTTACTTGGTTCCAAAGCTTATAACCCTTTAAACCATCCTTCCTCTACAGATAGAGACAACCCCTCTAGCCCTAGAGTGGGTCTAGTCACAACAAGACAAAGACAATTGCTAATTCCTTAAATAGTTTTCATTGAAGAGGCCTACCTTATATCAGTGTTTGATGAAGTCTTCGTCACATCGCTTTAGCTATTGCTATCTTCTCCTTAATAATGATTCACCTAAAACAGCATAGGAAAATGACGATACACATAATAGAGCACAACAACGAACTATCTACTTATAGAGTCAAGGAATCATAAGCTATCAACATACATTTCATACATGATATAGGAAATAACCATTGATTGTATTAATGTAAACAAAAGTAAAGCTTACAACCACGCCTTGATGTTGCAAGCTTCCTTGAAGGGTCCAATCAGTATGTCTCTATAAGCATTCACTCTCAAAGGTCTCCCAAAAAGGCTGATGACTCCGTATCTCTCCCAAAAGCACAAGTATGAAACTAAGGCAATCACAACAAGGCTTCCTTCTTACAAAACCATTTTACACTCTCAATCCACAACATGAAAGGAAATCCAAACTGTAAGCTATCAATCCAACAAGCTAAGAACTAGCACACCAAAAACTCAACTAGCACTTGCTAAGAACTCCCAACTAGTTGATCATAGCCATGGAGGATGCTTTTATAAGAGGAGGAGCCTCCATAAATGAGGGGAGAGGAAGCTTATCTTCATGGGAGGTTACTCAAAAGGCAGAACCACCATCTCAAATGAGGAAATGCGAACTTCATTGACCCAACAACCACCTCCAGAACCACCCAGAATTATTATGTTTGAACTAATTCGATATATCTGGGTTGTCACAGGTCGAACACTGAGACTCAGAGATCATCGCGAGTCAAAAACTGAGACTCAGAGATGACGTCGCAAGGCGTTAGTTCATTCTGGGCTATCGTCGCAGGCAAGACACTGATGACCTAAGACAATTTTGAAACATGGGTAAAAAGGGGTCAACTTCAGGATTAATGAGCTTATGAAATCTTCTTGAGTAATATGGAAGATTTCGACACATATTTTGGTATATGAAAAAAAGTAGATGTCACTCAGAGACTGACTTTATCCAGTATTAGGGGATGTGGGGTCGGTGACAAAATACTGTGTAACAATCCTTATACCCAATAAAGATGCACTTTTCAGATTTACCATCCAATTTTTTTCTTTTATCCTTTGGAACATGTACATATGCATCACATCCAAATACCCTCAGATGTGAAGGAGAGAGTTTCTTACCAGTCCATACCTCTTGTGGAGTCTTATCCTCCAACATTGATGAAGGTGATCTGTTGACCAGGTAACATGCTATCTCCACCGCCTCTGCCCAGAATTCATGTCCTAACCCGGTACCACTGAGAATGCTTCTTTCCCTTTCCATCAATGTCTTGTTCATTCTTAAATCTAAAACTCCATTTTGCTCAGGTGTGTATGGAGTAGTCTTCTCTCGTGCTATACCACTTTTCTTACAGAATTCTTCAAATTCCTTGCTACAAAACTCTCCACCATTATCTGTCCTTAGCACCTTTATCTTCTTATCTGTCTGGTTTTCCACCAGAGCCTTAAATTCTTTAAACCTGTCAAAGACTTCAGATTTATTCTTGAGGAAATATATCCATTTATTCCTTGAGAAGTCATCTATAAATGATACATAGTACACAAACTTACCTAGTGATGGAACCTTGACAGGTCCAAACACATCACTATGCACAAGCTCTAGTATCTGTTTCACCCTCTTACCACCAGGGGGGGTACTCACCCTATTCTACTTCCCATATACACAATTTTCACAGAAATCAAAATCCAGAGAGCTATTATTCATACCTTCTACCATACCTTTACCATGAAGTATTCAAAGGCCCTTCTCTCCAATATGTCCTAGCGTTTGATGCCATAGCATAGTCTTTTCTCCAGAGACCACTAGATTTTATGCTCCACTTTCAGGAACCACAGATGTTATGAAACCGGCTCACAAAAAGGTAGAAAATATATATCAATGCCTTACAAATAAGCCTCTTCGAGGGGGAAACCTACTTTACATTACACAAATGAACAATTCTTAGATGATTCAAATGACAAAACCTCCTTTCTATATATAGGAGTCTAAGGGGTCACAATATAACCAACATCGACCTAACAATAATAATATAAAGGCACAAAAATAATAATAGTGGGATTCTATGGGGCACAATAATAACAATATGGGGACAATAGGGGCACAACAATAACAATAAGGGATACCATGACAATTGTAATCGGGGAATCACTAGTATTATAGGGACCTAACATGCCCCTCTCCTTCAAAAAAGTGTTGTCCTCAACGCTTGAGTAGTTCTAGATGCTTCTGTATAAAATTATCATCCTCCCATGTGGAATCTTCAACAGGTAAGTTCTTCCACTTGATGAGATACTCTGAAATTGATTGATTTCGTAGTTGTCGAGTTCTTATTTCTTTGACTGCTTCAAGTTCCAATATGATTTTTCCTTCATCATCAAGTTCTGGAAATATTGTTTGAACTAGAAGCTTGTCACCTATAACCTTCTTTAAGCATGAAACATGGAAAACTGGGTGCACTCGGGAAGCTGCAGGAAGCTCCAATTTGTATGCCATAGTACCTATCTTTTGCAACACCTTGTACGAACCATAAAACTTTGGTGATAATTTATTATCCTTCTTAGCTTTTTTTAGGTACATTTGTTTATATGGTTGTAACCGTAGGAATACCCAATCACCTACATCAAAACTTCTTTCGCTACGATGTTGATTTGCCTGCTGTTTCATTCTATTCTTCGCCAAGGTGAGGTTATCCTTTAAGAGTTGGAGAACTTGTTGTTGATGCTTGATGTGATCTTCCACTGCTTGAACCTTAGAATTTTCTCTTAAATATGATGTGATTGATGGTGGATGATATCCATAAAGTGCCATAAATGGGGTCATTTTTGTTGCAGTATGGAAGGAAGTGTTATACCACAATTCAGCCAGAGGTAACCATTTGACCCATTGTGTTTGTTTATCAGATACAAAGAAACGAAGATATCCTTCCAAACATTCGTTTACTATCTCAGTTTTTCCATCATATTGAGGATGATAAGATGAGCTATGAGCTAACTGAGTACCAAGACAAGAAAATAATTTAGTCCAAAAATTTCCAGTGAAAATGGGATCTCTATTGCTTACAATAATCTTTGGGTTTCCATGTATCTTTTGAATTGTTTCCATAAATGCAGTAGAAACTGTACTCGCTTTAAATGGATGAGACAATGCACAAAAGTGTGCATACTTGGTAAATCTATCAACTACCACCATGATAACACTCTTTCCTTCAGACTTGGGTAAACCTGTGATAAAATCCATTGAAACCTCCTCCCAACATTGGCTTGGAATGGATAAAGGTTGTAATAGTCTTGGGGTCTTAATTGTTTCAACTTTATTTTGTTGGCAAACCAAACATTCCGCCACAAACTTTTGAATATCCGATTTAAGACCATCCCAAAAAAAATCCTTCTTAACCTTCTGGTAGGTTTTTAGAAATCCTGAGTTCCCTCATAAGGGAAAGGTGTGAAATTCCCTAAGAATATTTTGTTTGAGTTGTGAATTCTTACATAGGTATAACTAATCCTTGTACCATAATGTATCATTTTTCTAACTAAATGTATTAGATGTACTGGGATCTTGTTGTATCTTTTGAATGAGTGCCCACACTTCCTAATCATTCTTCCATTGATCCCTTGCTTCGTTTATCCAATCTAGTTGGATAACAGAAATGGTGCAAAGAAACGCTTCCACATCCTCATCCTTTATTGAGAGTTCATCTGCGACAACATTTTGCTTCCATTTTTTGTAGATGATTTCAAAGTCATAACCCAACATCTTTGTGACCCACTTTTTTTGCTCTTCTGCAGATAATCTTTCTTCTAAAAAGTATTTATGACTATCATGATCTATTTTTACCTTGAACTGTCTTCCCATTAGGCAGGGTCGCCATTTATTAAGTGCATGTAGTATTGTCAACATTTCCTTCTCATAAAGAGATTTGTGTAAATACTTTCCTTTGATTGGACGACTTTCGAAAGAAATGGGTCTTTCTTCTTGCATTAAAACAACACCAATTCCATTCCCTGAGGCATCACATTCCACAATAAATATTTTTGTGAAGTCTGGTGTAGCTAAGACTAGTGCTTGGCACATTGCCTCTTTAATATATTCAAAGGCCTTCGTTGCTTCTCGAGTCCATGAAGATGCATATTTCTTCAATAATGTTGTTAAAGGTACTACTATTCTCCCATAATTCTTAACAAACTTGCGATAATACCCTATCAACTCAAGAAATCCTCATAGATGCTTTATGGATGTGGGGATTTTCCATTCCTTAATGGTTTTAATTTTGCTAGGGGATGAGCCCCATAATTGGGTAATTATATGGGCTCATTTTTCCTCCTAACATAGTTTAATCAGCCATTCTCTTAGCTTATTGCATGTTTTTTTATTATATTTATGTTTATGGAGTGAGTTGGGTTGGTTATGTTGCCATGGAGTCGGATATGTGTTTAATGCATATTTTTGTTGAATTTTGAAGATAAAGACAAATATTTAATGGACATTTAGCAACAATAATTCAAAGTGGACAAAGGAGAGGATTTATAGGAGGGTATCCCCCTCATTTATGACCCCCCACTTCGAGTTCTCCTTCATGCTGCTCGGAGCACAAATAGCCAAATCAATGCACTAGGAGGCAGTCGAGCAAGTGGAGGATAACTTATGTTTATCTTGAGTTTTGGGAGCCAAGCCTCCCTATTTTTAAGGAAGTTGTTGGGAGCTTCAGTTGTATAAGTAAAAATGCCTAGGGCCTCATTAGGAAGTTCATCAAATTTTTGAATTTTTGTTGTAGCTTTGCTCTGCTCAACTTCGAGCTTACTTTTGTTGACAATTTCATGTAATCCTATTATTATTTTGATAATAAAGATGAGATCCTTTTTGAGCTAGCACTGAGTTACCTCAGAGGGCTGAAGCTCTTGGGTTAGGGCCCAATCCAAGCAGCCAAGCTCCTCTTTTTTTTATTTCTATGCTTTTTTTCAGTCTATGAATTAGTTGTTGTTAGACGAATTTCTTTCTTGGTTAAGAATAGGTTGCTTTTGGTGATTTAGAAGGTTGTTTCCATTTGAGTTTTCCATAGCAGGTTGAACAGTGATAGAAAGAAGATATAAAAGGCAATCAATAGAGCCTTGGCCTCCTTTCCTCCCTTTGGGACCATGAATTGAGGCCAAGACCCTCTTGCTACCACAAAAAACACAAATTTGCCTTCTCCATAGGATTTCTAGTGTTGCAGTTTGTTAGAAGGTTAATTCTTTGCTTTAGATCTCTTTTACCATGCTCATTTCTGTCTTGCAATAAGTTTCCTTCCATGCTCTCTCTCCTTATAACATTTTTCAGCATTTCTTTCCATAGCTCATAGTCTAGATTAGCTTGATGCAAAATTATGTTTTTGATGTACTTAGTTTCCTTGATTGATTGATCTCCCTGTTTGATTTTTAGGTCCTTTGCAGCAAGTATTTTTTCATAGAAATTCAGCCTACCAGCCATCACATTCTCTCCATGATCTATGCCCTACAAGTCACCCAAAAGTTCACCTCAAATCTGCCTTAGTTTTCTGCGTTTTTCCATAGGATTTCTTCCTCTCTCCCGACCATCTTTTCCTCTCCTAGCAATACTTGGTGACCCCTAGGTACCTTAACACATCATACGAGCCTTCAACTACCCTTTCCACCCACTCTCACACCTTCAAAACTTTCAAAACTGCTCTTGGCATCCTCCTGTAGACCTCTTGTAGATCCCCTACGACCTCCTATAGATTTTCCTGTAGGCTTCTTTTTTAAGTCCGATTGCAGGAAAAGCCTCCAGAAGGCAATTTGAGACCAACTAGGACCCATCCACACCATCCTACATCTTCTCAAGTCCCAAAACCACCCTCCATTACCACCTACTCACTGCCACATTCACAATCAAATAAATTACATGCATGACAATTTCACATAAAAATACATAAAAATCCAAAAATATGTTTCTTTGCTCATTTACTTCTAGACATAGCTTGAGTAGATATTGTTTATTGCCTGAGTAGGTAATGGCATTCACTTCATGGTTTTTCATCTCTCTTTCTGCAAAAGTAGGATTAGTTGGTTAAGTAGGGTTTGCTAGGTTTACTTTACATTTGAGTCTGCTTTTCCTTTCTGCAAGTAGAGTAGCCTCTGTATAGTAATCTTTCCTTTCTTTCATCACATATAGAGTTTCTTTTGGAATCCATAGAAGTTGGCTTGAGCTCATAGTGATCTTGCACCAGCTGACCAAGTGACAGCCTGCAGTAAGAACTAGTACTTGTGCATACAGCACCGCCGCTTCCAAGTTTGTTATGAACTACCGGGTTGATAAAAGTAAAGTAGGAAGCCCAGGAGTTGTAGCATTATTGCTGCAATACTAGTGCTCACCACTTTTTGGCACCATTTCCGGGGAAGCGTTAGAGTATTTTTTGATTACTTCTTTCTTCTATTTTCTATCGCAATGTTCTGCTAAGTAGTTTATTTCAGCGAAAGTAGAGTAGTTGTTTCTTTCAGTTTTTGCATTTCCTTGCTTTCCTTTTCAATTCTGCAATTTCCATTTCAACAAAAGTAGATTAGTCATTTCCTTTCTTTCAGTTCTGCATTTCATTTGCTTTCATTTTCAATTCTGCAAATTTCATTTCAGCAACTTCATTTCAGCAAAAGTAGATTAGTCATTTCCTTGCTTTTAGTTCTACATTTCATTTGCTTTCCTTTACAATTCTACAATTTCATTTCAGCAAGTTCATTTCAGTTAGTTGCAATTTGTTTGTTCAATAAATTTTAGTTTTGCATGTACAAGCAGTGAAAAAACAAAAAACAACCAAAAATATTTCCTTTCATGCCTCGTAGGAACATAGATAATTCAGGAAAATTCTTGCCCAACACCCCCACTACATCACATAGCCAACCTTCTCTCTTCTTCGGTGGCAGTGATCAAGAAGAACCTTTAGGTGAACAACCAGAGATATTTGAAGAACCTATAGGGGAAGAAGAAGAAGAAAACATCCCTCTTGAGACAATGGCTAAAAACATAAATGCTAGGGGGAATGGAGAAAGAATAGAGGGTACCTTTCCCATCCGGGAGACTAATGGGGACACCAAAATGAAGAATATAAGTCCCTCAGCCCTAACTCACTTCCATGGTTTGACTACAAAATATCCTGACACCTTCTTGTTTGAGTATGTTGTCATCTGTCAAACCTATGACTATGTAGAAGATGAGAAAAAGTTGAAACTATTTCCTTCTACTCTCAAGGATGCAGCATTGCACTGGTTCATGGGGTTACCTAGCAATAGCATCACAACTTGGGCTCATAAGCAGTAGGCCTTTAACAACAAATACCAATACTATTGTAGGTCAAAAGATACGAAGGAAGAAATCTCCCGAATGACCATGGGAAGTGATGAATCCTTGGAAGATTATGAAGAGAGGTTCCAGCTCAATTACAAAAGGGCCAGGTGCACACTTGACCCTGAATCTCTGAAGTTGGTCCTGCTCAGGGGAATACTAGAAGACCTTTTAGACACCGCCCATTTACTAGCCAGGGGAGACGTCTACCAACTACCTTATGAGGACATAAAGACTGTCTTTAGAAACCATTCTAGAGCAGCCAGAAAGAGAGGTAGGGGGAGTCAACCCATAGCCAATACCTCCTCATCCAATTCATCCATCAAAGGTGAACTTGGAAACATGCTAGAATACTTCAAGAGTGAGATGTTGCAGACTCTTGCCATGCAAATGGATACCTTGCATATCAAAAGGAAAACAAGAGGAAGCAGAGAGGGCTTTGGAAATTTTTTGTCCTAGTTGCACTAGGAGGCATCCTAGGAATGAATGTCCATTGAACTCTATAGAGGTTTGTTCAGTATGTGAAGAAGATCATTCTATAGATAAGTGCCCTTCCTTGCTCAAACTTAAAGCTGTATCCCAAGGGGGTGAAGGAGCCACTGAACCACTCTATTTCATGAACCAAAGGAGACCACCTGGACCTAGACCATACTAGCAGGGGATGCAAGGGACATCTCAAGCATACTAAAACCCCAACCAAGTCACTTCCATACCTTCTTGGGGCCCTCCTTCTCATCCTTCCTGGTCCACGCCTCCTCCTTGGTCCTACCCATCTCAATATCATGCCCAACCAGCTGCTCATTCATTTCAATCTTGTGCTCAGCCACAACCTCAGTGGAATGCATCTCATTAGGGGTGGAGGCCCTAATACAACTCTGCTCCTGCTCTTTTGTATCCACCACCTGCTCAACCACAACCATTGCCTCCTACTCCACCAAGGCAACCCTAAATGCTTGCGTAGTCAAACCCAAACCCGAACAATAGACAAGCTCAGCAAGTATACAGTGGGGAACCATCATGCCCAACTTATGCTGTGGAGATTCAGGAGATTAACCTACGATCTGGGAAGGTTCTCCCAGATAGCCAGCCTCCCCCTAGGGAGGTTGAGGAAGATAAAGAGGAAAGTGAACCTAAAGCAATTCCACCCTTTCCTGAGAGACTATCTGGGACAACACAACCTACCCCAGAAGAAACTGAACTTCTGGGAGAATTGAAACAATTATGTGTGAAGATACCACTTCTCCAAGCCATAAAAGATGTGCCTATCTACAATAGGTTGATCAAAGAGAAGTGCTTTAGGCATCCAGGCAGGCACAAGAGAGATGCCCCAACCATCAATGTCATAGGACAACTGTCTGACCTGATGTTGGGGTAGGCAATCTATTTGAAATATCTGGACCTTGGAAGCCCAGTAGTTGATGTCTACATCAATGGCACCATCATCCCACACACCTTGATTGATCTGGGAGCTACCATTAATGTGATGACAAAGGACACCATGCTCAAACTCAACCTCCAGGGCTCCTTGAGGAAGACCACGACAGTACTGTAGCTAGCAGACCGCTCCATCGTGACCCCTAAGGGGATTGTGGAAGATGTGATGGTCTCCATTGATTCTTGGGAGTACCCTGTTGATTTCTTGGTTCTCCAACCAAAGGCAAAGCTCACTGGGTATCCTCTCATCTTGGGAAGACCCTAGTTGGCTACTGCCAATGCCTATATCAGTTGTCAGGCTGGGAACATGACCATCAAGAATGGGCATATGTCCAAATAGTTAGTCCTATACCCTCCTACCCAACCCTTGCTAGAACATGATCTACCTCTCTGGTTGGAGGAGGAGGATGAGGATGAAGTCTATTCTGCCCCACTTTGTACATTAGAAACTACCATGGGGGGGAACCGCAAGATGAGGATGATATCATTGAGAATTTAATTCAGAATCCACCCCGTAGTACCTTGCCATTAGAGGACCTAGTGAAAGAAACCCAAAGCAATCCCTTAACTGATCTATGTGTGGCTGGCCCGACCTCTCTTCGTGTTAAGAATATATAGTTTGACCCAGAAAGAACCTTGAAAATCAATCCATCCCTATCCACTTCCCAGGAGAAGGAGCTATGCAGCTTATTGAGAAAACATTTAGATGCCTTTGCCTGGAGTTATAAGGAGATGAAGGGAGTGCACCCTTTAGTATGTACTCATCATATATACATTAAGGAAGATTTCAAACCAGTCAGGTAGCCTCAAAGGAGGATGAATATAGCCCTTAAAGACATCTACCCCATATTTGACAGTGAATGGGTCTCTCCTTTGGTGCTAGTGCCAAAGAAAAATGGTAGGTGGAGAATCTGTGTCGATTATTGGGAATTGAACAAAGCCACTAAAAAGAACCATTTTCCTTTGCCTTTCATAGATCAAGTGTTAGATGGTCTAGCGGGGAAAAAGCTTTTCTCCTTCCTATATGGGTTTAGTGGATACAATCAGATCCAAATCAGGCCAGAAGACCAAGATAAGACCACTTTCACTTTTCCTTGGGGTACCTTTGTATATCGGGTCCTTCCTTTCGGTTTGTGCAATGCTCTAGCCACTTTCTAGAGAGCAGTATTGAGTATATTTTCTGAACTGGTTCATGATGCAGTGGAAATATATATGGATGATTTCATTCCTTATGGTTTTATCTTTTAGGAAGTTGTATCTAACCTAGGAAAAGTATTGGACAAGTGTATTGAAATGAACCTATCCCTCAGTCTGGAAAAATGTGAATTTTTGATGACTGAAGGGACCGTGCTAGGTCATGCAATATCTCAACAAGGACTGTAGGTGGACCCCAACAAAGTTGCCATCATCCAAAGGGTCCCACCTCCTCAAAAGGTGAGAGATGTCAGAAGTTTCCTAGGCTTAGCTGGATATTACAGAAGATTCATTAAAGATTTCAGCAAGTTAGCCTCTCCGTTGTTTGGTCTTTTAGGAAAAGATGTCAAATTTATATGGACCGAAAACTGTCAAGAAGCCCTAGATACCTTGAAAAGAAAACTTGTGACTGCCCCAATTTTGAGAGGCCCAAACTGGGCCCTACCTTTCCACATTCACATAGATGCCTCGAACAAAGCAATAGGAGTAGCCTTAGGACAAATTGATGAAAAATTACCTTATGCCATATACATTATAAGAAAAAATTTATCGAAGTCAGAGTTGAACTACATGGTAACCGAGAAGGAACTCCTAGCTGTGGTACATTCCTTAAACAAATTCAGACATTATATCACAAGCTATCAAAACTTTGTGCACATTGATCATGCTGCAATTAGATATTTAATGAACAAAACAGATGTAAATGTTCGCATTATTAGTTGGTTGCTTTTATTACAGCAGTTTGATTTGACCATTGTTGATAAGCCTGGTAATGAAAATGTTGTTGCTGACTTTTTGTCTAGAATAAATTTGCCTGCAGATGAAGAAGGAATGGTGGATGATAAAATACTAGATGAACACCTGTTTGCTATCTCAGTACTCTCTCCATGGTTTGTTGATATAGAAAACTACTTGGTTTCAACACAATTTCCACCACACCTGTCCTCAAAGGAGAAGAGCAAGATCGTGAGGAAAAGCACCCCTTTCACCTAGATTGGGGGAAATCTCTTCAAACTTGGCCCAGATCAAATCTTGAGAAGATGTGTCAGGGAGGAGGAAGTTTTTGACATTCTCTTGACTTGTCATGACGGGCCTTGTGGAGGCCATTTTGCAGCAAAGAGGACTGCCTTCAAAATATTGCAAGCAGGCTACTATTGGCCCACTCTTCATCAAGATGTGAGGAGATACACCAGCCAATGTGATCAGTGTCAAAGGATGGGGAAACCTACTCCAAAGGATGAGATGCCCATGCAACCTCAAGTGACCTTTGAGCCATTTGAGAAGTGGGGCATGGACTTTGTGGGTCCTATCAACCCTCCTTCAAAACATAAGCAGTACATAATTGTGTGCATCGATTACCTAAAAAAGTGGGTAGAAACAAAAGCAATCAAAGCAGTGACAAAGGAAAAAGTAGCTGAGTTTTTAAGAGAAAACATATTCTACAAGTTCAGGTATCCAAAAGAATTGGTCACAGATCAAGGCAGTCAGTTCACTTCCAATTTGATTGAATACCTACTCACACATCATAAAATCAAGCACAGGACTTCCACCCCTTACCATCCACAATCCAATGGGTAGGTGGAAGTCACTAATAGAGCTTTTGAAGGAATTCTAACCAAGGTAGTGAGCAGCAGCAGAAAAGATTGGGCAGACCAATTAGTTGAGGCCACCTGGGCCTACAACACAACATGGAAGACCACCACAGAGTTCACACCCTATGAACTATGGGAAGAAGGCTTTGCTATCAATAGAATTTGAATACAATACACTAAGGATGGTAGCTCAGCTGGACCTAGACCTCAACCATGCACAAAAGGAAAGAATACTTTAGCCCAATGGATTGGATGAATAAATATTGTAGGCCCTCCTCCACACGGAGGTAGTTCAGCTTCAGAGGAAGATATGGCATGATAGAAATATCAATGAGAAGCAATTCCAAGAGGGAGATTGGGCTTTGCTCTATGATTCAAGGTATAAAGACTTCAAAGGCAAGCAAGATGGCTGGGACCATACACTATGGAAAGATGCAATGACAATGGTTTAGTTCTGATCAGAACCATTAATGAGGAAGCCATCCCCATGCTTGTCAATGGACATAGGTTGAAAATTTACAAGAAGCCCCTCTCCAAGTGAGAGTTCATTGAAGATCTGAATAAAACAGTGATGGTAGTGGGGCATGTCTCAGCCTCCACACACTGAAGAAATAGAGAAAAAAGGAAAAAATAATAAGGACTCAAGTGAAAACCTCCATGAGGCGCTTGAGTCCCATCATTGGGTTGAAAACCTCTTTTGAGGCAGCCTAGTGATGCAAAAAAAAAAAGGAGAGAAAAAAGAGAATAAGATCCCTGGGTGAAAACCTCCCTTGGAGGTGCCCAAGGTAGGCAATCAAGGTGAAAACCTCCTTGAGGTGCCCTAGTTGTCTTTCAAAAAAAAAAAAAGAGAAAAGAAGAAAAAGAAAATTGAATTTTAATGTGCATTGCAGGTTGTAGGAGGACCACAGGGAGTAAGAGAAGATGCCACAAAGCCTATTTCATCTCCTCCACACTCTTCTCCATCATTTCTGACCTTTCTTCCACCCCACTGTGTTATTTTTTCAAAAACTGTGTGTTCTACAAGAGGCCCTATGTTTTCTACAGGAGGATCCCATAGAAATCACTGAGAGCCGGAAATGGTTCCAAAAACAGTACTGAGGGGCTGGGAAGCTTCATGAAGAGCATGTAAACCCTCCTATAGCTATCTACCCTCCTTTCCATCCATCCCACACCTATATCACCTCATCATCATCATTTTTTCCTTCCTATCACAGGGAAACACAGAAACCAGTTTTTAGAAAAGAAAAAACAAAACAAAAAATAAAGGGAGCAGCACCTCAAATCTCACCTGTAGCTTACCAAGTACCTCTCCATCTCCATCAGCATCTCTGGCATCATCCTCACCACTCCTAGCACAAAAAATCAGCTAAAATTTTAAAGGGAGAAGCAGCTACAGGAGCTCTTGTAGGAATTCCTGTAGCAGCTGATCCCATTAAAATCAAGCCACAGTAGCAAAAGAAGTGCAACCATGGGATTGAAGGAGACATCTGAAGCTAGATCCAGCTAGAGGATACCTGCACAAAACAGTCAGCCACACATCAGGAAGTAGAAAGCATGCAACAAAGGAAATACAAGCATGCAACAACAAAAGGAGCCAAAATGCCTCACAGCACATACATTCGACTCACAAGTAAGTGACTAACCCGATCCTCTGTTGCATTGGTGTAATTGAAAAATATTCATAAGTGAATGAGATGGTTGGGTTGAACGAGAAAAGGTGGCTAGTTAACTGGCCATCGTCATCCAGTTGACTGTGCTCATCCAAAGTTTCCACCACACATGCATGTAGTCAAACTCAGAGAAAAATCCCAAGGATAGTTATGGAGGGTTTACAAACTCCGATGCAATGATAGGAGGTGATTGCGGGAAGAAAGCATAATGACAAGGTGAGTGGGGACCAGTAGTCCAAATATGGTAACGTACATTTTTCCCAGCTCACCCCCTCACCAGAAATATCTAAAAGAAGAAATAAGTATTCCTCCTTGAAACTCCTTCACCACCTTTTCTTTCATTTCATCCTCGTACACTTAGTTGTAGCAAGCTCTTTGTCACCACCACAGCCTTGAAACCATCATTCTCCATCGCTTTCATCCATCCTCCTGCTATCGGCACTCTACAGGAGCACCTACAGTCAGTTCTATAGGGGGGGCAGTAAGTTGTTTTTAAGGAGAAAACACGGGGTTTTGCTCGATTTCTGGCTTAAGGAGGTAGGTTCTATGCATACCCACCTTGATTATAAATATGTGCAAGGAATGATACAATTTTAAGGAGGAATTGAGTCTGTAGAAGAAGAGGAATTACATTTAAAAAAATGATGCTTGTTCTCTTAAAAAAAACACAGTTTTTCTCTGTTTTCCTGTTTTCTTCAAAATCCTTGTCTCCATCATTTGGTGTGAAAAGGGGGTATAAGAAAAATGACAGGGGGATTCATGAGGAAGGAGCCCACAAATTCAACCAGGCTCCATGAACATCCCCAGGTAGTAGCCATATTCACCAGAGCAAATTGGATGCCATTTTTTGAGAAATTCTAAGGGTTTGATGAAGAAGTTGCTCAGGAATTTTCCCTTTCTTTAGTTCCTCACTCAAGGACCCATGCCACTGTTACTTTAAGAGGTCTCTCCATGGAAGTCACCCCAGAATTTATCAGTAGGGTTACTACCCTTCCTCTTAGATTACCATGGAGCAAAGATTTGGATAGTCTGCCAAGAAAAACTTCTTCCAAAAAAATTAACATCTTGTAGAAGAAAAAAATGGCATTAGAAGGACAAGAATACCCTACCCTTGGAATGAGGTCAATTACCAAATCATCAAATATATTTCCTGTGAAGGGAGGTATAGAATAGTCTATGGCTACCATTTTAGACTTCTCCATGAGCTAAGATATGGCATGGACACTCCAACACCCCAGAAACTCAGCATCCCCTATTTTCTCTTGCAGCCCCTCATAGACTCCAGCATTAAGTTGAAGGTAGGAGATCCAGATCAGCTAGCTCGCCATGGGTTAATTAAAATGTTAGTGGAGATGTCCTCCATACTTTCACAATCCCCATAGCATGGGAGATTTTCTGAAACATGATAGCAGAAGATGACATAAAGGCCCTCATATATGATATCAGTCCTTCTGATAGTGGGGAGGAGAAGCAGCAAGGGGGAGAAGGAGAAGAAACTGAGGAACAAGAAGGAGAGGTGGAAGAAACCAAAACAGAACAGGAGTAAACAAAACCAATAGAGACAGAGAAAAAGACAAAAGGAGGAGAAAAAGGGGCAGAAAAGACCGAGGTGTCTCCTAAGACCCTAGAAAGAGAGGCAACAGTTGCTCTCACTGCCCTCAGCACCCCAATTAAACCAAAACAAAAGAGGAAGAGGCAGACCTCAATGTATTTTAGGGCTAGGAAGAGCACAAGGATCAAACAAGGGAAACCCTAGCCTTCTTCTAAAGTCCCCATTGTTATTGAAGATTCACCCTCTGGCCAAGGGAAGGAATCCCCTTCCAAGGCACCTATCACTTATGAAAGGGGGAATCCTAGATATCCCACATGGAAGGAAAAGGTAGAACTACAGGACTCAAAAACAATCCTACAGGAGGCACAGACTGTTCTACAGGAGACCGTTTCATGACTACAAGAGATCATAAAACTTGAAAAAATACTAGAAGGATAGTCACAGGGAAAGGAGGAAGCAAAAAAGGTTCAAGGACCTGACCCCCAGCCTAGTTTGGGCTTTTACTACAATCTTCTTGAGGGGGGAAGAAACATTCCACAGAAATTTGAAATCCCACTTTTCTTTGAGATGGAGAAAGAAAGAATAAGAAGCCATAGGTGGATGCAAATCGTCAAATCCAAGGGAGTTGAGGATATTGGCCATATGGAGAATCAACTCAGAGAAATGGGCAGAGAACTAAGTGCTGTCAGACATAGAGAAGCAATCACAAGAACTCACCTTCAAACAGAAAATGAATTGCTAAAAAGACAGCTGCAAGAAAAAGAGACACAATTAGCATGCATGGCTAGCTGGTCCATGGAGGAACTGCAATGTAGAACACCAAAAAAATCATATGGATTATACCTCAAGGACCAATGGTTGCAGTTTTAGATAAAGACTTTGGCACAAAGAGGCACAATGCCTTTCCAAGATTACAGACAATTTATGGACCTATGTGACCAAAGTTCATCAGAAGACAAGGAAAAAATAGCAGAGTTCTATTTGCATAACATGGCCCTCACCAACATGAATGTGTGGGACCCCAATGCTAGGCTAGGGGACCTGCAACTAATGGCCATGGCATCATGGATGAATCATGAGGAATTAAGGGCAGTAGAGATAAGGAAGTTGATGATAAAGGAGCAGAATGAGCCCCTAATGATCAGAGCGGAGCCATCAGATCCCATGGCTCTCATCAGCACACACCAGCTACTTGCAAATAATCCCCAAATTGCCCCTAAGTATATCAATGATTAGGCTCAGGCCATTGCACATTTTGAGGACATGGAAAGGTTACTTGGGGATGACTGTATTCATGCTTGTATGAGGAGGTGGAACACCCTACCACACAATTTATAGATCATGGAGTATCACTCCCCAACAAGGATGAAAGAAGCATTAAGGAGAGTGCCATTGTACAAGCGCTCTATGCAGAATTTGAAGGTCAATTGGATTGGCCTCAAATTGAGTCCCACACTGCTACTAGGCATGCTAGAAGGCAAAAAAGAGGAAGAAGAGCAACAGCAGTGGGAAGAGGTGGACAGAAAGGTAGGATTCCATGATAGAGAAGAGGACCTCACATCAAAAGCATGGGATGTCAGGGAGGCCATCAGGGCCATCAAAGATGAGGAGATGGACTAAGTTACTCAGAGGATGAGAAACACCTTCAGTAGGGGTTGATGATGAGCCCCATAAATGGGTAATTATATGGGCTCATTTTTCCTCCTAACATACTTTAATCAACCATTCTCTTAGCTTATTGCATGTTTTTTGATTATATTTATGCTTATGGAGTGAGTTGGGTTGGTTATGTTGCCATGGAGTCTAATATGTGTTTAATGCAGATTTTTGTTGAATTTTGAAGACAAAGACAAAGATTTAATGGAAAATTGGCAGCAATAATTCAAAATGGAAAAAGGAGAGGATTTATAGGAGGGTATCCCCCTCATTTATGACCCCCCACTTCGAATTCTCCTTCATGCAGCTCGAAGCACAAATATCCAAATCAATGCACTAGGAGGTAGTCGAGCAAGTGGAGGATAACTTATGTTTATCTCGAGTTTTGGGAGCCAAGCCTCCCTGTTTTTAAGGAAGCTGTTGGGAGATTCAGTTGTATAACTAGAAAGGCCGGCGGCCTCATTAAGAAGTTCGTCAAATTTTTGAATTTTTGTTGCATCTTTGCTCTGCTCAACTTCGAGCTTACTTTTGTTGATAGTTTCATGCAATCCTATTATTATTTTGATAATAAAGATGAGATCCTTTTTGATCTAGCACTGAGTTACCTCAAAGGGCTGAAGCTCTTGGGTTAGGGCCCAATCCAAGTAGCCAAGCTCCTCTTGTTTTTATTTCTATGCTTTGTTTCAGTTTATGAATTAGTTGTTGTTAGATGAATTTCTTTCTTGGTTAAGAATAGGTTGCTTTTGGTGATTTAGAAGGTTGTTTCCATTTTAGTTTTCCATAGAAGGTTGAACAGTGATAAAAAGAAGATATAAAAGGAAATCAATAGAGCCTTGGCCTCCTTTCCTCCCTTTGGGACCATGAATTGAGGCCAAGACCCTCTTGCTGCCACAAAAAACACAAATTTGCCTTCTCCATAGGATTTCTAGTGTTGCAGTTTGTTAGAAGGTTAATGCTTTGCTTTAGATTTCTTTCATCATGCTCATTTCTGTCTTGCAATAATTTTCCTTCCATGCTTTCTCTCATTATAGCATTTTTCAGCATTTCTTTCCATAGCTCATAGTCTAGATTAGCTTGATGCAAAATTTTGTTTTTGATGTACTTAGTTTCCTTGCTTGATTGATCTCCCTGTTTGATTTTTAGGTCCTTTTGCAGAAAATATCTTTTCACAGCAAGTCAGCCTACTAGCCATCACATTCTCTCCCTGATCTATGCCCTACAGGTCGCCCAAAAGTTCACCTCAAATCTGCCTTAGTTTTCTACGTTTTTCCATAGAATTTCTTCCTCTTTCCCGACCATCTTTTCCTCTCCTAGCAATCCTTGGTGACCCCTAGGTGCCTTAACACATCATCCTAGCCTTCAGCTACCCTTTCCACCCACTCTCACACCTTCAAAACCTTCAAAACTACTCTCGACATCCTCCTGTAGACCCCCTGTAGACCTCTTGTAGATCCCCTGTAGCCTCCTGTAGATTTTCCTATAAGCTTCTTTTCTAACTCTGATTGTGAGAAAAGCCCCCAGAAGGCCACTTGAGACCACCTAGGACCAATCCACACCATCCTACATCTTCTCAAGTCCCAAAACTACCCTCCATTGCCACCTAATCGCTGCCACATTCACAATCAAATAAATTACATGCATGACAATTTCACATAAAAATACATAAAAATCCAAAAAGATGTTTCTTTGCTCATTTACTTCTAGAAATAGCTTGAGTAGATGTTGTTTACTTCCTGAGTAGGTAATGGCATTCATTTCATGGTTTTTCATCTCTCTTTCTGCAAAAGTAGGATTAGTTGGTTAAGTAGGGTTTGCTAGGTTTACTTTACATTTCAGTCTTCTTTTCCTTTCTACAAGTAGAGTAGCCTCTGTAGAGTAAGCTTTCCTTTATTTTATCACATATAGAGCTTCTTCTAGAATCCATAGAAGTTGGCTTGCGCTCCTAGTGATCTTGCGCCAGCTGACGAAGTGACAGCCTGCAGTAAGAATTAGTACTTGTGAATACAACACCGTCGCTTCCAAGTTTGTTACGAACTACCAGGTTGATAAAAGTAAAGTAGGAAGCCCAAGAGTTGCAACATTATTGCTGCAATACTGGTGCTCACCACTAGGGTCTACTTTAACACCTTCATGAGATACAATATGACCCAGATATTCCACCTCTTGTACTCTAAAGAAACATTTGGAGATTTTTGCATATAATTGTTTCTCCTCCAATAGTTTGAGCACCATGTCAACATGTTTGACATGATCCTTCCAAGACTTGTTGTAGATTAGTATATCATCAAAAAATACTAAGACAAATTTTCTAAGGAAGGGTTTGAAAATGGAATTCATCAAACCTTGAAATGTAGAAGGTGCATTAGTAAGGCCAAAAGGCATGACCAAAAATTCATAATGGCCTTCATGAGTTCTAAATTTTGTTTTTGGAATGTCTTCAGTCTTCATTCTGATTTGATGATATCCTGAATGAAGATACAACTTGGTGAAGTAAATTGATCCATGCAATTCATCCAATAATTCATCAATGATAGGAATGGGAAATTTATCTTTTGTGAGCTTATTGAGCTCCCTATAATTTGGACACATGCGCCATGATCCATCCTTCTTGTGAACCAATACTAATGGAGCAGAGAAAGAACTTTGACTAGGTTGAATTCTACCATCCTCTAGCATTTCTGCAACCATACTTTCAATTTCACTATTTTGGACATAGGGATATCTGTAAGGCCTGATGTTTGGAGGAACACTTCTTGGAATCAAATTAATAGCATGATCATGATCATGAATAGGTGGGAGGGCTTTGGGAGTCTCAAATACCTTGGAATGATTTTCAAAGACTTTTTGGAGATCTGGAGAAATGGATGATTTCGATGTGGGAACCTCTAATGAACATAATTGTGCAACTATGCCTCGTTGTTCTTTCTTTAGAAGTTTTTTCATTCCGTTAGAGTTGATTATCTTTCCCAGTTACCCTATGATACCCCTTAATTCAACTTCCTTTCCTTCTTAAGAGAATTTCATGAAAAGTTCTTGAAAATTAAAAGATATTCTACCCAAGGATTGTAGCCATTGGACTCCTAGTACAACATCAACACCACCCATTGGAATGGAAAGCATTGGGCTATTCAATACATATTCTCCCATGGATAGCTTGATATTATGGCACTTTCCTGAGCAATTTATGGTTCCTCCACTTGCAACCATCACTTGACACACTAGTATTGGATATAGGAAGCAATTCAATTCCTTGGCTATCTTGCAATGAATAAAATTATGGGTACTTCCCAAATCAATCAACACTATACCTTTTTCTTCTTGATATGCCCTTCTATCTTGATAGTTTGAGGAGTGGTAATTCCGGCCAATGCATTACAAGATATGGTCAGATTCATTTCTTTTTTTTCAAGGGTTTTCTCCTGGTGTATATCCTCTTCTTTTGACGTTTCTTGTTCCTTTTCTTCCTCCTCTTCACAATCTATGTAAAATAATTTCTTCTCGGCACACTTATGATCTTTTATGTATTTTCTATCACAACTGTAACAAAGCCCTTTTGCTCTTTTTTCTTCCAATTGTTGTGGTGTCAACCTTGTAGGTTGTGGATGGCTAGGGGCAACAACACTTCCATCTTTATGATTATGAGTGGTAGGCTTCCTTGTTGCCATAATTTTGCTTTCCATTTTTCTTGCCAACCTGAATGCCTTCTCCAATGAATCTGGTTCCCAAAGGCGAACCTCATGTTGGATGTTATCTTTTAAAGTCCCTATGAACACATCAATTCTATGCTCCTCTAGAATATCTTTTACCCTTATATTCAATTTTTGGAATTCCTCAATGTGCTCCATCATTGAACCCTTTTGTTTGAGATTTATCAATTGGCTAAAAAAAGTGTTGCTTTTTGTATCCTCATAATGTGCTATCATTTCATCTGTAAAAATAGCCCAAGTGACAATTTGTTTATGAGAGCAAAGCCATCAATACCATACAAACTGATTTGGTTCCAAATATAAAGTTGCAATGCGTACCTTTTGTGTGTTTTGCACATTATGGAGATCAAAAAATTGCTCCATCTGTAGTATCCATGTTTCGTGATCCTTGCCATCAAACTTCCTCATATCAATCTTTGGAACATGGTGGTTCTTTGATCCAATGTTAGAGTCTATGAAATCATGATTAACATTTATTTTGTTCTCATCATGAGTTTCCTTTACTACCCTTTTGCCATTAGTAAGAATTTCCTGTAGAAACTTTGTCAACTCTGTTTTCAAATCTGTCTTCAAATCTTCCATGCCTTTCTTTAAATCATCCACCTTAGCTTCCACGCCATCCATATTAGCTTCTACACCTTTCTTTAAACCATCCATCTTAGCTTCCACGCCATACATCTTAGCTTCTATGTCTTTCTTTAAACCATCTATCTTAGCTTCTATTACCTTTTGTGCAAGTGAAATTTGTTGCACTTGGTCTTGTAATTTTGATATATCATGTTGCATTTCTTCCTCTTCTTCATGAGTAATGATAGAGATTTCAAGTTGCTTACCATGTGTTTCCATTTTCTTTCTTCGGGGCATCAATTACCGATAATAATGCTTCACTATGCCCTTTGAATTCCTTCAAACTAATTTTTTAAACCAAGCTTATGCAAAAAATTTAAAAAAACTACACACCTTTTTTCACTTTGTAGGAGTTCAATATTGAATCTGATGTATCTTTGTAATTGTGGATCTCCAAGGTCTGAAATTTCTTCCTATGGTAACTATCTAAGCAATATTTCTAACCTAGCAAGTCTGATCAAGATTGGATTATCCAATGAAGAGTTATGCCAAATAGCCTACAATGAGCTGAGTATAGACTAGTTCAGTAGAGCAAACTTGTACAACGTGCCACAGGTATTTGTTTCCACCTTAGGTTCTCAAAATGATACCCAAAAGAACTACAGTCCGTCCTCTTTCTATAACTTCTTACGAAATTTAAATCTGATCCTTAGAGCGAATGTTATGATGATTTTCCCAAGGTCACCTGTTTGGAATGTAATTTGGGGGTCTGCAAAAGCCATAACTTCCTCAGATTATATCTCCGAAAATATAGTGAGAAAAGATCTAAAATTTGGGCCCGAGGTTCAGCAATATTTCTTCTCAAATGGGTTTTTTTTTTAGCTTCTAAAACATCGCAGAAAAACCGTTATAGTGAAAATTCCACGATGACTTGTTTGGAGCAACGAAACCCTAGAATCCAAAGGTCTAATACCAAATGTTATGAAATTAGCTCACAAAAAGATAGAAAAAATAGATCAATGCCATATAAATAAGCCTCTTCGAGGGGGAAACCTCCTTTACATTAAACAAATGAAAAATTCTTAGATGATTCAAATGAAAAACCTCTTTTCTATATATAGGAGTCTAAGGGGTCACAATATAACCAAAGTCGACCTAACAATAATAATATAAAGACACAAAAATAATAATAGTGGGATTCTATGGGGCACAATAATAACAATATGGGGACAATAGGGGCACAACAATAACAATAAGGGATACCACAACAATAGTAATGGAGGAATCACTAGTATTATAGGGACCTAACAATAGAACTATTGCACCCATCAATAACAGTGCTACCTTGCAGCTTGTACAGAGTTTTGATCTGAACTCCCCACATCAATACGAGTGCTCCCTGAACCATCTTGCAAGTATATTTCTCAAACACGTTTTTTACACCTGCATCATCCAGCTTGGTTACAAGAATCAAATTTATGGCCAATGCATGAATATGTAGAACACCTGTAAGTGTTCTATCTCTTCCACCTTGCAACTTCAACTTTACTTTTCTGCGACCAACAATTCTAGCCTTCCTATCATCCCCTAAGAAGAAATCACCACCATCATATTTCTCATACTCGTAGAACCACTCTCTATGGGGAGTGAAGTGAAAGGATGCACATGAGTCAACCAACCATGCCTCATGATCTACATGTGTACTTGAAGAAGCCAAGTATACATCCCCACCTTCATCTAAGGTGGTTTTTACCTCTGCAAAAGGAGCATCATTAGATCCCTTTCCTTTGTTAGGAGCTTTAGATTTATAGTTCCTTTTGTAGTGCCCTTCCTTTCCGTATTTATAACAAACCTTTACAGGTTTTCCTGTAGATTTAGATCTCCCTCTATATTTAGATCTCCCACTTGATGACTTAATTTTTTTTTTGTTCTAGGATAGTCCTCGTATAGACAAGGCAACACCATTCTAGCTCTCCATATTTTTCCGTCTCATATCCTCTGTCAGCAAGGATGAGACTATTTCATCAAACTACAAGGCAGTTCCATTGCTACCTATTGCAATAACCAGACTATCCCACGAATCTAGTAGAGAACACAACAAACTGATGCACTTATCTTCATCTGAAATTTTAATATCAACAGATAGTAACTAACTTACCACAGTATTAAATGTGTTCAGATTCTCTATCACCGAGTCTCCATCTTTCATCCTCAAGTTATACAGCTTTTTCCGTAGGAACAATTTATTCACCGGAGACTTAGATTGGTAAAAAGTCCCTAACTTGACACACAAAGCCTTAGCCGTAGCTTCCCTTAATACATTCAACAATACTAAATCTGAGACACATAATCGTATTGTGCTCTTTGCCTTTTGGTCCTACTTATTCCATTCTTCATTGGACACTTAAGTTGATTTAGTACTCGGATCTACCATGATCCACTGATCTTTATCTACCAACAAATCCTCCATATTGAGTTTCCATAACTCAAAACTTTGACAATTAAATTTCTCGATCTCTATCTTTCCATTGCTCGCCATCTTCTTTCACCACCATAATCGATCCTGCAGATCTCCCACTGAATAGGGTCTACCATAGGCTCGAGTGAAACCCCTCAGCAACAAAGGCATCCTCTTCAAGCCAAAACAACTCTGATACCAAATGTAGGTTTAAACCTCATACAGAAATTACCTACATGCAAATTCTAAAACACAGAAAACAAAAAATGCGAGAGCATAACACATAAAACACATATAAACAGAGATTTTCCCCTGCATCCCAAAATCGAGACTACCAGATTGATTTTTCATTATGTTCCTTTCAATGTTACAATACATATATATACATGCCGAAGCATCCAATACCATGGACCGAAAACCATCGCGCCCAAAACCATGTGTGGAAACCATGCACAAAACCATAGGTAGGTTTGCCCCACCTAATATAGGGTCCAAAAAAAATTTCCCCAAGGCACTGCCCCTAACCTTGTAGAAGGGGACTACCCACCCCCCTCAAACACCCTATGACCCCCCCTCTACACAATCGGCACAACAAAGGGGGGCCTCCGCCCCCCCTCTAACCCCCCAGTTAATTAGGGTGGCTAGTCGTGGAAAGAATATAACACAACCCAACATGGAGCCTTGGAAGGCTTGGATAGAGACCAAGCTAGTGGTGGTTTTCTGATGTCCAACCATGAGGTGGAATCACTCTCTAATGGGTTGAGATGGATGGCCTTTAGAAGCCTTTGATGGTTTTGGATTGATGTGTTCTATGAAATATCACATTCATGCTTGGAATATGGCATGGGGTGAATGGCTAAAGAGAGATTTGGCTTAGCCATTCTATGGTCGGGTGGAACGTGGAAGTCCCATCCTGAGCTTAGATTTTGCATCATCAATATGAGGTTATTTCTCCTTTATCTCTATGAGTATCATACTGGATTATATGTGGTTTATATGGCTATGATTTCATTGGTATTTTTGTTGCTATTATGCTCGTTATGTATTTTTTTTTATGACAATAGTTATGTATGGCTCTCATCATGTTTTTATTGGTAAATGAATGAACAATGTATCTATGAGATAATGGATGAAATGGCAGTTGATGTGTTGAGGCATCAATGTTTCTTAGTGATTCTCAACTAAGTATGAGACCCCTATGCTCATATATATTATTTACACCTATAGATTACATATTCGTGATATGTTTGATGAATGTTTGTCATGGCTAGTAGGGGTTCAGTCAAGGTCTCATTCAAGTGATTACATTTATACTGTCATTTCCTTGTTATTTTATTGTTCTGAATATGTGATTCCATTTTGGGCAGTGACATGGGCTCTGGACCTGAAAAAGTGGCTCAAATCCCGAGGACCCTAGCACAAGACTGTACAAAAGAGTCCCTGGACATTGGCTTGTAGGCCTGTGAGAGCATCTAGAGGTCCCTGGATGCTGACATGCCCATAGCATGAGAGAGTCCATCAGTTAAGTGGTCCAAAATCTCAGTGGGAACTAGGGGATGGTTGGCAGAAAGGTTGGATTAGTACCTGAGGGTCCTAATGCTAATGTTCAAAGTCTGTATGGTGTGTTTTTGTTGGTTCCACTTCCTTAACATGACTTCGGAGTTCGAATCATATCGTAGTGGCCTCTCATCACATGTTTACCCCGGCTGGACAGTTGCTTGGGTAGATGTGGAGGAGGGTGTTACAGAGACGACATTTATCTTGGAAGTAGAAGCCGCAGGAGGATGAGATGGAGGATTTTGTGTAGGATCAGTAAGAGAAATACCAAATGGATGACTCACCAACTGCAAACTGGAAGAACCTATAATGCCACTGGCAACATGAGATTCTTTACCAGGTGGAGGAGGAATAATATTCGAGGGTCTAGGAGAATTTGGTATCTTATCATAGAGTGTGCCCGATTGGGTATAAACCAAATCTAAATACTGAGCATGAGAAATAACTTTCTCTTCAGTCACGACTCCACCTTTGGCCACATCTTCTGTTATGGGAGCTAACAGATATTTGACAAACCATTCCGCTAACAACTGATTAGGAACATAAGTCTTTACTAACCTGTGACGATGCCTGCACTCATGAATGTGATTCGAAATGTGAGTAGAGTCTGATTGTTTGAAGTTATTCAATAGTTTCGTTCTAGTTTTGTATCTTATGGGAAACTAGAAATGTGTGAGGAAGGTAGTGGATAAAGTGTTGAAGTCATGAAACGACACTATAGGTAGTTAAATATAACATTTAGTTGCAGTACCCGTAAGAATTCGTTGGAAAAGATGGAGTCGAATGGAATCATCATTAACTCAATTGGATGAACACCATAGATTTTACATCATAACATGCGTTGACAAGTCTTCTCCAGGATTCCCATTGATTTTTTGGATATCAGAAGGAAACTTAGTGGGAATAATAGGCCACCATGGCAAATGAACAATCAGAATAAGCTGAGTTAAATCCAGTAATTCGAGAGTAGCCACAAAAGGAATTTGTCGATTAAAGTCCGAAGGCATATGACCTAGATATGAAGGGATAGCCTCGAAAACAAGCACTTGCTTTCTTGGATAAGGAGGGTTCTGATAATAAGGAACTTGGTTAATAGAATATGGAGGGTTTTGATCACTAGCATACAAGTGAGTTTGTTGCCCAGCCCTAGGATGGCGATAAAGTTGCTGGAATGGTTGGGTTTGGATTTGTTGGCCTTGAAAAGACACTTGATGTGAACCATACTATTACCCGATATGGGTTTTCATTGCCCCTTAGTACAAGTTCAATTAAGACTGCACCAAATTTTGAATGATTTGACCTACCGAAACTTAAGGACTACCATGCACAAGTGGTTGAGAAGGTGAGGAACCTTGTACAAGTTGATGAATTAGGATCTAGGGAGAACTAGAAACCATTGGAATAGGCTATAAAGGTTGGCTCACATGTATTTGATATTGTTGAGGTGTTGATGGATAAGTAGGAATTTGTGATGAAGATGGTACAGTTTGAGGATTCAATAATTGATCCCAAAATGAACTAGGTTGAACAGGTAAAGTAGGTTTCCAAACACTAGAATCCATTCCAGGATAAGGAGGACTATAACTAGGAGGATTACCATATTGAGGTATACCAACAACAGGTTTCCCCCTGCCATGGGAGGAGGGGATGATGGAGGCAACTATGATCCAGATGGAGGGTACCCAACATAAGGAGGGTTAGGCTATTGAGGGTAGCTTTGCCCACTGATATAAGGGCTAGCTTGCTGCTCTATTGTAGGTGTAGATGGAGGAAGAGGAGTAGACTATGTGGCATTCATAAGAGAAGTACCAGACATTATTCCCAAATTGGATGACATGGGAGAGGTCCAAGGACTGGAAGCCACACCAGAAAAGGTACCAGATAATGATTGATAGCCAAGTGAGATGGACAGACCACCATATAAATGAGCTTCTGGTGATGTTACAAACATAGATGAGGATGTGACACTTGATTTATCAACCATAGTGGTGGACACAAGCTGGGAGTTTGAATTAGTTCCAGTCATGGTTAACAATCCCAATGAATATTGCCACGAGAGATCCATGAGTAGGCCCAAAGAATCAGGTAAAGGAGATTGTGTTTGAGGTTGAGGAGACAAAATAGGATTGGTATGATAAAAATAAAGTCCTTCCTAATAAATGTGAGTAGAAGGAAAAGGTTATTCTTGAGGGATCTCTTCAAAATTTAGAAGTCCATGTCGAAGAGGTTCACCGTCAGGTCCAAGATATATTGGTTATGTCTTAGACAAAGGAAGAGAGGAGGAAGGTCCCAAAGAATCAGGTGAAGATGGTTGAGGCTCCTCAAGTTCAATAACCTCAGGAAACAAAGTTTCTAACTTAAGGAGACCAGATTCAATGACCTCAGGTAACAAAGTCTCAGGGACTTCTATTTCAATTGTGTCAGTGTCACTAACAAGAATAGATGTAATCTCAGGTTCGAAACTCAAAGGGATAGATGATTCTAGCTGATCAATATCGGGAGGAGGGCCGGAAGTAGTTCCCGATGTTCTTGATTCAGTAGTTTATGTTTGCCTAAATCTTGGACGATGGTTAAGAGTAGCCTCTGGAGGAAGGGGAGGCTTATTTTGCATTCTACGCAAATAACGAGGAGGGGGATTTTGCTTTTCCATGTTGGATAATAAATTTTATTAATAGAAAAAGAAATAAATCGACAGTAATCTAGGCATAAAGGATTACCAAGCAACCGTGAACTACAATAAACACATTGGCGAACCAAGGACTTGACGTATGACAACCAATCTCCCTGAATGTTGTGTTTGGTGTATCCCGGTATATAGGGCAACAAACTCGGTTACCTATGGATGGATATCAACCTATTGGGGACTCCAAAAATATACTCAATGGTACATGGGAGTGCAGTCCATAGTAGTTTTGTCTACTGCATAACAGTTCGATGAGAGCATTCCCATATACTTTATGTGCGTGGAGCACCACCAATATAACTGAAGTTACATGGAGTATGATCCTATAAACTCACATACGTGGAACGAGATTTCACCCTCGAGATGCAACACTGGAAAACAACGACAACTCCTACATTTAACGACATCGAAAAACGTCTTTAGCCGATACCTCTAAATATTTGTGTTAATGTTACAAATTCTCCTTAGGTTGATTCAATCAATTTTACTGTTTATCTTTGATTATATTTCAGTTTCGGGGCTCACCATGAATTTCTGAATATCTTAAAATGCAAATCTAGCATGAAAAACGAGAAATCCTTTCTCTTTCAATGAAAATCTAGATAAGGAAGGGAAGAAACAATCAAGATGCAGCACCCAATATGCAGCAAAAAATATGCAAGATGCAATTTCCTTTCCAATGCAATTGTTCCTTTGCTAATGCACATGCAAAAACCTAAATGCCGATGCAAATTTTTTATTTTCACCACACTAAATTCTCAAAATGAAGGAAACCAAGATGCGAAATGTTCAATTATTGATTCAACTACACTTTTCAAAATGAGGACTAGAACAAAAATTCATCCAAGCGACCAACATCAAATGAAACCAGTTTGGAAGCGACCAAATGATAAGAACAAAGAAAAATAAAAACCAATTCTTACCAAAGTAAAACAACACAAAAGCAAACCAAACAAAAGGCTTTAGAGAGACCATAAGAAACTAAAGGCTTAGGGAAGTTTAGCTGGAAGTAGGGTGACCAAAGATATGCTCAAGAAACAAGGCAAAATTCATGCAAAAACATGGTCTAACGTTGGTGCAGAAGTGGCACCAGTGTGTTGCAATGCTGGTGTAGAGTGGGTCAGGGTGAGGTGCAATGCTCTTTCAAAGGCACAGGGGGTGTGTTGAGTCTGGGAAAGAATATTCTGGTACAAAAATTGAAAAAAAGGTTCAATGAAATCACTTCCTAGGTTTTTTCATGGTTGGATGACATAACAAAGGTCTATCAAGGAGGTAATCAAACACAATGGACAAGGAAACCACCAAGGGAATGTTATGTTCCCCAATGTTAGCACTCAGCAATTTTCTGAGGTTGCAGAAGAAAATCACCAAGGTAACCACAAACCAACTTTGGAAGCTAGGTGTTAGAGCCTAGATTTGTCTCAGGCTGAAAAGACAAGGTTCTAGGTCCACATCAAACCACGCTCAGCCTCGTAGCTAGCCCTACGAGGACAGGAGAGGGCTCTCTCCGGGTCGATCTCGGCAAAAGACAAGCGATGGGGCTCAAGATGACTGAAATAAAAGCTAATTTTAGGCTAGGTATGAAGTACAAGGGTTTGATTTGAGTTTTTTGGGGGTTTTGTGCTGGAAACAGGGAAAGGCAAATTGGTCTCGGGGATGAGGCACAGTTTCTACAGAGTTTTGATTGGGGCAAGGAAGGAAATCGTTTTGATGCCTTAAAGTGAGTGAATGGATAGATCAAACTGGTGAGGAGCTAAGGAGAGAAAGAGAGTCTCAATAATTCTCCTTAAATAAATGAAAACATGGAAATTCAAACAAATTCAAAGGCAGAGCATAGCAATTAATGGATTCTACCTTAATCACTCATTTGTTCAAATTCAGAAGAAGAGACAGGAAAATGATACACATAACGCTAATGAATTTACAATTACTTAGAGAAGAACACCATCAAAACATAAAGCCACATGGATCCCAAACAGTGCTGCAAAACCCTGGTCTTTCCTTAGCCAAAAATGCAAAGATAGAATGTACAATGATATGCCAAAGCAATCCCTAGTGTCCAACCCTGAAAATGACTTAGAAATTACATAATATAGACAAGCAAAACCTATTCCCTTGCCTCTAGGAGTTGAGCTCATCATTCTAGGAGCTGTTTGAACCAACTTTAAACAAGGAATTGAAAACTAGGTAGTCAAACAACTTACCCCTATATGATAGGAAACTGATTCATTCACTCACATTTCACCTTTTGTTGAATGAATCTTCTAGAAAAAGTAAAAATGTGCTAAAATTACATCATGGTTGTCAAATTACATCATGAAAAGTCACGAATAACATCAAGAAGCAAAACATGTCAAAACTGGGCGAATTGTTGAGCTGAACAGTGAAAAATAGGCAAAAATCCTCTATGCGCCACGCCTGATTCTCTATGCGTCATGCCACTTTGGAGCTGATTTTGAGGCACTTCCTGAAGTCCAAATTGAGCTCAAGTATGCTTGTTAGAAATCCCTACCTGTCTACTTTCCAACCCAAGTGGAATTTCTAGATTTAGATGTCATTTTCCCCTCCAAAACCTCAATCTCCCAAGACTGCTTCCTGTGTGTCAAAATAGGGGCAGTGAGGTCATGTTTTGAGTGTTTTTGGCGTCTTGAGGACTCAAAACTTGCCCAAATTTCTTTTCCATGCACCAAAAACCATGATTTTTCATGAAAAATCCAAAAATGTAAAATTTTTATGATTTTGAGCTCCCTAGCAAAAGCAAGTGCCACGTGGCGCGGTGCATAGGGAGAAAAAACTCTGTGTTAAAAATTCCTGTGCATAGCTCCTTTTTGCAGACCAATTTTAAAGGCCTTCCCGGTGTCCAAATTGGGTGCAGGATAGCTAGTTGGAATGGTATTTGAGTCTAATTTCCAACCCAACTATAATTTCTCAATTTGGAGTTCATTTTCCCTATAAACAATCAAAGCTCCCAAGACTGGTCAAAATGTGCCAAATGAGGCTGCCTAAAGGAAGAGTGCAGTTACAGTCAACTTTTGAAGGTCTTCCTAAACTCCAAATTGAGCTCATGATAGCTCATTAGAAATATATTTGTGTCTATATATCATTTGACTCATCAAGAAAGTCATTTGGCCAACCACGCTAGGAGAAAACTTGATTTTCCCAAGGTCACTTCAGAGGTGCATCAATTCTCCCGAGGCAACTGTATTTTTGACATTTCTCTAAAACCATAATAGCTGTGTAAAAAATGAAAGAGGATTTTCTTCTTGGGTAATTTAAGGAAAAAAACCTCTCTCACCTTTTCAAAATTCATCCTTTCTATCTCAGAAACACAATTTGAAGAAAAACCATCCCTTTTGTGTGATGAATGGCTTGCTCCTTGGAATGACTTCTCGACAAATGATGGAGATCTGATGTTCGATGATATGAAATGACCTCATACCTTCTGATATCCCTTACACCTCCTCTACTCAGATATCTTTGATCCCATAGCCAACCCTAGCTCAGTGGGAGAGGAAATTAGGGTTTGGGGATTTATGGTTAGGATTCTGGGGTTTTACATTGGGAAATTTTGTGAAAGGGAATTTGGGATATGGGATGGGGTTTTAGTAATTTTAGGGGGGTAGGGAACAATGAAATCAGGGACAAAAGGAATAAGGGAGACAAGAGAATGATGGAAAGAGCAAAATTGGTGGCAAATAGTTGATAAAACCCTAGGCAACCATTTTTATATGAGAACTTTGACATGGTAGGGTTTAGACCATCACCATTGATCAATCACCATATCATAGGAAAAATTTGAATGAAATGCAATGATTGAGGCTCTACCTGGCAAATCTGTGCGAATTATTGGCAATTTGGAGGAATTTTGAGCAGTTTCGGGCCTTTAAGTGTATGCGCCGCGCAGGACGCCCAATGCGCTGCGCCTCCCTAGTGCGTCATGCCAGTGTTGTTTTACACTGCGAAATGCAGCCCAATGCGCCGCACCTGGTGGGTGCGCCGCGCCTCCTGCCCAGTGCGTCGCGCCGCTGAATTGGAGCGATTTTCACCCAATAACCTCACTTGCTTACCAAAATTGCTCTATGTTGCTTCTCCACGTTTCCACTTTAGCTCTTTGATGTATTTAGTATGCAAATGAACTCTTGGAACACAAAAATGATATATATGCCAAGGATTTAACTCTTGATTTCAAAAACCAATTTGTCATGTTGCAAACTTTGACACTTCACTCTGAAACTCTGTTTTTTTCTTCCTTTATGATTTTTTGAGCTGAATGATGAACCTCTTGTCTTTTTGTGCAGGGATAACTATCATTGGATTTGGCAAAGTAGACCAGCACTGTGCTTGAAGAATTTCACAACTGAAGGAGCTTTGAGAATTACATATTTATTACAAAGATAAAATGGATGATTTTTCTTCAAAACAGAGTTTTGAAGAAAAATCATGATCAAGCATATTGACGATGAAATTTATATCATGAAAACTTATTTCAAACCTCCCTCATATGCCTGCTAGTATTATTGGACACTTTGAAGACAAAATTTGTGAAACCCTAAACCTAATGACTGACATGACTCTTGGCTGACCAAAAGACCATCCATAATGACTGTAAAATTGACTTTGATGAACTTTAATGATCAGACACGAAACAGTAGGTACATGACATGAGGCAAGTATGGAGACAAGACCCTTTTGTCAGAATATTGATGCTCCTAATGGAATGTAGATGATCGAGCTGAATGAGACACCTAAAATGAAATGCAACAAAAGAGGTTTCGATCTCTGACGGAGGGCTGAACAGACCGACTCTAACATTGGCTCCAATGGGGATGGTAGCTCCTTGGAGGTGCCAAGAACTACAGATCTTTGGGTGAGCAGACAGTGCCTTCGTCCATTGGGCTATGGAGTCGATGACTTGACAAAACCACACAAGATTTGTTAACTCATTTATTAACTGAAAATTGGACTCAAAACTAAAATTGAAAACCATAATAAAATCGAACATGACTAAAACATAACTAAAAAACCTACTCTAAGTGTTCTTTTCACCACTCGATCAAGTGAAATGGAACAGCCAATGCAACCATGTAAGCATCCTCACTGTTATTTGAATTCTCCGCAAGTGCTCGCTTAGGAACAACAAGAGAGCACTACTGAACGGCAACTCCCATGGAAAGTCAGAAGCAAGTTGACTGCTGATAAATGTGCAAAGCATGAATTGATTGGATGACTTTAAGAATACTGTGAAAGGATCTTCATAAATATAGCTTTTGATTTCCATTAACACATTACTGCTCTGGTCCAAGTAATCTTCATAGCTGGATATTAAACTTTTCCTCACATCTATGCTGTCTTTCTTTGGTGATTGCAGCAAGCTGTCAAAAGGATCCTAAAATTCATGAATAACCAAACTTTGTTGCTGATTCCAAACAAAACAAAAGTCTCCTTTATCAATCTCCTCATATGACTGTAAACCTTGGTATGGGCTATGCAATGAACCATCTGTTAAACAAGACAATGAAGACGCCTTTTGAATAAGATTATTATCAACATTCTTTTTTGGCACATGGTTAGCCAATGGGGAAGAACTTTTACAACAAACATCATCCAACACACAAGAAATAGGATCATCAAAAACTTGAAAAGACTGTTGCAATGTATCTATTGAAACTGTATGATATCCTACTGGCTGTTCATCTTTTTCTTTAGAGATATTACGAAGATTCTATCTTATAAACTGAAATGCTTCGAAACAAAAGGGTATATAATCCTCTTGCATCATTAGATCATGTATTTCGGCTACCACACCTTCATCTATAATCTGACCTTCATCTTCAACATTAAAACTAAGAGATTGTTGATTTTCTACAGGCTGCTCATTTGAATATTTACTATGCAATTTACCCTTCAAAAACTGAAATGATTCAAAACAGAAAGGTAGGGAATCTTCTTGTATCATTTGATCACATGTGCCAGCTTCCATGTCTTCATCTGCAACTTGACAATCAATGGCATTCGGGAGTTGTAAATCTGAATATGAAATGTCTTGAACAAGGTTTTCATTGCCCTCAAGATGGTCCAAATCAAGACTTGTCGACAGTTGATTTCTGAGTGCATGAATGTTGTCTCTGATGAACTGAAACGAATCAAAACAAAAAGGCAAAGATCCTTCACTTACTTCAAAATTTTCTGCACTTTCCTCATCATTGTCATAGCTGATATGCATCATTTGATCACTGCACTCGAGCTACTGAAAATGAACTTCCTCCTCCCACAAAATAGCTGTTGATTTGCCTGCAAGATTAGCTTCTGTTTGGAGAACATAATCATCGTCATACTGATCAAACTGAGGCAAATCGTCAGTATAAAACACATCATCAAACATACATGTCATATCAACAGATCTCTCTTCTCCAAGATGATCAATAAGACAATCATTATCAGATCTATGTTTTGGATCAGCAACTTGTTCTTCTTCAATCAGCAAGCCATGGGCTTGAACATCATAATCATTCCTTGCGGTGATCTTGTCCATCATCTATTCTACAGGACTTACCAAAATGTCAAGCTTTACTTCTAGAGATGTCGATTCCTCCAGATCTAAGTTTCTCGTCTCTTCTTCTTTCAACCTTGCCCTCCGGATCCATAGATGAGCCTCTACATTTACTGCACTGTTATGTATCTCTTCAAGTGTTGCAAGATTCCTTTCTCTCAGTTGAAACTCCATTTCTGGATCAAAGGCACCCGGATAGTGCAAGAGAGCAAATCTAGGAGGAGGTCTTATATCAACCGGCATTGAATAATAAACTTGATTAAATCTGGCTGAAAATTGTTGTATTGTCTCCCCTGGAAATATTTTCAGCTGGTTATACTCTTCTATAATAAGGAAAAGGTTCTGAAAATTGTTGTATTGTCTCCCCTGGAAATATTTTCAGCTGGTTATACTCTTCTATAATAAGGAAAAGGTTTTGTCCAATCATCCACCTGTCGAGAAAAACTTTGACGAACTGCTGGAAATCTGAGATGCTCGCATCAGGCAGGGTTTTGAACCAACTCTTGACTTTGCCTTGCAAAGAAAGAGCAAAAAGCCTAATTCTGACATCTTCTTCATCAACTTCAAAAAGGTCAAGAAAGGACTCAAAATTGAATACATGTCTCTCAGCGTTGACATTCTTACATTCACCGTCAAATCTCGGAAAATATAGATCATAGTTTTTTGGGAAAGGATGAAGAACAGAAGATAAAACAAGAGGTTTATACCTATCTGGGACTATAAAAGGTGTAGGAGTATATACAAGAGTGACAGGATCAGGTTTGTTTTCTTTAGGCTCATCACACTAAAGAGAGTCATCATGAGATGTGGGAAAAGTAAGGAGGCCAGGATTAAAGGGAAACTCAGTATTTACACTTTTTGAATAGATCGAGTGAACATTTTGATCACCTTTATCGTACAAAAAATTTTGAAAAACTTTCAGGACAGCTTCAAGAATAGCAAAGAAGTAATTTACAAGAAAGCAGAGTAGATCTTGAATACTATTCCACTTTGGATACTGGGACTTTGTGTAAGATCCTTCCATTTTCTCAGAGAAAGAGTTAGTCTTCCAGTGGAGTCTCTATAGGAGTCACCAGGTGAATGATTTTAGCCTTCTTATGTCTGATCGTTGTCCACCATCAACCATCAGATCTAACTTGATACATGTACTGGGGTGATCGTTTAGATCATATGTTCAGTTTATAAACTAGACTAGAGATTGACTGAAGTAGCTTTTATCTACTTGCGCTAATGCAAAGCAAAAGCGTTTCGAAGGCTACCTGGCTAATCTTCAGACTCCGTGTGTAGTCTACAAAGCCAAACAATGAAAATAAACTTTCGTCCCCAGTATGGTCGCTACTATGTTAGAGCCTATATTTGTCTCAGGCTGAAAAGACAAGGTTCTAGGTCCACATCAAACCGCGCTCAACCTCGTAGCTAGCCCTACAAGGACATGAGAGGGCTCTCTCTGGGTCGATCTCGGCAAAAGACAAGCGATGGGGCTCGAGATGACTGAAATAAAAGCTAATTTTAGGCTAGGTATGAAGTACAAGGCTTTGATTTGATTTTTTTGGGGGTTTTATGCTGGAAACAGGGAAAGGCAAATTGGGCTCGGGGATGAGGCATAGTTTCTGCAGAGTTCTGATTGGGGCAAGGAAGGCAATCGTTTTGATGCTTTAAAGTGAGTGAATGGATAGATCAGACTGGTGAGGAGCTAAGGAGAGCAAGAGAGTCTCAAGAATTCTCCTTAAACAGATGAAAACATGGAAATTCAAACAAATTCAAAGGCAGAGCATAGCAGTTAATGGATTCTACCTTAATCACTCATTTGTTCAAATTTAGAAGAAGAGACAGGAAAATGATACACATAACACTAATGAACTTACAATTACTTATAGAATAACACCATCAAAACATAAAGCCACATGGATCCCAAACAGTGCTCAAAACCCTGGTCTTTCCTTAGCCAAAAATGCAGAGATAGAATGTGCAATGATATGCCAAAGCAATCCCTAGTGTCGAACCCTGAAAATGACTTAGAAATTACATAATATAGACAAGAAAAACCTATTCCCTTGCCTCTAGGGGTCGAGCTCATCATTCTAGGAGCTATTTGAACCAACTCTAAACAAGGAACTGAAAACTAGGTAGTCAAACAACTTACCCCTATATGCTAGGAAACTGATTCATTCACTCACATTTCAACTTTTGGTGAATGAATCTTCTAGAACAAGTAAAAATGTGCTAATATTATATCATGGTTGTCAAATTACATCATGAAAAGTCAAGAATAACATCAAGAAGAAAAACTGGTCAAAACTGGGCAAATTGCTGAGCTGAACAGTGAAAAATAGGCAAAAATCCTCTATGCGCCGCGCCTGATTCTCTATGCGTCGCGCCACTTTGGAGCTTATTTTGAGGCACTTCCTAAAGTCCAAATTGAGCCCAAGTGTTCTTGTTGGAAATCCCTGCCTGTTTACTTTCCAACCCAAGTGTAATTTCAGGATTTGGATGTCATTTTCCCCTCCAAAACCTCAATCTCCCAAGACTGCTTCCTGTGTGTCAAAATAGGGGCAGTGAGGTCATTTTTTTAGTGTTTTTGACCTCCTCAGGACTCAAAACTTGCCTAAATTTCTTGGCCATGCACAAGAAACCATGATTTTTCATGAAAAATCCAGAAATGTAAACTTTTTATGATTTGGAGCTCCCTAGCAAAAGCGCGCGCCACGTGGCGCGGCGCATAGGGAGAAAAAACTCTGTGTTAAAAATTCCTGTGCGTAGCGCCTTTTTGCAGACCAGTTTTGAAGGCCTTCCCGGTGCCAAAATTGGGTGTAGGACAGCTCGTTAGAAATATATTTGAGTTTACTTTCCAACCCAACTATAATTAGTCAATTTAGAGTTCATTTACTCTGTCAAAAATCAAATCTCCCAACACTAGTCAAAATGTGCCAAATGAGGCTGCCTAAAGGAGGAGTGCAGTTGCAGTCAACTTTTAAAGGTCTTCCTAAACTCCAAATTGAACTCATGATAGCTCATTAGAAAGCTCTTTGTGTTTAGTTATCATTTGAATCATCAAGAAAGTCATTTGGCCAACCACGCTAGGAGAAAAATTGATTTTCCCAAGGTCACTTCAGAGGTGCATCAATTCTCCCGAGGCAACTGTATTTTTGACATTTCTCTAAAACCATAACAGCTGTGTAAAAACTGAAAGAGGCTTTTCTTATTGGGTAATTGAAGGAAAAAAAACCTCTCTCACCTTTTCCAAATTCATCCTTTCTAGCTCAAAAACACAATTTGAAGAAAAACCATCCCTTTTGTGTGATGAATGGCTTGCTCCTTGGAATGACTTCTCGACAAATGATGGAGATCTGATGTTCGATGATATGAAATGACCTCATACCTTCTGATATCCCTTACACCTCCTCTACTCAGATATCTTTGATCCCATAGCCAGCCCTAGCTCAATGGGAGAGGAAATTAGGGTTTGGGGATTTATGGTTAGGATTCTGGGGTTTTACATTGGGAAATTTTGTGAAAGGGAATTTGGGATATGGGATGGGGCTTTAGCAATTTTAGGGGGGTAGGGAACAATGAAATCAGGGACAAAAGGAATAAGGGAGACAAGAGAATGATGGAAAGAGCAAACTTGGTGGCAAATAGTTGATAAAACCCTAGGCAACCATTTTTATATGAGAACTTTGACATGGTAGGGTTTAGACCATCACCATTGATCAATCACCATATCATAGGACAAATTTGAATGAAATGCAATGATTGAGGCTCTACCTGGAAAATCCGTGCGAATTATTGGCAATTTGGAGGAATTTTGAGCAGTTTCGGGCCTTTAAGTGTATGCGCCGCATAGGACGCCCAATGCGCCGCGCCTCCCCAGTGTGTCGTGCCAGTGTTGTTTTACACTGCGAAATGCAGCCCCAATGCGCCGCGCCTCCTGCCCAGTGCGCCGCACCGCTGAATTGGAGCGATTTTCACCCAATAACCTCACTTGCTTACCAAAATTGCTCTATGTTGCTTCTCCACGTTTCCACTTTAGCTCTTTGATGTATTTAGTATGCAAATGAACTCCTAGAACACAAAAATGATATATATGCCAAGGATTTAATTCTTGATTTCAAAAACCAATTTGTCATGTTGCAAACTTTGACACCTCACTCTGACACTCTATTTTTTGCTTCCTTTATGATTTTTTGAGCTGAATGATGAACCTCTTGTCTTTTTGTGCAGGGATAGCTATCATTGGATTCGGCAAAGGAGACCAGGGTTGCGCTTGAAGAATTTCACAACTGAAGGAGCTTTGAGAATTACATATTTATTACAAAGATAAAATGGACAATTTTTCTTCAAAACAGTGTTTTGAAGAAAAATCATGATCAAGCATATTGACGATGAAATTTATATCATGAAAAATTATTTCAAACCTCCCTCATATGCCTGCTAGTATTATTGGACACTTTGAAGACAAATTTGTGAAACCCCCCCTCTACACAATCGGCACAACAAAGGGGGGCCTCCGCCCCCCCTCTAACCCCCCAGTTAATTAGGGTGGCTAGTCGTGGAAAGAATATAACACAACCCAACATGGAGCCTTGGAAGGCTTGGATAGAGACCAAGCTAGTGGTGGTTTTCTGATGTCCAACCATGAGGTGGAATCACTCTCTAATGGGTTGAGATGGATGGCCTTTAGAAGCCTTTGATGGTTTTGGATTGATGTGTTCTATGAAATATCACATTCATGCTTGGAATATGGCATGGGGTGAATGGCTAAAGAGAGATTTGGCTTAGCCATTCTATGGTCGGGTGGAACGTGGAAATCCCATCCTGAGCTTAGATTTTGCATCATCAATATGAGGTTATTTCTCCTTTATCTCTATGAGTATCATACTGGATTATATGTGGTTTATATGGCTGTGATTTCATTGGTATTTTTGTTGCTATTATGCTCGTTATGTATTTTTTTTTATGACAATAGTTATGTATGGCTCTCATCATGTTTTTATTGGTAAATGAATGAACAATGTATCTATGAGATAATGGATGAAATGGCAGTTGATGTGTTGAGGCATCAATGTTTCTTAGTGATTCTCAACTAAGTATGAGACCCCTATGCTCATATATATTATTTACACCTATAGATTACATATTCGTGATATGTTTGATGAATGTTTGTCATGGCTAGTAGGGGTTCAGTCAAGGTCTCATTCAAGTGATTACATTTATACTGTCATTTCCTTGTTATTTTATTGTTCTGAATATGTGATTCCATTTTGGGCAGTGACATGGGCTCTGGACCTGAAAAAGTGGCTCAAATCCCGAGGACCCTAGCACAAGACTGTACAAAAGAGTCCCTGGACATTGGCTTGTAGGCCTGTGAGAGCATCTAGAGGTCCCTGGATGCTGACATGCCCATAGCATGAGAGAGTCCATCAGTTAAGTGGTCCAAAATCTCAGTGGGAACTAGGGGATGGTTGGCAGAAAGGTTGGATTAGTACCTGAGGGTCCTAATGCTAATGTTCAAAGTCTGTATGGTGTGTTTTTGTTGGTTCCACTTCCTTAACATGACTTCGGAGTTCGAATCATATCGTAGTGGCCTCTCATCACATGTTTACCCCGGCTGGACAGTTGCTTGGGTAGATGTGGAGGAGGGTGTTACAGAGACGACATTTATCTTGGAAGTAGAAGCCGCAGGAGGATGAGATGGAGGATTTTGTGTAGGATCAGTAAGAGAAATACCAAATGGATGACTCACCAACTGCAAACTGGAAGAACCTATAATGCCACTGGCAACATGAGATTCTTTACCAGGTGGAGGAGGAATAATATTCGAGGGTCTAGGAGAATTTGGTATTTTATCATAGAGTGTGACCGATTGGGTATAAACAAAATCTAAATACTGAGCATGAGAAATAACTTTCTCTTCAGTCACGACTCCACCTTTGGCCACATCTTCTGTTATGGGAGCTAACAGATATTTTACAAACCATTCCGCTAACAACTGATTAGGAACATAAGTCTTTACTAACCTGTGACGATGCCTGCACTCATGAATGTGATTCAAAATGTGAGTAGAGTCTGATTGTTTGAAGTTATTCAATAGTTTCGTTCTAGTTTTGTATCTTATGGGAAACTAGAAATGTGTGAGGAAGGTAGTGGATAAAGTGTTGAAGTCATGAAACGACACTATAGGTAGTTAAATATAACATTTAGTTGCAGTACCCGTAAGAATTCGTTGGAAAAGATGGAGTCGAATGGAATCATCATTAACTCAATTGGATGAACACCATAGATTTTACATCATAACATGCGTTGACAAGTCTTCTCCAGGATTCCCATTGATTTTTTGGATATCAGAAGGAAACTTAGTGGGAATAATAGGCCACCATGGCAAATGAACAATCAGAATAAGCTGAGTTAAATCCAGTAATTCGAGAGTAGCCACAAAAGGAATTTGTCGATTAAAGTCCGAAGGCATATGACCTAGATATGAAGGGATAGCCTCGAAAACAAGCACTTGCTTTCTTGGATAAGGAGGGTTCTGATAATAAGGAACTTGGTTACTAGAATATGGAGGGTTTTGATAACTAGCATACAAGTGAGTTTGTTGCCCAGCCCTAGGATGGCGATAAAGTTGCTGGAATGGTTGGGTTTGGATTTGTTGGCCTTGAAAAGACACTTGATGTGATCCATACTATTACCCGATATGGGTTTTCATTGCCCCTTAGTACAAGTTCAATTAAGACTGCACCAAATTTTGAATAATTTGACCTACCGAAACTTAAGGACTACCATGCACAAGTGATTGAGAAGGTGAGGAACCTTGTACAAGTTGATGAATTAGGATCTAGGGAGAACTAGAAACCATTGGAATAGGCTATAAAGGTTGGCTCACATGTATTTGATCTTGTTGAGGTGTTGATGGATAGGTAGGAATTTGTGATGAAGATGGTACAGTTTGAGGATTCAATAATTGATCCCAAAATGAACTAGGTTGAACAGGTAAAGTAGGTTTCCAAACACTAGAATCCATTCCAGGATAAGGAGGACTATAACTAGGTGGATTACCATATTGAGGTATACCAACAATAGGTTGCCCCCTGCCATGGAAGGAGGGGATGATGGAGGCAACTATGATCCAGATGGAGGGTACCCAACATAAGGAGGGTTAGGCTATTGAGGGTAGCTTTGCCCACTGATATAAGGGCTAGCTTGCTGCTCTATTGTAGGTGTAGATGGAGGAAGAGGAGCAGACTATGTGGCATTCATAAGAGAAGTACCAGACATTATTCCCAAATTGGATGACATGGGAGAGGTCCAAGGACTGGAAGCCACACCAGAAAAGGTACCAGATAATGATTGATAGCCAAGTGAGATGGACATACCACCATATAAATGAGCTTATGGTGATGTTACAAACATAGATGAGGATGTGACACTTGATTTATCAACCATAGTCGTGGACACAAGCTGGGAGTTTGAATTAGTTCTAGTCATGGTTAACAATCCCAATGAAGATTGCCATGAGAGATCCATGAGTAGGCCCAAAGAATCAGGTAAAGGAGATTGTGTTTTAGGTTGAGGAGACAAAATAGGATTGGTATGATAAAAATAAAGTCCTTCCTAATAAATGTGAGTAGAAGGAAAAGGTTATTCTTGAGGGATCTCTTCAAAATTTAGAAGTCCATGTCGAAGAGGTTCACCGTTAGGTCCAAGAGATATTGGTTATGTCTTAGACAAAGGAAGAGAGGAGGAAGGTCCCAAAGAATCGGGTGAAGATGGTTGAGGCTCCTCAAGTTCAATAATATCAGGAAACAAAGTTTCTAACTAAAGGGGACCAGATTCAATGTCCTCAGGTAACAAAGTCTCAGGGACTTCTATTTCAATTGTGTCAGTGCCACTAACAAGAATAGATGTAATCTCAGGTTCGAAACTCAAAGGGGTAGATGATTCTAGCTGATCAATATCGGGAGGAGGGCCGGAAGTAGTTCCCGATGTTCTTGATTCAGTAGTTTATGTTTGCCTAAATCTTGGACGATGGTTAAGAGTAGCCTCTGGAGGAAGGGGAGGCTTATTTTGCATTCTACGCAAATAACGAGGAGGGGGATTTTGCTTTTCCATGTTGGATAATAAATTTTATTAATAGAAAAAGAAATAAATCGACAGTAATCTAGGCATAAAGGATTACCAAGCAACCGTGAACTACAATAAACACATTGGCGAACCAAGGACTTGACGTATGACAACCAATCTCCCTGAATGTTGTGTTTGGTGTATCCCGGTATATAGGGCAACAAACTCGGTTACCTATGGATGGATATCAACCTATTGGGGACTCCAAAAATATACTCAATGGTACATGGGAGTGCAGTCCATAGTAGTTTTGTCTACTGCATAACAGTTCGATGAGAGCATTCCCATATACTTTATGTGCGTGGAGCACCACCAATATAACTGAAGTTACATGGAGTATGATCCTATAAACTCACATACGTGGAACGAGATTTCACCCTCGAGATGCAACACTGGAAAACAACGACAACTCCTACATTTAACGACATCGAAAAACGTCTTTAGCCGATACCTCTAAATATTTGTGTTAATGTTACAAATTCTCCTTAGGTTGATTCAATCAATTTTACTGTTTATCTTTGATTATATTTCAGTTTCGGGGCTCACCATGAATTTCTGAATATCTTAAAATGCAAATCTAGCATGAAAAACGAGAAATCCTTTCTCTTTCAATGAAAATCTAGATAAGGAAGGGAAGAAACAATCAAGATGCAGCACCCAATATGCAGCAAAAAATATGCAAGATGCAATTTCCTTTCCAATGCAATTGTTCCTTTGCTAATGCACATGCAAAAACCTAAATGCCGATGCAAATTTTTTATTTTCACCACACTAAATTCTCAAAATGAAGGAAACCAAGATGCGAAATGTTCAATTATTGATTCAACTACACTTTTCAAAATGAGGACTAGAACAAAAATTCATCCAAGCGACCAACATCAAATGAAACCAGTTTGGAAGCGACCAAATGATAAGAACAAAGAAAAATAAAAACCAATTCTTACCAAAGTAAAACAACACAAAAGCAAACCAAACAAAGGCTTTAGAGAGACCATAAGAAACTAAAGGCTTAGGGAAGTTTAGCTGGAAGTAGGGTGACCAAAGATATGCTCAAGAAACAAGGCAAAATTCATGCAAAAACATGGTCTAACGTTGGTGCAGAAGTGGCACCAGTGTGTTGCAATGCTGGTGTAGAGTGGGTCAGGGTGAGGTGCAATGCTCTTTCAAAGGCACAGGGGGTGTGTTGAGTCTGGGAAAGAATATTCTGGTACAAAAATTGAAAAAAAGGTTCAATGAAATCACTTCCTAGGTTTTTTCATGGTTGGATGACATAACAAAGGTCTATCAAGGAGGTAATCAAACACAATGGACAAGGAAACCACCAAGGGAATGTTATGTTCCCCAATGTTAGCACTCAGCAATTTTCTGAGGTTGCAGAAGAAAATCACCAAGGTAACCACAAACCAACTTTGGAAGCTAGGTGTTAGAGCCTAGATTTGTCTCAGGCTGAAAAGACAAGGTTCTAGGTCCACATCAAACCACGCTCAGCCTCGTAGCTAGCCCTACGAGGACAGGAGAGGGCTCTCTCCGGGTCGATCTCGGCAAAAGACAAGCGATGGGGCTCAAGATGACTGAAATAAAAGCTAATTTTAGGCTAGGTATGAAGTACAAGGGTTTGATTTGAGTTTTTTGGGGGTTTTGTGCTGGAAACAGGGAAAGGCAAATTGGGCTCGGGGATGAGGCACAGTTTCTACAGAGTTTTGATTGGGGCAAGGAAGGAAATCGTTTTGATGCTTTAAAGTGAGTGAATGGATAGATCAAACTGGTGAGGAGCTAAGGAGAGAAAGAGAGTCTCAATAATTCTCCTTAAATAAATGAAAACATGGAAATTTAAACAAATTCAAAGGCAGAGCATAGCAATTAATGGATTCTACCTTAATCACTCATTTGTTCAAATTCAGAAGAAGAGACAGGAAAATGATACACATAACGCTAATGAATTTACAATTACTTAGAGAAGAACACCATCAAAACATAAAGCCACATGGATCCCAAACAGTGCTGCAAAACCCTGGTCTTTCCTTAGCCAAAAATGCAGAGATAGAATGTACAATGATATGCCAAAGCAATCCCTAGTGTCCAACCCTGAAAATGACTTAGAAATTACATAATATAGACAAGAAAAACCTATTCCCTTGCCTCTAGGAGTTGAGCTCATCATTCTAGGAGCTGTTTGAACCAACTTTAAACAAGGAATTGAAAACTAGGTAGTCAAACAACTTACCCCTATATGCTAGGAAACTGATTCATTCACTCACATTTCACCTTTTGCTGAATGAATCTTCTAGAAAAAGTAAAAATGTGCTAAAATTACATCATGGTTGTCAAATTACATCATGAAAAGTCACGAATAACATCAAGAAGCAAAACATGTCAAAACTGGGCGAATTGTTGAGCTGAACAGTGAAAAATAGGCAAAAATCCTCTATGCGCCACGCCTGATTCTCTATGCGTCATGCCACTTTGGAGCTGATTTTGAGGCACTTCCTGAAGTCCAAATTGAGCTCAAGTATGCTTGTTAGAAATCCCTACCTGTCTACTTTCCAACCCAAGTGGAATTTCTAGATTTAGATGTCATTTTCCCCTCCAAAACCTCAATCTCCCAAGACTGCTTCCTGTGTGTCAAAATAGGGGCAGTGAGGTCATGTTTTGAGTGTTTTTGGCGTCTTGAGGACTCAAAACTTGCCCAAATTTCTTTTCCATGCACCAAAAACCATGATTTTTCATGAAAAATCCAAAAATGTAAAATTTTTATGATTTTGAGCTCCCTAGCAAAAGCAAGTGCCACGTGGCGCGGTGCATAGGGAGAAAAAACTCTGTGTTAAAAATTCCTGTGCATAGCTCCTTTTTGCAGACCAATTTTAAAGGCCTTCCCGGTGTCCAAATTGGGTGCAGGATAGCTAGTTGGAATGGTATTTGAGTCTAATTTCCAACCCAACTATAATTTCTCAATTTGGAGTTCATTTTCCCTATAAACAATCAAAGCTCCCAAGACTGGTCAAAATGTGCCAAATGAGGCTGCCTAAAGGAAGAGTGCAGTTACAGTCAACTTTTGAAGGTCTTCCTAAACTCCAAATTGAGCTCATGATAGCTCATTAGAAATATCTTTGTGTCTATATATCATTTGACTCATCAAGAAAGTCATTTGGCCAACCACGCTAGGAGAAAACCGGATTTTCCCAAGGTCACTTCAGAGGTGCATCAATTCTCCCGAGGCAACTGTATTTTTGACATTTCTCTAAAACCATAATAGCTGTGTAAAAAATGAAAGAGGATTTTCTTCTTGGGTCATTTAAGGAAAAAAACCTCTCTCACCTTTTCCAAATTCATCCTTTCTATCTCAGAAACACAATTTGAAGAAAAACCATCCCTTTTGTGTGATGAATGGCTTGCTCCTTGGAATGACTTCTCGACAAATGATGGAGATCTGATGTTCGATGATATGAAATGACCTCATACCTTCTGATATCCCTTACACCTCCTCTACTCAGATATCTTTGATCCCATAGCCAACCCTAGCTCAGTGGGAGAGGAAATTAGGGTTTGGGGATTTATGGTTAGGATTCTGGGGTTTTACATTGGGAAATTTTGTGAAAGGGAATTTGGGATATGGGATGGGGTTTTAGTAATTTTAGGGGGGTAGGGAACAATGAAATCAGGGACAAAAGGAATAAGGGAGACAAGAGAATGATGGAAAGAGCAAACTTGGTGGCAAATAGTTGATAAAACCCTAGGCAACCATTTTTATATGAGAACTTTGACATGGTAGGGTTTAGACCATCACCATTGATCAATCACCATATCATAGGAAAAATTTGAATGAAATGCAATGATTGAGGCTCTACCTGGCAAATCTGTGCGAATTATTGGCAATTTGGAGGAATTTTGAGCAATTTCGGGCCTTTAAGTGTATGCGCCGCGCAGGACGCCCAATGCGCTGCGCCTCCCTAGTGCGTCATGCCAGTGTTGTTTTACACTGCGAAATGCAGCCCAATGCGCCGCACCTGGTGGGTGCGCCACGCCTCCTTCCCAGTGCGTCGCGCCGCTGAATTGGAGCGATTTTCACCCAATAACCTCACTTGCTTACCAAAATTGCCCTATGTTTCTTCTCCACGTTTCCACTTTAGCTCTTTGATGTATTTAGTATGCAAATGAACTCTTGGAACACAAAAATGATATATATGCCAAGGATTTAATTCTTGATTTTAAAAACCAATTTGTCATGTTGCAAACTTTGACACTTCACTCTGAAACTCTGTTTTTTTCTTCCTTTATGATTTTTTGAGCTGAATGATGAACCTCTTGTCTTTTTGTGCAGGGATAACTATCATTGGATTTGGCAAAGTAGACCAGCACTGTGCTTGAAGAATTTCACAACTGAAGGAGTTTTGAGAATTACATATTTATTACAAAGATAAAATGGATGATTTTTCTTCAAAACAGAGTTTTGAAGAAAAATCATGATCAAGCATATTAACGATGAAATTTATATCATGAAAACTTATTTCAAACCTCCCTCATATGCCTGCTAGTATTATTGGACACTTTGAAGACAAAATTTGTGAAACCCTAAACCTAATGACTGACATGACTCTTGGCTGACCAAAAGACCATCCATAATGACTGTAAAATTGACTTTGATGAACTTTAATGATCAGACACGAAACAGTAGGTACATGACATGAGGCAAGTATGGAGACAAGACCCTTCTGTCAGAAGATTGATGCTCCTAATGGAATGCAGATGATCGAGCTGAATGAGACACCTAAAATGAAATGCAACAAAAGAGGTTTTGATCTCTGACGGAGGGCTGAACAGACCGACTCTAACATTGGCTCCAATGGGGATGGTAGCTCCTTGGAGGTGCCAAGAACTACAGATCTTTGGGTGAGCAGACAGTGCCTTCGTCCATTGGGCTATGGAGTCGATGACTTGACAAAACCACACAAGATTTGTTAACTCATTTATTAACTGAAAATTGGACTCAAAACTAAAATTGAAAACCATAATAAAACCAAACATGACTAAAACATAACTAAAAAACCTACTCTAAGTGTTCTTTTCACCACTCGATCAAGTGAAATGGAACAGCCAATGCAACCATGTAAGCATCCTCGCTGTTATTTGAATTCTCCGCAAGTGCTCGCTTAGGAACAACAAGAGAGAACTACTGAATGGCAACTCCCATGGAAAGTCAGAAGCAAGTTGACTGCTGATAAATCTGCAAAGCATGAATTGACTGGATGACTTTAAGAATACTGCGAAAGGATCTTCATAAATATAGCTTTTGATTTCCATTAACACATTACTGCTCTGGTCCAAGTAATCTTCATAGCTGGATATTAAACTTTTCCTCACATCTATGCTGTCTTTCTTTGGTGATTGCAGCAAGCTGTCAAAAGGATCCTAAAATTCATGAATAACCAAACTTTGTTGCTGATTCCAAACAAAACAAAAGTCTCCTTTATCAATCTCCTCATATGACTGTAAACCTTGGTATGGGCTATGCAATGAACCATCTGTTAAACAAGACAATGAAGACGCCTTTTGAATAAGATTATTATCAACATTCTTTTTTGGCACATGGTTAGCCAATGGGGAAGAACTTTTACAACAAACATCATCCAACACACAAGAAATAGGATCATCAAAAACTTGAAAAGACTGTTGCAATGTATCTATTGAAACTGTATGACATCCTACTGGCTGTTCATCTTTTTCTTTAGAGATATTACGAAGATTCTACCTTATAAACTGAAATGCTTCGAAACAAAAGGGTATAGAATCCTCTTGCATCATTAGATCATGTATTTCGGCTACCACACCTTCATCTATAATCTGACCTTCATCTTCAACATTAAAACTGAGAGATTGTTGATTTTCTACAGGCTGCTCATTTGAAGATTTACTATGCAATTTACCCTTCAAAAACTGAAATGATTCAAAACAGAAAGGTAGGGAATCTTCTTGTATCATTTGATCACATGTGCCAGCTTCCATGTCTTCATCTGCAACTTGACAATCAATGGCATTCGGGAGCTGTAAATCTGAATATGAAATGTCTTGAACAAGGTTTTCATTGCCCTCAAGATGGTCCAAATCAAGACTTGTCGACAGTTGATTTCTGAGTGCATGAATGTTGTCTCTGATGAACTGAAACGAATCAAAACAAAAAGGCAAAGATCCTTCACTTACTTCAAAATTTGCTGCACTTTCCTCATCATTGTCATAGCTGATATGCATCATTTGATCACTGTACTCGAGCTGCTGAAAATGAACTTCCTCCTCCCACAAACTAGCTGTTGGTTTGTCTACAAGATTAGCTTCTGTTTGGAGAACATAATCATCGTCATACTGATCAAACTGAGGCAAATCGTCAGTATAAAACACATCATCAAACATACATGTCATATCAACAGATCTCTCTTCTCCAAGATGATCAATAAGACAATCATTATCAGATCTATGTTTTGGATCAGCAACTTGTTCTTCTTCAATCAGCAAGCCATGGGCTTGAACATCATAATCATTCCTTGCGGTGATCTTGTCCATCATCTATTCTACAGGACTTACCAAAATGTCAAGCTTTACTTCTAGAGATGTCGATTCCTCCAGATCTAAGTTTCTCGTCTCTTCTTCTTTCAACCTTGCCCTCCGGATCCATAGATGAGCCTCTACATTTACTGCACTGTTATGTATCTCTTCAAGTGTTGCAAGATTCCTTTCTCTCAGTTGAAACTCCATTTCTGGATCAAAGGCACCCGGATAGTGCAAGAGAGCAAATCTAGGAGGAGGTCTTATATCAACCGGCATTGAATAATAAACTTGATTAAATCTGGCTGAAAATTGTTGTATTGTCTCCCCTGGAAATATTTTCAGCTGGTTATACTCTTCTATAATAAGGAAAAGGTTCTGAAAATTGTTGTATTGTCTCCCCTGGAAATATTTTCAGCTGGTTATACTCTTCTATAATAAGGAAAAGGTTTTGTCCAATCATCCACCTGTCGAGAAAAACTTTGACGAACTGCTGGAAATCTGAGATGCTCGCATCAGGCAGGGTTTTGAACCAACTCTTGACTTTGCCTTGCAAAGAAAGAGCAAAAAGCCTAATTCTGACATCTTCTTCATCAACTTCAAAAAGGTCAAGAAAGGACTCAAAATTGAATACATGTCTCTCAGCGTTGACATTCTTACATTCACCGTCAAATCTCGGAAAATATAGATCATAGTTTTTTGGGAAAGGATGAAGAACAGAAGATAAAACAAGAGGTTTATACCTATCTGGGACTATAAAAGGTGTAGGAGTATATACAAGAGTGACATGATCAGGTTTGTTTTCTTTAGGCTCATCACACTAAAGAGAGTCATCATGAGATGTGGGAAAAGTAAGGAGGCCAGGATTAAAGGGAAACTCAGTATTTACACTTTTTGAATAGATCGAGTGAACATTTTGATCACCTTTATCGTACAAAAAATTTTGAAAAACTTTCAGGACAGCTTCAAGAATAGCAAAGAAGTAATTTACAAGAAAGCAGAGTAGATCTTGAATACTATTCCACTTTGGATACTGGGACTTTGTGTAAGATCCTTCCATTTTCTCAGAGAAAGAGTTAGTCTTCCAGTGGAGTCTCTATAGGAGTCACCAGGTGAATGATTTTAGCCTTCTTATGTCTGATCGTTGTCCACCATCAACCATCAGATCTAACTTGATACATGTACTGGGGTGATCGTTTAGATCATATGTTCAGTTTATAAACTAGACTAGAGATTGACTGAAGTAGCTTTTATCTACTTGCGCTAATGCAAAGCAAAAGCGTTTCGAAGGCTACCTGGCTAATCTTCAGACTCCGTGTGTAGTCTACAAAGCCAAACAATGAAAATAAACTTTCGTCCCCAGTATGGTCGCTACTATGTTAGAGCCTATATTTGTCTCAGGCTGAAAAGACAAGGTTCTAGGTCCACATCAAACCGCGCTCAACCTCGTAGCTAGCCCTACAAGGACATGAGAGGGCTCTCTCTGGGTCAATCTCGGCAAAAGACAAGCGATGGGGCTCGAGATGACTGAAATAAAAGCTAATTTTAGGCTAGGTATGAAGTACAAGGCTTTGATTTGATTTTTTTGGGGGTTTTATGCTGGAAACAGGGAAAGGCAAATTGGGCTCGGGGATGAGGCATAGTTTCTGCAGAGTTCTGATTGGGGCAAGGAAGGCAATCGTTTTGATGCTTTAAAGTGAGTGAATGGATAGATCAGACTGGTGAGGAGCTAAGGAGAGCAAGAGAGTCTCAAGAATTCTCCTTAAACAGATGAAAACATGGAAATTCAAACAAATTCAAAGGCAGAGCATAGCAGTTAATGGATTCTACCTTAATCACTCATTTGTTCAAATTTAGAAGAAGAGACAGGAAAATGACACACATAACACTAATGAACTTACAATTACTTATAGAATAACACCATCAAAACATAAAGCCACATGGATCCCAAACAGTGCTCAAAACCCTGGTCTTTCCTTAGCCAAAAATGCAAAGATAGAATGTGCAATGATATGCCAAAGCAATCCCTAGTGTCGAACCCTAAAAATGACTTAGAAATTACATAATATAGACAAGAAAAACCTATTCCCTTGCCTCTAGGGGTCGAGCTCATCATTCTAGGAGCTATTTGAACCAACTCTAAACAAGGAACTGAAAACTAGGTAGTCAAACAACTTACCCCTATATGCTAGGAAACTGATTCATTCACTCACATTTCAACTTTTGGTGAATGAATCTTCTAGAACAAGTAAAAATGTGCTAATATTACATCATGGTTGTCAAATTACATCATGAAAAGTCAAGAATAACATCAAGAAGAAAAACTGGTCAAAACTGGGCAAATTGCTGAGCTGAACAGTGAAAAATAGGCAAAAATCCTCTATGCGCCGCGCCTGATTCTCTATGCGTCGCGCCACTTTGGAGCTGATTTTGAGGCACTTCCTAAAGTCCAAATTGAGCCCAAGTGTTCTTGTTGGAAATCCCTGCCTGTTTACTTTCCAACCCAAGTGTAATTTCTGGATTTGGATGTCATTTTCCCCTCCAAAACCTCAATCTCCCAAGACTGCTTCCTGTGTGTCAAAATAGGGGCAGTGAGGTCATTTTTTGAGTGTTTTTGACCTCCTGAGGACTCAAAACTTGCCTAAATTTCTTGGCCATGCACAAGAAACCATGATTTTTCATGAAAAATCCAGAAATGTAAACTTTTTATGATTTGGAGCTCCCTAGCAAAAGCGCGCGCCACGTGGCGCGGCGCATAGGGAGAAAAAACTCTGTGTTAAAAATTCCTGTGCGTAGCGCCTTTTTGCAGACCAGTTTTGAAGGCCTTCCCGGTGCCAAAATTGGGTGTAGGACAGCTCGTTAGAAATATATTTGAGTTTACTTTCCAACCCAACTATAATTAGTCAATTTAGAGTTCATTTACTCTGTCAAAAATCAAATCTCCCAACACTAGTCAAAATGTGCCAAATGAGGCTGCCTAAAGGAGGAGTGCAGTTGCAGTCAACTTTTAAAGGTCTTCCTAAACTCCAAATTGAACTCATGATAGCTCATTAGAAAGCTCTTTGTGTTTAGTTATCATTTGAATCATCAAGAAAGTCATTTGGCCAACCACGCTAGGAGAAAAATTGATTTTCCCAAGGTCACTTCAGAGGTGCATCAATTCTCCCGAGGCAACTGTATTTTTGACATTTCTCTAAAACCATAACAGCTGTGTAAAAACTGAAAGAGGCTTTTCTTATTGGGTAATTGAAGGAAAAAAAACCTCTCTCACCTTTTCCAAATTCATCCTTTCTAGCTCAAAAACACAATTTGAAGAAAAACCATCCCTTTTGTGTGATGAATGGCTTGCTCCTTGGAATGACTTCTCGACAAATGATGGAGATCTGATGTTCGATGATATGAAATGACCTCATACCTTCTGATATCCCTTACACCTCCTCTACTCAGATATCTTTGATCCCATAGCCAGCCCTAGCTCAATGGGAGAGGAAATTAGGGTTTGGGGATTTATGGTTAGGATTCTGGGGTTTTACATTGGGAAATTTTGTGAAAGGGAATTTGGGATATGGGATGGGGCTTTAGAAATTTTAGGGGGGTAGGGAACAATGAAATCAGGGACAAAAGGAATAAGGGAGACAAGAGAATGATGGAAAGAGCAAACTTGGTGGCAAATAGTTGATAAAACCCTAGGCAACCATTTTTATATGAGAACTTTGACATGGTAGGGTTTAGACCATCACCATTGATCAATCACCATATCATAGGACAAATTTGAATGAAATGCAATGATTGAGGCTCTACCTGGAAAATCCGTGCGAATTATTGGCAATTTGGAGGAATTTTGAGCAGTTTCGGGCCTTTAAGTGTATGCGCCGCATAGGACGCCCAATGCGCCGCGCCTCCCCAGTGTGTCGTGCCAGTGTTGTTTTACACTGCGAAATGCAGCCCCAATGCGCCGCGCCTCCTGCCCAGTGCGCCGCACCGCTGAATTGGAGCGATTTTCACCCAATAACCTCACTTGCTTACCAAAATTGCTCTATGTTGCTTCTCCACGTTTCCACTTTAGCTCTTTGATGTATTTAGTATGCAAATGAACTCCTAGAACACAAAAATGATATATATGCCAAGGATTTAACTCTTGATTTCAAAAACCAATTTGTCATGTTGCAAACTTTGACACTTCACTCTGAAACTCTATTTTTTGCTTCCTTTATGATTTTTTGAGCTGAATGATGAACCTCTTGTCTTTTTGTGCAGGGATAGCTATCATTGGATTCGGCAAAGGAGACCAGGGTTGCGCTTGAAGAATTTCACAACTGAAGGAGCTTTGAGAATTACATATTTATTACAAAGATAAAATGGACAATTTTTCTTCAAAACAGTGTTTTGAAGAAAAATCATGATCAAGCATATTGACGATGAAATTTATATCATGAAAAATTATTTCAAACCTCCCTCATATGCCTGCTAGTATTATTGGACACTTTGAAGACAAAATTTGTGAAACCCTAAACCTAATGACTGACATGACTCTTGGCTGACCAAAAGACCATCCATAATGACTGTAAAATTGACTTTGATGAACTTTAATGATCAGACATGAAACAACAGGTACATGACATGAGGGAAGTATGGAGACAAGACCCTTCTGTCAGAAGATCGATGCTCCTAATGGAATGCAGATGATCGAGCTGAATGAGACACCTAAAATGAAATGCAACAAAAGAGGTTTTGATCTCTGACGGAGGGCTGAACAGACCGACTCTAACACTAGGATCTAGCCCTTCTAGCTTCAGAGAGGGCTCTCTCTGTAAGATTTAGCTTTTTTTAATCAAGTATTAGGTTAGTTAAGTTTGGGGTTTGATTTGATTTGAATGGTTGGTTGATAACTTAGATTTCCATTGGGCTATGGAGTCTGATACATAAAATACTGATTAACTAGAGTATCTACAGATAGATCTCACAAGGCAAGGTAGCCAAACCGACTGGATTCTTTAAAGTCTGTGAAATGGAGAAGAAGAACAGAATAAGGTTCACTTTAAAATATAGAGCATTGTTACCTGAATTCTATATTCAAAGATCAGAAGAAAACATAGAAATTATTCATAGTCAGGTGTAGAGTGTAGATTTAAACAAATTCTTCCCTTTATTTATCTATTGAATAATTCAGATTTTTAGAAAACAATCATGTGCTATAAATAAAGAGATATAAACACATATAACATATATATGTACTTCACCACCAATTTGACACATGAATCCTGTGAAAGAGCCTCTATATTACTTTGGAAAATCAGTTGATGCTTCAGCAAAAGGTATACAATAATGTTTCTTCGTACAAAAACCAACCTATACTACTTCAACAATTGAAGTATTTATAACTAAATTACAAAAAATATCTTGTTAAGATGACGAGGATGTATCTTCAAAATCATAGGGAAGCATTAAGCTAACTTATTACAATAAAATGAGGAAAATTGAACTATTTGAAGTGGTGGCACTAAAATAAAGGAACAACTGGCTGTCTGGTGCTGAAAAACTGGATGTGTGGTAACACTAAGTTGTGCTACTGAATTTACCATTTACTCTAACAATTCGCAAAGTTTATCCCAGCGTTGTTCGCTTGGGATATTCATCTTCATTAATTTTCTGTACACTTCATCAACTTCAGTATACCTGGAAAATGTCGGTCGGGTGATGAACAAATTTGGAATTGCATACTGGATGTCGAGATCAAATGATAGTGCTTCTAGAAATGCCCTTCCTGTCATGCTAAGTCTTCTGACTGTAACTTTCGAGCTATCTCTCGCCTTATTCATAATATGTGCACTATAATCTGGCCATGTACTAAGTTTTTCATTAATAACTAATAGGTTTGGAAGTCCCTTCTTGTAGAGAGGCTCTAGCTTGGCAAAGAATCTTTGTATGCATGTGTTCATGTTTTGCCCTTTCTCTTCAAGATGTCTCATCAGGTTCCTTTTAGTCAGCACCTTTCTAACTTCCAAAATGGTTTCAGTTCTATCTTCAATCTCTAATTCTTATAACTCTTGATTGTTCTTGGAATTCAAAAATTTAATCAGCTCAGTGGCTTCATTTGGTTTATCTCCTAGTTGCTTTCTAACCTGCTCAATGGCTTCAGTTGACCTTTCAAAAAGTTCCTTCTATTCAAAAATGATTTGGATGGAAGGCCAAATTTCTCCCATGTCTTCATTAATTGTTTTCCAGATATTTTCTTTCACCTGTGCCAATGTTTTTCCCATGGCACAACCTTCTTCCATTTTCTACACTCTTTGGGACAAGGTCTGAGTTTTTTGTGTTTCTGTCAAGTAGGCATTTTCATACCTTTTACTCTGCTCCTGCAAAATTTTTATCTCCTGCTTCAGTTTCTTCAACTCTTCTCCCTGTATAGTCATATTTTCCATAGATTGAGCCAATTTAACTGAGTCATCCACCACTGAAGTGGGAAGCACTATTGAGGATGATGTTACTGTTGTAGTAGTTGCTATAGGGACAGTGATCTATAGCAGAGATGCAATTGGAACTACATCAATAGGAACAACTACATGTTGTGCGTTATGTTCCTTTTCATTTATAAGCTTCTCCATTTCAGCTTCCATTGTTTTAATCTGGGCACTTTGCTCCACAAGAAACTTTAGCATCTCTTCCTTTTGCAACTCTGTTTCTCCAAGTTCTTTAGCCTAGGGGTCTTCTATTGCTGGCAGCTTCAATTTCTTTTTTAATGCTGCAATATCAACATTCTTCTTTTTGATTATTTCTTCTATAGCTTTTGCATTTTCTGGATCAAGGCCTGCTTTGACTACCATTTCCTCCAAGTATTTGATTCTAGTATCTTTGGCCAATGAGGAGACTTTCTCCAATTTGAGTTGAGATTGCACATTATTTAGAGTAAGTTGTAGTTTTGAGGCAGTGATAGCAGTCTATGTGAAAGTCAAATATACCATCTCACCTGCCTGTTTGTGCATATCTATTTGATCCAAAGGATGGACATCCTTTGACTCAAATTCAAAAGTGGTATGTTTGAAGTCTGCTGCTGACTTTGGTTGAGGGACCTGGGCCTGCAAGAATGCCATATGCATTCTTCCCTTCTTTGTATCATATGTTGAAATGAGTCTGTGCTGAATGGAAGAGGACTGTTTTCTGAACTAAGATGATATGTTCTCATAAATGGCCTCATTCCTTTGCTTTATTTCCTTGTATCTTTGAAAAATTTCCAACTGTCTCTGCTTTGTAGAAGTTTCAGGTGTTTGAGGGACAGTAGCTAGAATATCCTTTATAACTGAGGAAGATGATGGAGATTCCATATTTCCATTGTCCATCTTGAAAGTCTTCAATCGTGACAGCACAATAGTGCCTTGTGTATCCTCCAGTGATGGAAATTCTATTTTAGAACTAGAGCCTGATTTGAGCTTCTTAGTGTATATTTTAAATTCCTTGGTTGAGACTTCAGTGACTGGAGAATCATCCTCTCTTGCTCTCTTATCTATTTTCTCTTTGGGTATTGGAGTCTCTAAAGTTTTCCTTGAAATTACCTACTCCTCAACCTCCTACAACGTATTTTCCACCCAAGTGTGTTGGTTCATATACTTTTCAATTTCAGGCCTCTGTGTGTGCACATATGGTGTAGTTTTTTGTTCTACTCTCAACTTGGAAATTACCCCAAAGGGGTCATAAGACCAAGTGAAGCTGAGAGGAAAGTTCATTTGTTTCAACAGGAGGTCTGCTTCCTCTCCTGCTGCTCTACTATTGCAAATAAAAGGTCCAACTTGTGTCTTGATCTTGAACTGGGATTTCTTTTTGGCTGCCACAAAATGAATATTATCAAAATGAATTATTTGTCTGATATATTCCAAGGCAAATATCCTCATGGGCACATATTTGGGCAGTTTGTATGGTGGCAGCTCTAAACCATACACTCTAATCTCTGTGAATGATTGGTAAAGATACCAATCCCCTATTTTAACATGTTCACTAAGCTGCAAAACCTTCTGAATTTCTTCACTGATCCTTGGAACTTGCTGGCCACTTAACACACAAGTGGCTGGATATATAAATTGGTCTATAAACTCTAAAAAGATGTACTCCTGTGATTTTTTTCTGACTAAGGAAGTCCATAAAACAACTGACTGTGGTTCTCCTTGCTGATCTAATTTCTGCACTGAGAAAGGAAACTTATCTACTTGGAAAAATAGAAACATATACATCAGAATGGATGAATATATGAACATTCCTTCAGTTAAAAACTGAAGGAATTGTTCATGAATTATATTTGATAAGAAGTGACCATAGTCAAAGGTGACTGATGGTCCTTCTTCTGAAGAAAGGGTGGACAAAAATCCTAGAATAGGCTCATCTACCCACTCATCTGAGTAGTAACCAAGAATGGAAGACAAAATAGAAATAATCTATCTTGTTCTTTGAGGGAACATAGAAGAGGGATATGGGGGATTTTTCTTAGGGAGTTGGGAATCTTCAGGGAGGAATATTTCAAAGATGGTTGTTGTATGGGGGAAAGTTAGCTTCTAGTAAATTTCTCTGAGAGCTTCAATGGAGAAAGGGGAGAGGGAATCACAGTGGGGAACTTGTAGCATTTGATTAATGCTATCAACTATGATGGTGAAGAGAATTTCACCATTTGGGGAGATAATTGCCCTCTTGCTTGCAAGGTAAGAGGCTTGGCATCTTAGGAAAAATTCAGGAAAATGATAGGATTGGGGAATAACAAATAGAGGGATTCTGGATTTCTAGAGATGTATTTTGTTAGATTGATCAAGGAAATTGTCTTGGAACCAACAATGCAATTCGAACAAGTGGAATTTGCACTATGTTTTAGTGATTTTATAATCTTGATCTGCCAGGGGAGTATGGTCTAGATCAATAGGGGGATTAAGCATCAGATTGATCACAGGGGCAGTTTTAGGTGCCATGGTGGTTTGCAGGATGAGAATCAAAGACTACAATAGTAAGAAATCGTTGTGTGTCTAGTAATTTGGGAAATTTAGAGTGGTAGACCACTGGCGATTGATGAATGATAGGCAGTAGGAATGTTGCAAAAACAATTAAAATACAAAAAGGAGGGAATTCTATTGAACAAGTGATGAAAATAAAGTGTGATCAGAGTGTGAAATTCCATATTTATCAACAATGAAATTGGCCTTAACCATTGAATTAATTGTCTCTTTAGGCATTAAAATCCTGTAATGGCACGGTAAACGGTTAGGATATTAATGGAGGCTGAAACAGTCTTAGACTTGGGAGTTGTGGATTGGAGAAGGAGTTGAGCGGGACTCTTGGTGGGAGTGACGGGACATGGATTGAGGTGGCGAGACGGGAGTGGTGACCGTGATAGGACATGGATGCAGCTGTTGGCTGGAAGGAAATATCACTTTCGGAGGGGGGGTGCAGTGGTATTTGGTTTAAGTAGGGGGGGTCTGAACTCACATGGTGGAGCCATGTCAGGGGGCAGTAAACCACTTTTCGAACCCCCCACCCTCGTTAAACATTGCTGCTTTAGGGGGGGTCCGAACTCCTTTATAGGACGTGGGATGTAAGTGGGGGATGATTGAGTGGTGGTGAAACGCGAGGATGTTAACACCGGAGGGCCCTGCCACATCTTTTTGGTGTATAAAACATAACCCAAAGTGCGAAACTTTGGATAATGAAATACTTCAGACATATTACATAAAATCCTCATTTTCCTATCCTAATGTTATTTTAAAGAAAATATGGGTGTATTTGGGTATGCAAACCCCTTCAATTCTTATTCTGAAAGACAAAGGCTATCTATTTCAAACACAAGACTAAACTAATCAGCTAAATTAATCTAGATTAAACAATTGGATTAACATTATTCACCTATTTCTACCTGTCTAATCTTAACCAATATTAAACGGTTTGGTTAATTTATTCCCTCTAACCTAATTAACATAAATTGAAAACAACTTGTGCATGATTAAACTATGTCTCAAGCAGAAAGGGATTGTGGAATTTTGAACAAGATGCACACAATTTCATCTATTTATTCTTTTACAAAGCCAGAAGGCTAGTAGTGGCACTTAAACTAGCATCACTTTTAGATTTATTTATTTTTTTATGGGGTTCATTTATCATTTTTTTTCTTTTTCTTTTATTTTATTTTTGTATTTATACCCTCTTTTCATTTTTTATTTTCACTTTTCTATCTCTCTTTTTTTGAAATCATTTGTATAAAGTTTTATTATTTACAATCTAAAATACTGAAAGAAAATACTCAATGATCATTGATCCTATAAATTATAGGACCCTAACAGTGGCTCCAACTGGGGATGGCACTTCCTGGTGAAGTGTCAAGAAAACCTAGACCAGTAGCCTTGAGTCCTTCTCTTCAGTATTTACTGCATCTAATTTTTTTTGTTTTCTGTATTTATGGTGGAAAAATGTCTCAAAGCTCAGGGCCTTCTCCATAGGCTTCAACTTTGAGATATAAGCTACCCACTCATGACAATACAAAAGTAAATGGTATCAACAATGATTGTGATAAAACACTTTGTTAGTCCTAAAAAACATAATGTTTGAGCATCCTACCATTGATAGGTCCTCTAGGTATTTCTATCCCATCTGTGTTCTTCAAAAAAAAGGCACTGTTACCTCGATAAGAATCAATAATGTAAGGTCCCATCCATAAGTTGTCAAACTTACCATGCTTTCCTTTTTCTTCCCTTCTGGAATCCCATTTCAGAACATGATTACCAATATGAAAATCATCAGCTTTTGTCCTTCAGTCAAATGTTTTCTTGATGCTATCTTGGATCACCTGAGTTCTGTTATGAACTGCTTCTCTGGTTTGATGCAAATGGATGGTCTGGTTTATTCTCCTTTGTAAATCATTTGGTTCCACCTCCAACTCTTGCATCATATTTAAAATAGGAATTCCCAACGAGGTTGGAAAAACAACATCTATCCCATACACTAGCTGATATGGAGACATGCCTATTGACTTTTTGGTAGTAAGTCTGTCTGCCCATAATGCATTAACCAACTTTATGTGCCATGATTTTTTATTGTCCTGCAACAACTTTTTTATGATGTTAACCAAGCTTTTATTGGAGGATTCTTCCAGTCCATTTCCCTGAGGGTAATAGGTTATAGAATGTCCCAATTTTATCTGATATTTATTGCAAAAATCTATCATCTTTTTTGACTTGAAAGCTACAGCATTGTCAGTAATAATCTTCCTAGGGAAACCAAATCTAGCAAGGATGTTGTTTTCTAGGAACTTTATGATGACTACATCAGAAGCTTGTCTGGTAGGTATGGCTTCTATCCATTTGGTAAAGTAATCAGTGGTTGTCAAAATCCACTTATGTTGGGCAGATGAGGCAGGGTGGATTTCTCCTATAAAGTCAAGGCCCCATTGTTGGAAAGGAGTTTCAACAGATATAGGCCTCAAGGGTAAAGGCAACAACTTCTTTTTACCTTCAAATATTTGGCACTTGTGGCATGAAGCAACTTTCTTTTGGATATCAGAAAATAGGGTGGGCCAGTAAAAACCTGCCCTTAGAATCTTATTTGCAGTAGTTTTCCAATACAGGTGTCCACTGCAGTCTCCTTCATGGAACTCTTGCATGACTTTATCTGCTTCATTTTCCAATAAACAGTTTAGTAAAACACCACCAACATCTTTCCAGAACAGATTTTCATTCAAAATACAAAACTTAACAGCTTTAAGTTTAATAAATCTAGCCTTTGTTTTAGTTAAACCAGGAGGAGCTTGTAAATTATGTAGCACATAAATAATGTTTGCATACCAGGGAGAGGTAGCAAAATCTTCTGCTACCATTGGAGTCACCAACTCATCTAGTTCATTAAATATTGCCAGAAAATTGATATTTAAAGCATGTAAGTTAGATTCTTCCATTAATTTTTCTAACCCTTGACCTTTGATGAGTTTAGTGGGTCGGATTTCAATATCATATTCTAGTATAACAACAATCCACTTACCCCTTTTCCCATCTGGATCATTTTGAGTCAGTATATCTTTAACTACTGCACTTGGAACAAAAGCAATGATGTGTGAATGGAGAATATACACTCTAAAGTCTTTTATGGCCTTTACCAGGGAAAAAGCTTGCTTTTCCATAATGTCATATTTCAAGGCTGCATCTCTCAAAGCTTTGCTGAAGAAAGCAATGGGTTGTTCATGGCCCTCATCATTCTTTTGTAGGAGGACTGCAACAATGGTGTGTTCTGAAGCAAATGAAAAAATGAGAAAATATTTAGTAAAATATGGACTAATTAACACAGGTGCTTGAGTTAAAGCTTGCTTTACACTATTAAATGATTGTCTAGCTTCCATGTTCCATTTCACCTCAGTATCCCTTTTTAGCATATTGGTAATATTCTTTAAGAGTTCAGCTAAATTCAGAATGAATCTCCTTAAAAAAATTATTTGTCCAATAAAAGATTGAACTTCTTTTAAATTCCTGGGGGGATTAATTTTTCAGTATAGCTTCTATTCTACTGGGATCTATCTTGATTCCTTCTTTCGAAATAATGTGTCCCAATAGTTTTCCTTCTTGCAAACCGAATAATGTTTTCTTAGGATTGAGGGAAATGCCAAATCTTTGACATTTTTCAAAAACTCTTCTCAGGTGATTTAAGTGTTCCTCATCTGTTTTCGAAAAAATAGTGATGTCATCCAAATATATAACTATGAAATGACCCATTTCATCAGCAAAAGTGAAATCCATGGCTCTCTGAAATGTTGCTCCAACATTCATTAGACCGAAAGACATTTTCACATACATGAAAGTGCCCCAAGGTGTAGTAAATGTTGTTTTCTCTTGATCATCTGGGTGTACTAAGACCTGGTTATAACCAGAAAATCCATCCAACAAGGAAATCCTATTGGATCCAACTACCTTTTATAGGATGTGGTCCATCTTAGGTAGAGGGTAATTGTATTTTAGAGAGGCTTTATTTAAATTCTGGAAATCAATGCAGAGTCTGATTTCACCAGTATTTTTCTGAGTGGGAACCAAATTGGACACCCATTTGGAATATCTCAGAGGTACTATGATTTTTGCATCATACATTCTCTTTACCTCTTTTTCAACTAGAGGCATAAGCATTGGATTAATCCTCCTTAATTTTTGTTTAAAGGGTTTATGATCTTCTTTCAATGGGATTTTGTGTTGTATGATACTGGTGTCATAGTATTTTAGGTCCTCATAACTCTAGGTAAATGTTGAAAATGCAACAAGATGATGGAGCTTAGTGAAAAGAAGTCGCCTTCACTAAGTGGGCCTGGAGGCTATTTTTGGCGCAAAGTCTATTTTTAGGCTATGTCTATTTTTAGACATACAGATCATGGTCTATGAGTTGTAGGATGCTATTTGTGGATGATTGGTCATGTTGGTAAAAATAGATGGACTTCTATTTTTAGACATATGGGCGGAGTCTATTTTTAGACTGCCAAGCTAAAAATAGAACAGTTGAATATCATTAGCTCTTAATAATATTTGGACTATAAACATTATCTTATCCTCTTGGAGCACTTCAGTTCGAGCTACGAATGTGGCACATGCAACTGTCAGAAGGGAATACGCTTTTCCTGTGGGTCAGTTGAGCTATTGCATGATGGACTTTAGTTAGAACTCAAGTGGTTGAGTTTTGGTGGAGTTGATTGAGGAGTTGATGGAGTTGTGTTCAGTTTGACTTAGTTGAACTAGTTGTATTTAGTCTAACTGCATAATACACTAGTGATGAGTGACGTGAATTAATTATTAATTAATTCACTAATTATTAACTCATAAAGCAACTAAAGAATACATCAGTTAACTCAGTGCATGGACAGTTCAGTGGAGACAAGTGTTAGAGGTGAGTGAAACGGCAAGACAGCTGTCAGTTGTGACTATAGTTGTGCATGAGATTTGCACAATCAATGGATTGAGTATTGCCTATGAGGATTGCGTGGTTCAGCCAAGGGAAATACGAGTTTGGATCAGCCATTCTCAATCTATTCTCATGCAGGATTTCGCAGTGGAGGCAGGCAAGCAGCAGAGGAGATTTGAACCTGTGATTGATTTAGATCTAAGCTAGTTTTGTGTGTAATAGGTGGAGATAGTGCTAAGTACTTGTGAGGAGTATTGTACTATGCATTGTTACATGTTCTCAATCATTATAATATATAGATAGTTTAGGGTTTTCAGCTGTATTCTTTCCCCATTACATACTATGTTAATGTGCGCATGCGATTGATGTTTCATTGTTTTTAATTCCACAAAATTGATGATCAATGTAGAGGAGGTTATGTATTATGCATGCATTTTGCAATAGTGTATAATCAGGATAATCTCTGTGAATAAGTGTTATATTATTCAAAATTTCTACATGGTATCAGAGTAGAGCTGATCATCAGATCTATTATTCAGAAAGTGATTACATTTTATTTCTTCAAGCAGAGTCTGTAATCGGGCCAGGTAGCCTCTAGATTCATCCTTCTTTTGGAAGGTGAGATATCCAGTGAATGCCCATACAGTCAATCTCTGTATGAGAAATACTTTGTTCTCACGAATTTTAGATCTGAAGCAGTTGAGTTTTGAGCTAGTGGAATTTGAATTTGCAGCAGTGTTTTCTTGGTCTCAAAGTTGAAATGTCTTGCAACGGATTGCGATTAGAGTATGCTCTTAAAGACAGCTCAAATTATATTGTATGGAAAGACATGATGGAGGTGGTGTTAGATGACAATGGGTTGAAGGATTTCATAGATGCTGAGGTCCCAAAGCCTACTGATGCTGCTCACGTTGAGGTTTGGCAAAAGAAGACAGCAAAGTGTCGAAGGATTCTGTTGGAGGGCGTGAAGGATCACATTGTATCCAGCCTGCATGGAAAGGCTTCTCCATACTTGATGTGGAAAGCATTGATAGATTTATTCCAAAGCAAGAGCGACCAGAGGAAGTTGGCACTCAAGGATAAACTCAGAAACATTAAGTGTGAGAATGGAGACTGTATGCCCAAGTATCTCACGAGGTTCACCCAATGCCAGGATGAGCTGGGAAGTGTGGGGGTGACTGTTGATGATGAGGACTTGGTGAGCTTGGCTCTCCTTGGTCTTCCAAAGAGTTGGCATTCCTATCATGACTCTGTCAATGGTCGGGAGAAATTGCCACGATGGGAGAGACTTTGGTCAGATCTTGTGCAAGAGGATATCAAGCAGAATACCAGGGACGGATCTTCATCAAAGGCATCTAATGAATAAAATTTCACTTTGGCTGCCAAAGCAAAGAAGGGGAAGGAAAAGGGTTCTCTTTCTGAATCCAGTTCTTCCGATGATGGGAAGAAGGTTGACAAGTCGAAAGTGAGTTGCTTTCGTTGTCATGAGTTGGGCCATTATGCTACTAATTACCCAAAGAAGAAATCCAAGAAGAGATCCGGGGAAGGATCTAAACGTGAGGCACTTGCTTCACAGTTTGAGTTGGATTTCACACTCTTCGCATGCATGGTTTCATCCATGGTGGGAAGTGGTTGGTTTCTTGATAGTGGAGCTTCTTTCCACATGACCGGTGACAAAAATTTGTTCAGTACTTTGGAGGAGAAAGATCTCCAGATACTCATAGCGATGGGTAATGATGAGAAGTATAGTGTCTCAGGTGTAGGCACGATTATTTTTTAGAGGGAGCATGAAGCTCACCTTACCTTCACCGATGTCAAGTATGTACCAGGACTGAAGAGAAACTTGGTGTCGATCGCGATGCTGGAAGACAGAGGCTATGATGTAGTCTTCAGTAAGGGAAAGGTTTTCCATCATCACTAGACAGGTGAAGCAGATTGGTTCACGGGTCAAGAACCTGTATGCTCTTGAGGTTCAAGATGCATGCAAAGTCTTGAGCAACGAGGCAACTGATGGAGACTTGGTGGTTGAGAGGGAGCGTATATTACCTATCAATATGTAGAGCCAGAAGAAGTCTCAGATGATTGTGGAGGAGCCACGATTGGTGCAGCAGCTTCAGGAGGTTATGGAGCAGCCACAACAAGAGAAGTTGAGAGGAGATCAAGTAGAGACATCTACTCATGCAGAGACCTCCAGTAGGGGGAAACTTTGAGCCAGGTGGGCTGAGGGATCACATGCATCCATACCTCCAGGTAGGAGGTGGGGCAATATAGAGTGATCATCCCAAGGAGGAGGGGCAGGATCCTTGAGGTACCCAACCTCTTGGATGAGACCTTGCTATGGGAGCCCTGATGTGGAGTAGCAGGAACTGACTGATTAGGTAGAGACAGATGCGGATGGAGTGCCAGAGAGAGCGACATTGCAGGGAATCCAAGGACAGCGCATAGCTAGCAGGTTGCAGCAATGCGAGAGGCACAAGTGTTTTGCACAGTGCTAGGTGGCATAGAGAAGTGTGCAATGGTGCGAGATGCATGGAGATGTTGCAGTAGCATAGATGTCAGAGAGGGAGCACTTGTCAGCAGTAGGTAGAGCTTCAGCATCAGAGTATGTTCCTAGCCCAACAAAGTGGTCAGTTGGGAGTGTTTTTGTTCCAAGTGTTGTTGGAGCAAGTGGACTGGGCAAATGTGTTGCATGCAGAACATTCCAGAGTTGCAGGATAGGGGTTGCAGATAATCCATATCTTGTTGATAGGGAGTGTTGAAAATGCAACAAGATGATGGAGCTTAGTGAAAAGAATTCGCCTTCACTAAGTGGGCCCATAGGCTATTTTTAGCACAAAGTCTATTTTTAGACTATGTCTATTTTTAGACATATGGATCAAGGTCTATGAGTTGCAGGATGCTATTTGTGGATGATTGGTCATGTTGCTAAAAATAGATGGACTTCTATTTTTAGACATATGGGCAGAGTCTATTTTTAGACTGCCAGGCTAAAAATTGAACAATCGAATATTATTAGCTCTTAATAATATTTGGACTATAAACATTATGTTATCCTCTGGGAGAACTTCAGTTCGAGCTATGGATGTGACACATGCAACTGTCAGAAGGAAATATGCTTTTCTTGTGGGTCAGTTGAGCTATTGGATGATGTACTTCAGTTAGAACTCAAGTGGTTGAGTTTTGGTGGAGTTGATTGAGGAGTTGATGGAGTTGTGTTTAGTTTGACTTAGTTGAACTAGTTGTATTTAGTCTAACTGAAGAATACACTAGTGATGAGTGACGTGAATTAATTATTAATTAATTCACTAATTATTAACTCATAAAGCAACTAAAGAATACATCAGTTAACTCAGTGCATGGACAGTTCAGTGGAGACAAGTGTTAGAGGTGAGTGAAAGGGCAAGACAGCTGTCAGATGTGACTATAGTTGTGCATGAGATTTGCACAATCAATGGATTGAGTATTGCCAATGAGGATTGCGTGGTTCAGCTAAGGGAAATACGAGTTTGGATCAGCCATTCTCAATCTATTCTCTTGCAGGATTACGCAGTGGAGGTAGGCAAGCAGCGAAGGAGATTTGAACCCGTGATTGATTCAGATCTGAGCTAGTTTTGTGTGTAACAGGTGGAGATAGTGCTGAGTACTTGTGAGGAGTATTGTACTATGTATTGTTACATGTTCTCAATCATTATAATATACAGATAGTTCGGGGTTTTCAGCTGTATGCTTTCCCCATTACATATTGTGTTAATGTGCGCATGCGATTGATGTTTCATTGTTTTTAATTCCGCAAAATTGATGATCAACGTAGAGGAGGTTATGTATTATGCATGCATTCCGCAATAGTGTATAATCAGGATAATCTCTGTGAATAAGTGTTATATTATTCAAAATTTCTACAGTAAAAACATCAATGTATTCTTTGAACAATTTAATGTAGTTCAGCTTTTTAGCTGGAGGTAAGGATTTAGACAGTTTGATCATTTTGGGTTGAAGTTCAGTCCCAATGTTATGTTCCTCAACCCCAACTCCAGTGGGTTCAATTTTGGGCTTCTTAGCTACATCATTGAAATCAAATAAATATTCTAAAGGAACAAGCCCTCTAGGCAGGATGTTGTCTTTCAGTTGTAAAATATTTGTTTCTTGTTTTTCTTCATCTATTTCATGTAATTCTAATTTATTTACACTAGTATGTATAGTATCTTCTATATCAAACTCTACATCTATATTAGTATCTTCAAATTCATCTTTAGACTGCAATTTTTTTTTCAATTTGAGCATCATCTCCAAAAACCTGCCAGTATCTAATGTTATCAGGTACAATAGGTCTATTCTTCACTTTGATTATATATGGATGAGTGGGACGAAATGGTAATTTACAAGTACTTGCCGAAGTAGCAAGACCATGAGACAATATATTTTGATTTCTTGAAACTGTAGAAAAACTATATTCAGTGAAAGAATCAAGAAATTATAACACAACGTTTCTATAGGCTCTCATCCTAGGATGTTTTGCAGAGTATTCTCCTTTGATTTGTTTTATCACTAACTCAGAATCTCCATGAATGGAAATTCATTTAGCACCAAGTTTCTTCAAGAGTTGTAATCCTAAGAGCAAGGCTTCGTACTCTGCAACATTATTGGAACACTAAAAATTTAATTTGTAAGAGTGACCTTCTGAGTGATGAGTATATGAATTAGAAACCCATACACTAGCACCAACTCCTTCTTTACTCACTGATCCATCAAAACCCAAATTCCACAAAACTTCATCTAAATTATCCTAGTCAGTGATTAAGGTTTGACCATCAACATTGAGACAAAAATTAGTACTATGGCTTTGAATTTGTTCTTGTGTGCTTACATCATTGTAAAGAATAAATGAGTCCAAATCAGAATGAACAAAATATATAGGATAATTGTTAGGCCTATCCTGAGTGGTGACCATGAATTTCATGAGTTTCTCTCTATAGAGTATTTTGTTCTAACCAAAGACAGGGATTGTTGCATAAGGCATATCCATCTGTAGAGCTCCTTGGAGTTTGTCTCCCCATGAACAGGAAATCAACATTCGATATTTGGGTGGAATATCGGAAACAACTATATCCATAAGTACACTTTTGGCAGGGATTTGGACTAAATTTACACACAAATCTTTTATAAGTCCAAGGCACTTAACTTGACTAGAATCAAATGAATACAGGTCTTTATACCTTCTAGTAATATCTAACCCTAGCTTCTCCATAATTACTTTCAGCATAAGGTTGTGGGAAGCCCCTGAGTCAAGCATAGCATTGTGTAAGATTTTGTCATGAATAGTTAGACTAACATAAAAGGGAGGAACATCTCCCTCTTGAAGTTTTCCATCAACTTCAGGGCCAAATAGTAATTCGGGTTGATCATCTAATACATTAATTGTATCAATGCCTTCTCCTATGCTCAATGCTTTCATTACCTAGGATCTATAAGGAGTTTTACTCATCAATTCTGTCAAAGGAATAGGGATTTTGAGTTTTGCCAATTCGTTTTCTATATTAAATGATGTCTGTGTTTTATTTGAATTGACAACTTCTAGTTTATCAGCCACATCTCTTTGGGGTATATCTCTTGGTTGGCTGGTAGAGGGATCATTTGTTTGAATTGTTTTGGAAGCAGTGTCAAGTTTTTTTTGGATTATAACATCGATATTTTTTCTAGTAAGGATCTCAACATTCTTTTTGGTAGGTATTTTAGCTAGTTTCTTTGGAGGAGTATTAGGTACTTTACTAGTCCTAAGGTTGTATTTTTTGTGAACTTCCATAATATCATTCTCAAAGCCTTTCTTGTAATCCTCTATTTCTTCAGGTTCTATTTCATTTTTGGATAATAGGAAAAGGTCTTGATCTTCCTTAGTAAGAAAAATATAGTCATTATCATTTACTCCTAATAGATTTATTTGAGTATTCTCTGTATCATCAACTACTTCAGCCTCCTCATATGTATAATTTTCTTGGAAAGGAGGTATTACCTGCTAGTCTAGACCCTTTTGGTCTCTTTGTTTATTCAAGGGTTGATTTATTCGATAGTTTGGATTTCTTATTTGCCCAGTTTGATTTTCTCTTTGAGGATTCCTATCAGCTATATTGATTATGTCCATCATTTTCTCTATTGTTCTCAGTAGACTGTCTAATTTATAATCAGCAAAAACAGAAGATGAAGGTTCCTCTTTTATCGTTACTCTTTTTTCAGCCTTTAACTTAGCTTTCTTGGCTAATAAATTAGCCTCTACTTTAAGTGTGTTTGCTTGCATCTCCTCTAAGGTGGAGGGATCTCTTTCTCTCAGTTGATAGGCCATATCAACATCGAATCCTTCTGGGAAATGTATCAGGGCCAAGCCCGAGGGTGGTTTAATGGCAATGGGAATTACATTATAAACCCTATTGAATTTGTCACAGTACTCCTCTACAGTTTCATTGGGACCTCTCTTAAGGTTTTTATAATCATTAAGGATCTGCAGAGGACTCTTTTTTATTTCCCACCTAGTTAGGAAAGATTGGTGAAAAGTAGCAAGGTCAGTTATACTACTAGTTGCTAGGTCTTTGAACCACTTTCTGACTTCTCCACCTAAGCTTTAAGAAAAAAGCCTTAGTTTTACATCATTCTCATCTACTTCATGAAGATCAAAGAAGTCATTCATCTTGTCAATGTTTTGTTGTGCAATCACAGGAATAGTACCATCAAACTGGGGTATCCTAGTCTGATAATATTAGGGCATATTATGCAATTGTGCAGTTTGAACTAGAGATGCATAGCGAGAAGCCATGATATTTGGTCTTAAGGGAGGAGCAGATATAGGATTTGTGGGAATTAATTGGGTGACTAATTGAGATACTACTAGATGAGTAGTTGAAATTATAGAAGAGGACGGGCCAATTGATGTTGGATGAACTGATTGAGAGGATGAAGCAAATGCAACAATAGTAAGGGCAAAGAGCTCAACAGACTGTTGTATGTAAGCTTGATGTATAGCCTGATCAAGGGCTAAAACAAGATCTTGCAGCTTGTCAAACTCCTGAAGGGCTTGCTGATCTGAATCAGGTTCAATAGATGGTCTTATTGGTTTATATGGTTGAAGAATGGCTTCATCAACTACTGTCTGATCAACAAAAGATTCAGACTTAGTCCTGAAAAGACTATGCTCGAAAGGAAGGTCAAACTGAATATCGTGAATAGTATCAAGGTTCTCAAGAAGAGAATTGGCCCTTGAAAGGGGGCTATTGCTTCCCTGACTTTCAGCTAAACTTCTCCTTCTGAGTATTCTTTCGGGATTGTCTAGAATTTCAGGTGGGTCTGGATCAGGATTGGCTCAAGTATAAACTCTTTTTGGAGCCAATTTTTTTGTTTTTGTTTTTAAAAGTAAAACAACCTCTAATCCTTTATTTCCAATGAGTTAATCATTAAATTTCATGAAATAAGGATATAGAAACTAGGGAAATAATCTTATGATGATGGAATAAAGGATTATTTTAAGTCCCCAGTATGGTCGCCAAAATGTTAGCACTCAGCAATTTTCTGAGGTTGCAGAAGAAAATCACCAAGGTAACCACAAACCAACTTTGGAAGCTGGGATCTAGCCCTGCCAGCTTCAGAGAGGGCTCTCTCTGTAAGATTTAGCTTTGTTTACTCAAATATTAGGATAGTTATTAAGTTTAGGGTTTGATTTGATTTGAATGGTTAGTTGATAACTTAGATTTCCATTGGGCTATGGAGTCGGATACATAAAATACTGATTAACTAGAGTATCTATAGATAGATCTCACAAGGAAAGGTAGCCAAACCAACTAGATTCTTTAAAGTCCGTGAAACGAAGAAGAAAAACAGAATAAGGTTCACTTTAAAATATAGAGCATTGTTACCTAAATTCTATATTCAAATATCAGAAGAAAACATAGAAATTATTCGTAGTTGGGTGCAGAGTGTAGATTTAAACAAATTCTCCCCTTTATTTATTTATTGAATAATTCAAATATTTAGAAAACAATCATGTGCTATAAACAAAGAGATATAAACACATATAATAGATAGATGTACTTCACCACCAATTTGACACATGAATCATGTGAAAGAGCCTTTGTATTACTTTGGAAAATCAGCTGATGCTTCAACAAAAGGTATACAATAGTGTTTCTTCGTACAAAAACCAACTTGTACTACTTCAACAATTGAAGTATTTATAACTAAATTACAAAAAATATCCTGTCAGGATGACGAGGATGTATCTACAAAATCATAGGACTGCATTAAGCTAACTTATTACAATAAAATGAGGAAAATTGAATTGTCTGAAGTGGTGGCACTGAAATAAAGGAACAATTGGTTGTCTGGTGCTAAAAAATTGGATGTGCGGTAATGTTGAGCTATGCTGCTGAATTTACCATTTACTCTAATAATTCACAGAGTTTATCCCAGTGCTTCTCGCTTGGGATATTCATCTTCATTAATTTTTTGTACACTTCATCAACTTTTGTATACCCAGAAAATGTTGGTCGGGTGATGAAAAAATTTGGAATTGCATACTGGATGTCGAGATCAAACAATAGTGCTTCCAGAAACACCCTTCCTGTCATGCTGAGTCTTCCGGCTGTAACTTTTGAGCTATCTCTCACCTTATTCATAATCTGTGCACTGTAATCTGGCCATGTACTGAGTTTGTCATTAATAACTAACAGGTTTGGAAGTCCCTTCTTGTAGAGAGGCTCTAGCTTGGCAAAGAATCTTTGTATGCATGTGTTCATGTTTTTCCCTTTCTCTTCAAGCTGTCTCATCAGGTTCCTTTTAGTCAACACCTTTTTGACTTCCAAAATGGTTTCAGTTCTATCTTCAATCTCTAATTCTTCTAACTCTTGATTGTTCTTAGAATTCATAAATTTAATCAGCTCAGTGGCTTCATTTGGTTTATCTCCTAGTTTCTTTCTAGCCTGCTCAATGGCTTCAGTCGACCTTTCAAAAAGTTCCTTCTATTCAAAAATGATTTGGATGGAAGGCCAAATTTCTCCCATGTCTTCATTAATTGTTTTCCAGATATTTTCTTTCACCTATGCCAATGTTTTGCCCATGGCACAACCTTATTCCATTTTTTGCACTCTTTAGGACAAGGTCTAAGCTTTTGTGTTTCTGTCAAGTAGGAATTTTCATACCTTTTACTCTGCTCATGCAAAACTTTTATCTCCTACTTCAGTTTCTTTAGCTCTTCTCCCTGTATAGTCATATTTTCCATAGATTGAGCCAATTTAACTGAGTCATCCACCATTGAAGTGGGAAGCACTATTGAGGATGATGTTCCAGTTGTAGTAGTTGTTGTAGGGACACCTATCTATAGCAGAGATGCAATTGGAACTGCATCAAGAGGAACAACTACAAGTTGTGCATTCTGTTCCTTTTCCTTTATAAGCTTGTCCATTTCAGCTTCCATTGTTTTAATCTGGGCACTTTGCTCCACAAGCAACTTTAGCATCTCTTCCTTTTGCAACTTTGTTTCTCCAATTTCTTTAGACTAGGAGTCTTCCATTATTGGCAGCTTCAATTTATTTTTTAATGTTGCAATATCATCATTCTTCTTTCTGATTATTTCTTCTATAGCTTTTTCATTTTCTGGATCAATGCCTACTTTGACTACCATTTCCTCCAAGTATTTGATTCCAATATCTTTGGCCAATGAGGAGACTTTCTCCAATTTGAGTTGATAGTGCACATTATTTAGAGTAAGCTGTAGTTTTGAGGTAGTAATAGCAGTCTATATGAAAATCGAATATACCATCTCACCTGCTTGTCTGTGCATATCTATTTGATCCAAAGGATGTACATCATTTGACTCAAACTAAAAATTGGTTTGTTTGAATTCTGTTGTTGACTTTGGTTGAGGAACATGGGCCTACAAGAATGCCATACGCATTCTTCCCTTCTCTGTATCATATTCTGAAATGAGTCTATGCTAAATGGAAGAGGACTATTTTCTAAACTAAGCTGATATGTTGTCATGAATGGCCTCATTCCTTTGCTTGATTTCCTTGTATCTCTGAAAAATGTCCAACTGTCTCTGCTCTGTAGAAGTTTCAGGTGTTTGAGGGATAGTAGCTGGAATATCCTTTGTAACTAAGGAAGATGATGGAGATTCTGTAGTTCCACTGTCCATCTTGAAAGTCTTCAAGCCTGAGAGCACAATAGTGCCTTGTGTATCCTCCAGTGATGGAAATTATATTTTAGAACCAGAGCCTGATTTGAGCTTCTTAGTGTATATTTTAAATTCCTTGGCTGAGACTTTGGTGACTAGAGAATCATCCTCTCTTGCTCTCTTATATGTTTTCTCTTTAGGTATTGGAGACTCTAAAGCTTTCCTTGAAAGTAACTACTCCTCAAACTCTTGTAACATATTTTCCACCCAAGTGTGTTGGTTCATATACTTTTCAATTTCAGGCCTCTGTGTGTGCACATATGGTGTAGTTTTTTGTTCTACTCTCAACTTGGAAATTACCCCAAAGGGGTCATAAGACCAAGTGAAGCTAAGAGGGAAGTTCATTTGTTTCAGCAAGAGGTTTGCTTCCTCTCCTGCTGCTCTACTATTGCAAATAAAATGTCCAACTTGTGTCTTGATCCTGAACTAGGATTTCTTTTTGGCTGCCACAAAATGAATATTATTAGAATGAATTATCTGTCTGATATATTCTAAGGAAAATATCCTCATGGGAACATATTTGGGCAGTTTGTATGGTGGCAACTCTGAACCATACACTCTAATCTCTGTGAATGATTGGTAAAGATACCAATCCCCTGTTTTAACCTATTCACTGAGCTGCAGAACCTTCTAAATTTCTTCACTGATCCTTGGAACCTACTAGCCACTTAACACACAAGTGGCTAGATATATAAATTGATCTATAAACTCTGAAAAGTTGTACTCCTGTGATTGTTTTCTAACTAAGGAAGTCCAGAAAACAATTGATTGTGGCTCTCCTTGCTGATCTAATTTCTGCACTGAGAAAGGAAACTTATCTTCTTGGAAAAATAGAAACATGTACATCAGAATGGATGAATATCTGAACATTCCTTTAGTTAAAAACTGAAGGAATTGTTCATGAATTATATTTGATAAGAAGTGACCATAGTCAAAGGTGATTGATGGTCCTTCTTCTGAAGAAAGGGTGGACAGAAAGCCTAGAATAGGCTCATCTACCCACTCATCTGAGTAGTAACCAAGAATGGAGGACAAAACTGAATGTCTTGTTCTTTGAGGGAACATAGAAGAGGGATATGGGGGATTTTTCTTAGGGAGTTGGGAGTCTTCAGGGAGGAATATTTCAAAGATGGTTGCTCTATGGGGGAAAGTTAACTTCTAGTAAATTTCTCTGAGAGCTTTAATGGAGAAAGGGGAGAGGAAATCACACAAGCGAACCTGCATCATTTGATTAATGCTATCAGTTGTGATGGTGAAGAGAATTTCACCATTTGGGGAGATAATTTCCCTGTTGCTTGCAAGGTAAGAGGCTTTGCATCTCAGGAAAAATTCAGGAAAATGATAGGATTGGGGAATAGAAAATAGAGGGAGTCTGGATTGCCAAAGATGTATTTCATCAGATTGATCAAGGAAATTGTCTTGGAACCAGCAATGCAATTCGAACAAGTTGAATTTACACTGTGTTTCAGTGATTTTATAATCTTGGCCTGCCAGTGGAGTATGGTCTAGATCAATAAGGGGATTAAGCATCAGATTGATCATAGAGGCAATTTTAGGTGCCATGGCGGTTTACAAGATGACAATCAAAGGCTGCAATAGTAAGAAATCATTGTGTCCAGTAATTTGGGAAATTCAGAGTGGCAGACCACTGGCGATTAATGAATGATAGGCAGTAGGAATGTTGTGGAAAGAATTATAGTACAAAGAGGAGGGAATTCTATTGAACAAGCGATGAAAAGAAAGTGTGATCAGAGTGTGAAATTCTATATTTATCAGTAGTGAAATTGGCCTTAACCATTGAATTAACAGTCTCTTTAGGCATTAAAATCTTGTAATGGCACTAGTAAACGGTTAGGATATTAATGGAGGCTGAAACGGTCTTAGACATGGGAGTTGAGGATTGGAGAAGGAGTGGAGTGGGAGTGTTGGTGGGAGTGATGAGACATGGGGTGAGGTGGCGAGATGGGAGTGGTGACCATGATAGGACGTGGATGCAACTTTTGGTGGGAAGGAGATATCTGGTTTAAGGAGGGGGGGTCCAAACTCACCTGGTGGCACCACATCAAGGGGCAATAAACCGCTTTTCAAACCCCCCCCATCTTTAAATATCGCTGCTTCGAGGGGGGGGGGGGAGTTCGAACTCCTTTATGGGTCGTCAGATGCAAGCGAGGGATGATCGGTGGTCGTCAAATGCGGGGATGCTAACACCGAAGGACCCCACCACATCTTTTTGGTGTATAAAACATAACCCAAAGTGCAAAATTTTGGATAATGAAATACTTCAGACATATTACATAAAATCCTCATTTGCCTATCCTAATACTATTTTAAAGCAAATATGGGTGTATATGGGTATGCAAACCCCTTCAATTCTTATTCTCAAAGACAAAGGCTATCTATTTCAAACACTAGAGTAATCTAATCAACTAAATTAATCTAGATTAAACAGTTGGATTAACGTTATTCACCTATTTCTACTTATCTATTATTAACCAAGATTAAACTATTTGGTTAAGCTATTCCCTCTAACCTAATTAACATAAATTGAAAACAACTTGAGCTTGATTAAACTATATGTCTCAAGTAGAATGGATTGTTTCATTTTGAACAAGCTACACATAATTTCATCTATTTATTCTTTTACAAAGCCATAAGGCTAGTAGTGGCACTTAAACTAGCATCAATTCTAGGTTTATTTATTTTTTTTATGGGGTTCATTTATCATTTATTTTATTTTATTTTTGTATTTATACCCTCTTTTCATTTTTTATTTTCACTTTTCTATCTCTTTTTTGGGAAATCATTTGCAGAAAGCTATATTATTTACAATCTGAAATACTAAAAGCAAATACTCAATGATCATTGATCCTATAAATTATAGGACCCTAACACTGAGTATGGTTTCCAATTTGTTATACGGGATTTACGATTGCGGACAAAAGTATCTCCCCTAGGTCAGTGGCTAACCTAGAACAACAAAGAGACAAGGAACCCAACGCTTTTCCTTAAATTAAATATATGATGGAGTGAGGTCTACCTGAAATATTTCTCACACTTCGCTCCTTCTTTAGCTTGGAAGCTCTAATTCTAGCACCAAATGCAAAAATTAGAACTTGCACAGTCAGATAACACAAGCCAAGAAAATATGAGATATATTGTTGGCTACATGGGGCCTGACCTAGGTTTAGTAGTGAGTTTACCCAAGAAAATCTTGGTACTACTGGCCCTTTCGACAACAATCCACGAAGCGCAAACTAAGGTCTCACCCAAAGTAGTATGGGAGGGTGTTGGAACCAAGTTTCCACACCCTAGGGATGTCTTGATGAGGGTTATCGAGCTCGCGATCCTAATCTGCACGCTGCGCTGCTCCACGCAACTTCCTATTCTTCGCAACCCATGCACACCTTCGTATTATTCCGATCTGATCTGATCCTTACTATTATATTAGTGCTTAGTTTTTGCAGACCCAATATTCTTATTACTTGTTCAACTTTCAGATTAGTGCACGTACTTGAAAATAATATAAATGCATAAAGAATAACCAAAACATAGAAATACAGATCTACAAGCAGATGCACAATATTCTAAATCATTCTTATCTTTATTACTACTATAGTTCAGCTATAGACCCGACTCCACCCTACGCACTCAGCTGCAGGGGTCCGTGCACTCAGCTACGGACTCTACTAGGCCTCTGCGCACTCAGCTGCAGAGCCTCTACCTACTACTATGACCCAATACACTTTAGATTCACCTCTATCTTCTAACCATGCCCTCGCATCTATCTAGTACTTGTCAAAACTTAGACTCAAAAAAACTGCCTTTACACTTGGAGCCTCACTCTATTTTTACAATCCCATGGTCCGCAGACCATGGATAGGCCAACACACTTTACATTAAATTACATTATCTTAGGGTAGACAACCCTAGACTCTCGCACTCCACGCCCGCATTTCGTGGGGTTTTTACATTACACTTGACCAAAATTCGGGCTTCAAGCCCCAAAAACCTGCTATGGGGGGATCTTCTGCCCAACAAACCCCCAACACAATCATCGTGACTCGTCCCGAGTCACTCTACTGGTGCGGCAATCTTTGTGAAAAGTCCATTCAATTGTGTGTGTGTTTTGCACGAAGATCTATAGTGCACTGCTATGCCATCTGTTGGATCCACTCTGCTCTCTCGATTGAATGCTCATTGGCAGGGTCAAATTCCTGTCTCAGGTCATGCACCGCTTTCATTTGTGCGAGTTTTCCTTCTATGTAGGTCGTGATGAGGAATGACTCATCAATCCAAGGCTGGATGCATGCTTTAAGTACTGCCTCTTTTTGGCACGCTGCATCCACTTTCTCCTTGAATGCCTTTGCCTGTTGTAGCCTCTTGAGCCGTTGAGTTATGACCATTGTCTGCACCATCCCGTGCACACTATCATATTTCATTTGAAGCTCCCACACCTTTTTTTCCAACCAGTGTATGGTGGGGTCCTCCTGTAAGGTTGTGAGGATCCCGAAGGATTCTTCCAACAATGTGGTGCAACTCTGCACTTCCTATTCAATTTCTTCCAACCCTTTTCGGATATCACCAGTGCCCCAATCTCGAACTTCTAGGGGCATCGAGGGTTGCGCCATTAATCGTAGTTCATCAAGTTGTAAGTTGAGGTCCAGCTGGATCCTTGTAGCTTCCTCCTTCGCCTCGAGGAATCCACTGGCCAATTTGTGGATCCGCATTCCTACTGGCAGATCTGTCGCAATTTCTAGTTCTGGGACGCGGCAACATGTTTCCTCTACGATTTTTTGCAACTGCTAGTTCTAAGCCACCACTTCATCACATTATAGGCTAAGTTGTTCGATGTTGATTCATTGTTCACTTAGAATTTGCACTGCGCACCCCTGCCTAGCGCGAAGTTTTGTCGTCGCTCCATCCTATAGCTAGTATAAAATATCCTGTGGAAGGGCAACCAAGTTTAGTCCAAGTCCCTTGATCTATCCTATAGCAGCTCTATCCTCCATGTTGTTTGTTGTCAATGCTCCTTCCAGCAGTGCTACAGTGTTGGCCATTTTGGCCCACAACAACTGCTTTGTTGTCGATGCTCCCATGGGACCATAGGTGACTATCGTTCCTTCTTGTGGGAGTCGCACCTGAAGTCCCTACAGTTGTGCCCTGAGTGCCCCCAACATGTTTTGTTGCTCCGTCATTGCTTCTTTGAGTGACTCCCTAGTGACCTCATGAACCATGTCGCCGATGTCATATATATCACCCTCTGTCAGTGTAATAGGCTCCCCATCCAATTTGGAAGCCTTGGTCTTCTTCTGTGGCCCTGTTCGTTTCATACCGTGCGGCCGTTTCAATTGTGTAGAGGTGGTGCTCGGGTCCATGCCTTCCATCGTATCGTCTGTCCGATGTCATGTGGTCAAGTCCGGGCCTCTTTCCTCCTACGTTGTGGTGGCCCCAGCTACTACTTTTTTTTCAGCGGCCTTGGTCTACTCTGCGGCGGCCTTCGCTACCTCGCGGGAAGCCCTTACCTCCTCAACGAGCTGCTCGTTCCATTTTTGTTGTGCTAGTAGCTTGGCAACATCCTTCTATCTTTGTATCGCTATCTCATCACATGCTGCCAGATCCGGGGCGTGCCATTCAGGTGGCCATGAGTCGAGCACCATGAAAATAGTGTCATCAATTATGATGAACGGGAGTTTGGTCCAGTTCTTCTCCGAATCCTTCCACGCCTTGATATACACATTGTGCATATACGCCTTAAAGTTTGCAAAGCTCCATAGACTCTCGTATACCATGGGGGATAGGCACAGCCATTTGTGGATCCACATCTGTATGCTCGCCTCCATGAGTATCCAAAAGATCTTAATCTTACAAATGCACATGGCGTGCCTTGTCACCCAGAGCAACGTGTATTTCACTACCTCTGGCAAGTCCTGGTCAAGAGGAGGAAACTAACTGTCCTCCAACAATTCCCCTACAACCAACAAGATGGATAAGAGCAACCACATGTAGTGGAAGGTCTTACCCTGCTCCTGAGCCTCCTTGCAATTCATCAGGAACTCCTCGCAGAGGAACTGCACCCAGTTGAACTATACCCCCTCAGCGCATTGTTCAGCCAGCATGATGACCATTGCTGGTACCTCGTTGCTGCGACATTTTCTCATCACTTTTCCTACCAATAGCTGGGTGGCTACATGCACCCCTTTGTCTTGAATGCTAGTAATGACATAGCCCCTCTGCTTCTTCTCTAACCTATATTTCTTCTTCATGGCTTCTGTGAGCGCCAAGTCCCTACTTTGGCTAGCTATTTCTGTGGAGTCCCTTCCCATATAGGGAAGGCAAGAAATCCTATGAATAAGCTCTGCCATAATGGGAATTGGCTCCTCCAGCCACAAGTACCCATCATGCACTAGGCAAAGCAGTTGGCTGATGATGAATATTGTGATTGGTGCCCAATGAAATTGTGGAATCCATAGTAGGTGGAGTAGTCCAACCTCCTCCACCCTGTATAGCCATTTCCATGGTTGTAGCACTGTAACTAACCCCTCCTTGCTTTGTTTCATAAGTTGACTAGTCTCTAAATGTGGGAACTTTTCGCTGTCTGCGAGGTCCCAATCTTCAAATTTCATCGTGGGTACGCGGCCCAGGACTAAACCCTCAAATAGAATTCCATCTGGAAGGAGTGGGGTTTCAAGTGTGCTCTTAATGGTATCCACGTCTTCGGGTACTTTTTCTTTCCCTTTCCGTGGGGGGACATATTTGGGCAGTTTTGCTACAACGCATACTGGATGAATATCTTCCTCCACTTCTTCATCTGGTTCAATTTCTTCTACGAGAGCCTGAAGATCCTCCTCCTCATCATCTATCTCAATATTAACCATCTTGCCCTTGTCTTCCATAGACAATTTACCGAACCGTGGATTTCGTGGAGACATACAGACCAGTCCTGCTGCGTATGGATCATTTTTGGGCCTTGACATCCGGAGTGATTTAGGGATTTTCGGTGCATCCCCTACTGGCGGCGTAGAGCTCTGTGTGGATCCCTTGGTTGTTGACATTATTATGATCAGGGAATCCTGTGTCTCCTTTGGAAATGTTTCAAACCATGGAATTGCTCTCACAACCTCCAAATTTGTTAGGTTCATACCCAATTGATAGCGCAACAACTGATTTCTCAAAATGCCAAGAGTTGTTCAATGGAGAGCCACCTGTAATTTATAGGCCCTTTTGAATTCAAATTTGATTGTTCCCCCCATATTTGGCTCATTAATGCGAGATTGGTGGCAGGTAGTCCCAAATCTAGTTCTGAATTTGTGTCTTAATTGCCTACTGTCTGCTCCTCGTTGCCTTAAATTTGGCATCATGTAATGAACAGTGACACCAACGGTCACTTCCCATCCTACCCATGTGGCAGCATAGCCCCTTGTGTGTGGATGCAACCCGTGTGACACACTGATCTTGTGTGCAACTTGCTTGTCACGCAGCTCCCATACAGACTCTTTTAAAGTCCCGTGCTCTCTTTCAACGGCTTGGAGCGTTGAGATTATGCTTCCTACAGATAGTCAGGTGGTCGCACCACCGATGCGAGGCTTCAATTCACCTTCCAACCCGGTCCGTGGGCCTTCCTTAGCTACCCTCATGCCAGTGAGCACCTCGCGTTCTTCCTGATGTGGTGCACTTCCCTGGTTACTTTGTTTGATAAGGTGTGGTCGCAATGATGGTAACAGAGTCTCAAATTCTTCTAATGTAGTAGTATGGCTGGCTATACCTTGTCCCATCGTGCTTAGTTTTGCAGTGCAGCAAGCTTGCGTGACTTCGGTTTCTAGTTTTTTTATTTCTTCATCCAATATCATGCTTTTCTTTTTTAATCGTACCCAATCATCTTTGAGTTTGCGAAGTTTCAAGTTCCCTCACTAAATGGCTTCCTGTAACTGCATAATTCCTTTACTCAAGTATTCACATACTATCCCAACTGTGGGAGCTGTGGTATGGGGATTCTCCTCTACTTTTATGGTTTCATATCTTCTCGTCAGTGTTGGGGTCATTTCCATGCTCAGGTTTTTTCTCATGGCCTCATAGGCCCATCAAACCGCTGGTACACACAGGTCCCAATCAGTTCGTCTCACCTGGTGAACTCTGTTCATGATTCCACATAACTTTTTGAATGCTCCGACATGGAATATTTGTGGGGCACGTCGCTTTTCCTGTTGTTGCGTCTAGTTCTGATTTTTGATCCTTAGTCTGGGGTGTGCTTGCACAGCACGTCTGCACCCATCAACACAGGTGGGTGCGCAAGCTGCTTTGTCCTGGCTACCCAACTTTGGTTCGTCACTGGGGCTTCCAAACCATATGCACATCCACCTTCTACATTCGTGCCAATTTACAATGGTCTTCTGATGTGTACTCCACCATCATGAGGGTGTTGCGCGTAATGCCCACTCCAGCGCACCACACCGTTGTTGTTCTGGTACTGCGCTTTCAAATTTTTCCAGGAATTCATCCACCATCATCACTCCATCATATTTTGGTAGTTCCCTTGCCTCTATCGTCATGCAATGCAATGATCTAATCATCATGTTGCAATTCAGTGCTGTCACTTCATGCAACTGGTTTTGCCAGCGTTCTACTTCTTCATCTAAATCCGAAGTACAGGAGCTGTCGCGCTCCCACAAGATCCTCTCATCTGCAATCGAGTTCACCTATTCCTGGTCTTGTGTCGTTATCTAGTAAATAAAATATAGCTCATCGTCGCTTTCATCGTGTGCACTGGTTCAGTATAATGCGCTCCCTCGACTGGGTCTAGTGGAACTACTACACATAGGGACTTTTTCTCAAATATCATCTTCTGCTTCTTTAGGTTAATGACTCCATTCATATCACTGGCCTAGTCTATTCCTAGCAATGCAGGATAAGGATTGCTGTCATCGACAATCTCTATTAATTCAAAGTCTCTTTGTGTACTCACACCTTCGATATCAACTGTTACCCCTTGCAAACTCCCCATGGAAAAAATCTTCTATTGGTTTGCCATTCGTAATTGAATAGGGGACCACTACAATGCAGGCCTACCCATGCGTTCCCATGTTTTCTTCAGTAACACATTCGTGTCCGATCCCAGATCTAGGATGACCTGATCCATTTCATACTCACCAATCTGCGTAGTCAACCTCATCTCCCTTCCAGTGTGCAATGTATGCCTCCCCATTTTTCGGACTATGCACAGTTCCCCTGACCTTGCACACCTGGTGATCAATTCCTGTAGTCCCTTAACTACCTTATTATCACACAGTAGCTTCATGCATGTCTCCCGAAAGGTAGTAAGCATAGACGGATCCATCCCTAGCTGTGGTTGATCCTTACTACCTGAAGTAGAGGCCTTCATGAAGCTCATATTAGCTTCCATGAACGTCTCCTTTGCGCTTTCTAGGTCAAACTTAGGTTCCTTTGTAGGAGCCTTGCGAACCCATGTATCTTCCTCGGGATTGCTTCCCCTTATCCTCCCCTGTGGTCACACTGCTTCTGCGCATCATGTTCACATTTGGGTCTTCGCATGGTTCAGACCTCATCATTTGGATATTTTGAGTCGAAGGAGGCTGGAGTACCCCTTTCTCGTGCATCTATGCTATCAACGTAGGACAATCTATCATTTCATGATCAAACTAAGCAAAGTATGAACAGGATTTCCTCGTCGAGTTGGTACAATCGCAGGTTTAGTGCCCTCGTCCTTTGCAATTGTAACAAATTAATTGTCCGCAGCCCCTTCCTGGTCCCATTCCTCCTCTTCCTCGACCTCGCCCCTAAAATCCAGCGTGTGCCATCCCCGCAGCTAGGTCGAGGGCTCACATTTTTGTCTACATCCTATATGCTAGAGTCCGATCCATCATTAACTCATAGCTATGACAAGTACGCTCGTCGTGGCCCACCGACCTACAGAAATTACAAAACAGTTGCTGGGGTGCCGGTGTATACTTCTGCAACAAATGACAATTATCCATCGTGTGCTTTCCTCCTATCTAACAGATCGCACACCATAATGCGAGTGTCACACTCAGCCCTACCTATGCCTCTGGTCTCAATGGCATTGGCCCCCCTCCTACCAAGTAGTTCGCGAATATCGGACAATGGTCCTCGTCATGGCCCTGACCTTTGCATTTTATGCACCACACTTCCTCGCATGCCTCTGGTCATGGTGCCCTATCCTGCTTCAAACTTTGCATTTCTAGGCAGAGATTCTGTATTTGTGTGTGGATTTGTTGAACTCCCAGCCCTGAATACTATATCAGTGTCTCATGCAACCTCATCGCCATTTCCATCACTTCGGCCTGGGTAGTAAGTTTCTATTGCAACAGCACTGTCCTTATGTGCGGTGTTAGAGATGCCACAAACCATGCGCAATGCTGCACATCAGTGAGCGTCATATTAGCCTCACAGATCGTACTCTTTAGGAGTTAATCCAGATCCCAGGGGTCTCACCTGGAAGCATCGTGATCTCTTTAAACTTGATGATTGACTGTGTCTCTGATTTTGGCCGGCTAAATTCTCTGTTCAGCGCATTCTAGATCTCTGCTACTCTTGCATTTGGGTGATCATTAAAGTGCTTGATATACCATGTCAACGTGTGATCCTACAGCACGCTCACTAATGTAGCCTTCTTAATGTTGTCATCTGTGACCCCTTGTGCTTCCCACACTGCTCTTACCACAAACAAGCACTGGTCCGGATCCTCATTCCCTACTCCTCTAAATAATGGTAGCTTGATCGCACTCACCATGCTGAACTACGGGTTTGGTGGAGGTCGAGGGGGTGGAGATGGAGGCGAAGAAGGTGAGGTGGGTGGTGGTGTGGGTGGGGGGGGTAGCTATGGAATCCACTGCCTTATCAAATTGACAGCACTTCTCAAAGAGACCCGAGTGAGCTCTTCCTCACTCTCTCGCGAAGGTGAAATGAAGGGACTGTTTCCTAATCTCTCACTACCTCTGTAGATCTTTCCACTCCACATCGTTCCAAACATTAATGTATTCGTATAACCCGCTTTTCAGATAACAACATCTTAATCCAAGTATTCAAATATTTAATGTACTTACCTCGCGATCCCTTGAGAAAATGTCGTTCTGCTTCGTTGTAGCTCATAGTTGTGTCTACCGCGAACTCAGTGATAAATCCCCCTATTATCCAGTCGAGCCAATGGTCCACAGCTCACGCGATCTTATCTTCTGATGCCTCTATTTTGCGCACTAATTCTGGAGTCCACACTATTGTTTGGTCGAGCTTACACCTTCCCTAGTTGTTGTCTAACCTCGCGATCCACTCATACAGTTCAGGAGGAAAGGATGTGAAGAAGATCTCGTGGATTTCCATATACACGTAGCGATCCAACCACCTTTTCTTGGGTACCTGCGGAGTTCTGTTTTCCTGTGTCACGAACTCGTGAATCTTCTTGTTCAACCACTCTTCAATTTCCTTCTTTGTTGGGTTCTAGTGGCACGAACATCAGACATCCCTTAGGTAGATCCCGGTCCTAGCAACAGAACCATTTGTTGGCTATGTGGGGCCTGACCCAGGTTCAACAATGAGTTTAGCCAAGAAAATCCCAGTACTACTAGCTCTTTCGGTAATAGTTCACGGAGTGCGGACTAAGGTCTCACCTGAAGTAGTATGGGAGGGTGTTGGAACCAGGTTTCCACACCCTAGGGATGTCTTGATGATGGTTTTAGAGGTTCACGATCCTAATCTGTGCAATGCACTGCTTCGCGCAACTTCCTATTCTTCGCAACCCATGTGCACCTTTGTATTATTCCGATCCGATCCAATCCTTTCTATTATATTAGTGCTTAACTTAGTTTGTGCAGACCCAATATTCTTATTACTTGTTCAAATTTCAAATTAGTGTGTGTACTTGAAAATAATATAAATTCATAAAGAATAACCTGAACATAGAAATACATATCTACAAGTAAATGAAAAATATTCTGAATCAATCTTATCTTTATTACTACTCCAGTTCAATTACAGGCCCGACTCCACCCTCCGCACTTAGCTGCAGGGGTCTGCACACTTAGCTACAAACTCTACTAGGCCTCTGCACACCCAGCTGTAGAGCCTCTACCTACTACTATGACCCAATACACTTCATATTCACCTCTATCTTCTAACCATGCCCTCGCGTCTATCTGGTACTTGTCAAAACTTAGACTAAAAAAACTGCCTTTACACTTAGAGCCTCACTCTATTTATACAAGCCCATGGTTTGTGGACCATGGGTAGGCCGACACACTTTACATTATCTTAGGTTGGACAACCCTAGACTCTCGCGCTCCGCGCTAGAATTTCGTGGGGTCTTTACATTACACTTTACCAAAATTTGGGCTTCAAGCCCCAAAAACCTACTATGGGGGGATCGACTGCTCAAAATATATGCAATATCATCTAAATAATTCTTTCAATAGATCAACATGGTATTGAAATATATGAAATAACAACATCACATATAGGAAAATAATGAATTATTTTCATTAATATAAATGGAAGGAGATTACAAGCATAAGTAGCTGTTGATCTTGTAGAAGAGCTCCTCCAAGTTGTTGACTTGTCCTTTCCTTGTCATAATATGCACCTCCAATCACCATAAATGCATGAGATAATAACCACTCACTGCAACAGCGTAAGGGAAAAATCACTCTCCAAAAGCCAACCCCAAAACTAACTAGGTGCTTGTGGAATGAGGTAAATATATAAGAAGGAGAGGTAGTTCATGAATTCTTATCAATTTACCAATCTAGGCTTGAGATCCAAAAGTGATGGGAGGATGAGCTCAAGGGATAAGATGGTTATTTCTCCAAGGTGTAATAAGATAGGATTCAAATGTTTATCCAAGGTTAATGGTCGAAACAACCTCTGGAAGCTTATGGAAGAAAAAGCTTCGGAAATGTTTTATTTTTTCCTAAATTTATAGAATCAACGCACCCCCACAGTTATGCAGGGTGCACTGCATAGCACCCTGAGAGAAGGAGAGTGCACTGCAAAGTAGTTGACCAGCTATGCAAGGTGTGTTGGTCCTTAAAGCCTTGGAAAGTCTGCAGTCAAGAGAAAAAACTCAAGGATTTAGCAGAGATGTGCTTAGGGCTTTCTGCAAGATGATTACAAGGGGGAATAGAATGTTGATTGATCCCATTAGGAGGAATATTGATTGGATGTGAAAAAATGGCATATAATAGGGAAATCAATTTGCCTCTCAGTTGACCATACCTCATTGAAAGTATGCAGTTGGTTTTGGTTTTATTTTTGAGTCAAATGCTTCCAAGTCATCATGTTGTCTCTCTGATATGTTCAAGAGAAGTTCAGCCTCAGTCAAATTACTTTTCCATTCATAATCTTCAGTTGCATTAACCATCCCCGAGTCATTCCTAGATTACTCTAAATTTTGTTCTTAAAAACAAGACATGAGTTTCGTGTCATAGTCCCTCCTACGACCAGTCACTTCCTATCGACTTCAACTCATTATATAGGAAGTTGATCTAGAAACCTTTAGTACCTTGAGACCCGCATTCCTTAATGGCAGATTTCTTGCCTTTGATGACAGGTTCTCATCATTGACCTTCGATCGAACAATTCTATGAGTGTTCGACATCAACACATCTATTCACACTTCATAGATTGTACTGGAAGTACCTTGAGAGCCGTTGTCATTATTGATGGTTTCTCTAACACTTGTTAACGATTCATATCATTAATCGGTAATCAAGTGGCTTCTACCATGTTCAACTACGAGAAATTCACTCGCATGGCTAGATTCGTACTATGGATTGAGAGACGGAGATAAGGACCCTGGATCTAGTTTCATCCATCCAGGTTGCGTGGAGTTATTAAATATTCATGATTGTGAACATAGATCCATTGATGGCTGCATCCATACTATGTCGTCTATTGACATGGATATTTAGATGTATTTTCGTACTATACTTTGAGACATTTATGTTCTGAGTATGGAAACACCTACCTTAGCGATGATATTATATATTGCATTATAACTTTTGTTTGATTATTTCAAGTCTTTGACTATAGTCTCTAACCCAAACCTTGGCATGATAAAGCACTTCAGTCATCAAAATATCTCTTCTGACTTTTCACTTTAGGGGAAATCTGTTACACACCATTTTTCCTCATTAGGTAAATGACCATAGGTTTGGATCTTTCACTATCCACAAATGTGTCTCAAGAGAATTCCCCTACAAAGTTAGAATCTAAATCATCCCAAAGAAAGTGGAATTCCTTGATCCTATGGTATAAAACCCTGTTTTTGGCTACCTGCACAGTTCTTTTGTTTATTTAGGCACATACGCAGAGAATACCATTAAAAGATGCACATAAGTATCCATTGTCTTACACTCTGACCTGCGTAACATGACCTAACACATGTAAAGATAAAAATTAAAGTCTAGAAGCATCGTTGGTAGCATCTATCCCAACCAAAAAGCTTCAAATGGGTTCCTATTCAGTCCTCATCCCTCCCATCATGGAATAAATCCCCTTCCTTTGTGAAACCTCTATACCACTATTAGTATCTCTCATCCCTTGGAGAATGGATCGCAAACTTCCCATTCTTGGCTTATAAAGCTACTACAAGTCTAAGAATAGGGGGAGGATTGTTGGAAGTAGGTTTATGTTGTTGGAATAAGGTTGGAAGGTTATTCTTGGAAGGGAATGGGTTGGAGATTGTAGAAGGGATTTGAAACATCAAAGCTATATGGCTGTAAGGCTTTTCTCCAATTTATTAATATAAAATAAATTTTTCTTTCGCAAATACATCTTTGTTGATATAATTTGTAGGATTCCTTGATCACCTACATAGATTGTGATTGCATATTCATCCGTTTATGATATATAATTGGTTAATTAGTCCATTTATATCTTTGATTATATGCTTGGATGCTTTGATCTCTTGTTTGTCTCTGTCTATGCAAATCTCTTTCAGGACATTATGAAGAAGCTGTGGGGAGCAACATGAGGATATCTAAAACATCAAGGAGTGAGTGGTCAAAAGATTTGAAGGGGACTTCATCCATAATTTCATTAAGTCGGTAAGAGGCCTCTATCATTGTATTTTCTTTCAGTCAATCAGTCTAGAGAATGGTAGTAGTTCCCATTTTTTTGTTACTAGTGCTCTTTGAAGTCTAGGGAGATCGCTCTTGTCCTCAAGAGGGATAAGTCCACATAAGAGAATGCAATATTGTTGGAGGTAAATATTTCCATATTTATAGACACTATAATGCCTCAACTAAGTCAAAGGTAATTACATTGACTCACAAGAAAGCTACAGGGATGAATGGTAACACTATTCTTGACTTGGTAATCCCACCTTTGTATTCCTTTCCAATGGGGTAACTTAGTCTACAAAATATTCTATCTCATCAAAAGATTCATAATTCCTAAATCATTTTGGTCAAAGTACCAAAAGTGAATACTATGGCCGATCTAATTTAGTATATTGGTGCTTGGTGAAGACATCAAATTCATTAGGTGGTTGAATTGGCAAATCAATCCTTCATAAGGAAACTATTTGGACGTCAATTGTCAAAGAAATTAAGAAAAGGATGAACGTAATGTTGATTTTTTTGTAGCATCAAGAGGTATTCCCAAATGGTAAAAAGGTCTCCAAGTCATATTAAGAGAATTAAAAATAAAATCTATATTTTGGAGTGTCAAGTTAGACTATGAAACCAATTCAACCCAGGAAGGTGAAGGGACATGTCCCTTGAAATATTTCAGCCCATTCAAATTTTATAAATAGGCATTGTGATGCCTCATTTGAATGTCATCAAAGAAAGAAAGTTTAAGCAAGAAAAATAAGTTTTGGAGATCATCATTTTCTCTTTCTTGTGTCCACGTGTGTGGAAGAGCATTTGACAAAGTTAATTTTCTATTTGATAGAGTTAAATGGGCATTGACCGAGTAGTTTTACCTCAGATTTGATCATAGTCTGCACATGCAAACTTGGCCTTAGTCTGTCCAGTCGCAGGGCCACAAGTGCAGTTTGACCATAGGGACGAGGTTGACCGCAGACTACAGTTTGACCAATGTTGATTTTGATTGGATTTGACTAGTGTTGTCTTGCTGGAATTTGACCAAGATTGATTGGTTCCTTTGTGTTAGGCCCCTATACTACTAGTGTAACCCCTTATTGTTATTAGTATAACCCACTTATTATATTGATGTACCCATGTTGTGCCCATATTGTTACTATTGTGCCCCATAGAAGCCCACTATTGTTATTATTGTGCCCTTACATTATTATTGTTATGTCGGCTCTGATTATGTTATGACCCCTTAGACTCCTATATATAGAAAGGAGGTCTTTTCATTTGTATCATACAAGAATTGTTCATTTATGTAATGTAAAGGAGGTTGCCCCCTCGAAGAGGCTGAATTCTAAGGCATTGATCTATCTTTTCTATCTTTTCTTGAGTTGGTTTCATAACACTTTGACTTGGATATTGGCACATATTTCTAGAAAAAATATGATTTGTAAACCTTGTTGAAGAATATTTTCTCCTAAAAGAGAAGCTATTGGGTTTTCTCCCAAGGTTGGGTTTGTTAGGGTAACAATATTGTCTCTATTGTGCATGGTTGTATTTTTATGATCTTTGTTGTTTACGATGCATTTACTATTGATATTTTTTGTTTATAATTTCTTAATGATATCAGTGGCATGAGATAAATTATTTGAAGATAATTAGGTAGTAATTATCAGATCATATTTTTTTTTCTACTAGACATCTTGTAGAAAATTCAACATGGTATCAAAGCATTGTTGAATGATCAACCATTGAAGTCAGCTTAATAAAAATATTCAATAACTTGTATAGATTTTGAAGTTATTGTCAAGATGGTGCCAAGTTTAGAACAAAAGACAAATCTTGGTTTACTAAGATACTCCTTAAGGAAAATGATATTCAAGATCATGTGAAGGAAGTTATTCTAGAGCTAGAGGGAATTGAGGAGAAAGACTTTATCTCCACTCTTTTAGGAACTGCAACTAATAGTAGTGGTGTTTGGTTGGTGGAAAATGGTGCTTCTAGACACATGATAGGATTTAAAAATTCTCCCTTATATTTGATAGGGGGATTTATTATTGCAGGTGGAACTTGAAGATAATACCAAGCATGTATTTAAAGGAGTTGGATCAACATCATTCTGGCTAAGATTCGTTCACCTACATTACAGGGCTTTACCAACTTAGAGAAAAATGGTTACGGGTCTTCCAAAGCTTTAGATTGAGCATGATGGTGATTGCAGAGGATATGCACTTGGAAAGAATGCCAAGGGATATTTTCTAAGCAGTGATAGTAGGTCCAAGGGGATGATGTATCTATTGCATTCAAATGTATGTGGGCTAGTAACAATATCATCCTTGGGTGACTACTTATACCATGTGACTTTTGTTGATGATTTCTCTAGGAATACTTGGATATACTTCATGAATACCAAGGATGAGGTCTTCAACATGTTCTAGAAGTTTAGGGCTCAGCTAGAGAACTTGACAGGGAAGAATATAAAATATTTGAGGAGGAGAGTACACTTCCAAGGACTTTTTTGATTTTGCTACAAGGAGATGGGATCAAGAGGAAACCATCAACAATTTCTTCCTTAATCAAGAGATAAGAAATTTTAATCATATTTTCTCTCCCTTCATTATTATTTTTATTTTTATTAGGTCAACCTCTTGTCCTAGTATTTTTTTTTCTTGGTTATAAATTTTCTTCCATGACCTCCTGAATGGAGTTTGTGGGAATGAAGAATATATCCATTATGGAGACTACCAAAGGTGATGATTAATGAAACAAATGGCAACATCAAGAAGTAAAAAGTGAGTTTTGTGACAAGAGGGTTTTCCCATAAAGAGGGAGTGAATTATGAGAAGATTTTTGCTCCAATCACTAGATGGTAAGATTCTTGGCCTCGAGCATAGAATCAACAAGTGTGATTGTTGTTTGAGTGGGAGGATTGTACAAATTGTTAGGATATCAAGGACCATGCTATATGACTAGAAGAGCTTCTAGTTATAAGGAAGTAGGCAGTCAGGAAAAATGGAAGGATCAACCTTCTAAGAGGATGTCATGGATTATAAGATACTCAGAGACAAGAGGTCTCTATGAACTGTATGCATTTTATGAGGGGCAATGTCAAATAAAAGAGTATTCTTTAGTGAAAGAGGAAGAAATAGTGGAAAAAGGACTTTCTTACATGAAAAAGGGAGCAACCTGGATTACCTCACATGGATTTTCTTCAATGTTAGAGGGATTTGGCCTCAAAATTTTGAGATGAAGAATCTTGGCATAGTGCATTATTTCTTGAGATTGGAGGTGTGTATGACCAGATGAGATCTTCCTCGAATAGGGAAGTATATAGTCCATATATTGAGGAGATTCAGTATGATGGACTACAAGTCCATCACTACGCTTATGGTGACCAATTTGAAGAGTTGAGTGATTCTTCTTCAGATTCAAATTTAATGGATTCCATGATCTATAGGAAGTTGAGTATAAATTGAAGTGAATCCAATGCAAGATATTGAATCAGGATTAGATCACTTTGGCCTAGAGATTGTCGAAGTAGTTCAAACTAAATATGATACTGGTGAAGTTTCAAATACTGAACTAATTGAACCAGACATAGAAGAACCTAAGTCTGAAGTTTCTCAACTTGAATCACCTTTGGTTGTTATAGCTCCTACTCCTGAGCCACCTTCACCTAAATGGAAGCTGATAATTACGACAAATTTACCTCCTGGGTTAATTAGAATTGAAGATATTGTCGGGAACGAAGAGATAGAAACACCTCACTCTCCATTTACTAGTAGTGAAACTTTTGACCCAAGAGTTCCTTTCTCTTCTTTCCGACCTGACACTCAGTATTCTACCACTTTGAGCTTTTTAGGTCAGAATTTATCACCGCCATGCATTCCTTTTTATTCACTAGAAAGAACTATGTCAGAAATTCCTATTGGGAGCCAACCCATTGATTCATCTATGTTTACCAGCTCCCCAGAATCAATATTGTATGGTGGTCCATCTGTTCCTCCTAGATACCAGTCACTTATTGTAACTTTTGCAAGAGATTCTTCTTCTCCACAACCTTCTACTTGGTCATTTGTTTTATCTACGTCTACCATTCAGAGCATGACTTCCATGTCTGAAGGGCTTATGAAATCAAACCAAAATATTCACATGGTTTATGGTAATTCAAGTAACCCTCAAGTAACCCCGACTGGTGTTTATTACCTGCTTGGTGGGAAACCACCTTATCCTCCACCTGATGAATAACCTATTGCTAGGGGTCAAACCTTTGTCGGAACTTATGGTCAGATACCTCAGCTCAATCTAGGTCAACCTGTTGTAAATTAACCTTTACTTGGTACTCCTTGTCCTGGGATGAACACTATTTGGAATCCTACTTTTACTCAATAGTATGATCCAATTTCTCCACAAGTGCCACTTTATCAACTTGTTTAGTGTATTGGACAAACTATTCCTCAAATACCTATTCCAAGTATCATCATACATGTCCAACAGCCTGTTCAGGGGATTCTGCAAATAGTTGTTCAACAACCTATCCAAGGAATTCCTAAAACACCTGTTCAGCAACCGATTCAACGACCTATTCAAAGTTCACTACAGATGCCTATTCAAACACCTGTTTCATAGTCAGTTCCAAGTTATCCTCAGACACCTATTATGAGAGTATCACAAACGAATGTTTCAGTTACCCTCAAATATATATTTCTTAGACTACTTAGGCAATGTAGGCTTCTGCTTATCAAACCGTTCCTACGATCCAGTCTATACTGCAAATTCCTATTGGGAAACCCATTGTAAGAATAGTGCAAACACCTTTTCAAGGTCAAGCTTTCCAAAGCCCATGTTTTCAAGGTCAAGCTTACCAAGTTCCACCTTTTCAAGGACAAGTTTTTCAAAGTCCACCTTTCCAAGGTCAAAATTTCCAAAACCCACCTTTTCAAGGTCAATTTATTCAAAGTCAACCTGTTCAAAGTCAATTTGTTCAAGGTCAACCTTTGCAAGTTCAACCTATACAGGGGAAATATTACTTAGGTGAAAAGTTGTCAAGCTAAAACTTTTCAGAGTCAACCATACCTTGGTCATACTTATCAAGTCCCTGCTCAACCTCAACCTAGTATGGTTCTCTCTGGTTACCTTGGTGGAATTTCAATTCCAACTACACAAGTTTTTCCAGGATATCTTGGGTATCCTCCTCCAGGGGTAGGTATTAACCCGCAAGATTATCAAACTTTACCGCAAGACCCTAACTGATAGTTATTGTTTATTGCAACCCTACATTTAGCAGATATATCCCGGTTAACAAATGATCCTATTTATTATTATCCTTATTGATCGATGATTCCTACCAAGTTTTCGAGTGATATACTCAAATTTGAAGGAAAATCGGGAGAAGACCCATCCAATCATGTGATGACATATCATCTTAGGTGTGCATAAAATTGTTTAATCGATGATTCCATCCGTATTCACCTTTTCCAATGAACTTTAACCAGTTCAGCAGCCCAATTATAGTGAAAGAACACTATTATGAAAAAACCCAATACATAAATACAATACACAAGATTACACACAATATGCACTTTGAGATTTTAGCTTTTCCACTTCTCTTGGGAGGATAATTTTTTTAAATTATAGTGCAAGAATATTATTGTGACAAAACCCAATACATAACTTCAATACACAAGATAACACACAATATAATTGAATATCAAAGTTATTCAAACCAAAACTGGAAAGGCTAAAACCTCAAACTAGATAGGAACAAAGAGAATTAAACCAGGTTGAAGAACTAAACTACTAAAAAATACATAAAATATAAAAATTGAGCATCACTCTCTCTGTATCGATATATATATATATATATATATATATATATCTATCTATCTATATATATATATATATATATATATATATAATATATATATATATATATATATATATATATAATATATATATAGATATAGATATATAGATATATCATCTCAACCATAACACCATTTTGATCATTGTGATAGGAGGTGTTCTCGCTCTCCATCTAGATATTAACATTCTTATTGCCACACTTATTGGTATGATAGAAAATCTTCTTCAGATAAGTCTTCAACAAACATTACATATACATGAGCAAACATTGCATATTTAGTGTTTAGATGTTTCAATTTACATTGATGTACATGAATATGTGTGTGTGTGTGTGCGCACGCAATGTTTGCTAATGTATATGAAATGTTTGATGAAGACTTATCTGAAGAAGACTTGCCATCATACCAATAAGTGTGGCAATGGAAATAAGAATGTTGATACCTAGATGGAGAGTGAGAACACCTCCTATCACAATGGTTAGAATGGTGTTATGGTTGAGATGTGGATGGTGATGAATCTAACTAATTTGTAGTAGTACAATCACATGTTCCAAGATCTAGTTCCTAAAAATCAATAGCACACAAAACAAATGATGCAAGATCCAATGCTTGAAGATTTAAAAAGTTTGATAAACTTGTGCAAGAAAAGAATATTAACAAAATCTAAAACATAAGAATAACAATAGCACAATCACACATTATACACAATATTTACCCTAGAAACACTTAAGTGGGAAAACCAACCTAATCGAGAGCCACACCTCTCTCTATATCATTATATTAACTTCATTGTTCACAATACAATATTTAAGTATTCTGCAACATCCAACACCCTAATCCATTAACTTAGATTAAATTACAATCCTAATTCCTTAACCAAATTAGTTTACAATTGGCCAAAAATTCAAATACACTTGGGACATTTAGATAGGATTCAGATACACATATGAGCTTCAAAAACTAACCATGATAGTGGAAAGTATGAACAAGATATGTTGAGAAAAATTTTACAGGTATACTTAGATCATAATGCATTGAATTTATCAGAAGGATTAGCATTGAACTTATTCAAATGGACCAAATGAAAAGAAGGATTTATGCATGATGGGCACTCCTACACAACTATGATAGGTATACTGGTACATGCTAGGAAATTTGAGGTCATCAATCTGCTTTTGAATGAGATGCGAAGGGATGTGTATGAGCCCATTGTTGTAACATACAATTTCCTTATTCATTGTTATGGCCATGCTAACTACATAGGATAGGCTTTGGATATATTTTATGAAATGCAAAAGGTAGGGTGCACACCTGATAGGGAATGGCTACTCAAGAGGAGAAATTCATCCACTTGATTTCCAACCATGTTACATTTGTGGATGATAACTTTTTGGAATAAGAATACCTGCAATGCACATAAATTGTGTTAAACGTAGATAAAGAATAGGAGAATTAATAAAATAAATTAAGAAACATTTTTATGAATTAATAAAAATTATAAAGACTGAGGTGCATGAATACCTAAATGATCTCCTCTTGGTTTCAAGAATAATTTATTGGATCAGTCTAATCTTGGAGCAAACATTTATCGATTTGATGGAGCAGCAACAAAGTCAACATTGACTTAGTTGTTCGTCTGTTGGAATGAGGGAGGTTTTATCTAAGACTATCCAAATCATAAATTATTCTCTATTGAATAGGGCCAACCACATGAAGGTGGAATCTCTTATGCCCCCCCCCCCCCCCCCCCCCCCCCCCACTCACCCCTCACATCACTCTATATTCCCTAATACCCAATCTATCTACTAGAACATAGTTGAAATTAACTCATTAGGATTCATACATATACATTAGAAAAACAAAATTTTCATAAAGAAATATATGCGGTTTTGTGTATACAAAGAAACATACAACAATCATTCATTAACATATAACTTTTGTTAAAGAGTGCAACTAGGGGCTAATTCCCCTTCCTAGAAGCCATATATATATATATATATATATATATATATATATATATATATATATATAGATAGATAGTGTTGAAGAGTCATGTCTCTAAGGACATGACCATTTGTTGAAAATAACTCACACTCATATAAATAACATATTTACCATAAGTTATTACCCACAATAATTTAAGAAAATATTTGCGTAATATTTGGGATAAGGAAAAATATGTAAATAAATATACTTACCAAGAGTTACTACCCACCATTATTTACAAGTTCTTCAACACTTCAACAAATATGGGTAAAAATGTAAATGTGCAAACTTACTAGAATTTAATTTACAAAGATATGTGATCCAATTTACAAAGAGACAATTCTTTTAGGTATCTTGAGTATAAAATTCACTTGAAACTTTTAAATTTACACAATTCACTTATCATCTCATATCTTCTTGTACTTTATTGTTGATGTTTTATCTAAAATTACTATCAATAATGAAATAAAGTGAAGTAAGACATTGAATTAGTTGTTACAAGCATAGAACATACCATAAAATTTAACATGGTATCCGAGCCTAGGTGAAGAGAAGCCCAAGGAACAAGAGAAGCAATCACAATTGAATAACTGTTGTTGTTGAACAAGGTCTGTTGGAACAAGTCTTCATGGTTACTCACTATTATTTCAAGATAGAGGATAAGCTCAATGACAATTTAGATCATCATGCTTGGAAGATGACTCTTGATTTTCCCTTGGAGGAACATTAAGTGTTGGACTATGTGCAATGGAAAGTGGTGGAGCCTCCTTCAAATGCACTTGTTCCTACTAGAACAAAGTATAGAAAAGGAGAGGTCAAAGCTAATAAAACCTTAGTTAACTCCATTTAAAAGCATTTATTCTCTTATATTTTTGATCTGGGAACTTTTAAGGAAATGTATGATAAGTTGATAGGGATGTTCAAAGTCAACAATGAAAATCAAATTCTCTTTCTCAAGAACAAGTTGAAGGATATCAAAATGGATAAAGGGGAGTCTATAAAAGCATATTTCATGAGAATAACTCAAGTAAAGAATGATTTTCTATCTATTGGAGAAGTTACTACTGACAAGGAACTCACCCTTATTGCACTTGGAGGTCTTACAAGGCCATGGGAAACATTTGTCACCACCATTCTCAACAATGATAAGATAACTAGTTTTGATGAGTTATTGGCTAGATGCACTCAAGAGGAAATAAGGAGGATGGAGGGAGATAGGTCTATTAATGGAAGTGAACCTACTGCTTTCTCTATATATTCAACTTATGAGAAATTATGTTGGCCCATCAAATTCAAGAAGGCAAGGTTTTGGATCTAAGAAGGGATTCAAAGGAAAAGGCAAAGGAAGATGCTTCAATTGCAACAAGTTTGGCCACTATGCTAGAGAATGTCCTCACAAGAAGAATCCTCCAAGGGACAACAACAACAATCAAAGAAACAACATGTTTAACAACAAAGGAAAATGGAAGTAATCTGTAACACCCTCCTCCCACATTTACGCAAGTTAACCAATCCACTAGGGTAAAAATGTGATGGGAGGCTACTATGATGTGATTCAACTCCCCATGTGCAGTTAAAGAAGTGGAATTGATGAAAAAAAACCATTCTGACCTTCCACACATGCTACAGAACCTTCAAGAGCCAACCAACCCTTCCAAGTGACCAATCTCTAAGGCAGCTTGACATTTCACTGATCTGGATCCCCAACCACTCCCATGAAAATTCATGCATGCAATTGAGGCCTTCCAGTTTCTCCCTCAATATGGGAATGCCAAAAACTGTGGGCTTTTTCAGCTAGTTCTAAGCCATCAACCCTAGATTCTTTGCCACTTTTTCAGGGCTAGGAGTCAGGCCATTGCCCAGATCTTCATGAAACCTACAGAAATTATAAATGACATTGAAACAAAGGTACTAATGAAAACACTTGATCAATGACTTGATTGGACTCCTACTAGCCATGACAGGTGTTTCATCAAATGTGTCAAATATGTAACCTATAGTTCATAACAACATAAATGAGCATAGGGGTTTCATACTTATCTGAGATTCGTAAAGAAGCATTGTTGCCTTATCACAATAGTTACATTATCATCTATTAGTTCATATATTCATTGTACATTCATTTGTAAATCAAAATATGATGAGATCCATACATCAAGCCTGTCATAAAACATACTCATAACAAACATATAACTAACAAAAATAACTGGGATATAACAATCATAATAGTCTCATATAAACTAGTATATTTACACATGAAATACCAAGGAGAAAGAGACCTTATTAATGAATGGAAAAGCCAACCAGGTATGGGACTTCCACGAACCACCTAACCATATATTGGTTGAACCAAATCTTTCTTTCAGCCAATCACCCTCGTGCCATATTCCAAGCATGAATGTGGGACTCAAAACCAAACCAAACCAGGTTTCCACAGGCTTTACCACAATCCCCACTAGATCACTAGGCCCTAAACAAGCATGGATGCCACCAGATTTCTCCACCTACACTGTGAGGAATTTTCCTATCTCCTAGTCTCTAGGCTTTACCATATATCCCACCATACAACAGTCGAGGATTCCTAGGCCTAATCAAGACTCCACCCTCCAATATTTACTGTATATCCTGCCATTCACTAGTCAAGGATTCCTAGGCCTAATTGAGGGCACACACCTCTAGGCTTTACCATATATCCCACCATACAACGGTTGAGGATTCCTAGGCTCGTCGAGGCACACAAAATCTGGCTTTACCATAATCCCAGTCCAATTCATGGATTCCTAATGTTGAAAAGTGTAACCAGGTTCGGTCTTCATAATGACATGTAATTATGATTTTATGTAATGAGATGTAAATAAGAAAAATAAAATTATTGTATTGACTTGCTTCATAGGTTTTATGAGCAAGAGATTTTATTTTGAATCAAGACTCCCATTGAGAGTCTTTAGGATTTATTTGTCATCTATTCATAAAATGTTAGTCATTGTCATATAATTAAGTCATGTCACACTTTGTAAAATGTCAATCTTGTCTATGTAAATTATCCTCCAAGAACTTGTCACTTATCCTCTTCAAGTCAACCTACAATCTATAGAATAACATGTTGTAATAAGTCGACCTAACCTCTAGGGATCATGTCGGCCTAAAGGACATGTGTGGAGGTGTATACATAGCCACACTTGGCCCACTTAGAGCTAAGCAACTCAACTTGGATTCGATCAAGCAGAAGTATGAAGAAGTGGCTACAAAGAGAAGTGAGAATATATGATTCTTCTGGGCATAGCGAAGGAGGTTTCTTTTGGATCAGCAAAAAGGAGATTCTTCTAGGGTAGCGAAGAAGGGTTCTTCTAGATCAGAAAAAAGGATATTCTTTTGGGGCGGCAAAGAAGGGTTTTTCTAGATCAGTGAAGGAGGTATTCTTCTGGGGCAGCAAAGAAGGTATTCTTCTGGGCAAGCGAAGGAAAGTCTCTTTTGCGGTACTTATTATGGGTTACCGAGATAGAGATCTAGAGACTGATATTCTCTAAAGGAATCCAATGATATCATAGAGATTGAGTTTCTCTAGTGGAAGTCGAGAAGAAGCAGTGTGAAGGATAAAGACCGATTTTCTCTAGAAGGAGCCAAGGAGAGCAGTTTTAGATCAAGGAGAAAGTCGAGAAAGGAAAGAGGCAAAGCATCAAGGAACATTAAGGTTAGTGACAAGGTTCTTGGGAGGGTACTAGAGTCAAGGGTCTGTGTCATGGTCTTGGCACTCGTCAATTGAAGATATAGAAGAAGAATTTTGATCAGGTTTTCCTCTCAAGAGATGAGAGGTTTTGGCCCTAGCTGACAGGCCTACATACTATGTCACTTGTCTTTTATTGTGCATATTGGTAATTGTCTTGATGAAAAGAACACAATAATAGCATAATGAAGAAAATATCATAAGCTAAGAAGTGAAAGTATATCACAAGAAATTAGCAAGCAGAGAAATCTTTTAACTATCCATGCCCTAGATTTCTCAACACCTAATCAATGTGTTCTTTCTCTTATAGAACACCTCACTCAGCTTCGAAACCATTTGACAATCAGTCTCAACCAAATACAAGAGAACCCATCACACCATGGCTATCCAGAAATGGCAAGGCAAGGCTGAAGAACAATGTCACACCTGGAAAAACCCATGCCAATGATAGCAATAGAACCAAATACACACATGTATGTACCATGCATGCTAAATCTAGCAAGGAAATCACACATGCAAATCGATGCCTACAAATAATCCCATTGTAGCTGCTTGATCTTGCTCTTCCTAGCTTGATCTTTACTTCCTCTTTTCTTTCTTTGTTTTCCTTGATCCAAATCTGAAGTGCTCCAAGAAAACTCTAAGTGTCCAAGAGTGAGAGAGAGAGAGAGAGAGAATAAAGAGAGAGAGCTCCAAAATTGAATTGAAAAAAGGTAAAATTGACAAAAGGTACCAACTAATCTTCAAAACCCTTTAATTAATGAGTCCTCTATTTTCTTCAATTTCCATTATTTTTCCTTCAATTCTCTCCTCACATGCAACTTGTGACCTTTAACCTTCCTTTTCTTCTAATTTCCATTATTTTCATAAATAAAATGCCAATTAATTCCTCATGCCTTTCCAAATCCTTTTCCATTGTTTTTGCCAAGTTACTTAGCCATAATAACCAAATGAACACCCACACTAGGATCTGTTTCCCAACATTAAGCTTGGAATACATGTCCCATGACCTTGGTTATTATTTCACCTTTATTAACTTTATTACATGAAATTTTGACCAGGGTTGTTATAGAATCCTCCCCCTTGGGGGAACACCGTACTCGTTGTTCAATGGCACCTACAACCAACAAGACTGTTGTAAGCAAAACATACTGCCCATGGAGATTTATAACTTAGCTCGATGCAATATTTATAATGATCAACCTGCTGAGAAGAAAACCAACATGACACATAAGACCCATACTTCTTATTGGAGCTTTATAACACAACTCATGGCAGTATTTACATCCATATACACATGTACATATACCAAAACATCACTTCAAATATACCAAAAACATTCGTTTGATGCTCAACCAGCGAATAGAGAAGGATACATAGCCCACATTTGATCTTCCATCTCCCATGTAACTCCATTGGGCCCATAGTGCTTCCACTGCACTTTAACCTGCTCGATTGCTCGGTTCCGGAGCATGGGCATATTTCTTTGCAATATACACTGAGGTTCTGACTGTAATTCTCCATATGGTTCCACCTGTAATACATACCAGTCAATCACATGATCAACATCTTTAACATACTTCTTAAGCAATGACATATGGAAAATATCATGGACTTTCACTGTCGGAGGCATTGCAAGTCAATAGGCTACTGGTGTAATCCTCTCAAGAATCTTGAAAGGTCCACAAAACCGAGGTTCCAACTTGCCACATGATCCAATCCTCAAAGAGCTCTCCTTCGACTTGATGCACAAATACACATGTTCCCCAACCTGAAACTCCTTAAACAACATGTTCCGATCTACATTACTTTTATGCCCATCCTGTGTTTCCTTTAAATTCTTCTTGATAACCTGCATTTCTTGTTCCATCTATGCAAACATGTCCAGTCCTATCAATACCTTGTTCACTGGATCACTCCAACTGATGGGAGTGTTACAACGCTGACCATATAATGCCTCAAACAAACTCATCCTCAAATATTCCTGGTACCCTTTGTTGTAAGCAAACTCAATCAATGGAAGGCACTCCTCCCACCTCGTTTGTTGATGCATCTCATACATCCTCAACATGTCCTCCAATATCTTGTTGACCCTATTTGTATGTCCATTTATCTGCAGATGATAAGTTCTGTTGAAGGCCAACTTTGTCCCCAAACCTGTAAACAACTCCTTCCAAAACTTGGAAGTGAACTTAGCATCCATTTCTGACACAATTTTCCTTGCAACACCATGCAGCCTCACTACATCTCTAATGAATACTTGTGCCACATCACTAGTTGAATAGGTATGCTTCACTGGAATGAAGTTTGTGACCTTTGTCAACCTGTCCACCACAACCATGATGGAATCATGTTGTCTAGATGTCCTCGACAAACCTATGTTGAAATCCATGGAAATGGCCTCCCACTTCCACTCTGGAATTAGAATCATCTGTAGCAGTTCACCTGGATGCTTACATTCTACTTTTACCTGATGACAATCCAAACATCTAGTGACAAACTTTGTCACTTCCTTCTACAAATTCAGCCAATGATAAAAATTATTCACTATTTTCAATGTCTTATGGTATCCTGGGTGACCTTAATACGGTTTTTCATGAAATTGTTGCAAGATACTCTTCTTGATCTCACTGTTGTCTAACACATATATCTCGTCCCTAAATCAGATAAAACCATATGTTGTAAGATGATAGTCTACATCCTAACCACATGTACCCTATTATAACCTGTGCATAAGCTCCATGTACCTACCATCCTTCTATCCTGCCTATAATATCTGATCGTGTAAGTCTATCCCATACGAAATCATAGCTGCTATGTGATTCACATGTACTCTCCTTCTAAGAGCATCTGCAACCTTGATCTCCTTACCCTTGATGTACCTAATCTCAAAGTCGAACTGACTAATTGTGGACAACCATCTAGCTTGTCTGGCATTCAGATTCAGTTAGTCAAATAGATACCTCAATCCATTGTGATCACTCATCAATACAAACCTCCTACCAAGAAGATAGTGTCTCCACATATTCAATGCATGGATGATCGCTGCCAAATCAAGATCATGTGTCGGATAATTCTGGTCATGCTCATTTAGTTTCCATGACTCATAACACACTACCTATCCTTCCTACATCAAGACTCCACCAAGTCCTCTCTTGTAAGCATCTTTGCACACCACAAGTTATTTGTCTGGATTTGCAATCTTTAACACTGGATCATTTGTCAACAACTGCTTCAATTTCTCAAAACTTGTTGCACATTCCTCTTTCCATTCAAATTTCTTACCTTACCTCTGTAGTGACGTAATTAGATATGCAATGTGAGAGGAGTTCTTGATGAACCTCCTATAATACCCTGCTAAACCCATGAATGATCTTACCTCATCCACATTTATAGGAGCTGGCCACTCCCTAATAACACTTATCTTTTCTAGATCCATTGTTGTGCCTTCCTTGGAAACAACATGTCCCAAGTAATGTACCTATGTCTGAAAGAAATTGCATTTACTAAGCTTGGCATATAATTGATTCTTTCTCAATAATCTCAACATTTATTCTAAGTCCTTGGCATGCTCTTCCTCATTTTTAGAATCTATCAAGATGTCATCAATGAAGACAATAACAAAATTTTCCAAATAAGGAACCAACACACTATTCATCAAGCACATAAAAGTAGTTGGAGAATTATTCTAACCAAATGGAACTACAACAAACTCATAATGCCCATACCTAGTCCAGAAAGAAGTCTTGTATATGTCCTCTTCCTTGATGCGTACTTGATGATATCATGATCTCAAATCAATCTTCAAGAACATTGCTTCTCCTTTCAACTGATCGAACAAGTGATCAATCATCTACAATGGATGTCTGTTCTTGATGGTCACTTTGTTCAAGTGCCTGTAATCAATGCATAGCATGAGAGTACCATACTTCTTCTTCACAAACAACATTGGTCCACCCCAAGGTGATACACTTGGCCTAATGTATCCCTTTTCAAGAATTTCCTTTAACTATAACTTTAGCTCTACTAACTTTGGTGTGCTCATCCTGTAAGGTGCCTTTGATGTTGGTGATGCCCCTGGTACCAACTCAATGGAAAATCCTACTTCTTTTTTAGGTGACAACTCTAAAGTCTCTACTGGAAACACATCCTGAAACTGCTGTAAGATCGGGTACCTTCTCAATACCTTCATATCCTCAACATCCTTACCTTTATCACTATAAAGATGCACTGAAAATAACACACACCCTTTTCTGCGACTACCCTTTGCCTACATAATTATCACCATTCTAACTGATGTTTCCTTCTTCTTATTGTGAAAGATTCTATGTTCTCCATTGTCATCCAAAAACTCAATGGCCTTGTCATAACAATCCACTTTGGTCCTATGAAGATACAACCATTCCATACCCAAAATCATATTGTATGATCCCAATGAATTTACCTTTAAATTTATTGAGGTAGTTGTTACAGACCCATTTGGGCACATCACTCCCATCATCCAAATCAGTGTTTTAGGGCTCATCAAACCCTAATTTCATTTGCTACATGCCCTAAACAATTCAACCTTTTGAATGCCTCCTTCCCAGACAGCTTCATGGCCTGAAGACATCTTGAAATGACCTCTAGAGGGACCATCGCAGTTAGGCCCTTTCAAAGGCATGCTGCAGAGCAATTAAGTCCATGCCAGGGTGCTCTACAGAGCACTTAGGCCCTCTTTGACCTATGCTGGGAAATTTTGAGTGAAGTTCACATAGGGTTTGGGGAATATTCTTTTCTTCTAGAGCCTTCTAGAATATTCCCACACTTATCATCTCCTATGAGCTCAAAAATGGATGAGGAATGAGTTAAGATACATCCTATCCTCTCATCCCTTCCTCCATGGAACTAATTCTAAGTATGGAAGGCCATTCAATACCCTCATTGATGACAAAACCTCCTCCATCTTCCTATAAATTGAGCACTCATCTAAGTGATCAAGGGGTTGGACTTTGATAATTGTAAGGAGATAATGTTAGTTTGAGAATTGAGACTATTGTAAGTGTCATTATGCTGCCGGATTGTCATGCTTATGATGTGATGTGGATGGAACCAAAGCTGGAGGAGTGACTTCAAATCAGGCTTCATGGTTGTAATTCTTCCTTCTATTCAATAAAGTATTTGCACCTTTTTCCATATGCTTATCTTGATATGTGATGCTTATATGTGTGAATGTATCTGATTCCATTTACTTGTAATCAATAGATCTTTTGCTTTGATTGGTTCTTTGTCTTCTGTTGATGTTTACAGGTACTTCTAAAGCGTGTTGAGTACGGGAAGGAGTGACAGGACTGACACAAAGGAGACAAGAGGAAATCAATAGTACAAGTAGGTCCTCTCATTCTCTTTGTCTTATCTATTGTTTATAGGAAAAGGTTAAAATGCTTTAAATTGTTGTTCAAGATATAGCTACTATCTAGGGAATTAGTATTTATCCGTAGATACCAAATTCCTCATAACAAATTGGCGAATCTATTGGGGAACGATCCTTGTTCCGAGTAGCTTATCACATCCTAGGACACTCCAGCAGACCTTACTCCCTTTCATTGATTGTATTTCAGTCTTGTTGAAGTGAATTTTGGTCAAAAACTATGTGTAATTGCCTCTTGAAATGGCTTACTTTCACCAGTGTAGGCTTGTGAGGGACACAGTGCACTGCAGAGCACCCTTGGCTTAAGGACAGTGCTCTGAAGTGCACTGTCTCCCATTCAGGGTTGCACTGATCCTCCTTGGGTCAATTTCCCACCTTTGGATAGGGTATTTCACCAAATTTCTTCTGTTTGATTGCTTGTTGAATGATCAATGACTATTATGTCTCTGAAACCAAGCTTGTATCCCCTTTGCTAGCCCTACTTTGACTTGATTGATTAACATTTCTTAAAATATTTGTTTGTCATTATCTATTCATCATCAAATTTAGGTTATAGTTGATTAATATTTGTTCGAAAGAAAGTGTTGTAAAAGTCTTCTTTTCCTTCGAAATAGAACTGTCATAAAGTCTTCGTTATTATATAAAGATTGATTGATTGTATGTGCATTAGTTTCCTTTTTTGTTCATCATAACATTAAGGGAATCGAAAAGAAAAACTTGCATCGTGCATTGAAAAATTTTGTGTGCTCATAGGAATAGTTTAGGGAAATTGCATTAGATTGTGCTCTTTGCTCTTTGATTGAAAGAAATTTTATTGCTCTATCCCTATTAGCTAAGATTTTCATTGTTAAATTGAATGGAAAGAATGCTTATCATATTAGTTGCATTCTAGGAATTGAAAATACATCACATGGTGAACCTTGAAAGGCAAATTCTAGGCAAGATCAACTTAAAATTAACATCAATTTACCTAATGGAGCATTGTCATCTAACATAAAACATTTAGAGGTTCTAGGCTATAGACGTGTTATGGCATTGTAAAACATATTAGTTGTCGCTAACTTGTCTGCAATACATCTAGAGTGTGATACCTCATTCCATGTATGTGAGTATATCGTAGCTCGTCCACGTACCTTCAGGTTTATAGGGCGATGTTACAGTGTGTAAAGTATATGGGAATGCTCTCACTGTGTGGTTTTGCATTACACGGTGCTAATACGGATTGGGCCTCCATGTACTTTCAGGTATATATGGGAGGAAAACACTAGGTTTCGATCCATCCTTAGGTAACTGAGTCAGCCGCCTTATACACTATGATACATCGAACATGGCATTCAGGGATATTGTCTACCTGTACTTCTTGGTTCGCCAGAAGGTATTCTGCAATTCACAGTTGCTTAGTAAACCTTGTGCCTAGCTTACCCCTTTTTGTTTATTTCTTTTTGTAATAAAATCAATCAGCAATCATGGAGGAAAATCAACCCTTACCCCGTCGTTCACAGAGAGCAACGAGTAAACTGCCTTTACCGCCCAAAGCTACACCTATTCGGTCAAAGCAGTCTCGTTTGACTGGATCCAGTACTTCACAAGCATCTGGTTCTTCTTCTGAATTACCAGAAACATTTATACCGGTAAGTATTGTGACCCCAGTTACTCTTATGGTTACTGGTACATCTGTTACTGAAGTGGAATTTCCACAATTACCTAAGGAAACTAGATCTGAATCTAATGAAATGGTAACCCAAGTTGTTCAACAACAGGTTGATTCTCAATCCGAAGTTTTTCAACAAGAAATTACTTCTGAACCTGAATCTGTTCAACCTGAATTGGATCCTAAACCCATCATTATTCAATTAGAAGTTACTTCTGAACTAGAAGTTGTTCACGAAGCCCAACCTAAACTTGTTCTTTTACCAGAACATTTGGATCTTGAGGTGGAACAATCAGAAGTTGTTACCTTACTAGAAGAAGATAAACCGGTAGATCCTCAAACATCTATAACTGCAAGACCTCCTCTTTACCTCAGTAATAACCAGAAATCTATTATGGACCAGACGGTGAAATTATTCCACCTGGTTTGATTTCAATAGAAGAGGAACCTGAGGTAGAATCACCCAGAACTCCATTCCATTTTGGAACTAGACTTTATCTGTATCCTCATACTCCTCATTTCACTGCTCCTTTTGATCTTGATTACTTTCAGACACCTATTGATTCATTAGGAAACTTATTTGGACATTTGACTATGGCAAAGTCAACATCCCAGACCGTACCATCTGTTATGGCTATGGAAAAATCTTCTATCGCAACCTCTTCGATGTTTACTACGACACCTGAGTCACACTCATATGGTGTTCTGTCCATCCCATCAGGTTACCAATCTTTATCAGGAACCCACTCAGGTGTTTCTTCTAACCCTTGGTCTTCATCAATGTCTTCTATTGGAATTTTATCTAGTTCCTCATTTACGGGTACCGAACAGCTAGACCCATCAAGTTCATATCAAGCTAGTTCATCTAGTTACCGTCCTATGTATCCACTCAACACTGGACTACCCCCATACGAAGAACAATATCCATATTCTTCTTATCCTCTATTTTCTGGGGGGCAACCATATGTCGGTATGTCGTCATCTTTAGGTCAGCCTTGAATGACTATCTATCAGTGACAGCCAACCATGCCCGTTCAACCTAGGCTTGTGTATCCATCACAACCTATGCAATCTATCTCATCCATACCTATAACACATGTTATTACAATTGTGTCGCAATCACAAGCCCAGATTGTTGTATCGCAACCTGTGCAAGCTAGCCCTTCAACCATAGACCCCCAAGTTTCAAGTATACAGATCCAGCCTTCTCAGGCAGTTTTACAACAACCACTTGTGCCTGGAGTCCAACAAATTTAGGCTAGCTTACCATTTACTGGAATGACACATACTTACTCTGGTGTAGTGTATTCACAACCTGGTCAACCTTACATTTGTGGGCAACAACAACTGTTAAATCAACAACCATTGTACCAACAACAACAATTGTTGCTTCAACAGCCTTGGTAACCCCAATATCAACAGCAAAAATTCCAGTAATACCAACCTCAACATGGACTTGGACAAGTTCAAGCTTGGTTTCGTCAATAACAAGTTTATCCAGGCCCTGGTAAACAAGCCTATGCTGGGTTTAGACAACAACAAATTTACCCTGGTGCACAACAACAACAACCTTACACCGGATTTGGTGAACAAACTTACCCATATCAAGGTTACCAGCAGCAGATGCCTTATGCTGGTATGCAAAGGCCCATTGCCCAGGCAATTCCATCTTACCCTGGATATGCTCAACCTGACCTCAATAGGTAGTTGCCTTTTGTTGCGACACTTGAGTTACCAGATCTAAATCGGCTCACCAATGACCCAATTCTTTATGCACCTTGGTGGCCGGTGATTCCTCATAAGTTACCTTTTGATATTCTGAAATTCAATGGAAATCCTAGAGAAGACTCATCCAACCATGTCATGACTTTTCATTTATGGTGTTCATCAAACTCCTTGAATGATGATTCTGTTAGACTTCATCTTTTCCAAAGAATGCTTACTGGTCCGGTTGCGAAATGGTACATCAAGTTACCACGAGCTTCTTTCGATAACTTCACTACTTTAGCTACCACATTTTTAACCCACTTCCAGTTACCCATACGATATGAGATTGGAATAGAACTATTAACCAACTTTAAATAGACTACTACGACTCATATATCTAATCATATTCATGAGTGGCATCGTCGTCGTCGCATGGTTAAAACTTATGTTCCTGATCAGCTTTTGGCTGAGTGGTTTATAAAATCCTTGCTTTCATCTATCACTGAGGATGTGGCGAAAGGTTCAGTTGTCACAGAAGAGCAAGTAATTGCTTGTGCCCAATATTTGGATTTGATTTATGCACAATCTGGCACACTCTATGACAAGATCCAAAATGCGCCTCGACCAACTTTCATTGTTCCTCCTCCACCATCAAGTAAGGACTCTCATGCCAGTGATGGTGTGATTGGTTCTTTGAGCACACAAATGGCAGGTAGACCATATGGTCAAACACTTGCCATTACCAATCAAACTACAAATGCACCTAATAACACTCTTACTTCTGAAATAAATGTCGTGTCATCTGACAAGAGAAAGAATGAAAAGCAACCAGGAGGTAAGAAAAATGGGAAAAACAAGAAGAAACAAAATAACTCCCCTCAAGAGAAATCATTTGATTCCTCTTCTTTGGCTAGGAAACCCATTACCCGTGTTTGATCTGTAATGATGAGAATTTCATGTGAGATTTTCCACACCGTTCCGAAGTCTCAAAGATTTTGAAGAATTCTAATACATCTGTGGTATTGACTGATCCCTTTCCAAAACTGGAGACAAATATGGTTGCTACAGACCAAGCTTCCACCTCCCAAGTGCTTATGATATCTACCTTTAAGCCAAAAAGATGATGTTTTGGTGTCAACACGAAGTAAAAAAATCAACCGTCATCATTGAATAACCAGGCTGATCGACCTAACCCTTCGACTACAACTTTGAATGATCCTATTCCACCGCCTATTACACCAGAGTTAACAATAAAACCGCCTAAGGGAGTTGTACACAAATCGACATTTAACCCTCGAGCTCGAGCTGCACAAAATTATAATATAGTAGAAGATTTGGCTCAGTCACCTTCTTCTATGTCTACACTTGAGGTGTTACAGAACTATCCCTCCCAAAAGCAGCCTTTGTTGTCAGCAATTGGTGGAATCGATCCAACTGATTCCAATCTAGTGGTTTTCAACCATGCAAGTTATATGTCACAGTTACCAGCACAATTAGCATTTTCAATTCAAGAAAACACTCTCAATAAACTTGTTCATTGAACTATTATTGATGAGGGGGCATCTACTTGTATAATGTCAATGAGCTACAGGAAAACACTTGGTTCACCGCCTTTGTCACGTTCACCAACAACATTAAAAGCTTTTGACGGTCGCACATATACGCCTTGTGGAATATTGTTATGAAACCAGCTCAAGAAAAGATAGATCAACGCCTTAGAATTCAGCCTCTTCGAGGGGGCAACCTCCTTTACATTACACAAATGAGCAATTCTTGGATGATACAAATGAAAAGACCTCCTTTTTATATATAGGAGTCCAAGGGGTCATAACATAATCAGAGCCAACATAACAATAATAATGTAAGGGCACAATAATAACAATAGTGGGCTTCTATGGGGCACAATAGTAACAATATGGGCACTACATGGGTACATCAATATAATAAGTGGGTTGTACTAATAACAATAAGGGGTTACACTAGTAGTATAGGGGCCTAACATGCCCCTCTCCTTCAAAAAGCATTGTCCTCAACGCTTGAGTAGTTCTTGATGCTTCTGTATAAAATTCTTGTCCTCCCATGTAGAATCTTCAGTGTGTAAGTTCTTCCACTTGATGAGATACTCTGAAATTGATCGATTTTGTAGTTGTCGGGTTCTTGTTTTTGTGACTGCTCCAGGTTCCAATATGGTTTTTCCTTCCTCTTCAATTTCTGGAAATATTGTTTGAATTGGGATCTTTTGCAACTTTTGAATAAGTGGCCATACTTCTTCTTCCTTCTTCCATTCATCCCTTGCTTCATTTATCCAATCTGGTTGGATAATAGAAATAGCACAAAACAATGCTTCCACATCCTCATCCTTGAAGAATCTTCCCATTCGGTAAGGTCGCCATTTTTTAAGTGCATGTAGTATTTCCAACATTTCCTTCTCATAAATAGCTTGCTTGAGATGTAGCAGTAGAAATACCCAATCACCTACCTCAAAATATTTTTCACTACGATGTTGATCTACATGTTGTTTCATTTGATTTTGCACCGAAGTGGCATTATCCTTTAAAATTTGGAGAACTTGTTGTTGATGCTCCATGTGATCTTTCACTGCTTGAACCCTTTTCTTCTTGATATGTCCTTCTATCTCTAGAGTTTGAGGACTGGTAATTTCTTCCAATCCTTTACAAGATATGGTCGGATTCATTTCTTGATGCTCGATGTGATCTTTCACTTCTTGAACATTTTTCTTCTTGATATTTCCTTCTATCTTGATAGTTTGAGGAGTGGTAATTTCGACCAATGAATTACAAGATATGGTTGGATTCATTTCTTCTTTCTCGATGTGATCTTTCACTTCTTGCACCTTTTTCTTCTTGATCTTGAGAGTTTGAGGAGTGGTAATTCTTGCCAATTCTTTACAAGATATGGTCTGATTCATTTCTTCTTTCTCTGGGGTGGGGTCCTGGTGTATATCTTCTTCTTTTGATGTTTCTTGATCCTTTTCTTCCTCCTCTTCATATTCTATGTAAAATAATTTCTTCTCAGCACACTTATGACCTTTAGTGCATTTGCTATCACAATTGTAACAAAGCCCTTTTTCTCTTTTTTCTTCCAATTGTTGTGGTCTAACCCTTGTAGGTTGTGGAAGGCTAGGAGAAACAACACTTCCATCTTTCTAGTTGTGAGGGGTATGCTTCCTAGTTTCCATAATTTTTCTTTCCAATATGTCACAAAGCCCTTTTACTCTTTCCAATTGTTGTGGTGTTGCTCTAAATAAGGTGTTGCTCTTTGTATCCTCATAATGTGCTATCATTTCCTCCGTGAAAATTGACCACGTAACAAGTTGTTTACGAGAACAAAGCCCTTCATACCATAAAAATTGATCTGGTTCTAAATATGAAGATGCAATACATACCTTTTGTAACAGTGGTACACTATGTAGATCAAAATATTGCTCCATCTAAAGTATCCAATTTACCGAATCCTTGCCATCAAACTTCCTCATCTTGCTTTTTCTTGATTTTAGGAGCTCGATCTTGAAACGACTGTAACTCTGTACTTTCGGATCTTTAAGTTCTGAAATTTCGACCTGTGGTAGCCCTCTTTGTTCTCTTTCCAATGCTGCCAGTCTAATCCAAATTGGATTTTCTAAGAAAGAGTTATGCACAATCTCCCAAGATGACCTGATTATAGACCTTTCCAGAAGAGCGAACTTGTATGAAGTGCCACATGTCACTGTTTCGACCTTTGGCTCTAAAAAATATCTACAAGAAGCTACAATCTGTCCTCTTTCTGTACCTTCTTATGAAATTTCAATCCGATGCTCAGAGAGAAAGTTATGACGATTTTCACCAGGTCACCTGTTTGGAATGTAATTCAGGAATCTGCAAAAAGAACAACTTCCTTAGATCATATCTCCGCAAATATAGCGCGAAAAGCTCTAAAATTTGGACCTAAGCTTCAGTGCGATCTCATATCAAATGGTTTTTTTTTTTAGCTTCTGAAACGTCACAGAAAAAAAGTTATAGGGAAAATGCCACGATGACCTGTTTGGAGAAGCTCAAGAAAAGATAGATCAACGCCTTAGAATTCAGCCTCTTCGAGGGGGAAACCTCCTTTACATTACACAAATGAACATTTCTTCCATGATACAAATGAAAAGACCTCCTTTCTATATATAGGAGTCCAAGGGGTCATAACATAATCAGAACCGACATAACAATAATAAGGTAAGGGCACAATAATAACAATAGTGGGCTTCTATGGGGCACAATAGTAACAATATGGGCACTACATGGGTACATCAATATAATAAGTGGGTTGTACTAATAACAATAAGGGGTTACACTAGTAGTATAGGGGCCTAACAAATATTGAGTTATCTGCAAATTGAACTAGGGGGAAAAATGGTAATGGTTGAAGTTGAGGTAGTTGACAGACCCCTTGACTACAACATTTCGCTACGAAGACCATGGGTTTATGCCATGGCTGCTGTGGTTTCAACATAATTTCATATGATTGCATTTCCTCATAAAGGTGGAATCACAGTTATCGACCAACTCGCCTTCTTCGCCTCTAGCTCACAGGTTACATGAAGCATTCCGTTGATACATGGACCCTTGCTATCTCTCCAAAACATTGGTGTAGGTCGCTTTAAAGACTCTTCCCTAATGGGTACTTTTTCACTACCTCCACCATCAAATTTGGTGGAAGTGGCAAAAGTGGAGACTTGCAATATGATATCTTCCACTTCATTTGACTTAAGGAAGATTACCAATAGTTTTGAAGTTGATAGTAATTTTGAAATCATGCCGCTAAGCCCTATTGAGCTAGCATAGCAATCAATCTTTTTGGCTTGCATGGCAAACCCAAATCCATTTTCATCAATTGTATGGGTAGATCGTTCATTAGAATTTGGTACTTCTTCCGATCCTTTTTCACGTATTTTTTTTACTGATGAAGGAATCATCCAATCAATGATGATGGAAGGAGAACCATGGGAGGATTATCATCATTGTTCCAGTCTTCCAGATCACATTGAAGATTATTCACATGAACTTAATCACCCTTCAGTTGTCGTTTTCCTTTCAAATTCAGTTTTCATAGATACAGTAGATTCCAAGCGAAACCTATCAAATATTGAAGAGACAATTTCTATCAATATTTCGACCAAACCTAACATTGTAGAAAACATTTATGTTGGCAAATCTTGTTCTCCATCAGAACTTGATATTTACTGTGCTCTCTTTTGTGAATTTCAAGATATATTTGCATGGTCATACGAGGAGATGCCAGGAATTGACTCTAGTATAGTTGAACATGAAATCAAAATGTATCCTGATGTCAAACCAGTATGACAGTGCCTCCGACATGTTCATCCAAAGAAGGTTGCTGCCATTAAGGTAGAAGTTGAAAAACTTTTGCATGTTGGTTTCATTTACCTTGTTCCTCTTAGTAACTGGGTTTCCAATATTGTTCCTATCATGAGAAAACAAGGGACAATACGAGTGTGCATCGATTATAGGGATGTAAATCAGGCTTGTCCAAAAGACAACTATCCCACTCCCTTTATGAACTAGATTATTGATGAATGTGCCGAATGTGAAATATTCTCATTTATGGATGGATTTTTTGGCTACAATAAAATCAATATCCACCTAGAGGACCAATCAAAAAATGCTTTTATTTTTCCATGGGGCATATTCGCCTATCGAAAACTCCCATTTGGTTTGAAGAACGAAGGGGTAACATTTCAGAGGGCAATGAATTATGCCTTCCATGACATCAAACATATTGTTCAACCTTACCTTAACGATTTACCTACTCATTCACGAAAGTGGACTGATCACAAGCAGCATTTGAGAGCTATATTTTTACGATGCCAACACTACAAAATATGACTCAATCCACACAAATATGTGTTTTGTGTTGGTTCTGGTCGTTTTCTTGGTTTCATAGTGTCTAAGGAGGGAATTTGACTTGATCCATTTAAGGTTCAGTCAATCCTTGATTTTCCTCCACCTTCAAATCTACTTCAGTTACAGAGACTCCAAGGGAAGGCTAACTTTCTAAGGAGGTTCATTCCCAATTATGTTGAATTAGCCAAAAGATTTACTCATTTATTGAAAAAGGGGATACCCTTCCATTGGGATCAGGTTGCACAAGCTTCCTTTGATGCTCTTAAAAATACCTTGATTAGAGTTTAATTAATGTATTCCCCAAATTATCAAAACGACTACTTCCTATATCTCGCCGCTACAGATACAACCATTGGCATGGTTTTAGTCTAAGAGGAAGATGGGATTGAACATCAGATATATTATTTTAACTGCAAACTCAATGATATAGAAAGTAAGTACTCTTATGTCGAGAAACTAGCTTTGGCAGTTGTTTAAGCTATATAGAGATTTCGCCACTATATCCTGCTCTAGAAGACCATTGTCATTTCAGATTGCAACCCTATGGCATATATTTTGTCATGTCAATTACTCAGGGGCAAGTACTCAAAATGGATAGTCATTTTGCAGGAGTTTGATTTGGAATTCATCAAGTCCAAATCAAATAAATCTCTAGTTTTCGCTGAGCTACTTTGTGACCTTCCCTCGACTTCTATCGATTCAACATCAGAACCATGAATTCTGGATGAGTCTCTGTTCCTGATTTCGTCATCTAACATGTGGTATGGAGATATATTGATTTATCTCTAGAACCAAACTTTCTAGCCAGATACCTCTCGCTTACAACAGCGACGTATCTGATACCAAGACAAATATTATCTAATCGTTGGTGACACTCTTTACCATCGTGGTATCAATACAATTTTACGAAGGTGCCTCACTCATGAGGAAGCTGAGAAAGTTTTGAATGATTTCCATTCAGGTGCTTGTGGTGGACACTTATCTGGTTATGCGACCGCGCAGAGAATTCTCCGTGCTGGTTACTTCTGGCCTAGTATATTCAAAGATTGCATAATTGTCATCAGAAGCTGTCACGCATGCCAGATCTATGACCATAAAGATAGATTACCACCTGCACCATTACATCATGTCATTGTTGTTGTACCATTAGCCAAATGGATCATTTACTTCATGACATGTAACCCCACCTCGGTCGAGGGGCATGGGTACATTATAGTCGTCGTTGACTATTTTACCAAATGGGCCGAGGCGATGCCAACATTAAACAACAGTGGAAAAATGGCTACTCTTTTCTTTTTCAACCACATGGTTGCCTAGTTCGGTGTACCGCATGCCATAGTTACAGATCATGAGTCGCATTTTCACAATCACATGATGAGTGGGTTAACTACCAAGTTAGGACTTTTGCATGATAGTTCTACTCTATATTACCCGCAAGCGAATGAACAAATTGAGGCCATCAACAAAGTCCTGAAACAAATGCTTCAAAGAATGATAGGGGTTCATAAACAAAACTAGCATTTAATCCTATACTCTTCCTTGTGGGCATATCAAACCTCGGTGAGAAATGCAACTGGATTCACACCCTTTCAATTGGTGTATGGTCTGGAGGAAATCTTGCTGATACAATGCGAAATTTCATCTCTCAAACTCGTGATTGACCTGTTACCCGACACTTCTGAAGAAGAAGTGTGTTTCTTGGAACTTATCCATCTGGATGAAACCCGTCATGAAGCCACATTGGCTAACAAAGCGCACAAGAAATGGATCAGGGCGCAATATGACAAAAATGTCAAGCCTCACATTTTATCAGAAGGAGACCTAGTCTTTCCTTACGATCAGGAAGTTAATAAACTTGGAGCAGGGAAATTTGAACCACTTTGGATGGGTCCTTATATTGTCAAGCGTGTTTTGGCAAAAGGAGCCTACAAATTGGTGGACTATGATGGAATTCCATTGTCACAGGCCCGAAATGGGCTGTATCTCAAACGTTACTATGCTTAATTGAGTGTAGTAAAAAATCATTGTATATACGCTTTAATTGCATGTGTGTGTGTTAATGTGTCTTTTAGAGTTTTTATGTGGTTAAGTAATCTGCTTTGCATTTTTTGCAGATGTTAGAACCTTTGGAACCATTTTTTGGTTATGCCAATGGTGCTAGTCATAGTACGCAGAACCTATCTTCTGCAGCATGGGCCATTTTCTCTCCAAGTGGCGAGTTAGTGAGTTTTTAAGGGATTTGTATCATTCGATCGACAAACAATATCGTTGAGTATAGTGCATTGATCGAAATTCTCTCTGATGCCATTTCACTTGGCACCCACCGAATCATCATTAGGCTGGATTCACAACTTGTTATACTACAACTAACAAACATTTATACTGTCCGAAATCCAAAAATTCTTCATATGTTCCTTAGATTTCATCTTTTGGAAAGGCATTTTGAGTACATTCAATATCAACATATTTCCAGAAGCTTTAACACATTCACCTACTCATTAGTAAACTATGTGTTAAATTGACATTTGTGACACATGTAAAAGTAAAACTTTCAATTCACATCATTAGTTCAATAGGATTGCATATAGCCATACATATAAAAACTATGAAAGTAAAATAGATAGATGTTTAAAAAAATTTTACAAAATTTGTGTCCAAGACATGTTTGGTCATCTGACCTAAAAACTCAAAATGCATTGAAAACCATCCTAAGTAGACCTAGTGATGCTCATGATAACAAGTCATAGCCTAAGCTATCATGCACAAGAGTCGCATCCAATGTCTTGGAACACCAATAGTATGGTGTTGCAACCTCATAGGTAACTCCTCAATCTGGACATCCAGAATACCAATGGTTAATCCCTCCACATGATCTTGCAACTCTACCAAGGTCTTGGCCAAATCCAAATCCTGGAGGACCACTCTCGCAATGTTTCTCCTCACTGGCCCGCCTACATCCTGTTGGTGCCTCATAGGTTGAAGAATACCCTGCAGGTATGTTCACTCTATGGACAGAGACAACCCCTCTAGCCTTAGTGTGGGTCTAGTCATAGCAAGACAAAGACAATAGCTAATTCCTTAAATAGTTATTATTGAAGAGGCCTACCTTATACCGGTGTTTGATGAAGTCTTCAACGCGTCACTTTAACTATCGCTTTCTTCTCCTTAATGAATGATTCACCTGAAACAACATATGAAAATGACAAAACACATAATAGAGCACAACAATGAACTATCTACTTATAGAGTCAAGGAACCATAAGCTATCAACATACATTTCATACATGATATAGGAAATAACCATTGATTGTATTAATATAAACAACAGTAAAGCTTACAACCATGCCTTGATGTCGCAAGCTTCCTTGAAGGGTCCAATTAGTATGTCTCCATAAGCATTCACTCTCAAAGGTCTCCCAAAAAGGCTGATGACTCTCTCTCACCCAAAAGCACAAGTATGAAAATAAGGCAATCACAACAAGCCTTCCTTCTTACAAAACCATTTCACACTATCAATCCACAACATGAATGTCTATTCTCATACCTCAAAAGCTATTGCTAGGCTACCATCGATCCAAACTATAAGCTATCAATCCAACAAACCAAGAACTAGCTAACTAAGAACTAGCTGATCATAGTCATGGAGGATGCTTTTATAAGAGAAGGAGCCTCCATAAATGAGGGGAGAGGAAGCTTATTTTCTGTTGAAAAAGCAACAAGATGATGGAGCTTAGTGAAAAGGAGTCGCCTTCACTAAGTGGGCCCGCAGGCTATTTTTGGCGCAAAGTCTATTTTTAGACTATGTCTATTTTTAGACATATGGATCATGGTCTATGAGTTGCAGGATGCTATTTGTGGATGATTGGTCATGTTGGTAAAAATAGATGGACTTCTATTTTTAGACATATGGGCGGTTTCTATTTTTAGACTGCAAGGCTAAAAATAGAACAGTCGAATATTATTAGGTCATAATAATATTTGGACTATAAACATTATCTTATCCTCTTGGAGCACTTTAGTTTGAGCTACAGATGTGGCACATGTAGCTGTCAGAAGGAAATACGCTTTTCTTGTGGGTCAGCTGAGCTATTGCATGATGGACTTCAGTTAGAACTCAAGTGGTTGAGTTTGGTGGAGTTGATTGAGGAGTTGATGGAGTTGTGTTCAGTTTGACTTGGTTAAACTAGTTGTATTTAGTCTAACTACAGAATACACTAGTGATGAGTGATGTGAATTAATTTTTAATTAATTCACTAATTATTAACTCATAAAGCAACTAAAGAATACATCAGTTAACTCAATGCATGGACATTTCAGTGGAGACAGGTGTTAGAGGTTGAGATTGCTATCAGTTGTGACTATAGTTGTGCACGAGATCTTGCACAATCAATGGATTGAGTATTGCCAATGAGGATTGCGTGGTTCATCCAAGGGAAATACGAGTTTGGATCAGCCATTCTCATCTATTCTCATGCAGGATTGCGCAGTGGAGGCAGGCAAGCAGCGGAGGAGATTTGAACCTGTGATTGATTCAGATCTGAGCTAGTTTGTGTGTAACAGGTGGAGATAGTACTGAGTACTTGTGAGGAGTATTGTACTATGTATTGTTACATGTTCTCAATCATTATAATATACAGATAGTGTGGGGTTTTCAGCTGTATGCTTTCCCCATATTACATATTGTGTTAATGTGCGCATGCACTTGATGTTTCATTGTTTTTAATTCCGCAAAATTGATGATCAACGTAGAGGAGGTTATGTATTATGCATGCATTCCGCAATAGTGTATAATCGGGATAATCTCTGTGAATAAGTGTCATATTATTCAAAATTTCTACATGGTATCAGAGCAGAGTTGATCATCAGATCTATTATTCAGAAAGTGTTTACATTTTATTTCTTCAGGCAGAGTCTGTAATCGGGCCAGGTAGCCTCTAGATTCATCCTTCTTTTGGAAGGTGAGATATCCGGTGAATGCCCATACAGTCAATATCTGTACGAGAAATACTTTGTTCTGAAAAATTTTAGATCAGAAGCGATTGAGTTTTGAGCTGGTGGAATTCGAATTTGCAGCAGTGTTTTTCTTGGTGTCAAAGTTGAAATGTCTTTCAACAAATTGCGATTGGAGTATGCTCTTGAGGGCAGCTCGAATTATATTGCATGGAAAGATAGGATGGAGGCGATGTTAGATGAAAATGGGCTGAAGGAGTTCATAGAGGCTGATGTCCCAAAGCCTACTGATGTTGCTCACGTTGAGGTTTGGCAAAAGAAGACAGAAAAGTGTCGAAGGATTCTGTTGGAGGGCGTGAAGGATCACATTGTGTCCAACCTGCATGGAAAGGCTTCTCCATACTTGATGTGGAAAGCATTGACAGATCTATTCCAAAGCAAGAGCGATTAGAGGAAGCTGGTGCTCAAGGATAAACTCAGAAACATTAATTGTGAGAAAGGAGACAATATGCCCAAGTATCTCACGAAATTCACTCAGTGCAGGGATGAGCTGGGAAGTGTGGGGGTGACTGTCGATGATGAGGACTTGGTGAGCTTGGCTCTCCTTGGTCTTTGGAAGAGTTGGAATTCCTATCAGGACTCTGTCAATGGTCGGGAGAAATTGCCAGGATGGGAGAGACTTTGGTCAGATCTTGTGCCGGAGGAGATCAGGCGGAATACCAGGGATGGATCTTCATCAAAGGCACCTGATGAAGAAAATTGCGCTTTGGCTGCCAAAGCAAAGAAGGGGCAGGAGAAGGTTTCTCTTTCCGAATCCAGTTCTTCCAATGATGGGAAGAAGGTTGAAAAATTGAAAGTGCGATGCTTTCATTGTCATGAGTTGGGCCATTATGCTACTAATTGCCCAAAGAAGAAATCCAAGAAGGGATCCGAGGAAGGATCTGAAGGTGAGGCACTTGCTTCACAGTTTGAGTTGGATTTCACACTCTTCGCATGCATGGTTACATCCATGGTGGGAAGTGGTTGGTTTCTTGACAGTGGAGCTTCTTTCCACATGACCGGTGACAAGAGTTTGTTCAATAATTTGGAGGAGAAAGATCTCCAGATACTCATAGCGATGGGTAATGATGAGAAGTATAGTGTCTCAGGTGTAGGCACGGATATTTTTTAGAGGGAGAATGGAGCTCACCTTACCTTGACCAATGTTAAGTATGTACCAGGACTGAACAGAAACTTGGTTTCGATCGCGATGCTGGAAGACAGAGGCTATGATGTAGTCTTTAGTAAGGGAAAGTTTTTCCTTAGACACATCATCACTAGACAGGTGAAGCAGATTGGTTCACGGGTCAAGAACCTGTATGCTCTTGAGGTTCAAGATGCATGCAAAGCCTTGAGCAGTGAGGAAACTAATGGAGACTTGGTGGTTGAGAGGGAGCGTATATTACCTCTAAACATGCAGAGCCAGAAGAAGTCTCAGACGATTGTGGAGGAGCCATGATTGGTGCAGCAGCTTCAGGAGGTTGTGGAGCAGCCACAACAAGGGAAGCTGAGAGGAGATCGAGTAGAGACATCTACTCATGCAGAGACCTCCAGTAGGGGGAAACTTCGAGCCAGGTGGGCTGAGGGATCACATGCAACCATACCTCTAGGTAGGAGGTGGGGCGATATAGAGTGATCGTCCCAAGGAGGAGGGGTAGGATCCTTGAGGTAGCTAACCTCTTGGATGAGACCTTGCTACGGGAGCCCCAATGTGGAGTAGCAGGAACTGACTGATTGGGTAGAGACAGATGCGGATGGAGCGGCAGAGAGAGCGACAGTGTAGGGAATCCCAGGACAACGCATAGCTAGCAGGCTGCAGCAATGCGAGAGGCACAAGTGTTTTTCATAGTGCTAGGTGGCAGAGAGAGGTGTGCAATGGTTTGAGATGCATGGAGATGTTGCAGTAGCATAGATGTCAGAGAGGGAGCACTTGTCAACAGCAGGTAGAGCTTCAGCATCAGAGTATGTTCCTAGCCCAACAGAGTGGTCAGTTGGGAGTGTTTTTGTTCTAAGTGTTGTTGGAGCAAGTGGACCCGGCAAATGTGTTGCATGAAGAACATTCCAGAGTTGCAGGATAGGGATTGCAAATAATCCATATCTTGTTGAGAGGGAGTGTTGAAAATGCAACAAGATGATGGAGCCTAGTGAAAAGGAGTCGCCTTCACTAAGTGGGCCCGCAGGCTATTTTTGCCGCAAAGTCTATTTTTAGACATATGGATCATGGTCTATGAGTTGCAGGATGCTATTTGTGGATGACTGGTCATGTTGGTAAAAATAGATAGACTTCTATTTTTAGACATATTGGCGGTTTCTATTTTTAGACTGCAAGGCTAAAAATAGAACAGTCGAATATTATTATCTCATAATAATATTTGGACTATAAACATTATCTTATCCTCTTGGAGCACTTTAGTTTGAGCTACGGATGTGGCACATGTAGCTGTCAAAAGGAAATACACTTTTCTTGTGGGTCAGTTGAGCTATTGCATGATGGACTTCAGTTAGAACTCAAGTGGTTGAGTTTGGTGGAGTTGATTGAGGAGTTGATGGAGTTGTGTTCAGTTTGACTTGGTTAAACTAGTTGTGTTTAGTCTAACTGCAGAATACACTAGTGATGAGTGATGTGAATTAATTGTTAATTAATTCACTAATTATTAACTCATAAAGCAACTAAAGAATACATCAGTTAACTCAGTGCATGGATAGTTCAGTGGAGACAGGTGTCAGAGGTTAAGATTGCTATCAGTTGTGACTATAGTTGTGCATGAGATCTTGCACAATCAATGGATTGAGTATTGCCAATGAGGATTGCGTGGTTCAGCCAAGGGAAATACGAGTTTGGATCAGCCATTATCATCTATTCTCATGCAGCATTGCACAGTGGAGGCAGGCAAGCAGCGGAGGAGACTTGAACCTGTGATTGATTCAGATCTGAGCTAGTTTGTGTGTAACAGGTGGAGATAGTACTGAGTACTTGTGAGGAGTATTGTACTATGTATTGTTACATGTTCTAATCATTATAATATACATATAGTGTGGGGTTTTCAGCTGTATGCTTTCCCCAGATTACATACTGTGTTAATGTGCGCATGCGATTAATGTTTCATTGTTTTTAATTCCACAAAATTGATGATCAACGTAGAGGAGGTTATGTATTATGCATGCATTCCGCAATAGTGTATAATCGGGATAATCTCTATGAATAAGTGTCATATTATTCAAAATTTCTACATTTTCAAGGGAGGTTACTCAAAAGGCAGAACCACCATCTCGAATGAGGAAAGGCGAACTTCTTTGACCCAAAAACCAGCTCCAGAACCACCCAGAAGTATTATGTTTGAACTGATTTTCCATATCTAGGTCGTTGCAGGTCAAACACTGAGACTCAGAGACAACATCACGAAGTGTTAGTTCATTTTGAGCTATCGTCACAGGCAGGATATTGTGACAATTTTGAAACATGGGTAAAAAGGGGTCAACTTCATGATTAATGAGCTTAGGCAATCTTCTTGAGTAATATGGAAGATTTGGACACATATTTTGGTATATGACAAAGAGCAAATGTCATTCAGGGACTGACTCTATCCAGGATCAGGGGACGCAGGGTTGGTGACAAAATACTGTGTAACAGATGCCCCCTAAAGCATGAAGGCCGAGAGAGTGGGAGGGGTGAAATGCTTTACAAAACCATAACTGAACCGAAACACCATCGCGAAGAACCTGCAGACGCAAGTACAACTAATATCTCTGATAGTGAAAGAAATACACGTAGTCGAGGTATGGGCGTAGCCATCCAAAAGACAAATAGAACTGGTCTGTGGTATGGACACAGCCATCTAGTTGAAAAGACCATATGAAAACATAGGTATGGTCGCAGCCATCCAATCAAAAGAGTCATGTATAAATAATCCACGCAACCTAGACTTGTGTAATCTGAGCCCAGGGTCTTGAATCCCGACCTGTCCATCGTACAATTTCTAATATGCGAATAAATGTGTTGAAGTCGAGCATATTGGAAAATCACTCGATTACCAGCCAATGATGTGAACCGTTAACAAGCACGAAGGAGACCACCAGTAATGTCAATGGTTCTCAAGGTACTGCTAGTATAATCCACAAAGTGTGAAGAATGATCTGGAGTTGAACACTTGTGAAATCACCCGATCGAAGACCAATAATGCAAGCCTGTCGTCGAGTGCGAAGAACTTTCCATTGAGGCATGCAAGCTCCAAAGTACTGGAAAAGAGTCTCTAGATCAACTTCCTAGATAATGAGTTGATGTCGATAGGAAGTGATCCATCGTAGGAGGGCCATAATATTTCCCACATCAATGACACGAGACAAAGGAACAAGACGAAGATGGATGAAATAGAGAATAAAGGACGATGTAAGGGTGCAAACTGCAGAAGAATTAAGCTCTTGAACATATCGGCAACATGACTCTAGAATCCACCAGCATTTTGGTACCAAGGGATCGAGGGTCATGTGGAGACAGTAAGGATCGAATGGAATGAGGAAAAATGAAGAACCCAAATCCCGGAAGGCCAATGACGAAGTGAGGATATCCCAAACCCAGCAAGAAGCAAAAAAGTGTTGATGTTCAAGAGCGATAAGTTGTCGTAGGTAATCAATAGAATATTTCCAAACTTCCCCCACCATTGTTGGCAAGTACCCCAATTATTTTTGAAACACAAGCTTGAAGGGGATAGCATATTCTTGCAATATAAGTTTGTCCTTCAGACAAATCCAACCCAGTGAAATTTTAACGAGCCCTAAGGAGGAGAATCTTGGGTCTCATCATGGCGACAAGTCCAATGTCGTCAAGGTTTAACGAGTCCAACATAGGTAAACCTCGGAGTCTTTTTCATATTTAGAGAGTTTGAAAAAGACACGGAAAAGAAAACTCCAGATGGGCCCTTTTCATAAGTTTGTGTCTCTCGAGCCTGAAAAAGGTAGAAAATGATACTTGAGAGAACTGCTTGACCATTTCAGACAAGGAGTACTTTTCATAAATAATGCCTCCAATCCAAAAAAATAAAAAACTTACTGGACACATGACGTTTCGCAACCATTAACAAGATCGAAATGACAAGGGCTGGGCAGTCTTTTAACGTTTCAAGAGTTATAAAAGAGCTTAAAGTTGACTTAGAAAGGACTTTTTGGTATTTATTGAGTATATAATTCATGAATCAATCATCACCAGTGTTTGAAATACCTATCGCTGCATAAGAAAACTCAAGCATAAGATCTGTCTCAAAAAAATTGGCAAATATAGATCAAAACCCTAATTCAAAACCCTAATGAAAACCCTAAGTTTTGAACAAAGGGTTATAAAAGGAACACTTTGGTAAAAAATCTATTTACTTGTGCTTTTACTATGGTAAAAAAAAACTTCCACCATTGCATACCTCGTGAAACTTGGCGATCGAATCTAGGAGGCTCAGGGATCCCTTTCTCATCACACTACTTCCAGGTAAATGCCATAACCTTTACTGTGTTTTTATTCCAAAATAGGATTCAATTTCATGTTTTGAACTGTGGTTTAGAGCGATTTTTTGGATTAAAAATCTGCCTCAATCATCACAAGTTTCCCTCTCGGGATTGCGATGATTGAGAAATTTACACTGTGCAAAAACAGGATCATCGCAAGAGATTGATGTACACCTATGATGACCCAAAAAAATTTACCCTGTGAAAATCGGCTCGTCACAACTGTTTTAAAAACAACTGCGACGAGTGCCGGAACCAAAAAGAATTCATTTATAAGCAGTTTTAAAGGATGAAAATGGATGGATGGCATTTGACAAAGGTATGTTTGCACATGCAGGGACAAGAAATGGATTTCATATGGCAAGAATGTACTCATGATAATGATGATGTGAAGGGAATGGCAAATCCTCAGTGTCTAAACATCCTGTGAAATTGTGGGTTGTTAAAATTCTTCCTGACACCACTTCTGAGAGCACAAATGGATCTCTTAGAGTATTTGATCCGAGCATGGAATCCGACAGAAGGAAAATTCATAATCCACAGGCAAGAAATTGAGTTTGATGCCACGGATATCTACTTTTTGACTGGGTTGTCAAGGAGAGGAGAGATGCCCCACATGGTGGGAACTCGGGTTACTGGAGACTCTTTGGACACACTTATTGCAAGAGTGTGCCCCCCAGGAGCACAGAAATCATCAACAAGTGGAAAGCTATAGATTGCCACTGTTAGTGATTTGTCACTATGGGTATTGTTGTTCAACATTACTAGAGCAGCTGGCTCCCAAGCCCAGCATGAGGTGACCAAGACTCAACTACAGTTAGCCCAAGACTATTTGAATCCTACCATGTTTAACTGGGTGGAGGCTGTGTCTCTCAATATGAAGAGACAACTGACCAAGTGCCATCGAGGTGAGATGAAACAGTTCAGCTATGGTTCAATCTTAGTACCGCTCATGCTGGAACGAGTACCAATCCTCCAGAGACAAGACATGATGGTGGGATGGACAGGACCACAACAGACACGAATTACTCGTTGGGCTCTCGTGATGCCACAAGGAGGCGGTGGCCAACCTGTATCATGGTGTCCAGAATTTTTTGAGTGGATGAACCATTAACAAGTTATAGTTGAGGATTGTTCGTACGCTGGGATGAACTTCAGGGGCAATCTGGACATGTTCCTTCATCCTGGTGAATAGTGGGACGAGAGAGGTAAGATACTCAGTTTGACCGACAAAGCTTTTGTAATTTTTTGGGTTTTTAAATATATATGTCCTAATTATTATGTTCAATCTTTGTAGATGTTGGACCTGAGAGACCCATAGGTCTATATCCTATTTCCCAAAGGGTTGATAGGGATATTGACTTACCACCTCCGGGTGGAGAGGCCGAGGACAAGATAGCCTATAACCTAGAGGGCTTAACTAAGGGAATCCCAGACTGTGCAAGATTCGAGGAGATTCCAAGGTAGTACCAGCAACATACCATGGGGGTTTTGAACAAGATGCATCAGCTGCTTAGACGCGTGGTCCGGGAAGTAGTCTGCTACAGAGAGCATAATGCATAGTAGACTTCTAGGTTTCTTTTTCTGCAGATTTTGAGAGACATGTGTCTCACAATGTAACTAAACACACATATATTTTTTGGACACACACACACACACACACACACACACACACACACACACACATATATATATATATATATATATATATAGATAGATAGATAGATATATATTTTGGGCGCCACGGTGCACAACGCATGACATATACCTATCTATGTTTTACTGTATCTACTTATTGTGTTTGAATGCTTGCTTATGATTTTTATAAATTACACAAATGTCTATCTAATACTTGGTTCGCTAATGCATCAGTTAATGTATTTAGTCTTCTAGGAATGTGTTGATATGTGATATAATCAAAATTCCTTTCCAGTAAGCGAACACGTAAATACAACCTTAAAATTTGAGGATTTCTGATGGAATAACGCCCGTTAAGTTGAAGAACAACAAGCTGGGAGTCTAGATTCACAATCAATGCGCGAATATTGAGGTCAATAGCCTCAGCCAGTAATTTGATGACGGTGCTATATTCAGCGACATTGTTTGTGGTACACCCTAGACAAACACCTTGAAGATCCACTAACTCACCATGAGGATCGTAGATAACCCATGCCGTGGAGGAAAGATTCTGGGTACTACGACATGCACCATCAGCGAAACCGATATAAGGTGCGACAAACATCTGCATAAGAAGTAAAAAGGACACAATAAGTGGAAAACGCTTACACACCAAGCCAAACATGTACAAAATGAAAAACACACTTATGTACACAGTAATGCACGAAAGACTCATGCATAGTATTTCTTAAGATAAAGCCCATTCCGGGGCTTATCTAAAGGGTTAACTTTGTAATCAATTAGCTCATAAGCCCCTTTTGCAACAATCATTTGATGATATAGGGTACATGCCACATGGGTTCGAATTTTCCTGCCCCAAGCTTGTCATTAACTTGATCATAGAGTAGGACTAAATCTCCCTCTACGAAGGAATGTGGGTTGACTATCTGATCAAAGTGAGTTTTGACTCTCTTCTTTCATGCTTCAATAACTAAAGAAGCAAGTCGACGAGTCTCATGAAGCCATTCTAGATAAAGAAGGCGTTCTTCCACCGGAGTAGTATTCGGGAGCAATTTGACAGCTAATTTGAGAGAAGGGATTTTACGTGCAATCGGGACTGTAGCTTCCAGACCATAAAAAAGTTGAAATGGTGTGAATCGGTCACATCTTTAACCGAGTTATGATAGGCCCATAGGGCGGAAAACAACATTAAATGCCAGTTGGACTTGTGCATTCCAATGGTACGCTGAAGCATCGTAACCAACGCCTTGTTTACGGCTTCAACTTGGCCGTTGGCCTGAGGGTAATAAGGAATTGAACTATTGTGACGCAAGCCTAACTGGGTTGTCAACTCAGTCATCATATAACCATGGAAATGAGAACCATGATCAGTGAATATAGCTTGAGGGACTCCGAACCGGGTAATCAAATGATTGAATAGGAATTGCGCAACTGTCTTACCGTTATTAGACAATGTAGGCATCACTTCAACCCATTTCGTAAAGTAATCGACAGCAATGATGATATACCCATGCCCCCCAGCTGAGCGAGGGTTACAGGTCATAAAATCAATGCCCCATTTAGCAAAAGGGCCTACGGTAATGATAGGATGCAAAAGGGAAGGTGGCACACGCATCTTCTACTGGTAAATTTGGCACGTGTGACAGGAACGGACAGCAAGAATGAAATACTTAAAAATGGAGGGCCAAAAGTAACCAGCACGAAGAATTTTTTGGGCAGTAGCATAACCAGACATATGACCGCCACATCCGCCAGAATGGAAGTCATTCAAGACTCCTTCAGCTTCCTCGAAATTCAGACAACGACAGAGAACTGAATCAATGCCAAGACATTATAAAGTGTCCCCAACAATAGGATAAGGCTGAGAAAGGTGAGAAATACGTCACCGAGCATCCTTAGACAAATCAGGATGGAAGGAAGATGTATGGAGGTAGACAATAATTTCACCATACCAGGGATCAAGGGTACTGATCAAGAAAAGTGTGTCGTCCGAAATGCGGTCCTCTATCCAAGAGGGAGTGGAAGCAGACGGTAACGAGCAAATCAACTCAGTGAAGACCAGTGACTTTTTAGACTTGGCAGTAGTAAACTCCAAATCAAACTCTTGAAGGATAACAATCCATTTTGAGTACTTGCCCCCAACAATTGACATGACAAAATGTAGGTCATCGGGTTGCAATCTAAAATCACGGTTGTTGTACACAACAAAATATAATGATGAAAGCATTGGATAGCTTGGACAGCTGCCAAGGTGAGCTTCTCAACATAAGAATAATGAGTCTCAGTGTTGAGAAGGTTGCGGCTAAGATAATAGATAACGTGCTCGGAACCATTGTCGTCGTCTTGAACCAAAACCATACCAATAGTACTATCAGCAGTAGCTAGATAAAGCGAATAGTCACGATGATAGTCGGGTGGATGCAATAAAGGAGCAAAAACAAGAAGTGTCTTGAGTTGCTTGAACAACCTTTGGGTGATGTCATCCCAAAAAAATGGAGTGTCACACTTAAGGAGGCGTGTGTAACTTTTAGCAATCTTGGCATAGTTAGGGATAAAACGACATAGAAAATTGGTTTTTCCATGTAAAATCTGCAACTGATGCAAAGAAGCAGGAGGCGGGAGATTCAGTATAGCTTCAACCTTGAGGGGATCAAGACAAATGCCCTCTTTAGAAACGAAAAACCCAAGGAGTCTGTCGGATTCGATGCAGAAGACACACTTATGTGGATTGAGATGAATATGGTAATGTCTACAGTGAAGAAAAATCTAGCGGAGGTGGTTGAGATGGTCAGAATGTTTAGCTGAATGATCCGAAAGATCATCTAGATACGGCTGAACAATGTGACGAATGTCATGAAAAGCATAGGACATTGCTCATTGGAAAGTGGCACTGGAATATTTCAGGCCGAAAGGGAGCTTTTTGTAAGAAAAAAATACCCCATGGGTAGATGAAGGCATTTTTGTGTTAATCGGCAGGCAAAATATTGATCTGGTTGTAACTAGAAAAGCCATCCATAAAAGAGAATATCTCACTCCCAACACAATCATCGATAAGCTAGACAATAAAGAGAGTAGGATAGTTATCTTTCAGACATGCATGATTGATGTCACGATAATCAACACAAACCCTAATAGTGCCCTACTTTTTGGTCACAGGGACAATGTTAGATACCCAGTCTGTCAGTGGGATAGGATAAATAAACCTTGCCTTGAGAAGTTTTTCAACTTCTCCTTTGATGGCTGCGACTTTTCTCAGGTGCACGGGGCGTAAACATTGTCAAACTAGCTTTGCACCAAGGTACGTAGGTATCTCGTGTACCACAATACTTGGATCAATACCAGGCATTTCTTCATATGACCAGGCGAACACATCACGAAACTCACAAAAAAGGTCGGTGTAAAGTTGGATCTCCTTAGGAGAACAAGTAACTCCAATGTGAATATTTTCAACAATCCCTAGTTTAACAGAGATGTCGATGGGCATGGTTTGTGTAATATTCCCCATATTTCCCTCAGAAAAACCTCATGAATCAGGATAGGTGTCTGAAGTGGTTGAGAAGGAATACAGGAAGCAAACTTACCTAGACAGGCAGTCATGGCCCCATGGCTTGGGAGAAATGAGGAATGATGGTGATGATCAAACCAAGGAGGATCCTCAAAAGACATAGTCTCAAGAATTGCTTCATCGGAAAGAAATATCTCTTGTAACAGATCTGGAGAAACAGGGTCGCCAAGCCAAGGGGATTGCACATATGTGTCGAGAGATCTGCTCAAAGGAGCAGAGTCAGAAGATGAAACCGAAGCTGAAATGATTTCAACATAGTTGAGCTCGGTAGGGCTCAACGGCATAACCTCACCCCATGAATCTACCTGATCGACAGGGGGAATCACCCAAGGATCAGGATTGATAGAAATCATATTAACAGAGGTGATATTGGGAGGTGGGAGTGAAAAAACACCCATAAGGGTAGGATCTTTAAAGAGTCCAGCACCCACACTCTCATAGGGAATACTGGTATGCTCCACAAACAGAACATTGCCATCCAAGGAAGAGGAAGCAAAGAAAGACAACTGATTGACCATGATGATTTTCCCCTGATGAGGAAAATGAAGTACACGAAATAATGACGAAGCCATGGAACGCATAGTGTACATCCAGCTTTGCCCTAACAAAAGGTTGTAAGTCAAATTAGTGTCAACAACTTCGACTTCAACCTCAACTGTCTTCCCTTCCAGGGTGATAGGCAAGCGCGGGAGAATACCAAATGGACGAGAATCTCTTCCATCAAAGGCTTCCAAAGTATTAGGAGATTGACTCAAAGACGAGGAGCCGATGGCCTTCCAACAAGCAATAGACATGATGCAAGTGGAGGTGCCCTCATCAATAACAGTATGATGAATATTCTTCAAGTTAATGATGACTTGAATGAGAAAAGTGATTTGATGAGGCAATCACGACACATGGTTCTCAAGATCGAATGTAATTAATTTCGAATCGGTCAGGTCAATGCCACCAATGGATGATAGCAGAGACTTCCGTTGGGGGGGACAACTCTGGAGAACTTCCAAAGCAGACATAGCCGAAGGAGCTTGGGCTAAGTCTTCAACAATACTATAGTGCTGCACGGCACGAGCATTGGGGTTATAGGAAGATTTTCGGAGAACTCCCTTAGTAGGAGGTCGAATGACAGACTCGGTGCTGGGTCGTTCAATATGAAGAGGGCTAGAACTAGATGAAGGAATGTTCGAAGGGACTTCAGGTTCCTTGCCGGCAGATGGAGGATATTCTTTCACTCGAGTACTCACATGAATAGGGATAGTCCCAGCCATAAAAACTTGGGAGCCAAAAGTGGAAGAGGACTGAGGTTGATCAACCACCATTTGAGTTTGCTGGGAGGGAAAAGGTTCTTTAAGTATAGCAGGAGTTCCTGGAGTCCCCTTAAGCAAATGATTAACTTCGGACTGTTTAGGACAATCTTTAGTGTAGTGATCCTCATCGCAGATAAGACAAGGATAATTAAGTTTGTGTTTAGATCCATCATCGACTGGAAGCTTAGGAGGATCTTGCTTTGGTGGATTGGCCTTATTTTTACCTTTCCCCTTCTTCTTACCTTTCAAAGTTTTATCTACCATGGTGAACTGAACAGCATTGAATTCGACGGTTTTTCCAATATTAGATGTGGACTGAGAAGCTTTTTCACTAGGAGTAGTAGGTTTTTGCTTCGCAAGAATCATGGAAGACTTTCGGGAAGATGAAGCAATGGAACCAATAACACCATTGATGGAAGGCATCGACGGAGCTTTAGAAGTTCCAGGTCACAGAGCATCAGGAAAGACATCATAAAGCATGCCAGATTGGGAATAAACCAAATCAAGATATTGAGCATGTGCGATAGCTTGCTCTTCAGTAACACATGCCCCCATAGCAATATCTCGAGCTATCAAACCAACAAAAGAGGTAGTAAACCAGTCAGTCAGAAGTTGATCAGGGATCCAGAACTTAATCAAACGATGTCGCCTTCTCCATTCATGAATATGATTGGAGATGTGAGTAGCTGTGTCCTATTTTAGAGAAGTAAGGAGATGTGTTCCCGTTTCATAACAAATCGGTAACTGAAAATGGGTAATAAATTCCATTGCAAGCAAATTGAAGTCTTGGAAAGTTCCACGGGTAAGCTCAATATACCATTTCGTAGCAGAACCAGTGAGAGTCCTTTGAAAAAGACGGAGGCGGATAGAATCATCAAGCCATGAGTTAGATGAGCACCAGAGGTGATAAGTCATAACATGCGCTTAGGGATCCTCTCCAGATTTACATCGAATTTAGGGCAATCATCGGGAATTTTGGTCGGAACTGGTGGCCAATACGGATTATGAAGGATGGGATCGTTCTTCAGCTTGGACACATCCAGCAGTGCCAAAGTTGCAAGATAAGGTAATTGAGGGTTAAAGGACATTATAGGCCTCTGATAACATCCAGAATTAGGGTTCCAACTAGATCCTTGTTGCCCCCATGGATTTTGTTCATAAGGGTTATAGTTGGGCGAGTTAATGCCATAACCTGGTTGTTGTCCTAGATTTTGACCGCCAGCAAACCATTGGTTACCAACTTGACCAACAGGGGCAGCATATGGCTGCTAAAAATTTTGATAAGGATTGACCTATGGTTGCTGATAATTTTGATACAGAGCACCCTAAGGTTTCCCTTAGGGTTGTTGAGGTACTTGGAGACCATATTGCGGCTGAGATCCAAACTGTGCCTGAGGCCCAGACTACATTTGATAAATAGGTTAGGCTTGAAATCCAACTTAATTTTGGAGACCAGGTTGAGCTTGGAGTCTAGCCTAAGTCTAGAAACTGGGTGGGGCTTAAGAACCAACTAGCATCTGAACACCCAGTTGACTGAGAGTTGGATTGATTTGACCGGACTAATGTCATTGTTGAAACTGGAGCTGACCCAACTGGCTAGAAGGTTGGCCTTGTTGGAACTAAGGTTGACATACTTGTCTAGGAGGATGAGCTTGCTGGGTGATAGGTTGACCTTGTTGAAACTGAAGTTGGCCCATTTGACTAGAGGGTTGACCTGGCTGGATGGCAAGTTGGCCTTGCTGGAATTAAGGTTGTCCTACTTGACCAGAGGGTTGACCTTGTTGGGCAACGGGTTGGCCTGGTTGAAACAAAGGTTGACCTAGCTGCCTAGAAGGCTAACCTTGCTGGGTAACAGGTTGGCCTGGTTGGAATTGAGGCTGACATGGTTGACCAGAAGGTTTCCCTAAATAAACAAAAGAGGCACCTGTGGAGACCATAGGTTGTCCCTGAAAGGGTTGTCCTAATAGGCCTGAAGGTTGCCCTTGAAACAGTTTCCCTTGCAAACCGAAAGGCTACCCTTGTAAAGGTTGGCCTTGTGGGCCATGATAAGTGGTGTGATTCCAGGCAACCGATAGCGGAATAGAAATTTCAATTGTGGGCTCTGGAGAGAGGGACCCAGTGTGATAAATATGAGCCCCTCGGGGATCATAATAGTGTAACGGGTTATGTGGATAGGAAGGTGGTTGGGAGCCCAGAGGGTTATGATTCGGGTTTTGAAGAGCAAACATGTATTTCTCATATGACCATCCTACTGGAATGGAACCGGAAGAAAGTGGTATATTACCCATAGGGTGAATGACTCCAAACACCAAGGATGAAGGACCACCATTAGCGAGTTCAAAAGAGGGCCCAGTAACAGTAGTAACCACCGAGGATGCAGTAACTACACTAATGGAAGGAGCTGTAGAGGCCACACAAACAATGGGCATTGACAAAACAGACGTGACTGATGTGACTTGAATCTAAGGTGTGCAATTCAAAGCCATAAAAGGCCCTAAAGTCGGGGTTGCAGTATGAGACCACACAAAGCTCTGATTTAGAGATGTGGAACCAATGATGTCAGACAAGGCACGATAGCGCAATGGTAATGACACACCAAGAGTAGTGTTAAAAGGGAAACCTTCTGGGGAAAAGGAAGTTCTCCGCTTGACACAAGGTTCTCTTTGCCGCTAACGGGACTCGTCTCATCCATGTCGGAAGAAGACATTGCAATCGAAACACCAGGAGGAGTAGATAGGAGGTCCTCATCTAAATACTCCCAGAGAGGATTCCAATTGATATCAAAAGGCTCCTCTCCTGGAGCTCGAGAGTCAAGAGGCTAAACACTTGGAACAATAGGAAGGGTACCACCAACAATCGATACCTCAGAAGAGACAGGAGATGTAGGGTCTTCATCGCTTGGTAAAGAGGACGGGATCGGTGAGTCTACTAGGATGGCCTAGCTCAAAAGGTCTAGGAGAAAAGATATAATCAATAAGGTTGCAAAAAATCTATTAAGATGTGATCACAATGCGGCCAAGATTAATAGGTAAAATGTTATCGTGACAAATAAATTTTATGACGCTGGAATGAAACTTTGCCTTTTCATGTTTAAAGAGTCGAGAAAAGGGGCTAAAGATGACTCTAGTCGCCTTCAAAGTTTAATGAGCTTGAAAGGACAAGTGCTCAGATGATCCTTTTACTTTTAAATAGTCAAAAACGAACAAAAGTAACTGCTCTGGAATTCTAGGCAAGAGGTTTACCAGACAAATCGTAAAACTGCATATACACCTTGGTAATAAAATGAAAGAGAAATGACCAAGGACTTTCCGTATGACAGTCAATCTTCCTGAATGTTGTGTTCGGTGCGTTACGACTCGTAAGGTGGTAGACTCGGCTTCCTATGGATAATAGGATGATAACCTAGTGGGGTCTCCCAATATATACGTGACAGTACAGGAAGCACAAATCCATACTAGCATCTATTACACCACAAAAGGAGGAATCACCCAACCTTAGTGAGAACAATAGGAACTAGGTGTTGGAAACAATATTGAGGAGGGGGGATGAATCAGTATTATCAAATCAATATAACTTTTTCATTTCCATAGTCTGAGTCATATATGCTGCTTCAGTTAAGAATACCCACGTATATTCAATAAACTTATGATTCAGTTAATTGATCTTCAATGAGTGCATTAGAACATTATCAACCATATTAACAGTAAACAGGTGCGGTAAAATAGAACAGATCATCACACATAAGCCACACACATGAACACCATGATATAAGGTGGAAACCCAATGTGGGAGAAAACCACCTACTCCAAGTCGTCTCAATCTTCTTCTTAATAAGAAAAATCCTTTTACAATATTTATGTACTGGTGCAGTCTTGTACCAGTACGCAGGCTTCTACCTGCCAAGAGCTACAACCCTCTCTCATTTTCCAGTCTCTCCTGGAAGGGAGCTACAACCCCCATAGTTCTTGTACTAGCCGATCCATTTACTAGTACACAGGTTGCTACCTGCTACAATGCTCCAATGTTTTCAACTGCTACTGAAAGGGAGCTGCCACCCCCTTAGCTCTTGTACTAGCTAAGATACTAGTACGTAGGCGCCGGCCTACAATCTTCTCTCCTCCGGGTACCACGTTTCATACATTTTCAGACTAGATACACTTGAAGCACAACACATAATCTGAAAGGCCACGTTTCATCCAATTTTCATACTAGACCCATAAATATCATTGAAGCACATAATCAATCAATCTTATGAATCACCCAATCACCAAATCAATACATATACAAGGATAATATGTGTGTTAGCAATCAGATCTAGTCCATCAGATCATATAAGGATAAGTCATAATCAATCAATCAATGACTTCTCAGAATTCTGTTATCAGAACACAGTACCAGTACCCAGACATCACTTCAGATCCCAGAATACTGCAATAATAAACAGGAGCAGCTAAATAGATTTCATGAAAGATCCGCAACTTCACCAATAGAAAACCTGCGTACATCCGCACCTTCTCCTACTGCTTGCCTGTGCACCTCCGCACCTGAGTCTACGGCTTGCCTGCGCACCCCTGCACCTGCTGCTGCAAACCGCTTGCGGACCTCCGCACCTGATCTGTGTCTGGACTGTGGTCCTCCACACCTGCAGTCGTGTTGCACCTGCAGTCCTACAAGTATAGATCAATTTTTCAGACTTTACTCATACCCAAGACTATCAGATCTACAGATCTGATCATGCGCCAAGGAGATCTCGACCCATCAGTAGATCTGCCTTATAAAGCTCAGGTTCCTTCTTTATTCAGATCTAGATCTGCACCATAACCCAATCACCGTATTCCAGATCTAGCACTTTATCAGATATTCAATTAATCAGAAGATGCCTTGCCAAATGATCTCCTTCCTCTTTTATAGCCTTAGGCCTTTCACAATACCACGGACCAAAAACCATAACAATTCAATACCATGGACCCAATACTTGGGATCAACACTTTTGGATGCAATACCACGGACCAAAACCATAGGATCAAAAACTGTCAAACTAATACCATGAACCAACCATGAAAGTGTGTGAACTTTTCTCTGCATGAAAGTGCGTGAACTTTTCTCTTCATGAAAGGAACTTTTCTCTGCATGAAAGTGCGTGAACTTTTCTCTACATGAAAGAAACTTTTCTCTGCATGAAAGTGCGTGAACTTTTCTCTACATGAAAGAAACTTTTCTCTGCATGAAAGTGTGTGAACTTTTCTCTACATGAAAGAAACTTTTCTCTGCATGAAAGTGCGTGAACTTGAAAATAACTTTGCTGCACTATAATTTATCATCTGTGTGATTTTCCATCAAGGACAAAACTTGTCTCATAATGCCAACAATCTCCCCCTTTGGACTTGATGGTAAAGCTAACTTTTCATACTGAGAACTGTCATCTAATTCCTTTGAGTTGTCTGGCATCCCATGCATTCTGTCACATCTGATATCTCTTCCGTAGATTCATCTAGATATATATAAGTGAGTTTATCTTCTACGAGTTGGTTGCCATCAAGTACAACACATGCATCATAATGCCAAAAATCTCCCCCTTTGGACTTGATGGCAACAATACCAAATCACTCTCCCCCTTTGACATCAAGGGCAAAGGGCGTACCAAGATATTCTCTTCCTTTGCTGTCCATACTCCCCCTGAGTGCCTGCTAAAATTTCTGAATGAGCTCCCCCTTTGTATATGCCAAGGTGTACAATCTGTCCATGCTCTCCCTAATTACATGATGAGTCTCTGCACTGTTGAAGTGTGCTATTCATGCTTCCCCTGTCTGTAAGCAAGGTCTGCAAAAAGATGTTATACAAGAACATGACTCTATACATCATAAGTGACCTTCCTAGCACCAAAAACTCATACATACATCCATCTCCCAACCTAGTGGGGATCATCCACCCAACCAAGTGAGGATACAAGAGTATAACATCATTCATCCCAAGCATAGTGGGGAAACCAACATAGGCCGTTACATGACCTTGATAGGACTAAAATATTTCATCATCCTTCTTATGCATAGAGGAGTTACAAATTACATTATGTGACCAGAAGAGATTTCATCAAATGACTACAATAGATAGAGACACACTATTACATCATGAGTCTTGATATGACCTTTACATGAGACCAAACATCTAGATAAGACCATGATAGACATCATACACAATGTATGATCTGCTCTATAAGCATCTGTCAACAACATTTAGACCATCAATCATGTTCTCCCTCTGCCTTTGTTCCACCTGAAACCAACAATAGTTGTGAACTAGAACCAAAAAGCTTCTAAGATAATGCCAACAATGCATCATTAGAAGTTTATCTACTCCCCCTGAACCAGTGCCGAATGGTCTCTGTCAGGCCCATATCAAAATATCTTCAACCAGAGCCTGTCCCTACCGATATCCATCAAACCTCCATATACGTGACTATCTCTGCACAAACCTGCATATATACGTGGATCCTCCTCAGGAAACACGCATACAACCATTTCCAGATCAGCAACCTATAAATGTCCTATGACAAGATATGTCTGCATATAGATATCAACTCATCATCATTAAAACATTCACATTATATCATATGTGTAAAACACCATAGCCATCTTATCATCACGATCATCCATGTATCATCACTTGGGAATATCTGCATCAATAAACATATGTAAGTATCAACCTATCAACATATAGGTAAGAACTCATCATCATCATGTCTCCAACACTGCAACTTTGAGTAATCATTCATGTATCCAGCACTATGTATCTTGAGCTCAAGATCATTTGTCAAGACTTCTTGATACCATCAACAGCAACAATCCTCATCCATATGAGCGCCAAGAGCTATCGAAATCCTGCATCATAACTATATTATATGATCTTTATGCGTATGATGACAGCAGTATATGAGTAACTCATCATCAAGTAAAGAAGATGTGTATTCAAGCTTTGTACTTATGAAGATCACCATGTAAACACCATATATGCATCATCAGAGAATCAATCCACAAATATGATCTGAACCTCAACTTTGTAACCCCAAGAATCATTTAGCCATATAAGCATCATCACCAAGGACTATTAACCATAATGCCAACAATGCATTATTAAAGGCATATGCTCCCCCTCAACTTGTGCCATCTGTTTACTGTTAGATCTGATCATGCATATATCAGCAATAAGCATCAAGACATCATCATCATCAAGTTAGGATCAAAACACTTCTAAACATCTTACGAGTATCAAGACATTTTCACACATCCTCGGCAGACTGTAACTATTAACCAATAGAGAAAATAATGGACTGAATCATATCAGACCCCTTTTCTGAGCCTGTTGTGCCTGTACATTGTGTTGTGCCACATTTTTCTGACTGTACTTTCTTTTTCTTCCATATCTTCAAGTGTGATGATGTTTTCTCCTTTTGGTGTGGTGCCCGTACCTTGTTCCTGCATTCCTTGGTTATATGTCCAAGCTTGTTGCATGCATAACATCTTACATGTTTCATATTCCTTCTGTAGCAATCAGCAGCTTTGGGACCAAACATATTGCAAGAAAAACAATATCCCTGAAAGTACCTGGAATGCGATGATCTTTCTGTGTGATGATCTTGAACCATTCTTCTTCTACATCTAGCTGCAACATGTCAAAGATTATGACATACATAACATTCAACATTATGAATTGGAGGAGTAAAAGATTTCCTTTGAAGAATTTCTTTCCTTGGCTGTTGATGGGGTTTTCTTCTCATCTCTTCGTTGTGCATTTCAGATTTCTCATTAGAGTTTCTTGCCTTTCCATGTGAGCTAGATTCACTTTCAGTGGATTCATAAAAACCAAGACCAGTTTTGATAGCAGGAGACCTTTGACTACTAAGAATATCATCCAAGATCTTAGTACTATCTTGAAATCGTAAAAGCTTATCCTTATCTTCTAATTTACCTTTCAAGATATTTACCTCAACCTGAAGTTGTTCTTCCTTTTCTAGACATTGCTTCTTCAAAATTTCTTCAGACTTTCTTCCTTCTTCTACTAGTTGTCTTAGTTTGAGAATCTCCTTTTCTTGTTCTTCATTCTGATCCTGCAGCATTTGATGAATTTTGAAGACACATTCCAGCTGAGCTTTTAAACTGATAACTTCGTTTTCCTGTTTTTCAATAGCTTGGAGTAGATCTTTATTCTACTTCTTTGTTTCTTCAAGTTCTTCCTTTAGTGAGAGGGTCGTAGCTTCAAGACTTTCATAATAACTGGATCTATCTCTGAGTTTCTTGATTGTTGTGTTCTTTTCATTGACTTCATTTCTTAGAGATGTTACTTCATCATGCAACTTTTGATATTTGTCCTTGAATAACTTCCTTACCTTGCTTCCTTCCTCTTGTTGAGCCTTTAGTCTGGTAGCAACTTCTTTGAAGGCACCATCCTTTATGTTCATTAGATCTTCTTGATCTCTAGTTTTGTCTGTCAGCCTTTTAAATTCTGCCTCTATTTGATATCCTTCTTGCTCACCCATAAGAGCACATTCAGTTGTTTCGTTATCACTTACATCACCTTCAAATGGATAGATAGTTGGAACATTAGAGGATAACAAATTCATACCTGATAGTTCATCTTCATTCTGAAATGATTCTGAATCTGATTCTGAATCTGAAGTGCTTCTGCATAATCCCCAATCGATTCTCCCACTGTCATAGTTCTTCTAAGATGTCTTCTTCTGCTTAGGTGCTTTCTTCTTAAGCTTCTTTCCCATTGTTCCACGGATCTCCTTCAAGCGATCAAGCTTCTACCAAAGGACCTGCTCTGATACCAATTGTTGGAAATAATACTGAGAGGGGGGGGTGAATCAGTATTATCAAATCAATATAACTTTTTCATTTCCATAGTCTGAGTCATATATGCTGCTTCAGTTAAGAATACCCACGTATATTCAGTAAACTTATGATTCAGTTAATTGATCTTCAATGAGTGCATTAGAACATTATCAACCATATTAACAGTAAACAGGTGCGGTAAAATAGAACAGATCATCACACATAAGCCACACACATGAACACCATGATATAAGGTGGAAACCCAATGTGGGAGAAAACCACCTGTTGCAACTCATCTCAATCTTCTTATTAATAAGAAAAATCCTTTTACAATATTTTTGTACTGGTGCAGTCTTGTACCAGTATGCAGGCTTCTACCTGCCGAGAGCTACAACCCTCTCTCGTTTTCCAGTCTCTCCTGGAAGGGAGCTACAACCCCCATATTTCTTGTACTAGCTGATCCATTTACTAGTATGCAGGCTGCTACCTGCTACAATGCTCCAATGTTTTCAACTGCTACTGAAAGGGAGCTGCCACCCCCTTAGCTCTTGTACTAGATAATATACTAGTACGTAAGCGCCGGCCTACAATATTCTCTCCTCTGGGTACCACGTTTCATACATTTTTAGACTGGATACACTTGAAGCACAACACATAATCTGAAAGGCCACGTTTCATCCAATTTTCATACTGGACCCATAAATATCATTGAAGCACATAATCAATCAATCTTATGAATCACCCAATCACCAGATCAATACATATACAAGGATAATATATGTGTTAGCAATCAGATCTAGTCCATCAAATCATATAAGGATAAGTCATAATCAATCAATTAATCACTTCTCAGAATGTTGTTATCAGAACACAGTACCAGTACCCAGACATCACTTCAGATCCCAGAATACTGCAATAATAAATAGGAGCAGCTAAATAGATTTCATGAAAGATCCGCAACTTCACCAATAGAACACCTGCATACATCCACACCTTCTCCTGCTGCTTGCCTGCGCACCTCCGCACCTGAGTCTACGGCTTGCCTGTGCACCTCCGCACCTACTACTGCAAATCACCTGTGGACCTCCGCACCTGATCTGTGTCTGGACTGTGGTCCTCCGCACCTGCAGCCGTGTCGCACCTGCGGTCCTACAAGTATAGATCAATTTTTCAAACTTTACTCATACCCCAGACTATCAGATCTACAGATCTGATCATGCACCAAGGAGATCTCGACCCATTAGTAGATCTGCCTTATAAAGCTCAGGTTCCTTCTTTATTCAGATCTAGATCTACACCATAGCCCAATCACCGTATTCCAGATCTGGCACTTTTTCAGATATTCAATTAATCAGAAGATGCCTTGCCAAATGATCTCCTTCCTCTTTTATAGCCTTAGGCATTTCACAATACCATGGACCAAAAACCATAACAATTCAATACCATGGACCCAATACTTGGGATCAACACTTTTGGATGCAATACCACAGACCAAAACCATAGGATCAAAAACTGTCAGACTAATACCATGAACCAACCATGAAAGTGCGTGAACTTTTCTCTGCATGAAAGTGCGTGAACTTTTCTCTTCATGAAAGGAACTTTTCTCTGCATGAAAGTGCGTGAACTTTTCTCTACATGAAAGAAACTTTTCTCTGCATGAAAGTGCGTGAACTTTTCTCTACATGAAAGAAACTTTTCTCTGCATGAAAGTGTGTGAACTTTTCTCTACATGAAAGAAACTTTTCTCTGCATGAAAGTGCGTGAACTTGAAAATAACTTTGCTGCACTATAATTTATCATCTGTGTGATTTGCCATCAAGGACAACACTTGTCTCATAATGCCAACAATCTCCCCCTTTGGACTTGATGGCAAAGCTAAATTTTCATACTGAGAACTGTCATCTAATTCCTTTGAGTTGTCCGGCATCCCATGCATTCTGTCACATCTGATATCTCTTCCGTAGATTCATCTAGATATATATATGTGAGTTGATCTTCTACGAGTTGGTTGCCATCAAGTACAACACATGCATCATAATGCCAACACTAGGTTTAACAATGTCGGAACACGTCTCTAGCCTAGACCTCTAGATATGTGAGTGTTAGGTTCCAATGCATTTTTAAGTTCATTCAATAGATTTTAACAGTTAATCTTGAATTAAGTCTCGATTTCAAGGCCTTATCGAATGTATCTTTAACACTCCTAGAATGCAACTAGATGAGCAAAAAACCATTCCTTTCGATGAACGACTACCTAAATGAGGGTAAGGAGTTCATTTCCAAGTGAACAAAGACAATAACAAGAAAATGCAAGAACAATAATGCAAGCAAGTAATCCAATCAATAGGAAACAAAAAGCATTGACTTCCACTTATCTCGCAACTACTATCATGAAAAATGAAAGATTTGAATTTCACTTTTCATTTCATAATCATAAAGAATCTACTAATGCAAACATGCTTTCATTTTCGTATACTATATGAGTGAAATTTTTTTTTACTTTTGGAATAAATAACAAACGAGCTAATGCGCAACTTGACTGATCAAAAGGAAAATGTAATCTATGCTTCAATAACGAATGGAAATCAAATCAACACAACAAGATAGTTTGATGACCAATCATTATGGATCAACCAGGAATATGGGCAAGTAGTAAGAGAACAGCTTCAAACAAGTCAATAAGACTGTTGTGGATGTAGTTCAAAAACTTGAAAGGACAAGCAACCCAAAACCAACGAATTCTTGATGGAACCCTAAAAGACCTAGGTCACACAGTCCAAAAAGCCAAATTTCATACAAATGGAACCAAGAAGGACATGCCTCAGTAAACACAATCAAAACAAGCTTAACAAGGTGAAAGAAATAGCAAAGGACAAGCTACACTGGTCTATTTAGGAGGCAGGGCTGTAAAAGTTAACCCTACAGGAATCGTCGCAGGCGCAACACTGACAACATGAGACGATCGCTAATCATCACAAGCACAACACGGGAAACTGAGCAACGTCGTCACAAGGGTACACCTGTTCTCAGTGACAGTCTGATTTTAGGAATCATCGCAGCTATATGACAGGATATCCACGATGTACAGTGACAGTATAGAGAACAGGAGAAATTCGTCGTAGCTGTTAGGAATTAAATAGCAACGATCTCAATAAAGAGGGAAAACAAGGAAAAACCAACAGAAAGACACCAGGCTAATCACTCAAACGGTGAGGGGGACTACCAGATCTACTCAAGTGATCCAAATCACTGATGGTTCAGTCCCAAAACAAAGAGACACTATGTGATTCAATTGACAACAACAAGAGCAATCACAAGAGACAACACACAAAAGGCTCCCCAGTGGAGTCGCCAACTTGTGATGCTGGTATCTTCCCTCTATGGATAGAGACAACCCCTCTAGCCCTAGAGTGGGTCTAGTCATAGCAAGATAAAAACAATAGCTAATTCCTTAAATATTTATTGTTGAAGAGGCCTACCTTATATGGTGTTTGATGAAGTCTTCGTCATGTCGCTTCAACTATCGCTTTCTTCTTCTTAATGAATGATTCACCTGAAACAACATATGAAAACGAAAAAACACATTAATAGAGCAAAACAATGAACTATCTACTTATAGGGTCAAGGAATCATAAGCTATCAACATACATTTCATACATGATATAGGAAATAACCATCGATTGTATTAATATAAACAACAGTAAAGCTTACAACCACGCCTTGATGTTGCAAGCTTCCTTGAAGGATCCGATCAGTATGTCTCCATAAGCATTCACTCTCAAAGGTCTCCCAGAAAGGCTGATGACTCTCTCTCACCCAAAATCACAAGTATGAAACTAAGGCAATCACAACAAGGCTTCCTTCTTACAAAACCATTTCATACTATCAATCCACAACATGAAAGGCTATTCTCATACCTCACAAGCTATTGCTAGGCTACCAGCAATCCAAACTGTAAGCTATCAATCCAACAAACCAAGAACTAGCTAATCATAGTCATGGAGGATGCTTTTATAAGAGGAGGAGCCTCCATAAATGAGGGGAGAGGAAGCTTATCTTCAAGGGAGGTTACTCAAAAAGCAGAACCACCATCTCAAATGAGGAGAGGTGAACTTCTTTGACCCAACAACCAGCACCAGAACCACCTAGAAGTATTCGGTTTGAACTAATTCACCATATCTGGGAAGTTACAGGTCAAACACTGAGACTCAGAGATGACATCGTGAGGTGTTAGTTCATTTTGAGTTATCGTCACAGGCAGGATATTGATGACCTGCTATGATTTTGAAACATGGGTAAAAAGGGGTCAACTTCAGGATTAATGAGCTTAGGCAATCTTCTTGAGTAATATGAAAGATTAGGACACATATTTTGGTATATGACAAAAGCAGATGTCATTTAGGGATTGACTCTATCCAGGATTAGGGGATGCAGGGTTGGTGACAAAATATTGTGTAACAATAGCCTGAGCTATCATGCGCAAGATTCGCATCCAATGGCCTGGAAAACCAATAGTATGGTGATGCAGCCTCATAGGTAACTCCTCGATCTAGACATCAGGAATACCAAGGGTTAATCCCTCCACATGATCCTGCAACTCTGCCAAGGTCTTGGCCAAATCCAAATCCCGGATGACCGCTCTCCCAATGTTTCTCCTCACTGGCCCACCTACATCCTTTTGGTACCTCATAGGTCGAAAAATAACCACATCTGCATGCATGAGAATGATTTTAGTTTAGTCTTGGAACATCAAAACACAAAAACATGTAGAAACTGAAAAATAAAAATAAAATAAAAAACATTTTGGCCAAAAATTTACCTATAGCACCCCATTGAGTGCCAATTGGTAAAATCAAATCTGGATCTCCACGAAAATCCATCCCTGAGTATGGATGCTCCTCGACAACAATGTGTTGTTGATCGAGCCAACTGAAGAATTCAATGGAAAAAATGATTGTTGACTAACCCACATGTCTAGCCATCAATTCAACCCACCTCTGCATCTATGGATCTCTAGGACCAGTTACACCCATTACATGTTGTGGTTGCATCAATGGAATTCTTTCTAAGGAAAAAGTGATTAACATCAAGCTAAAATTCTTCGTCTTACCACTTTTTACCTTTGTCAATTGTTCTTTCAGTGAAGAAAGCACGACCTCACACCAGTTGAATACTTTTGGCTCAAGACACTCTAGTGCATACTGCATATATGATTTGTTTGCCAGATGAAGTGTCACACTTCCAGCCAACTTTGCGATAATGAAAAGGATAGTTCTCAAAGGAAAATCACTTACATCCCTGATGTTTATTTTCTCATCCTAGCTAGACTGTGTACCTGGCCGACAAAACTGTCAAATATAATCTCTCACCGATTCACCTCCACGAGAAAATCCTGAAAGTGAGATGGGGGCACCTCACCTCGATAGTCTGGTAAGAAAGTAAACATCATCGATCACAATAGGGACCACTTTGTCCCCTATGTGAAAAGCCTGATCTGTCGGATCCCATGCATGAACAAGGAACTGCAATAGTTCTATTTGTTGCCTCATTCCGGACAACCTGAAGTATTTGAGCAACCCACAATTTTATAGGGCCTCCACTATACCCCGATTATTTAGGGCCATCATGTCTTATTCTTCATGCTCTCTTTCTCGCCAAGTAATAGTCATTCTGATTTGATGAAAGCTTGCAATCAAACCATAAGCTTAATTAGGATCCTTTCCATGCAAAAAACAAGACAAATTTTGGATAAAACAGGTGAAACAAGTTTGGGAAACTCACCTAGCGCAGCCCAGGCAAGGAGACAATGTGTTGCAAAGCAAGCAACCTTCTATCTAGGTGCTCTTCAATGCAGTTTTTGACATGCAATCTTGCGCTGATCCCAGGGCGAAAAAATATAACCCCAAAGGCCCCAAAATACCCTAAAACTTGCATGAAATAGTAAAAGAATGACATTAAAAGAAAGAGGAGGGGTAGATCTGCTCCCTGGTCCAAACGGCATGAGAAATGGTCCACAAAATCTCTTGTAATCAGCTGTTGAAGTTCGATGTAAAAATCTAGCCCATAGCACAAAACTGAATGGTAAATATCAAATGGTAAGAATAACATGGTAAAAACTTGTTTTATGTTTATTTCATGTTCATTAGTCGAATAAACTTTAGTATTTACCTATTTTTACTCATGAAACAGGTATGTTTAATCCATTTGGTGGTGTTTTGAGCAGGTTTTATGACTGACATATAGAAATTGACGTGCTCGATTGTAAATTGCATATTTGACCATAGAGCATACTTTTATCTCTTTTTCAAGCTCTGATAAACATCGAAAAATGAACCCCCTTGGAGTCCTCTTTAAGCTCTTTTCAGACTCTCTAAATATGAAAATATTGTGGAGTGCTTGTCCTTTTCAGCTCGTTAACGGATTGGAAACGACATCTACTCAGTATAAGTTTAACCCTTTTTCGGGCTTGAGAGACAAATCTACAAAAAATAACTTGTGGATTTTTCTAACCATCCCTTTTCAAACTCTCTAAACATGAAAAGGATCGAGTTATCTTTATCGTTAAACCCGTTAAAACATCAAATAGCAACAAACTTGTCCATCATGACAAGACCAAGTTTCACCTTTACTAGACTCGTTAAAACATCACATAGCAATGGATTCACCCGAAGGGTGGAATTATACAACAAGCATATGTTATCCTCCTCAAGCTTGATAAAAATAATGAGGTACTGGTCAGAAATGACTGGGGAAAATGGAAAAAGGGGTAAACTACTTTTGGTAGCAGGTCACTCTTGAACATGACACTTTCACTTCATCACCGTGACTATTTGGGTTGGGTTATCATACCATTGGTCTTTCATACCATCCATCACTTTGTTTTGGGTAAATGCTACCAATTCATTTCAGTGTCGCCGACATGTTCAAGAGAAGTCATTCAGTTAAAATTCATCCTTTGCAATACCATAAACCTTCATTTTCATGACCGCCATTCTTGAACCTTGTGTCGTCAGTCACATTCTATCTCCAAAAATCATTACACTCATTTCGTGTCATTGATGTGGAATACATCAAGACCCTCTTGCGACGAGTCACTTCTTGTCGACATCAACTCATTATCTAAGAAGTTGACTTAGAAACACCCTTCTAGTACCTTAAGGCTTGCATACATCAATGGCAAGTTTCTCGCTTCCGGCGATAGGTTGACATCAATAGCCTTCGACCGAAAGACTTTGTATGGTGTTCAACATCAAAACATCTATTCACACCATGAAGAATGTACTACAGTAGATCACAAACTCATGTTTGACTTTAGATCACATATTCACATGGTTAGACTCGTACTTGAGTGAACGATTGAACAAGATAAAAGACCCTAGATATAGTTTCATCCATCCGGGCTGTGATTTCAGGAAATGTACCAAATCATCCATACAATGGCTTTACATTGATGGTCATTCTGATCATGGGTCTATATTTGTAGACGACTATCTATGTACTTGTAATGAAAGTTTATATGCTGAGCATGGGTATGCCTCCCCTCAAAAACTCATGAGAAAAAATAAAAATATCATGATATTATGTATTGTAATCGATGCAGGTCACCAACCACTTCGGAACCTCCTCATCACATCATAAAGCATTTCACTCGACATTACATTTTCGACTTCATGCTTTAGGGGGCAGCTGTTACATATCCATTTGGGCACATCACTCCCATCATCCAGATCAGTGTTTTAGGGTTCATCAAACCCTAATTTCAGTTGCTACATGCCCTAAACAAGTCAACCTTTTGAATTCCTCCTTCCCAAATAGTTTCATGGCCTAAAGACATCCTGAAATGACCTCTAGAGGGACTATCTTAGTTAGGCCCATGCAAAGGTGCAATGTAGAGTAGTTAAGTCCATGCCAGGGTGCTCTGTAAAACACTTAGGCCCTCTTTAACTTGCGTTGGGCGACTTTGAGCGAAATTCACATAGGGTTTGGGGAATATTCTTATATTCTTGAGACTTCTAGAAGATTCCCACACTTATCATCTCCTATGAGCTCGAAAATGGATGAGGAATGAGTTAAGATACATCCTATCCTCTCATCCCTCCCTCCATGGAACTAATTCTAAGTATGGAAGGCCATTCAATACCCTCATTGATGACAAAACCTCCTCCATATTCCTATAAATTGAGCACTCATCTAAGTGATCAAGGGGCTAGACTTTGATAATTGTAAGGAGATAATGTTATTTTGAGAATTGATACTATTGTAAGTGTCGTTATGTTGCCGGATCGTCATGCTTCTAATGTGATGTGGATGGAACCAAAGCTGGAGGAGTGACTTCAAATCAAGCTTCATGGTTGTAATTCTTCCTTCTATTCAATAAAGTATTTTCACCTTTTTCCATATGCTTATCTTGATATGTGATGCTAATATGTGTGAATGTATCTGATTCCATTTACTTGTAATCAATAGATATTTTGCTTTGATTGGTTCTTTGTCATTTGTTGATGTTTACAGGTACTTCTCAAGCATGTTAAGTAGAGGAAGGAGCGAAAGGACCGATACAAAGGAGGTAAGAGGAAAGCGATAGTACAAGTAGGTCCTCTCATTCTCTTTGTCTTATCTATTGTTTATAGGAAAAGGTTAAAGTGCTTTAAGCTATTGTTCTAGATATAGCTACTGTCTAGGGAATTAGTATTTATCCATAGATACCAAATTCCTCATCACAATAGGCATACCATTCAACTCGAATGCACAAGCTCTTACCTAGTGATATACTCTCTTCTTTGTACAGTAGCCAACTACACTAACCAGGATTTTGCACGCACTTCTTTATTAAAACCACATGTATCCACCAGGTCAGGACTAACATAACTCTAATTAGATCTAGGTTCAATCAAAATGGAAACAGCTTAATCACAAAGCTTACCATCCATCTCGATAACAATTGCCTGGTGCTCTACCTACTTATTATCTAGTGTTGCATAAATCCATGGAATGTTCTTCCCAACATTCCCAACTGTCTGTGCTTCCTATGCATTGTAAATCTAAGGTCTACCACCTTGATTCTGTAGACAATCCCTCTTAAGCTTCTCCTTACCACATGTCCAACACTGCAACAGTCTTGTACCATCACCTTTACTCTGCTACTCTCCATGTTGTGACCCATTAAAATTCTTGTAAGGTGCAACATTTTCTTTCTCACCTGCATCCTAAGGCCTTGTTCTTTCCAATTTCCATTTAGCTTGATCTTTGTCTTTCCCTTTCTGACCTTGTTGAGATTTTGTCTTATGCTTTGACTTCTCATAAAAATACTTCAATTTACCAATAACTACCTCAAGTGATTGAGGCTCATCATACTCAATCCAATCTCTAAATGCTAATAGAAATCCACTGACAAATCTATGAACTTTGTCCTTCTCATCTTTAAGGCATGGAACATACCTCAATAACTCCAAGAACTTAGTCATGTACTCCTCATAAGTCATATGGCCTTCATATTCTCTTTGTATTCATGCAACTCAAAGAATTTCTTCATCCCAAGTAGCCATGCTTTTGCATCCTTTGGTTTCTTCAAATATCCATCAAAGGTAGGTGGCTATGATTTCTTGAACTCATTTGGAAAATATCCCCTATCACTCCTCCTGTGAGGATGATAACAATGATGATCATAGTGCGTGTTAGAACTAGAACTAGAATAGAACCTGTGTCCATCACCTCTCATATCTGGAGTATCCAAGAGACTGCCATCTCAGATCTTGTTATCCCTATCCGACCTATGCCCACCATGAGACCTACTGCCATATGCCCCATTAGTTATTTCCTCCTGCCCATGGTTGTGTTAAATTTTCATAGGGAAACATTGTTCTTTGCTTTGATAATTGCATTTCATCATTAATACATTAATTTCACCCCATATCATCATTACATTATTCATATTTATACCATTGTACATAAGCACATGCAATTATACAGAAAGAAACAACATCATCATCATCATCATCAATGCAGTGGAACATAAAAGGAACAATAGAATAAATCATGCACACATATAGAGACACCAGGATTGGTCCGAGACCAGGGAAAAACCCACTATGGGGAAAACCCTTGTAAATCTTCTTCTTAGATCGTCATCAAATGATGCAACAAAAGAGATTACAATGATCTATAACTTTATATATCTAGAAAAACAATAATGATATCTATGAGAGAATAATTTCAACAAAATCACATAAAACATTATTCGTCGACGCGTTTCAAACCAACTAGTGTGGTTCATCATCAGGACAAGTTGAAGATCCAATCTGAGCGACCAGTTAAATAGGGACATCAGGCCATTCCAACAACGATATTTTTCGAGTAACGGATAAGAAAGACCTCTAACAACTAGTTTGACCTAGGTCCAAGGTTGTTAAATTTTTATTTTATTTTATTTTATTTTTATTATTATCATTATTATTATTATTATTATTATTATTTATTAATTTATTATTTATTATTATTATTATTATTATTATTATTATTATTATTATTATTTATTAATTTATTATTTATTATTATTATTATTATTATTATTATTATTATGATTATGATTATTATTTATTAATTTTATTATTATTATTATTATTATTAAATTAATTTTATGTTCCTATAAATAATAGGGGAAATTACCATTAAGAATAAAATATTAATGGTAAATCCCATATTATAAAAGACCATTGTCGTATATAGATATTAATAATATTATTATTAAATACTTATTATTATTATTATTATTATTATTTAATGGCCTAGTGTAAAATTTTATAGTAATATTATTATTATTCTTAACTACAAACTTATAATACTTAGCTAATATTACTAACTTATAGTGATTAATCCTATTCAACGACTAATATTATTATTAGTGTTATATCTTTGTATTATTATAATTGCTAATGATAATAGAGATAAAGTTATAACAATTTTCTATAAGGCTAATTATTCTTTTTTAGAAGTGACTTAATGTTAAAAAGATATTAATAAGATAATTGGCGTAGGGTGAAAAATTCTTTAATTTTATTATAATTAGTAATTATAAATTTTTATTTTATTTTATTTTACCTTATTATTATCATTATTATTATTATTATTATTATTATTATTATTATTATTATTATTTTTAAATTAATTTTATGTTCCTATAAATAATAGGGGAAATTACCATTAAGAATAAAATATTAATGGTAAATCCCATATTATAAAAGACCGTTGCCGTATATAGATATTAATAATATTATTATTAAATACATATTATTATTATTATTATTATTATTTAATGGCCTAGTGTAAAATTTTATAGTAATATTATTATTATTCTTAACTACAAACTTATAATACTTAGCTAATATTACTAACTTATAGTCCGATTAATCCTATTCAACGACTAATATTATTATTAGTGTTATATCTTTGTATTATTATAATTGTTAATGATAATAGAGATAAAGTTATAATAATTTTCTATAAGGCTAATTATTCTTTTTTAGAAGTGACTTAATGTTAAAAAGATATTAATAAGATAATTGGCCTAGGGTGAAAAATTCTTTAATTTTATTATAATTAGTAATTAAAGAATTTTTCACCCTAGGCCAATTATCTTATTAATATTTTTTTAACATTAAGTCACTTCTAAAAAAGAATAATTAACCTTATAGAAAATTGTTATAACTTTATCTCTATTATCATTAACAATTATAATAATACAAAGATATAACACTAATAATAATATTAGTCTTTGAATAGGATTAATCGGACTATAAGTTAGTAATATTAGCTAAGTATTATAAGTTTGTAGTTAATAATAATAATAATATTACTATAAAATTTTACACTAGGCCATTAAATAATAATAATAATAATAATATGTATTTAATAATATTATTATTAATATCTATATACGACAACAGTCTTTTATATGGGATTTACCATTAATATTTTATTCTTAATGGTAATTTCCCCTATTATTTATAGGAACATAAAATTAATTTTAAAAATAATAATAATAATAATAATAATAGTAATAAATAAATAAATAATAATAAAAATAATAAAAATAATAAAAATTTAACAACCTTGGACCTGGGTCAAACTCACTGTTAGAGGTCTTGCTTATCCGTTATTCAAAAAATATAGCTGTTGGAATGGCCTACTATCCCTATTTAACTGGTCGCTCAGATTGGATCTTCAACTTGTCCTGATGATGAACCACACTAGTTGGTTCAAAACGCGTCGACGAATAATGTTTTATCTATGGATCAAAGAAGTCTAAATTCTATAATAATGATATCTATGAAACATATCTAATCATGCTAAGAATTAAAACCATCATACTGATGGTTGTAATGTGTTGTCACAAACTAATGTCAACTATTATATATTGTTGTCACTGTGCCAAACACTGCTGAACACTGTTGTCACTGAGCGAAAACTTCATAATACTGAAATCTCATCTTTGAGTCTCGAACGCAGGGAAGAGGAATTGTGTGAGCAACTATAGCATCTTTGGACACTCTCTGAGAACTATGTTCCAACGACTGTGGCAGCCTGAATGCTCCCAAAACATTTAGTGCATGTTTCTAGGGACCAACTCATCATATCTACACAAAAACCCTTGGTCGATGTTATAGTGTTTTCTTCTCAAAGGTGTACGAAAATAAATCACCTAAGACTGTGGATGACAAACAATCTCAACAATATAAATGGCTGCTAAACATTCTAGATCTGCAGCAATTGATAGAAACAAAACTAGCCAAAGTCCTGATCTATGCCACAATCATAGTTAAACAGCAAAATGAAACAATAATAACTTCAATAATCCAATGGAAACCAGATATATAGAGAATAGATTTTATTATAACACCTGTGAAGGGAACAAATAAATGTTACCATTCCCCCTCTATGGGATGGGTTCTTGGCTATCCTCAAAAGTCTTCATCTTGTGTAGACTCTCTCTCCTCTATAATGTGTAAATGCAGCAAATAAAATGTTTGAGCTCAATGGGAACTCAAATGGAAGAAAAATGGTGTGTGATAGTGATAATAATCAGAGTTACAACAGTGCATGCAACAATGAAAATAAGCAAAAGTGAATAATGAATGGAAAGCCCTTCTATTTATAATAAAATATTGAGTTATCCTCAAATAATGAGCAGTAATAAAATATTATTAACCCCATTCTTGGAATAACCACTTGGAATATTTTATTATATTTGGTTAGGAGGGAAAAAGTATTTAAACTTTTATTCATAAATAATAAATAAATAAATGATTTATTTATCCTCTCAAGAAATTGGTTAAGGAATAATAAACAAATAATGATTTATTTAATTATTCATAAGGGATTTAATCGAACTTGACAAGGAATAATAATTAATTAGTGATTAATTAATTATTCCTAGAAGATAATTAAATAAATAATGATTTATTTAATTAGTATTCATGGCTTTAATTATAAATTAAAAAGTAAATGTGGTTTATTAAGTAATTTCTCACATTGAAAGCAATTTTACTATGGTAAAATTGGCCTTACATAGTGTACTTCGATCCATCTCGTAAATTAGGCTAGATGATCAATTTTTTGGTGATAACAGATTGACCCCCAGCGTACGAGTGTTAGGAGAAAAACGTATGACTGAAGTACGTTGTAAAGACACAATCACTAGACAACAAAGTGGAGTCACAGAGAGAGAGAGAGACCAATAGAGTTGAAGTGAAAGAGGATAGGGATAGAGGGGGCGAGACCAATGCAAGTCTCCTTTTATGTTGTGCTAACGGATCTCAGTGAGGTAGGGGAGGCATACCTATAAGCATTGAGATAACTTAGTACAAAAATAATGATGCACCCAGAAACATAAAACTGAGCAATGAAGTACATGCTGAATGGTACATGACACACTGGCATAATTGAGCCAGAAAATAATACAATATGTCCCATATACATAATGCACCTAGAAAAACATGAGCCAGGACTAAATACAATAATATCTTAGTACATGAGATACAATGGCCCTTCCCTAAAAAATGGGTGGGAGGGAGGGTAGAACAACCGAATAATCCTTCTTGAACAAGGAAGGGCTCTACAAAACTAAATGGATCATCTAAAGGAGACGTGCATGCTATGAACACTGCGATCGGCAGGAACCAAACCCATCAAATCTGCAGAACTGCATCTGAATTCGTAGAATAATATGAAGGAATTCGGGCATGTGGGGGGCTACCTAAAGGGCCACCCCTTCATGGAGTCTGAAACATCTCACACACACCTCGGAATCACTAGTACAATCTGCTGCATCACTAGACCATTAAGTGTATGAATCAGGAGCATGAAACAACCAAGTCAAAGGGAAATAATGAGTCCCTTTTCTTGATTCGAGGCACCAAACAAGAATGGAAGCTGGAATCAAGGTACACCACCCTCTAGGCCATTCTTCTGGAATAAATGAACTGATGTCGATAGAATAGGGCCCGCGATAGGCGAGGAAATGAGGATCCTCAACTAAGGCACAAGGGAAAATAGTAATGTGACTGATGGAATGACACCAAGGACAATGGAAAATGTGGGACTGAGGGACAAACAGATGACTTCCCTTGTCAGAGCATAAAGTGCATGGTTGATGCGGCAGTGATTGACTCAACTCTGGAGGGGATGGGGGACAATATGACTAGAGGCCAAAATGGGAGACACAGTATGAACAGTATGAAAAGATGGATGTAATATTATGACATGATATAATGGGATGTGAAACTGACTCCATGGATGCAAGGGTGACTTATCGCGGATGCTCTAAACAAGGGTGACTCGATGACGCTGCCACACAGAGTAGACCATGAAAGCACGAGTAAATGATGGCTACTCATGACGAAAATTGACACGTGAGATGAAGAGCACCAAGGGAAGGTGGTCCACAAAGTACAAGTGTCACATATGAAGAAATGTGATTTTGAGAGGTGACGAAGTGACCCTTCTTGGAAAAATGGTTTCCAGTTGAAGTGTCAAATCATCAAAAACTGAGAAAGACCCATTACAGTACTTAATGAGAGATTTCTAACAGTGTCGATGGTTCATCAAACTGAGCTATGGTTTGGTCGCAATGTGCAATAGAAAAACTGTGGGTTTTCTTATAAAAGGGTGTTTTCCTTCCAATTTGAGAGGAGGAGAAGGTCCTAAATGTTGTGGAGATCGTAGTGGAAAAACCGACTGTTAGAATCAGGATCTACGACTTTCAAGTAGGTGGTCTTACTCATCTCTTCAATTTCAGTGGTTTATTTCCTGATTTTTGGCACTTTATAGCTCCCGGGGAGACCCCTGCTCCTCTTCACAGCTGCATCACACTTTTCGGGCCCAAAAGTGTGATCTAGCTCATAGGAAATAGGCAAAAACCTGTGAGCTCACTCCTTCTAGGAAGAAATCTGTGATTTGGGGCTAAAAATAAGGGTGGTCTGCTGGCCTAGTGGGGGTTGTAGGTTAATCAGTGTAGGCCAGTGTTTTCTTCTTTGAACTGACAAGACATGTGGTGTTTTGCAGGCATGGTAGAGCTAAAAATAAAATGGCATGAGTGACACTTGGATACCCTTTGATCCGAGATTCAGAGAGATCAGGGGGTTCGAGGGGCATTGGCTCTCTATGGGGTTCTCAAGGTTGTAGAGAAACCATTGATGAGGGTAGGTGAGCCCTTGCTATCAAGGATTGTGAGCTATTGGGATCTAGACCAGGAGGTCTTTGTAGTGCAGGGGCACAAGATTGAACTCACATTACAGGATATTTATTTCTTAATTAGACTCCCTCCATGTAGAGTCCGAAGATTATCCTACCATGAAATCCATTTTTGCCTAATACTTCTCTCTTTTCCTATATATCTACCACCTAAATAAAGACATATCCACCAGGTTTTAATGAAGGTATGCAATAATATGTCTTCTTATTCATGTTTGACATTATACCCTATTGTTTTGTTAAAGAATGCAATTAGCTATTGAATCGGTTTGTTTCCGCAGCTAATCCATATTTTTGTAGTTGCCTCCATTGTTTGCTAGGTTTAGAAGCTCTAGGTCAGTAGCGAAGGATGCAGATGGATAGAGAATGGTTTCCTCGTGGATTCCTTCTTATCCACTTGAATCTGTTAGTTAAGATAAGCGCAAGAGATCACGGTCAAACTCCAAGTCAACTACAGGATTGTTGCCGAAACGAAATCCGAGTTCAATCAAAATCTTATCAATTTTCTTTCGGAATAGAAAATTGAATATTTAGCGATATAGTTTAGCTAAGATAAAGATATTAGGCTTAAATTATTCATGTTTTTATGCTAGAGACTTGTTATAAAAACTTATGGCTGCATTGTGATTTGGGTGTGTTCCAAATGATGTAATTTTGAAATAGTGTGTGAATTTTGTTTGCCAGCAATAGAATTGGGTTTGTGTGTATGCGTTGCATTGATTGAAGATTGTGAACTGATCTATGGAGGGCCCCTACAAACAATGATAGGTCTTATCCAATTGCAAATCGATTTCTTTTCATTCCTTGAATACTCTGTTTTGTGTGAAAATGCAGCATAATGAATTCGTTAATGAATCGTTATTTGCATAAGTACTTTCATCTACTTCATACCTAGCTTAGTCTGTCATTTGAATTTCTTTATACCTGGTACTGCATGGTTACTTTATTTGCTTATTATCTAGCATAGTTCAAGCATGTTTATTTCATAGTATAGATGTTGTTTGAAATATTTTGTTTGAATGAAAATTGAATAAGTGAAAGTGTGAGAATTTTCTCCTAAACAATTGAGTTCAGACAATGTTTCTTCACAATTGATAGAATAGATTTCTTTTTTCACTTAGTGAATTAGAAGCTGCAGCATAAAGAATCAAGACCAAAAATCTCAAAACAATCTAATACAAGTAGGATCACTCTCATATCATCCATAAACTAATTAGATAGAGATTAACTTCCAAGAAATTAGCTAATAACTCTAAGGATTGTAACTCCAATATAATTAACAAACACCACCTCCATATTAAGTTTAGATCCTAACAAATACATAACGACATATCAAATAACTTCTAGCACATATTGTGCACCTGTACTTCAATAGTTTATGCACCCTGGTTGACAATTTATGATTGACAATTCAAAGACATTGAATTGGCCAAACATTTTGGCGTCGTTGCTGGGGAAGTACGAATAGAAGTTAAAAAAAAAATGAAACATGATATGCGTAGGGATAGAGACTCTAGAGGTATATTTGTAGGGAGAGGAAGAAGTTTAATTCCCACAAATCCACTCACTTCACCTAGACTTTGAGAATCCACACCGCCTACTCAAACCCGAATTCCTTTTAGAGGTCGACAAAGGCTTCCTGAAATCTCAAGATCAGAAATCCAATCCAGAGCTTCACCCACTTCTTCTACTAAAGCTATAATTAAAGAGGATCCTACATCCCCAACTACAAGAGTAATCTTTCTATCCTCCACTAGTAAGCAAATTTTGGGAGAAAAATTAAAAGTTCCTAGTGAAGAAGAGGAATTGGAAACTTATTCTGAGCAACCATTGATAGAGGAACCAGAAAGATTAGAAGAACACTATATTAGCTTCGAAGAATCTATCATGGCTAAATAAGGGGAAGGAGAAGTACACAATGTCCATGGCGTAGAAGATAGGATTGGAGGAAGAAAGAGGAAGAGGTAGAGGTAGAGGAGGGGGTAGAGGTAGAGGAAATCAAGATCCTTAAGGATTCCATATTCTTGATGAAGATACAACCCTCACAATGAAAAATATATCACCCTCGATTCTTCCTAATTTCCATGGGAAAAGAAACGAAGATCCGAAGACATTTCTCTTCGAATTTGAAGTATTATGCAGATCATATGACTATCTGCATGATGCTCAAAAGTTAAAATTGTTCCCTGCCACATTAAAAGACTTGGCATTAAAATGGTTCATGAGTCTAGGAGTGCATTCTATAACAACATGGGGACAAATGAAAGAGGCTTTCTTAGGAAAATATAGAGATTATTGTATGCCTAGTAACCTTAAAGATGAAGTCTTCAAAATGACACAAAAAGAAGATGAAAATCTTGAAGACTTGGTAGAAAGGTTTGTTTATAATGTTAAAAGAGAAAAAATGGATAATTTGGATGAAGAAACCTTAAAATCTCTCTTACTCAGAGCTATTAAAGATGAATGGATCAATCTCCTTAACCTAACTGGGAAAGGATATATTTCCCAACTACCATTCGTAGATATTTGTGATTTATGTGTACATATCTCAAGGGGTAAAGCATGAGTTGGAGGAAGTCCTAGAGACCCTCTCTTGTCAAGAATTAACAAATCTGTAGCCAGGACGTCAGCAGGGCAGAAATAGGAAATTTGCTTGACACCTTCAAAATAGATATCTTAGGGAGCCTAAGTGAGCAGATAGACATCATTATAATACAAAATAAGCAAAATTCTGAAAATGTTGCATTATCTATCTGCTGTCCCAAATGTCAGAATAAGCATGCTCTAAGAGAGTGTCCCTTAGACTCAAAATCCATAGAAACTTGTGTCATATGTGCAGATAATCATGATACGAAGGAATGTCCATCCTTACTAGGTCTTAAGGCCATATTCAATGATGAAGGAATCTCAGAACTAGTAGACCCTCTCTACTTTATAGCCAAAAGACCATGGCAAAACCCCCAACCAAATCAATCACAAGGATTTAGACCACAACAATTTGCCCAGTCTTCACAAAATAATTGGAATTCAACCTAGCAGCCTTGGGCTCTGCCACAGTCACAACCTTGGAATCAAGGATGGAAAAATCCTTATGGAGCCTATGCTTAATATCAACAGTACTCACCATCTTACCTTCCACCACAATTCTTACCCCCATCTAATCAAATTCCTCAAGCTAATCAATTGCCACAAGTTCTAGTTCAAAATCAAAACCCACAACTTTCCCTACCATTTCCACAAAAATCAAATCAACTACCCGCTCAACCACTTCTGAATCCTAATAATAAAATACCACAACAACTAGTGTACAACATGGAGGGTCAGAATCCTCAAACTTATGTAATAACTCCACTAGACCTAAACAATGTCCAATTAAGGTCTAGAAGAGTATTACCAAGAAAACCTCCTATTTTCATTCAAGAAACAAGATCCAATCTTCAAAAACACAAAAATAAATCAGAAGAAGGGGAGACTTCTCTCCCTCAAAAATAAAATAAACAAGTAGAAGAAATTCCAATAAATACTCCTATCATAGAACAACCCTCGATATCAGTTAAATCACCTTTCCCGGAAAGGTTGAAAATTGATGAAGGAGTAGAGAAACAAATTGTCTTGCCTGATTACAATATGATGGATGAATTGAGAAATGTTTGTATTAAGATTCCTTTATTACAAGCCATAAAAGAAATACCAATTTTTGCAAAAACAATTAAGGAATTAAGTACACAAAGATCAGGGAGAAGAAGAAAATATATAAAAGGAATTCAGTTAGTCAGAAAAATTGCAGAAATTATGATGGGGAAGATGACAATTCAAAAATATTTAGATCCAGGAAGCCCCATTGTAAAAATTCACATCAATGGAACTGAAATACCAAACACATTAATTGATCTAGGAGCAGCCATAAACATAATGAGTAAACAAGTTATGGACACACTTAGGCTTCCTAACCTTCAGTACACACCAACCTTGTTGCAATTAGCAGATAGGTCTATTATTAAACCAGATGGTGTGTTGGAAGATGTTTGTGTATCCTTAGATTCTTGGGAATATCCTGTTGATTTCATGGTCTTAACACCCAAGAATAATTTAGGAGGACATCCATTAATTCTAGGAAGGCCTTGGTTGGCTATAGCTGATGCTTTCATCAGTTGTAGATCAGGCAATATGTTTATCTCAGATGGAAATTCCACAAAGAAATTTACATTATATCCCCCTGCAAGAACAACAATAGATACAGAAACTAAAGAATGGATAGAAGATGAAGAAGATATACAACCTATTTTCGCTACTGAACAAGTAAAGGAGGAAGACCAACTTTTAAATTTACTGGAAAATAATGAATCTTCCTCATCTCACGTATAAACAAGTATCATTGCTCTCCATGGAAAAATTTGGGAATTCCTCGATAGAAATCTTTCCAAGAAAAACGTTGAAGGGCAATAAAAACATGGAAGAAATGCAAAAGAATCAATTGATAGAAATTTTACAGAAACATTCTTCTACTTTTGCATGGGAATACACTGAAATGAGAGGGATTGATCCTAAAAATTGCATACATCATATCTACATTGAACAAAATACAAATCCAGTTAGACAACCTCAGCGAAGAATGAACCAAAACCTAAAATAAATTGTTAAGGAAGAATTGCAGAAACTATTAAATGTAAATTTCATCTATCCAATATCCGATAGTCACTGGGTTTCACCCCTAGTAATCCTTCCTAAAAAGAATGGAAAATGGATAGTATGCATCGATTACAGGGAATTAAACAAAGCAACATTAAAAAACCATTTCCATTACCTTTCATAGACCAGGTCTTAAACACTTTAGCAGGGAAAAAATATTTTTCCTTCTTGGACAGGTTCAATGGATATAAACAGATTCAGGTAGCCCCTGAAGATCAAGATAAAAACATGTTCACTTGTCCATGGGAAACTTATTCTTACCGGGCACTTCCCTTTGGGTTATGTAATGCTCCAGCAACATTCCAAAGAGCAGTCCTCAACATTTTCTCTGACCTTATTCATGATTGTGTGGAAGTGTACATGGATAATTTCACAATCTATGGGGATTTTTTCAATGAAGCACTAGAAAATTTAGAAAATGTCTTAATAATATGTAAAGAAACAAATCTCTCATTAAGCCATGAAAAATGCATCATGATGTTTAACGAAGGAATTGTTTTATGTCATCATATTTCGAGAGATGGAATCAAAGTAGACTCATCTAAAGTTGAAGTCATTTCTAAGTTATCAGTGCCAATTTGTCAAAATGATGTTAGAATTTTTCTCAGTTTTACTGGATACTATAGAATATTTATAGAAAAATTCACAAAAATTACATCCCCACTCTTTAAACTACTCACCAAAGACTGTGAATTTGGTTGGGATTCTAAAGATCAAGCTTCCTTTAAAACTATGAAAAAGAGAATTTCTGAAGCACCCATCTTAAAAGGACCTAACTGGAAATTTATTTTCCATATCTCAACAAATGCTTCAGATTCAGCCTTAGGAGCTGTGCTAGGACAAAAAGATCTTACTCCTTATGCAATCTATTATACCAGTAAAAATTTAACTCTTGCAGAGTTAAATTATATTGTAACCGAAAAGGAGTTTTTAGCTGTAGTTCATGCCATTAACAAATTCAGACATTATATAACTGGCTATGAAACCTTTGTTCACATAGACCATTCTGCCATTAGATACTTAATGAATAAACCAGTCACCAATGGAAGAATAACTAGATGGCTCCTACTTTTACAAGAATTCAACATAACCATTCTAGATAGGCCGGGAAAACAGAACACAAATGCGGATTTTCTATCTAGAATACAAAATGAAAACAATGATCAACCCATAGAATATAAATTCCCTGATGAATATATTTTTGCAGTATCTACTAAATCACCTTGGTATGAAAATATTGCTAACTATTTGGCCACAGGAAAAATGCTATTTCATTTATCCCCTAGAGAAAAGAGAAGAATAGTCCACAATATCACATCCTATTCATGGATAAATGAAGAATTATACAATACAAGACCAGATCTCATCATCAGAATATGTGTTCAGGAGGACAAAATACCAAAGATACTTAAAGCTTGTCACGATGAGCCATGTGGAGTACATTTTTCTGACAGGAGAACTGCTTACAAAATATTGCTTTTAGGATATTATTGACCTTCCATTTTCAAGGACACCAAGGAATATGTTAAAATATCCGACAGTTGTCAGAGAATGGGCAAACCTACTCTTTCAAATGAAATGCCACTACAACCACAGGTACTTATCGAACCATTTGAAAAATGGGCACTATATTTTGTTGGACCAATCAGCCCACGTTCAAAGCAAAAGAAGTATATTCTGGTATGTACTGATTATGTCACTAAATGGGTAGAAGCTAAAGCACTTCCTTTTTCTACTAAAAATGTTGTAGTTTCATTTCTTTTTGAGGATATTTTTACTCGTTTGGGTGTCCCAAGAGAAATTGTAACAAATCAAGGAACATAGTTCACATCCAAACTAGTGCATAAGCTTGTGGACCAATACAAGATAAAACATTGGAAGTCAACTCCATACCATCCACAATCCAATGGACAAGTTGAGTCCACAAATAAGGTGATTGAGGCTATCCTTACCAAGACCATACATCTACATAGGAAAGACTGGGTGGAAAAGCTTCTAAAAGCTTTATGGGCCTATAGAACTACATGGAGGAATACTACAGGGCATACTCCCTATGAACTTGTTTATGGGAAGAAAGTCTTACTTCCAATACAATTCCAGATCCAGACCTATAAGACAGCAGTCCAGTTAGATCTTGACTTGTCAGAAGCTGAGAAGTAAAGGATGACACAACTAAATGAGCTCGATGAAATCAAACAAGATGCCTTCCAGAGAACTAGCCTAGTTCAACAATAGAGGTCAAGATTGCGTGATAAGTACATTAGAGAAAGGAAATTTCATCTGGGAGATTGGGCATTGCTCTTTGATTCAAAATTCAAAAAATTTCAAGGAAAAGTCCAAACCCATTCACTACAACAAAACATGCAATTTACACCAGATTTAGCACCAGATTTTAGTGTATTTTTCTCTCCATTGGGATGAGTAGCCTGGTGCTAAATCTGGCTCTATTGTACAATTTTTAAAGCGTCCTTTTTTGTGCCAAATTTTGCATCTTTTTTTACGCCAAATTTTGCATCATTTTTTTCATCATATTTTGCACCAAGATTTGCATTTGGTTTTACAACAGGTTTTGCTTCTAGTTTTGTGCCATTTTTTGCATCTATTTTTGCATCATTTTTTTCTTCATGTTTTGTGCCATTCTTTGCTTCTATTTTTGTGTCATAATTTGCATCGAGTTTTACACCATCTTTTGCATCTGATTTAGTGCCTTTTTTTGCATTGAGTTTGTGCCAGTTTTTGCATCTAGTCTTATGCCATTTTTTGCTTCTAATTTTGTACTTATTTTTACATCTATTTTTGCACCAATTTTTCTACCTTTTTTTACACCATTTTTTGCATCTAATTTTGCACCATATGTTGAATCTGATTTAGTGCCAAAATTTTCATCCATTTTTGCACCATTTTTTTATCCACTTTTTTGTTTCATTTGTCTCCCTTTTTTGCATCATATTTTGCACTTAATTTTGCATCATTTGTTGCATCCAATTTAGCATCATTTTTAACAACATTTCTTGCATCCAATTTTGCATCCTTTTGAGCATCTAAATTTTCACCCTATGTTGGACCATGTGTTGCGTCCACCTTTGAATCCCATTTTGTGTCTAATGTCATGCTCAATTTTGAGCCATTTTTTCGTCTACTTTTGCATTTTTTTTGCACCAAGTTTTGAATCGTTCGTTGCACCTCATTTTGCATCCAATGTTGCATCCAAATTTGAGCCATTTTTATGCCCATTTTCTTACCAATTTTTCTACTTTTGTGTCCAATTTTCACCATTTTTTATGTCCAATTTTGCATCCTTTTTGGTGTCTAATTTTGCATCCTTTTTGGCATCCAAATTTGCATCCTTTTTTCTGCCACATTTTGTGTCCACATTTGCATCTCATTTTGTACCTAGATTTTAGTTTGAATTTTATCTAGCTATCCATGATTTTTAGCATCCTTAGTTTCACCCTTTTTTAGTCCCATTTTGCTTCTTGTTTTGTGTATAATCTACATCCTTTTTTCACCCTGTTACACAAAAATATCGTCACCATGATTATTTGCAGTCAGTATGGGTCTATCATCACTTGTACTATCCTCCTAAGCAAGTCTCAGACCTCAGCTCTTCAAGTCAAGCTTTGAAAATGAGAGAAAGACATTGAAAATCAACAAAGCTCTGGTTCTGCACTTTCTCTCACTGTTGCCTGCGGTCCCACACCTCCTCTTTATAAAAACTGCGGACCTGCCCGCTCTGTCCCTAAAGGAGTGGGTGCAGACCCCTGTGAAAGTAAAAAAGGTGCAAGTTTATTCTAAAAAACTCACTTTGGGTTAATTCTAGATGATTCTAGAAGGAATTTTGATGTGGATTGGTCACTCTTAGGTGGTTCATGCATCCCAAAAGAGAAGGAGCTAATCCCTTGATGAGAGGAGCTATCCCTTTGAAGGAGGGCTTTATCCCTTTGAAGAAGGACCTAGTAACTTCCCTCCATTGCACTATAAATTAAGGCATTGGGCTGGTTGCTAGAGAGGTTAGAAGCTGAACATTTTTTAGGGTAAATGCTGGTGGAATTGAGACTTCCTAGTTAAGCTTGAGAGGAGAGATCACATACATTTTTGGCTTCATTGGGAAGAGAGTGAAACTTGTCAAAGTAGAGGAGACTTCTTGTTGGACCCTGGGAGGAGCTTGTACAGCATCAAGGCATAGGTTGTAAAGTTCTTCTTTGATTTGAATTAATGCAATCAGATTCATTTTTCTCAACAAATTGTCTTATGTCATTTGTTTCATGAATTCCTTGATCTTCATGTTAAGTATGTTTTATGATATTGGCTTTTCAGGTGCTATTTAATTTGTTTGCTTGTTTGTGTTTGCAGATTCGCAACGAGGGAGCTCATTTGGATCGAAGGAGCGAGGCTTCCACAAACTTGCATTGGACCCAAGGTAGGCCTAAATCACTTGTTTGCCTTTGTTTATAAATGCATATTTAGAGAAAGATAGTTTTTGATTGGCTTGCTTGTCATTAGATCTCTTTAGATTCTAGGAAGGTCTATCTTGTCCGCAAGATCGACTCATTCTGTGTGACAAAATGGCGACTCCGCTGGGGACTTGATTTTTTCCTTGTTTTTACTTTGACCTGAGAAACTGTGTTTTTGTTTCTGTTTTTGGCTTGTTGTGTGTGGAATTGGGTAGAATTAGTAGATCCAGGGTTATTTTTGTTTTTCATATCTTTAGGAGAGGACCGCACCCTAGGCTTTTGACACAGTGCGGACCTATCCGCATTTTTTCTTTTAGCACAGAGCGGTACCGCACCTGTGTTAACTGTGGGCCTGTGGACCCCGTCAAAATTTTGGAAAACCTAATATTTCCTGTATTAGTCAGCTTAGTTTTTGTTTAGATGGTATTATCCCCTGCCCAGACCTGCATATAACCTGTCAGAAGCTTTCCTTAGGTTAATTTCATTGGTGTTAGGGTTTTAGGTGAAATTCCTAGAAGTTTTGCTTGTTGGGTTTGGTTTTCATTTTGGTCTTGTAGTAGCTCTGAGCTTAGAAGCTGTAGGAACCTCAGATCACCTTGGTTTTTACCAGCCTTCTTATGAGTCTGACCATTTGCGAAATCTACCTTTATTGAGGAATCCGCCTTGTGTTTTCTCTTTACAAAACTTCGAAAAGCTTGTGTTTAAAAGTTTGGATTTTCATTTTTAAAAAGAAAACGAAATTGGTTGTTTTTTATTGATTTGTGATTTTGCATAAATTGGTCCTTAGTTTACATCTAGCTAAGTAAAACATCCTTTAAAAGACATCTTGTAAGCTTTGACTTCAAATAGGTTTTTATAGTTTATAGATCTCAAAGTTAGTCATTTCCATAGTTTTGAGTGTTTTATAAAAAAACAAAAAATCTCTTTTGGAAAAAGTTTGTTTTTTGTAGTGGTTGAGTGTTTTGAAAGAAAAGGGAAATTTTTGTGAAAATAACTAGTTGTCTCGTTTTGAGTGCATTGGAAAGGACAAAAGCTCTTCTTTTAATTTGTTTGTTAAGAAACATTTGTGTTTACAAGTATTTGCATTCTCAAACTCTTTAATAGCTAGAAGTTCATTGAAGAGAAAAGATTGTTTAATCATCTTAAGTGCATTTTTTAGTGATTTCGAGTCGAGTCTTCATACCACAAGTTTCATCTCCACACCTCTTGACTTAAACAAAAACCAATAAAAATAATGCTTAAAGTAAAATTCATCTAGTAATATTTTTATTTCTAGGGCTCTGATACACCAACATAGCTTAGGCTAGTTTCTTGGAGTAGGAGAGTAATTAACTCTCCAAGACAGTAAAACAAACAAGTAGCTGTATCTTGCGGTAGGAGAGAAATCCAATTGTTGCATTTATGCTTTGGGAAAGCTCCTCTTAAAGGAGAAGCACGAGATCGTGTCTGAACCAGTGTGGGAATCAATCCTTCCTCATTGGGAACGACGCCAGATATTCACGTATTAAAAACGGTAAACCTCGGATTAACCATTGTCGAGGAGCCTGGGGGCACTTGTTGGTAAACCTTGGATTATGTCAAGGAGCCTTCAAAGGGATTGAGCTTGTTACTCTGCCCTTGCGTGCGTATCGGATCGTAGACTGTTCCCCCAGGTATATTTGTTTCAGTTGGTAACCTTAGTGACCATATTCTTTAGGATTCTTCCTAAGGTGACAGTGGTGGGAAGATCCCACTGTACCTGGAGCAGACGTTGGCTAGACTCACTTGGATTTTCTGGGGGTTCTCTTCACTCGAGACGGTTAAGTGGAGGAACTTGTGCCAGTCTATTCATTAAGCAGGTTGCCGGGGTAACTGTTCCAACCGCCATTTCTGTATTGAACTCTGCGACATTGGGCTTCATCACCAACTAGTGTTTTCAATACGGAAAGTTACTGTTTGTGTGTGTTTGATCTCCTAGATTCTTTAGGCGTGTGATTCAAATTTGTTTGGTTCTTTAGAGGCTTTAGGTGGTTTTTATTGAGATTTTACTTTGTTTGCGTGTGAAGTAGTTAAAATTTTTTAATCGTGGCTGAATTACCGAGGAAGTCCCGTAGACTTCGGGGCCAACCTCCTGAGTTTTCACCGAGCCAGCCTGAAGGGTTAAGAGCCCTCGTAACTCCTAGAGACAGTAGAGTTGGGTCACCTAAAGAAGGAGAGTCTTCTTTGGTGGTACATCCTGATTTTCAAGATTTAGTAGCAGATTATAATCCACAATCAGTGTCTGTTTCCGAAGTTACTGGTAGCTTTTCATCTACTAGTGATATAGGTGAGGAACCTAAAATATCCGAACCTGAAAGTGAATTTGCTGCTACTCCAACATCGGGGTTTGCTTCTCCAGCTTCTAGTGGTCCTAGTTCACCTAGGGTAGAAAGAATAATTACCCAAAATCTTCCTTCTGGACTTATAGCTATTGAAGAACTTGCTACTCCGAAAGAAGAAGTAGGCATCCCTATCCCTGAAAATCAACCTGTTATTGAACTAAGGGAGCGTGAATAAATTTTTTACAGTCCACCTAGGAGCAGTGCTTGGTATCTTTCTTTGACTAATTTCTTAGAAAACCCAGGGTTAAGTTTTTCACCACCTCGTGTTCCTTATCACCCAACACCTAGAGGTTATTATCCTCCATTAAATATGTCAAGATAGTCATCCATGTTTACTCAATCACTAGAATCCTTTTTGTATGGCGGTCCTTTTGTTCCCTCTGGGTATCAGTCACTTTCTGGTACTTTTTTGGGAGCATCTCCTCAACCCTTTGAACAAGGGTTATTAACTGGAAGCAATAGTACTAAGCCGTTGAGCGTAGAAGATATTCTCATGATGTCAGGTACTATTCCTAATCCTCAACCTCAAGGTGGCCAGTTACCACCTGGGGGGCAGCCTCAAAATCCTCAATTATCGCCTGGGGGGCAACCTTAAGGTACCCAATTTGCACCTGGGGGGCAACCTTAAGGACAGTACATGCCTACAGGACAGTACGTTCCTCAAGGTCAACCCCAGACTCAATATGTACCCCAAGGTCAACCCCAGTATCAATATGTACCTCAAGGTCAACCCCAGTATCAGTACGTGCCTCAAGGGTATCAACCCCAAGGTCAGTACTCGAACCAAGGTTTCCAACCACCCTCCGGTCAATCATATGTTCAAGGAACGGGAAATGTACCTTTGAATTATCAACCCTACCCTCAATCCGGTTATGGTCCTCAATATTCTCAACTTGTTATGGGTCCGTACCCCGGAATGAATTTAGTGTGGGATCCATCGCAAACTCAACAGGTCTCGCAACTGAATGTACAGTTGTCATCTCAAACTAGACAACCCTTAGTTTCTGGTACACCCCAGCAACTTGTCCAGTCTACTATTCAAACTTCTGTACCTTCGGTAGTTTCTCAGCCTAGGCCTAGTACGCCTCATACTCTGCCTCAAACGACTACTGCAACTGCCGCAACATCTGTTCAATCTACCCCACCTACTTCTGGAGTATCGACAGCTCCGGTTTCTACTGTTCCTGTATCTACTCCTCAGACATATTTGCCTCCGTCTGGATCTACGATTCAAACTTCGGTTCAAATGCCTATAGGACAACCTAGTTCAAGTACGGTTGTCACAAGTCAACCACAATTTACTTATCAACCATACCAGGGACAGTACCAATTCAGTCCTGCTGTGCAGCAGCCAGTCTATCAGTATCAATTGTACCCTGGGTACACATATTAACAACCTCAACAACCCCAGTATGGTCCGGTTAATCCTGGTTTTCCGGGAGGATACAATATCCCAAATGCAATCCCAATTCCTAGTTATCCTGGATATCCTCCTCCTGGGGCTGGTCTCATGACCCAGAGTTTTAGGGACCCTAATCATCAGTTACCGTTTATCGCAACTTTGGACTTGCCTGACTTGTCGCGCCTATCGAACGATCCCATTAATTATCTTCCGTTTTGGCCGCCAATGCCGAATAAGTTGCCTAGTGATATTCCTAAGTTTGAAGGCAAATCAAGAGAGGACCCGTCGAACCATGTGATGAATTATCACCTCTGGTGTGCGTCTAACTCCATTTCAGATGATTCAATCCGTCTAAGGCTTTTCCAGTGCACTCTAATTGGTCTCGCAGCCAAGTGGTACATTGAGTTACCGCGAGGCACTTTTTATAATTTTAGTCAGTTAGCTACCTCGTTTTTAGCTCATTTTAAGTTGCCAGTCAGATATTACAATGGCACAGAATTACTAACTTCATTAAAGCAATCAACGTCCACTTACATTTCAGATCACATTCATGAATGGAGACGTCGACGGCGTTTAGTGAAGGTTTTTATTCCGGATCAAATCTTGGCTGAATGGTTTGTAAAATCTTTGTTGCCAAAGATCACTGAGGATGTGGCTAAGGCCGGAGTCGTTACTGAGGAGCAAGTAATTTCTCAAGCGCAGTACCTTGACTTGGTTTATACTCAGTCAGGTACGTTACACGAGAAAATCCCCGATCTTCCTAAACAGAATCAAATCGCTGCAGCTCCTTCAGGGTCTCATGCCGCTGATGGTATGATTGGTACGGTTAACACTAAAAGTAAGAAGAAGTCTTCCAAGAATTCTTCTCCTATCATAACCTTTCCAGACTCCCTGACAGGAGATTCTTCCGCGGAGATTTCCGCCGATATTCAAGTTGTAGAGTCATCTACAGCCAAATCAAAATCCGGTGGTAAGAAGAAAGGGAAGAAGAAAAATAAAACGGACAAAAATTCAAAAGAGAAACCTGAAAAATCGGAATCCAATGATGAAAAACGCAAACCTCGTTATCCTTGTCTCATTTGTGACGAAGAACATTTTACAAGAGACTGCCCTCATCGTGTAGAGGTTGCGAAGATTTTCAAAGGTTCCAAAATGCTTGCTGTTTTGAAGGATCCTTTTCCAAGTCAAGACAGTAAGATGATAGGTTCTTCCTCGAGTGCCAATGAAGAACCCATACTAATGATGTCCCATGTTAGGATTGCGACTCGATCGCATGATTATGGTAGTAAAAGTCCTGTTGATGGTAAAGAAGCAAAATCTTCTCATTCTAACCCATCAACCTCAGCTCCCGGTTCCAATCCACTACAGATCGAGAAACCTAATCCAGACTTAGTAATCAAACCGCCCACCAAGGGTATACTTCGAAAGTCAGCTTTCAATCCACATGCGATAGCGGCTCAGAACTATAACATTGTTGAGGATTTAGTTGTTTCACCCTCAGCAATGTCGGCTTTGGAAGTGCTGCAATCATGTCCAGCACAGCGTAAATTACTTTTGTCGGCTATAGGAGCTGTTGACGTTCAGGACTCGAACCTAATAATTTTCGATCTAGAAAATAGTACACCATGCTTACCTCATCAAATGGCTTTCCAAATTCCAGTGATAGTCAAAAACAGGCCTATTCATAGGACTATGATTGATGAGGGAGCCTCAACGTGTATTATGTCGATACAGTGTTGGAGATCGCTTGGTTCTCCTTCACTAAATCAATCCCCGATGATTCTAAAGGTCTTTGATGGCTGTGGGTTTCATCCTTTTGGCATTCTACAAGATCTACCTATAGGGGTTGAAGGAAAAACCGTTAGTCTAGATGTGGAGGTGGTTAATGCCCCTCTAGATTACAACCTTCTCTTGGGTCGTAGTTGGTCTCACGCTATGACAGTTGTCGTTTCATCGGTCTTTTGGGTTATAAAGTTTCCTCATAATGGAAAGATCGTAACAATAGACTAGCTGGCTTACTTTTCATCCAACCCAGCCTCTTCTGAAAGTATTCAACATGTCGGTAAAACGACTATCCCATATAAGGATGTTGGAGTAGGACTAGTTAAAGATGTCGATTTACTGGGAACATTTCCTTTTCCTCTGATCAACGCATCGTCTTCATTTGCGACCATTCATATTATTTCGTCAGACACCATTGTTTATGATGATCCTTGGATCGTTCCTTCTGAATCTGAGATAGACTCATTTGGTGGTGTCATACCTTTAAGTCCATATGAAATTGCGTATGAGGCTGTGCAATCGTTTACTGACCCATCTTCAACCAAAATTGACTTAATGAATGTGGTCCGTGAGGAATCACTTTTCACATCAAGCTCGGATTCAACAACGTTTTCTGAACTTGCTCACTCTGATGAGCAGATTCGTGAAATCCTATGTGTAGATGATTTACCATGGGAATATCTCCATCACAGATCTTCATTCTTACCCGAGAATGATCGTTTTGAAAATGATTTTTCATCAATTTTTACGACTGAATATGTCAAGGAACCTCAGAATCCAATGAAAAATCCTGATTCGGAGTTAAATTTGGGAAATATCTCTCGAACTATTCCTATTGACATTTTGGTTAAGCCTGGAATTGTTGAGAACATTCATATAGGTGCCTCGTGTACAGAAGATGAAATTCAAATATATAAGGCCCTATTTCAAGAATTCTGCAACGTGTTTGCCTGGTCCTATGAGGAAATTCCAGGAATTGACCCCGCAATTGTTGTTCATGAAATCAAGACTTACCCGGACGCTAAACCCGTCCGGCAACGTTTGCGTTAGATTCACCCGAGAAAAGCAGTTGCTATTAAAGCAGAAGTTGAAAAATTACTCAAAGCAGGTTTCATTTATCCGATCCCATTAACGATTGGGTATCGAATATTATTCCGATTAACAAAAAGCAAGGGACAATAAGAATATGTATCGATTATAGGGACATTAATCGAGCCTGTCCAAAGGACAATTACCCAACTCCCTATATCGATCAAATCATTGATGATTGTGCCAGCAGCGAAATATTCTCCTTCATGGATGGTTTTTCTGGATACAATCAAATCAATATTCTACCTGCCGATCAACCAAAAATGGCTTTCATTTGTCCATGGGGCACATTTGCTTATTGCAAATTACCTTTTGGGCTCAAGAATGTCGGGGCAACTTTTCAAAGGGCCATGTCTTATGCGTTTCATGACATCAAGCACATTGTGCAACCCTATCTCGATGATTTTCCTGCTCATTCATTACATCGAGCTGATCATCTCATCCATCTACGAGCAATCTTTATGAGATGTAGGCATTATCGGATTAGGTTGAGTCCACACAAGTGTGTTTTCTGTATAGAAACGGGTCGATTGCTGGGGTTTTTTGTTTCGAAAGCCGGCATTCGCGTCGATCCCTCGAAGGTCGAAGCTATTGTCAAATTGCCTCCTCCTTCGAGTCTTCGCCAACTCCAAAGTTTGCAAGGGAAAGCAAACTTTTTAAGACAATTCATTCCTAACTACACTAAGGTTACAAAGGGTTTTACTTGGTTGTTGAAACAGAATACTCCATTCTATTGGGATGAGATAGCTTAGAAATCTTTTGATGCACTAAAACACGCGTTGACCCATGCACTTTTATTGCATCCTCCCAACTACAACCAGGACTACTTCTTGTATCTCGCCACCTCTCATTCCACCATTGGAATGGTCTTAGTTCAGGAACATGGATTTGGTACTGAACATGTGATATATTACTGTAGTCAAACTTTAAATCCAACTGAGCTAAAATACTCACATGTGGAGAAATTGGCATTGGCAGCTGTTCAAGCTGTCCAACGTTTTCGTCACTACATTTTACTACGTAAAACTACAGTAATTTTTTATTGCAACCCTATGATCTACATTTTGACCAAGCAATTGCTAGGGGGCAAGTACTCTAAATGGATTGTTATCCTGCAAGAGTTCGACTTGGAATTTGAAAAATCTAAGTCTAAGAAATCTTTAGTTTTTGCGGAGTTAATGTGTGACTTCCCGCGTGCTGACACGGAAACTGTGGCGTAGGAGCCCATTGCGGACGAATCATTGTTTCTCATCAGCACTTTAGATCCGTGGTATGGGGATATCATCATTTATCTCCAGACCCAATCCTTTCGACTAGAAATTTCAAGGTCAGAACATCGGAAAATACGGTTCCAGTCCCAACAATTCAGGATTATTGGAGATACACTTTATCGCCGTGGGGCGGACTCTGTTTTTCGACGTTGTTTAACTCATGAGGAAGCTTAAAGGGTTCTAAATGACTGTCACTCTAGAGTGTGTGGCGGTCATATGTCTGGGTATGCCACAACCCAAAAGATATTGCGCGCTGGCTACTTCTGGCCGTCTTTGTTTAAAGATTGTATTAACGCGGTCCGAAAATGCCACAACTGCCAAATTTTTGATCGAAAGATGCGTGCTCCACCTGCTCCTCTCCACCCTATAATTGCCGTTGGTCCTTTTTCCAAATGGGGTATCGATTTTATTACATGTAACCCTCACTCGGCCGGGGGGCATGCGTATATCATCCTTGTGGTAGATTATTTTACCAAGTGGGCCGAGGCGATGCCTACATTTGAGGCAGACGGCAAAACAACTGCAATTTTCATGTTCAATCATATAATTGCTAGGTTTGGGGTCCCACAAGCGATTATCACTGATCATGGGTGTCATTTTCGAAACATTATGATGACCGAACTTACAGGCCAACTTGGTTTGCATCACGATAGTTCAACCCCTTATTATCCACAAGCTAATGTTCTGATTGAATCCATCAACAAAGTTTTAGTCATCATGATCCAACGAATCATTGGGATTCATCGGTCGAATTGGCATAACATGCTATTTATTGAACCTCAGTAAAAACATCAACAGGGTTCACTCCTTTCCAACTAGTTTATGGTCTGGAAGCTGTGTTACCCATTGAATGCGAAATCCCGTCATTGCAAATGGCCATCGAGTTACTTCTAGCCACTTCCGAAGAGGAAAAATGTTTGTTATATTTGGCTCAATTAGATGAGAATCGACGTGATGCTGCATTGGCGATCGAAACTCACGCAAAACATATGAAAGCTCAGTATGATCGAAATGTGACCCCTCGAAATTTTTCAGAAGGAGATCTAGTCTTAGTGTATGATCAAGCTAATGATAAATTAAGCGCTGGAAAATTCATTCCTATGTGGCATGGTCCCTATGTTGTCAAGCGAAAGGTAGCAAAAGGGGCCTATGAATTGGTAGACTTTGACGGGGACTCTTTAGGTAAACCCAGAAATGGTCTTTACCTGAAGAGGTATTATGCTTAAAAGAATGGGTATGGAGATTTTTAGTTAGGATAGTTTTTCTTTCTAGCTGGTGTGTTTTAGTTTAAGAAGTGTGCTTAGCTTAGAGAGTGTTTTTCGTCATTATTCCTGCTTATCTTGGTTTTACTCTTGGTATTGCAGATGTTGATGCCTCTCCAAACATACATTGGTTTCGCTGATGGTTCTTGTCATAATACACGGAACATTTCTTCCGCAGCTTGGGTTATCTATTCGCCCTCTGACGAGTTGGTATCTATGCATGGGGTAAGCCTCGGTCAAACAACGAACAACATTGCCGAGTATAGTGCAGTGATTGAGTTATTATCTGAATCTATTTCATTCAGGATTCGGAGTTTGATAGTGAGGTTAGATTCTGAACTCGTTGTATTACAGCTTAATAGAGTGTATGTCATTAGAAATCCAGTGTTATTGAGATTATTTTTGAGAGTGCGTCTCTTGGAATGTGAATTTGATTATATTGAATATCAACATATTCCAAGATCTTTAAATACATTAGCAGATGCAATTGCTTCTCAAATGTTAAGTAGACATTTGCAATAATCATACATGTAAATTTAAAACCATTCCAAAACATGATTTACAAGATAAGCCGGTAATAGTGATATATATATATAGGAGTGTATCAAAAATACATCGTTCTCGATCATAGGTTGAAAAACACCTTATGATCGGCAAAAATGATAAGTACAAAAAGCAAAAATGTCATATGTGCCTACAATAGGCGATCATCCTATCACTGGTGATGATCTCGATAAGAAACCACTGCACTGGCCACTTTACAAAGGAACCCCCTAAAAGGTCCTGGGACCCCAATCACATAGCGCTGAAGTCGACGAGGAATGTCATCTATGCTGGTCTCCGGAATATCTCCTGTCAAGCGCTCCAGATGACTCTCCAACTCGGCCAAGGTCTCTGCTGATTCGTCCTGTGGGGCTGGCATGGCTGCAGTTGGTTGTTTCCTCTCGTAAGGCCGGAGAGCGGCTGGTCGCTGTGGACCCACATCTGCATTTGAAACTTTTACTATCAATTTTGGGACGATATAAAAATAAAATAAAAAATTAAAATAGGAAAATGTTGAAAATGATTTTACCTGAGTCATCCCATTGCTCTCCTGGTGGAAGAGCCATGTCTGGGTCACCACGAAAATCTACCCCAGCGTAAGGGAAGTCTTGAATAGAAAAAACCTGGTTTTCCAACCATTGGAAATACTCAGGTTTGAATCGAACAACCTCTGTCCCCTCGTCTGGATGACGGGCCATAACTGTGACCCATCGCATCAGTTTGGGCTCTCGAGGAAGCCCAACTCCAACAGTAAGGTGCTGCGGGATCAACATTGGAAACCTCTCCAAACCAAAGCTCACAACTAAAGCCCCATAACCAAAGGTCTTCAGTTGTCCATTCTTGGCTCTGGTCAGTTGGCCTTTTACAATGGCCAGCACAGCATCGCACCACTTGAAGATGGTGCCTCGAAAGTAGTCAACTGCCATCCGCATCTGGGATCCGGTGGAAATATGTAATGCGGAACTCCCGCAAAGTCTGGTGACAGTAAATGCGATCACCATGAGTTCAGGACGGGATATGGTTTTAATGTCTATCCCTTTGTCTCTAGCCTGGCTATTGCAGAACTCTAGCCAGAGGCTATCGATAGACTGGCCACCTGGCCTAGTCCCGAATAAAGTCAAGTCTTCGCCTCCCTTAGGAAAACCGGTCAAGAAGTATATGTCTGCCGGCTCGATTTCGAGCTGGTGGCCACCAATGAAGAAGCACTGGTCCTGTATGCTCCATCTGTCAACCAGCCACTGTAAGAAATCCACATGGGCCCTCATGCCAGGGATGGCCCAGAATTTGTACAAGCCGCATGCCTTCAATGCATCAATCGAAGGTTGGTGATTCAACAAGGCAAGATCCATGTCCTCATGCTCCCGTTCACGCCAATCTAGCATGATGTACTCTCTACATCCAATAAAAAGGCAAATTAGAATGCTAGAAATTAAATTGTTTAGGTCAAATTTGAGAATTTTTGGGTTAAAAACCCTTGCTGCGGGGACCGCACCCTCTGTGTTAGAGATAGTGTGTGGGTCCGCACCTTGCCTACATGGAAGGTGTGGACCCCTGACTTTTTCCCCATTGAGAAAAATTCGGGGTCCGCGGGCTATCAGTGTTACGCCTGCGGGCCCCCGTGCGCAGGTTTTTAGCCTAAAAACCCTCCAAAAAATGAAATAAAAACCTAAAACAAAAAATGAAACAGTTAAAAATGAAGAGTAGGATGATGTGGATTACCTGGAGAAGACGGCGTTCGATTTTGACAGTTGGATTTTCCGCAATCTTCACGGGAAGTTTCTGAGCAAAAGCACTATTTTCTCACCCAAATCTCAAACGGTAAAAATGAATTGATGAAAGCCCTTTTTATAAGTTTTTTGAGTAAATAAATTGCAAATTTGTTTATGTTTCACTTTAGAAAGGTAATTTTTGCAGCATTTTTATCCATTTCAAACAGGTATGAGTAATGTTTGCATTTTTGTTCAGGATAACGGATTATTCAGGCGAAATCTATCATTTTCAACGAAAAAACATTTAGAGTCACCTTTAAGCTCTTTTCTGACTCCTAAAACATGAAAAGATCGCCGAGTTTTTCTTTTTAAACTCGTTAAAATGGAACTAAAAAGACGGTCCACTTACAGCTCTTTTCTGACCGTAAAAACATGAAAAGATTGCCGGATTTTTGTCGTTTCAAATTCGATATTGGTTATAAAACGACGTGTCGTTGATCGCTTTTTTACTTTTTCGGATCAGGGGCACTAATTACGAAAAGTACTCCTTGGTCGTAAAGATCAAGCGGTTCTCTCAAGTATTATTTTATACTTTTTCAGGCTTGGGAGACACAAATTTACGAAAAAGGTCAACCCTGGAGTCTTCTTAAGTTTTTTCAGACTCTCTAAAATTGAAAAACGCCGAGTTTCTCCTATACTGGACTCGTTAAAATTTCACAGTAAAGGACCTGTTCAATTACAAACAGGAACGAACCACTCCTTCTTAGGGTTCGAATTTAAACTAAGTTGGACTCATCTAAAGGATGAGCTTATAATCAAGCAAATGTTAACCTCCTCAAGCTTGTCAAAAATAAAGAGGTACTTGCCAGAAATGGTGGGGGAAAAGAGAGAAAAATGAGCCTGTTTGTCATACTTTGTAACCACTCTTGAACACGACACTTTTATTCACCTGGGTTGGGAAATCCTTTGCCTAAGAGTTGATCAAACCACATTGAAAGTCTTCAGCCGGTTTCTGGGTATTAACTTTGGGTCAATTGTCACCAAACCATCTGTTGTGTCGTTATGTGTTCAAGAGGTCACTGCCAATAAGCCATTCATCTGCAAAGTATCTGTCATCCATCTTGACCATCCCTGAGTCAGTCCTTGCAACTAAATTTCTTCAACTTGATCCATGATTTCGTGTTGTGGGCTTGCCTGCGACGGATTTCTTTCTATCGACTTCAGCTCATTATCTAGAAAGATGATCTAGAAATCGTTAGTACCTTGGGATCTGCATGCCTCAATGGCAGGTTTCTCGCCTTTGACGATAGGTTGCATCATTGACCTTTGATCAAAGAATTCCGTGACATGTTCGACATCAGCACATCTATTCACATCTCAAGGATTGTACTGGGTACTTTGAGAGCCATTGACATCACTGGTGGTTTCTCTCACACTTGTTAACAGTTTACATCATTGACTGGTAATCAAGTGGTTTCTACCATGTTCGACATCAACACATTCATTCGCATGGATAGAATCGTACTATTTCGGGAAGTGGAAATGAAGACCTTGGATCTAGTTTCTGCAATCCAGGCTGCGAGAAATTTTGTATTCATCATATGATGGACTATTCATAAACAGATGGCTGCGTCCATACTATGTCCACATGAGTCTATACTTGTGATGTCTTACAAGATCATTCATGTATCAGAGCAGTAGTTAGTTTTCTAAGTCAGTTTTGATCTGAGTTTGGGAATGCCTACCTCAGCGATGATATGATCTCATATATATATCTTGCATTGAATGTTTTTACAGGTTCCGACCGGGCTCTCCACAAGATGATCCTTGAAATGATAAAGTACTTCACTCTTCCTAAATGATAAATTAAATCCTCATCTACTACAGACTTCGCACTTTAGGGGGCAATCTGTTACACAAAAATATCGTCACCATGATTATTTGCAGTCAGTATGGGTCTATCATCACTTGTACTGTCCTCCTAAGCAAGTATTAGACCTCAGCTCTTTAAGTCAAGCTTTGAAAATGAGAGAAAGACATTGAAAATCAACAAAGCTCTGGTTCCACACTTTCTCTCACTGTTGCCTGCGGTCCCGCACCTCCTGTTTACAAAAATTGCGGACCTGCCCGCTCTGTCCCTAAAGGAGTGGGTGCAGACCCCTGTGAAAGTAAAAAAGGCGCAATTTTATTCTAAAAAACTCACTTTGGGTTAATTCTAGATGATTCTAGAAGGAATTTTGACATGGATTGGTCGCTCTTAGGTGGTTCATGTGTCCCAAAAGAGAAGGAGCTAATCCCTTGATGAGAGGAGCTATCCCTTTGAAGGAGGGCTTTATCCCTTTGAAGAAGGACCTAGTAACTTCCCTCCATTGCACTATAAATTAAGGCATTGGGTTGGTTGTTAGAGAGGTTAGAAGCTAAACATTTTTTAGGGTAAATGCTGGTGGAATTGAGACTTCCTAGTTAAGCTTGAGAGGAGAGATCACATACCTTTTTGGCTTCATTGGGAAGAGAGTGAAACTTGTCAAAGTAGAGGAGACTTCTTGTTGGACCCTGGGAGGAGCTTGTACAGCATCAAGGCATAGGTTGTAAAGTTCTTCTTTGATTTGAATTAATGTAATTAGATTCATTTTTCTCAACAAATTGTCTTATGTCATTTGTTTCATGAATTCCTTGATCTTCATGTTAAATATGTTTTATGATATTGGCTTTTCAGGTGCTATTTAATTTGTTTGCTTGTTTGTGTTTGCAGATTCGCAACGAGGGAGCTCATTTGGATCGAAGGAGCGAGGCTTCCACAAACTTGCATTGGACCCAAGGTAGGCCTAAATCACTTGTTTGCCTTTGTTTATAAATGCATATTTAGAGAAAGATAGTTTTTGATTGGCTTGCTTGTCATTAGATCTCTTTAGATTTTAGGAAGGTCTATCTTGTCCGCAAGATCGACTCATTCCGTGTGACACACCCACTTTTGCATCCTAATTTTACACCATTCTTTGCATCCTCATTTTGGTGTCCATTTTTGCATCCTTATTTGCACCCAATTTGTTATCTTTTTGTATACCATATTTTGTTCCCTTCTTTGTGTCTAGTTTTGCACCCTTTTTTAATTCTACTTTAAAACCCTTTTTGTCTCATTGTTTGCATCTTGTTTTGATGGCTAATTTAACATCCCATTCTACTCCCAATTTTGGATTGATGGTTACATCCACTTTTGGCTTCTTGTTTAGAGTTTTACTTTTACTTCTATTTTACTAATTTTATTACATATTGAAACATATTACAGTTTCTAAATATCATTTTGTTTTAGGATTTAATGCACATTTAGATGAACATAAAACCCTCTCAGTTTATCCCAGAAACCTAAGATAGACTGATTAAGAGAAATATTGTTATAAGGCTCAGGATTCTTAGTAGATCAAGATGTAGAGTATAGATTAAGAAAATAAGAATGAATTCATGCGAGTCCTCGCATGCAGGTCTTGTTGGAGTTTTTAGTGTAGCTAGAAAGCGCTCCTAGATAGCTCCAAATCTTGGTCCTACACACAAGATAGAGAACAAAGAAAAATTCACAACATAATATCTTGATAATTGAAACTATTATAAACATATAAATATTACTGAATAAATAAATATAAACCAAAATCCCATACATTCATTAGTTAAATAGGATAAGTAAAGAATGAATAGTAGCATATGGAAGGAAGAACAACTAATCTATATTAATAAAGGATTTGGAGGAAAGTTACAACCATCAGATGAAGTTGCAACAACACCTCCCCCAACTGCGAGCTCCAAAACTCTCCCTCTCAAGATAGTTCTTAGCAGCGTGACAATACACAAATTCCCATCATTTCCTCAATGGCCAAGCCTCCATTATATAGGGAAGTGAAGGCTATGAAGATTTCCCAAATTCCTCATTAGTTCAATTTTGGAAAAAGCTTCTCGGTGAATAATGTTTCCTCATATAAAAATGTCATTTTCCAGTTTTTAGATGCTTTTGTGCTTAGGAAAAAGCTTCCCCATGCTTCATGGCTCTTTCCCACTTTTGTATGCTTTTATTTTTTAGGAAAAATCTAAAGATGAGGATAAAGAGATCACATTCCACCATATGAGTTTCCGAAAGTGAACAAGAGTGTCAAATTCTAGTTAACTCAAGTTTTTTTCCTCGCATTAGAGGAATTTTCATTTTAAAATGTTAACATTGAATTTCCATGTCATAATGTGTAAGCCAATCAAAATCCTTTAAAATTTAAAAGACATACATGTGTGACTAGGCAGTGGATTTTTTTTTAATAATATAACTTACCTAATTTAACTATGAATGGTGCCCAAGTGCCCCAAAACTATATTAAATATTAAAAATAAAATTAATATCTTAATCTATAAAAGTTAAAATATCGAGAATATTTTTAATGAAGGGTAAATCATGGTGTGTTAAATAAATAAATTTAAATATAAAATCCTAAATCCTAAATTTAATTTAAATTTTAAATTTACTTTCTTAATTTAAATTTTATTAAATCTTGTATTGATAAATTAATTTAAATATAAAATATAAATATATGGTTATTTTGATAAAAAAGTACATTTATTTGAATAACTTAAATTTAAATTTAACTTAAATTTATATTTTAAATTTTCCTTTTAAATTTAATTTTTCTTAAATCCTGTGTTAATAAATTAATTTCAATATAATATACATGTAGACGGTTATTTTTTATAAAAGTGACGTTTATTTGGGTAATTTAAATTTTGAATTTGTTTTTTAATTTAAATTTGCTTTTTTAATTTAAATTTACTTTTTTAATTTAGATTTTATTAAATCTTGTGCTAATATATTAATTTAAATATAAAATACATATATAGTTATTTTGATAAATGTGACATTTATTTGGGTAGTTTTGGTAAAATAATAATAAAAATGATATAATAAAGAATTGTCTGCATGGCATTATTTTATTAGTTTCTTAATTTTTTCATAGGTGGTTATTTTTTGAGTTGAAAATTCCTCTAATGTGAGAATTTTGGTAACAAAAGTTAGATGAAGGGGACAACTTGTTATAGACTAGGATACAGTGGTCCTCATGGTACACAAGTTGTATTATAGGCTTATATAGTTTAGGAGAAAGGGTTATTTCAACCAATAACATAGTATTCTGCTCCAAGATGATTAGGAGGTATTTACATGTATAACACATTTAAGAATATATCACAATTCAAATTTATAACTTAGTATTTGTAAACAAATTTAAGGGTAATTGACAACATTCGTAAAAAATATAGTAGTATCCTCATATATAACAATTCTCCATCAAAAAATCATTGACAATTTTCAATATACATATATTACTACTAAATCAACATTTATTGCAGATATCATTATTCCAAGGTAAATTCACAACATTACATCCAAAAATAGTAATATCATCATACATAATCATTCTCCATAAAAAAGCATTGACAGGTTTCAACACATATATAAAGTAACGAGATAATACTGATAATATCCTCGTCATCTTTAATCAAATCAACTAAGATTCAGATGTGTGATTATCATATCAAAATATTTCATGAACACCATTATTCTAAGGTAAATTCACAACATCCATCAAAAGATAGTAATATCATCATACATAATAATTCTCCATCAAAATAATGTTGATAATTTTTCATTATATACATAAAATAACAAGATAAAAATGATAATATCATCATCATATTTAATCAAATCAACTAAAAGTCAATGCAATATTACCAAATAAAAATGTTTCATAAATATCATTATGCTAAGGTAAATTCACAACATCCATAAAAAAAATAGGAATCTCATCATACACAATAATTCTTCATAAAAAAATTGTAAACAATTTTCAACATATTCATAAGGTAACAAGATAGTACCGATAGTATCATCATCATTATTCAAATAAACTAAAATTCAAATGTATGATTACCATATTAAGACATCCAACTAAATATAAAAAATAATGCATGGCTAGCTAGCACCACGAAAATCATAGTCAATCTCATCCTCATGATCATTTCCATGATCATCATCCTGACCATCGTGATAATATCATCCACATAATCATCACCAATGCCATCGCCATCTTCATCATCATCATCTTTGATATATGATGTAATATAAACATAGTCTATATCATCATCTTCGTGGTCATTACCTATAACGTTATGGAAAAAAAATCAATATTACATGTTAGTACTAATTCTATAGAAAAATGCATATTTTTATTACAATGCTAACAATAAAATGAGGTAGGACATAATAACATTTAATAGTACTAAAAATAAAATGAAAATATGGCTTAAGATATATTGGAGATCCAACTAAGATTACACTTGTAATTCACATTAAGTAGTAGAAGCATTTTTTAATCCATATGAAGTAGATACCCATTTGTTCTTCATATTATATTATGAATGTTTCTTATGATTTCCATGCAGAATTGGTAAATTAATATTTACTGGAAGCTTTATTTCAAATTACAATTGTAATTCAGATTAGAAATAGAAAAAATTTTAACAAAAAAATAATGTCACATGAAAAAGTAAATTGTTTTTAATGAAAAATAAGTCGCATACAATATGAATGTCGTATGAAATATTGAGTTGTTTCTAATGCATGTACTTTTCTCTATAATAATATGGATCCTAATGTTTGTTCAAGAACAAATACTCACAAATAATTACTACATTTTATCCATTATCACACTTAATCCATTATACCTAGTGACGACAACGATTCCATTCAAATTGCTTTGAACTCCCTAAATATAATGTAAAAGAGAAAACTCCACGACCACGACCATGACCGCAACCCCCTCGCTTGCCTTGTCCACCATCAAAGACAATGAACTTGGAGTTATGACCCTGATAGCAACCCCTCCCTTGCCTTGTGTCCACCCTTAGAGGCATTGAACTTGGAATTAAGAGTACTCATGTTTTCTTTGCTCTAATTAATCTCCAAGGAATCAAAACTTGATCAATATATCAAGGACTCCATCAAGGAATAGATATATCATAAGAGAAGCTCAATAGGCTTTGCCAAAAGAGTGTGAAATAACACTTATCTTTGCTTTATGAAATAACTCGAGTGAGTGGAATGAATGGTGGGAAACACTTACCAAGGAAAGGAATATTTTGGTCCGCCCTTATTTCTATTATTGTGTTTGCTTCTTAGAATGGAGGGAAGTGTTTAAAAAATGCTAAAAAAAAAAAATATTATTTGCTTAAGTTTAGTTTTTTTTTTTAATATATATTCAGTTTAGTATTTTTTGATTTTCTAAAAAGATATATTTAGTTTCTAGTTTTTCTTTATAACAAAAATTATATTTTCTTTTTATAAAAATGGATTTTAAACATCCATTCATGCTAAATTTGTGATTTTATGATACAAGTTTAAATTATAAATAAAAAAGTAACTTAATGCCATGCGTTGTGTCGCTAAGATGGGTATTATACATCTCTTCCTTGCTAAGTTATAGAATGTGCTTGGGTTTTCTTAATGCAATAAAATTAATTCTTCTCTTCATTATATCTTGAGATGTTCAACTTGCACCTAATAAAACAATAAAGTTAAAATAGGTTTGCCTTTGTCCTTTGTAGATTTCTTTCCCCATTAATCCTCGTCTTAATAGATTAGTTGTCTTATGGTGGCCTTGAGTGGTCACTCCCATTAGTTGCATGCTTTTTAGTTTTATGTTAGTGACATTTCATAGGATTGATAACATGTTATTTAATTTATGAAAATGTGTTATTTTCCATATTATTGTTAAATATTAATATTAAATATGTTGGTTTTGAACATGGTTTAGAAAAAAGTTCCCAAAAGGTTTATAGATTGTAATTTATAATGTAATGCTTCATTGCTTGATGAAATTGTTTTGGATATTTTTTTAAAGATTCATTGATTGATGAAATTTTTATGGATATTTTTTTTAGTATATTAACTTGTATGTGATAAAGTCAAAAGTCACCTCTTTTTTAGATTTTCATTGGTTAATTTCCCTTAAGGCTATCGAGTTCACCATTTAGTCCCAGGTTAAAGAAATATAGGATTCATGAAGTGGCATTGTCCAATAACTTAAATCTTGGAACATGTTTTGTTTAGTCACATTATACTTCCATTCTGTGTAAATTCTCCATGAAAATAGTCTCATGGAACATGAGGGACCTTAATAGTAAAGGAAAACAAATACTCCTAAAAAAAAATGGTACGGAAAGCACCCATCAATAATGTTGATATGAGAAATAAAAATATTAAGTGAGGTTCTACATCATATAATTAAAAAATGGTGGAGGAGTTTCCAAGTAGTAGTGATTGATGATTAGATATACTTGGGTGGAATGGCTATTATTTGGAATGATCAGGACATCAAGGTTACCAATATGTTTACCTCTTTTCGCATTATGACAATATAATTTTAGTTAATTGACATCGAGGACTACTACCATGTATCCAATGTCTATGACTCCAATATCACAAATGGAAAACCTCTATTTCTCAATTCTATTTCCAGCACAAGTAATTTATACTCCCCATCTCCGTGGATTATTGGGAGTGACTTCAATATTATCAAGTGTCTCAAGGAAAAGAAAGGATGAATCACAATGTTTACCAAGAGATTTTGTAAGATATACCATCAAGGCCCTAAAGTAGTATCCATTAAAGTTCTCAAGCAATGAGTCTCCAACCCACACATGTGGATCAATGACATGTAATACATGTGTGTGTGGTGACTAACTTAATACATTGTTCTAATAACCCCACAAACTTAAGTATTTCACTCTGTCACATAATTGAACGTAGTGTGACATAAGTAAACCAAGAGTAGACATGAAACCCTTAGGCAAGAAAAATTCCCTAGATCCTCAATTAGGTTCTTAAATGATGAAGTGAAAATGAAAGGGGAAAAGAGGACTTCATGATTTAACCATCACAAACATGTGATCAAGTGTGACTAGGAGTGTATATATTCATATGTTTTCCAAAGAGGGTGTGCATACATGAGTTGCCATTCATTGGGCCTTATTTTTCTTTCTTTTGATTTTTCTTATATATAGGACTTAGGGAATAAGGTTTTGATAAGTTTTGAACAACTTATAGATATAATATTTACATAAATTTTCACTTTAACCTTAGAGTTTAGACTCAGATAAATCATTATATTGTGTCTTTAATGATTTTGGCTTTCACTTTTTGATTTTATTTCATTTCAACTTGAGAGTACTTTTTTGTCTCATTATGAGTATCTCCCTAGCTTAGAGGGAGTGTCATCATCTTCATTATCATCATCATCACCACCATCAATCTCATCATTGCATTATCATCATAATCACCATTCATGTTGTCATCATCATCATGATTATGGACATTGTCGCCAATTGTTCATAATTATAGGTGTCGTAAGAAATATCATCAACCCAAAAAATATTATGAGTGCTCAAAAAGGGTTGTTAGGACACATGATATATGCAAGAGAAATGACAACTTTATTTTTTAGAGATGATCGATGATCATCATCATCACTACCATTATCATCGTCATTATAATTTTCATCATCCCCATCATCATAATTAATGTAATTTCTATCATCATTGTTGTCAACTTCGTCATGAACATCATAATCATCATTCATGCCATTATTGTTGTTGATGATGACCAAGATGAAAATAATGATAATGATGATCAAATGATGATGACTTGGAAGATGACTCTAAAGATAATGATTATGATTATGACCATGACAACATTTAAAAATTGGGAAGATTGTCCAAGGTCATTAGCATCGCCATCATCATTGTCATCATCATCATTGTCATTATAACCCCCATCATCTTTATCATCATTTTGATTATCATAATAATCACAATTCATGTCATCATCATCATCTTCATTATCATCATCGTCATAATTATTGACATTGTCATCAGTTGTTCGTAATTGTTAATGTTATAAGAGATATCATCAATGCAAAAAAAATACTAGTGTTGGAAAATGGATGCAAAAGTCAAAAAAAAAAATGGGGGCAACAATGGACATAAAATTGGATAAAGAGTGGACACAACATAAGTAGATGCAAAACAAGATAGAAAAATTGACACAAAAGTGTATGAAAAAGTAGATCCAATAGTTGATGCAAACTTGGACACAAAATAGGATGCAAACATGGATGACAAAGTGGAAGAAAACATGGGTGTAATAGTAGGCATAAAAATTAGCATGAATTGTTGTGAAATAAATGTGGATACAACAATGAACAAAAAAAAAGACACAAACTTGGATGCAAAAAGGAGGAAAAATTGGATTAAAAATGGATGTAAACATGGGTGCAATAGTGGACACAAAATTAGATTCAAAATTGGACGCATCAGAAGTAGATGCAAAATGGGATGCAAAAAACATAAAAATTATTTGATGCAAATTTGGACACAAAAGAAGATGCAAATGTGGATGAAAAATTGGAAGAAAATGTGGGTTTCAATGATAGGCACAAGATATGGCACAACAAAAGTGGATGAGAAAGTGGATGTAATAAAAAACACAAAAAAAGATGCAAACTTGGATGCAAGACAAGATGCAATAAGGGATGCAAAAGTGGATGCAAACATGGGTGCAACAACAGAAACAAAATTGGATGAAAAATATGGATGCAATGGAAGTAGATGCAAAAGAAGATACAAAATGAGATGCAAAACCCAACACAAAAGTGGATGCAAAAATAGATGCAATATTTTGATGCAAAATTGGAAGCAAACATGGGTACAACAATAAGTACAAAACATGGTACAAATAGTGTCACAACAAAAGTGGATGTAATGATAGATGCAAAAAAAGAAGCAAATGAAGATGAAAAATAAGATGCAAAAAGGGATGCAAAAGTGGACATAAACATGGGTGCAACAATGGATGAAAAATATGATGCAAAAGTTGATGCAACAAAATTCGATGCAAAAGTAGATGCAATATGAGACACAAAACCTGATGCAAATATTGATGCAAATGGGATGCAAAAAATGATGTAAAAATGGATGAAAAAAATGATTTAAAAAATGATGGAAAAGAGGATGCAAGAGATGATGAAAAGGTTGATGCAAGTGTAAGCGCAAAAAGTGGATGCAATAAATGATACAAAAGTTGGAAAAACAAAATTAGGTGCTAAACTTGATGCAAAACATGGTGCAAAGGATGGCACAAAACTTGGCATAAAACCTGGAGTAAAACCTGGTGTAAAACCTGATGCAAAACCTATTACAATACCTGGTGCTAAACTTGGTGTAAGACTTGGTGAAAAACTCGGTGCAAAGTTTGCATCAATTTTTGCACCATATTTGATAAATGGACACAAATAGCACCAAAAATGGGCTCTAGACACCAAAAAGGAAGAAAAAATGGACGTTAATCACAGGGTTTTGTTGTAGTGATTGGCTTAGACCTTATGAAGTTGAAAATGTCCTTGATAATGGTGTAGCTAGAATCAGGACTATTGATGAAGAGAAAACTCCTCTATTAGTAAATGGACATTGACTGAGGCTTTACCAAAAGCCATTAACAAAAGAGGAATCTGTTAAAATGTTTCAAGATAATTCAGAACTAAAGATGGTCAAGAAAAATTCTTATCCTTTTCCGCCTTAGAAATTTTTACTCAGTTTATTCTTAGAAAATATATATATAATAAATAAATTATATGTATCTATATACATATAATAATATGAAAAAAAAAGAGGTATAAACATGAAAACCAACATGTTGTTGGCAGGTTTATACAAAAAATTTAGAGTGAAAACCAATTTTTGTTGGCACTTCAAATTTTCCTTTAAAAAAAAAAAATTAATAATAAAGTCACTTTATTCTTCTTTCACAGCTGCAGAATCATCAACTTTCCACAGCTTGGACAATTTTCCACAGCTCGGACAACTTTCCATAGCTACAACAAGTTTCTACAGCCTAATAAATTTTGAGCCTACAAGGACACTTGGTGATTTGGATTAAAGGATAGCTGACAAAACAAAGTACCTGCAGGAGATCAGAGGACAACAAATAAGGTTAGCAAAAGATATCAATGGTACGTGCTACTTTAATTTAACAATAGGGAAGGTTATATTATATATATGATTAAGAATATATAGTACTGACGAACATTAAAATGAAATCATTATAACCTAAGGGTGATGGCCGTCTAACAAAAATATCATATGCCACCACTTAAAAGTCATGTCATGTCCCCATTCCAAATCTGCCAAAGTAATTACCAAATTATCACTTTAAATATGCCTAATGGTCGGACCTATAACCCTTATGAAAATTCACCTATTCTTCCATATTCTTACACTCCTTTGAACTTTCATAGCTACCCCATCTTTCCGCCACTTAGCAAACCCTACTAGCTCCATTTTCTTGTCAAGGTAACCAGTCTTCGAGGCAAATCATCCTTCAGAATGGGGATAATTGTTTGAACTGAGCCAATAGGAAAGCAATTCTTGGAGGGGTACCCACAGACTAAGGATTTGTTGCAAAGGAAACAATGGTTGCAGTTCATTGAAAAATTCAATGGTGTTCATAGAGAAGTCACCAACACATTTGCACATTCATTTGATAGGAATGGGGTCGAAATAGGAGACATTAAGCTCACCATAACATAGTCCATGATCGTGGAGGCTACTGAGCTACCAAGGAGTGGGGAAAAATGGTTTAAGAATAGAGGAATTGATGGTGAGGATTGGAAGGTCTTCCTCAAAAATCTGAACATGGACACTACTGTCTACAAGAAAGGTATTCCCAGCATTTCTCTTAAGAATAAATGGAGAAACTTATTACTTGTGCTTCAAAATTTTTTCACTTGTGAGGGTAGGTTTGGGCAAATGTATTTTAATCATGTTAGGATGATGATGTATTTCCTTGAAGATCATCAAATGAACCTTCCCTAATTCCTCTTAAATAGTCTCAAGAAAATGTCTACAAACGTTCAGAAGAAAATTCAGTATATAGAAAACACCATGTATCATCATGGCCTGATAAAAATATTGGTCGAATTTCATCTCCAAAGTATAGGGGATAACTGCGAGAGTTTCCTAGTGAGGAACCACTTCGAAGAAAAATCCCCAAAAAAGCAAGCAGCAGTAGGGCCCCCAAAGGAAGAAAGAGAACCATAGAAATCATAAAGGAGTAGGCGCCCCAGACTCAGACAGAAGTATCAAAAGAAGAGTTGCCTATAGTAAATATTTTGCAGAGGATGAAGAGGGGAAACCCTAGACGAAAGAAAGCCATCAGAAGTAAGGAAGAAGTCTCACAAACTAAGCCCCCTCCTCAAGAAGAAAAATCAGAGACTAAAAGAAGAAAAGTAAAGGGAATACAAACCTTAGGATTGAGGAGGAGTACAAGGCTAAGCACAGTTCCACAAACAATCTCAAAAACTACAGAGTACATTGACCTTGAAGGTAGTGAGACAATGGAGAAAGAGCTAATAAAGAATGAACTAACAGAGGATGAGCCAATTGGAAACCTTGAAAGTTCTCCAAAAGGATCACCGAGATCATCACTGAGAGTATCACCACAGCCATACAGCTCACCTCAAAGAAGCCCAGTGCATAGTCCGGGTATTGACCCTACTCAGCAAGAAATATATGACTATATAGAGTCACTGGAAAGGAAAGAGACAACCACCAAAGAAGCAATTCAGAGTCCTAGAGAAGGGAGTAACCAGGTAAATGAACAATCAGCCTCAAACATCTTAAAGTATGAGATCTTTGAATTAGAAACATTGAACCAGTATCTCAAGAATGAGAATCAAGCATTGAAGACACAAAGTGAGATCCAGATTGAAAAAAGTGACAATCTCATCCTTCATCTGAGCTTGTGGTATAAGAAAGAAAAAAAATCTCAAGAAGGAAAACAAAATTATGCAAAGAGAGATTATCAGTTTAAAATACAAAATTCTCATGAGGAAACCTAGAATGCCAATAACTGACAAAAAGAAGAAAACAGTGAAAATTGGAGGTGATAAGCAGAAGGCACATGCGACTGACAAGGAAGAAGTGTATGAGGACATACAAAATCTCCAGTCTGGGGGAATGTAGAGTCCGAAGATTGTCCTACCATGACATACCTTTTTGCCTAATACTTCTCTCTTTTCCTATATATCTACCACCTAAATAAAGCCATATCCACCAAGTTTTGATGAAGGTATGAAATAATATGTCTTCTTATTCACATTTGACTTCATACCCTATTGTTTTGTTAAAGAATGAAATTAGCTACCGAATCGGTATGTTTCCACAGCTAATCTAGATTTCTGTAGCTGCCTCCATTGTTTGCTAGGTTTAGAAGCTCTAGGTCAGCAACGAAGGATGCGGATGGATAGAGAATGGTTTCCTCGTGGATTCCTTCCTATCCACTTGAAACTATTCATTAAGATAAGAGCAAGAGATCACGATCAAACTCCAAGTCAACTGTAGGATTGTCACTGAAACAAAATCCAGGTTCAATCAAAATCTTATCAATTTTCTTTCGGAATAGCAAATTGAAAATTTAGTGATATATTTTAGTTAAGATAAAGATATTAGGCTTAAATTACTTATATTCTTATGCTAGAGACCTGTTATAAAAACTTATGGCCGCACTGTGATTTGGGTGCAGGTCGAATGATGTAATTTTGAAACAGTGTGTGAATTTTGTTTGCCAGCAATAGAATTGGGTTTGTGTGTATATGTTGCATTGATTGAAGATTTTGAATTGATCTGTGGAGGGACCCTACGAAAAGTGACAGGTCTTAACCAATTGCAACTCAATTTATTTTCATTCCTTGAATAATTTGTTTTGTGTGAAAATGTAGCATAATGAATTCGTTAATGAATCATTATTTGCATAAGTACTTTCATCTACTTCATACCTATCTTAGTATTTCATTTGAATTTCTTTATACCTGGTACTGCATGGTTACTTTATTTTCTTATTATCTAGCATAGTTCAAGCATGTTTATTTCATAGTATAGATGTTGTTTGAAATATTTTGTTAGAATGAAAATTGAATAAGTGAAAGTGTGAGAATTTTCTCCTAAACAATTGAGTTCAGACAATGTTTCTTCACAATTGATAGAATATATTTCTTTTTGCACTTAGTGAATTAGAAGCTACAGCATAAAGAATCAAGACCAAAATCTCAAAACAATCTAATACAAGTAGGATCACTCTCATATCATCCATAGACTAATTAGATAGAGATTAACTTCCAAGAAATTAGCTAATAACTCTAAGGATTGTAACTCCAATATAATTAACAAACACCACCTCCATATTAAGTTTAGATCCTAACAAATACATAACGACATATAAAATAACTTCTAGCACATATTATGCACCTCTACTTCAATAGTCTATGCACCCTGGTTGACAATTTATCACTAACAATTCAAAGACATTGAATTGGCCAAACAATACATCTGGTGTTGCCTCGTGGGAGGAACATTACAGTGTTTGTGGAGTGCCATTGTCCACGGGATGTGTGTGTGAAGGGCACAAACATCCTGATTGGTGATCTAGATAGGCTAGAGACACGGGTTGTTACTGCAACAGTGTTACGGTTCTTGGGAAGCCAAGCATTCCACCACATCACTGGTGGGCAAATGATGCTGGTTGAGAGTGTTTTGGCCGGGACCTACTATGGGTGGGCCCAGATGATGTTGTCATCAATGAAATGACAGTTAAGTCTATGCAAGAGGTAGGTGAACTGTGACTATGCTTTTGGTACAGTGTTGTGTGTGTTCTTCTTTGAGAAGATACCCACCATCCATCCTCATGTACAAATCCGAGATGAGGGCCCATAGAAGCCCAGGATGTGCCACTGGGGGAAGCTACTATGAAAAGGAGGAGGAGGGGGAGTCAGACGGGTGTTCCAACCTGAGTTTTTCACACATTGGGATCAGATGCCCCTTTACATTAACGATTATCCTTATAGCGGGATGAAATATCAAGGTGATCCTGACTTACCACTTCCACCCAAGCGAGCATGGGGACCAAATGGTAAGTGTTAAGTTGTTATTTTTATGGTGCATTTCATATTTTTATCACATGTATATGGTACTGAGTGTAAAATATGTGGTATGAAGACATAGCATCGGTAAAACTGGCAGGATATGCAAGACGAGCTGCAATGCCTGGAGCTGCAGATTGGGGAACATCGTTGTCATGTCAGGGTCCAGAGGATAGTGCGCTACTTGTTGATCTACACCATAGGTGTGAGGTACTCTTGACCAGAGTTTTTGAGCATGGATGGCATGAGTTAGACAATCGATACATAGATGAGTGTACAGCCTTCCCTCAGAGTGGTGAGGTATCATGCAGCGCATGGCGATGGCTGGTTAGGCAGTACGTGATCTACATGCAGGTGGAGCAAAGCCTTTGGCGCGAGATCCATCAGATAGTGACTAGATATGGGGACATGTGCGTCCCATTAGTTTTTTTTTTTTAATAACATGTTATGGCCATGTCTAAACACTTATATGATACATAATATGATTATGCATTTTTATATGACAATAATGGTTCACCATGTGTTGTGTTTATGGTTGTCTTTTGTGGTATACATGTGATAAATGGAAATCTAGAATGTTATTTGCAATGGTATCTACATAGTTATTTTGGGCTCTAGGAACATGACTGAAAGTGATGGTTTCAAATTCACGTACCAAAAACTTAACTCATAGATATTTTCTAAATAGGACTTGGTTATTCACATGATACACACCATTCAATTGCATGACAAGTAGCAAGAATCTAAACAAACATGAAGATGAAGAATGCGATGAGCAGGGGAATCCATTAACAAACCTATCACTGCATCATATCCAACCTAGTTATTGGTGGAAGATCCAATGCACAGCCCATTCGAAGGGACTAACATATGCAAGGGGGTAAAAATGGCCCAGGTTGTCGAGGCTAGATTTTGGGAGAAGCAACTCGCACCGTCAGCATGAACAATATACGATGTGGATGATGGATATATCTGAAAGGTGCAAAAGACAACAAATGAGATGATGCAGCCTACCAAACTTCATGACAAAAATGAAGGCACAAAAATCAAAGGGATATGCTATGAGAAAAATTTATTGAGGTAGAGTACATTGCGAGAATTAGGAAGGAAATGGCCTTCAAAATCCTCCAAACAAAATATGCCCCCTTGCCTAAGTGCAAGGGTAATCAGGGGTAAACATAGCTTCCATGATGTCCTTATCAGAATGGAAGATAGGAGAATGGGAGGAATATTGACTACATGATGCGGTGGCAGTACCTGGTGCATAAACCTTGGAAAGAAGGTTCACAACATGATCTTGAATGGTAGACAACAAGCTAGTAGATGGAGGATCTACGGATGTTGAGACTTGGGATTCTGTCGAAAGAGGTTCAATAGAAGCGTGTGCATAAACCACATAAAGGTTTTCCTACGAGGAACTCAAGGATGACGACAGGTAAAGGATATGGCCCGTGGAGTCGGTCATCTTGACATCAGGGGGAGGGATCATGATGGTGGGACAAGAGTCCCCCTGTTCTAGTTTACTACTGATACCAAAATCTAAGGGTAGAGGAGTAGGTGATCCACTACGAGTGGTCTCGTATTCACGAAGCACCTCAAGGCAATCGCGAAATTCGTCAAGGCGAGGGAAATAATGGGAATAGTGACCATGATGATCACACAAGACACAAGGGTGATTTGTGCGTAACATTCTGAGTTTCTTGGATGGACCTAGTAAGGTAACATGGACCTCAGGGATATTTGACTCAGGGAACATTTCATGAACCAAAGGTTTGAGATGAGGGAGTATAGAACAATTATTGGTGGCATGCCCAATAACTTTACATAAAGCGCATGGGGGTGATGGCATTGGGGCCTTGGGGATCAGAGGAGCTTGGGGAGCCTTGTCCTTAGGTTCTTTCCTCTTATATTTTCCCTCCTATCCAAATGCTTTCACAATAGGAGTGGGTTCTTTTTGAGGTTGTGATGGAACTGAAGCAGCGGCAGGGGCCGTAGGGACTAGTTGAACTAGGTTCAAATCATGATAAGGTCTTAGTTGACCAGGTGAAGTGCTTGCAGGGGGATCCATGTACCATACTAGGATCGCCAAATTCATGTTAGGGAGGACCAGCGAAGCCATGTTAGGGACATAAAATATTCTCAAAGGAGAAAACAAGAAAGTTATCTGGCCTACAAGGTAATGTCTCGACAGAACAGCTCCTCAATGGTTGAGACCTGGAGGAACAATTCTTGGTGGGAACATAGGAGAGGCACCCACAAATGGAGGAGGTCCTAGGGGTGGATTCAGATGGCTTAGCTGAGAGGGTAACAACAGGGTGCTAAGGAGCTGGCTGTTGAGCGGGTGTACCAAACTACTTGAGAGCAACCCATGACGCTTGCAACATGTAAACACACAAAGAGTTAGACTCTAATATGAGAGTGGGAGGAATAGGGAAAGCACCCAACAATGAGGAATCTTTGTAGACTCTGGGTGAAACACCGGTGAGAGGAGTTGAAGACTGCTTATCTGAAATTGATGAGATAATGGATTTGGGGGAGGTCACGGATGTTGGCTCATAGTAAGTGAACTGATCAATGATGACAATCTTCCCTTCATGGGGGAAGCATATCTTACGGAAAACTGCAAATGTGAAAGCTGACATTGCATATGTGTAACTATGACCCAAGAGAATGTTATAATCTAAAGGGTCATCAATAACCTCAATGTCTACATGGACAGTCTTGCCCACAAGAGTCACTGGACAATTGTGATACATTCCAAGAGGCCGGGAGGAATGTCCACCCCAAGCATGCAAAGTGATGGTGGATGGGGACAACTCATAAGAATTAAGTTGTTTCCAAATGGTAGCAGACACCACATAGGTGTTAGGTAAAATTGACCAGGGGTTTGATTCACGGTTGACCTAGTTAAATAGTAGTGGTTTTGGGCACATGGTATAGTGTACCCATGGTATTATGGTTTGTGGTATTGGATGTAATGGAACCTATAAAAGGCTGGGAATACTTCATGTAGGCCTGGAGATGAGTGGTGAAGGCTCACTTGGCCAGATTGGCCAGGGTTTTGGCCAATGCTAATGAGATCTGATTAGGTTCGGTTTTTCCCCAGATTTGGGGTTTTCCTGGATAAATATTATGTGCATAATATTTATGTGTATTTTTGTTGGTTATTTTATTATTCCTCTATGTAAATCTCAATAAATATCAGTAATAATTTATCTCTCTGCGGTAAATTTCTTAACAACTGGATTCAAAGTTAATTTGGCTTCCGTTGCCAAGGGTTTGTACTGGCCTGGTAGATAGAGAGATAATTAAGTTTTGCTTGTAGGATCAAAAGCCATAGATTGTGAAGCAAAGTTGCACACTATTAGGTCATGAGAAATTTAGTGGATGAGGAGGATATGTGCACGTGGATTAATTAATTGATGAACCATGTACCTGAAAATAACGCCTAGATAAATGGTCGTTACAATGGCTAGTAACCCATGTAATTCGATAGATGGGTTCTTTTTATATGGACATTGATGTCATATGTACAAAGACAACAACAATGGTAAACACAATTTTCTTTTATATATATAATGGAGTGAAAATTTTAATTTGCATGTAAATGGGCATAGTGAGGTAAGACCTAGTAAGGCATGCGTACCCCTAGGTAATTACCGGTAAAGTCTAGGTTAGACCTAAGTAATAGGGGGATGTTGGATTAACAAATCCTCGGTAAAAAAACTTTGAAGGGGGTAAGGGCTAGAGTGAGTGGGATTGTCTCACTTAGCAAGGTTTGGTTGGATTTAGTCAAGGAACCCCAAGTCAAGTTTAAGGGGGAATTGTTAGGTAAAATTGACTCAGGGTCTGAGTCAAGGTTGACCTGGTTAAATAGTAGTGGTTTTGGGAACATGGTATAGTGTACCCATGGTATTATGGTCTGTGGTATTACATGTAATGGAACCTATAAAAGGCTGGGGATAATTCATTGTAATGTAGGCCTGGAGGTGAGTGGTGAAGGATCACTTGGCTAGATTGGCCAGGGTTTTGGCCATTGCTAATGAGATCTCATTGGGTTGGGCTTTTCCTCGAATTTGGGGTTTTCCTGGATAAATATTATGTGCATAATATTTATGTGTATTGTTGCTGGTTATTTTATTATTCCTCTATGTAAATCTCGGTAAATCTCAGTAATAATTTATCTCTCTGTAGTAAATTTCTTAACAACAGGTAGATGCACCTTCGTCAATAATGCATCGCGATATGATGGCATTACGGACTCGGACTAGTATCTGGAAAGAAACCAATGAAGGTAATGGGGGATGTTCTGATGTATCAACTGGGAAGACAATCAAACAATCGTCAGAAGGATCTAATGTGCCCAAAGTAGTTGGTAGATATTTCTTTTGAGATGGGTACGACTGGAGTACCTCCAACATTGATATGGTGGTAGGTGATTGTGCCAAGTCATCTACTATATTGTATCTATGGGTAGCTTGGTTAGAAGTTGCGTTATGGTGTAACAATACCTTTGGGATCTTGGGAATTGTCTCAACTTTAGGTTGAGGGATCTGTAATGGACCATTTGGTGTCGTAAGAGGCTCAGTAGATTATTTGGTTTTGAACTCAATGGCAAATGAAGTCCATGGCTTGTCATATTGATGCGACCGAGTTTTCAGGTTTGATATCGGAGGGATTAGCCTCATCAAAATTCATCATGAGGATCTGGTAGTCACCAGGACTAGGAGGTTTGGGGGGATGGGTTTCTTGACCTGGTTTAGGTTTAGCAACAACAAATCCTTGCTAAGGGAAAGGATTTGTAAGCACTACTGGTTGAGATGGCATAGTATTCTAAGGCGATTGTTGACCTCTAGAAGCTGCTTGATCTTCCCACGTTTGGCGCATATGGGGTAAGAGAGGACACTCATGTGTATAGTGGCCATGGACACCACAACATGCATAAGGATTTTCCATACGAATAGCCTTGTTTTGCTTGGGTTGACTTCCCTATTGTTGGTTGTTGGTGTTAGGCTAGTTCCCTGGGGGTTCACTAGGTTGATTACCTTGGTTACCCTGGATACCCTTGTTACCTTTCCCCTTATTATTTTTCTTTGAATTTTAGGGATTGGTCGCAGTTTGTTGCACAAACACTTGACCTTGGGGTGGTGGTGGCTATTGGTGCTGAGGATGCATGGGAGGTTGCGGCTCTGAAAACATGTTGCTAGCAAGAGGGGCATAAGTGTTGGAGGAACTAGTGCCCTCCTACTGATAGCCATAACTTTGTTGAGTATATGGCAAAGGATGTGAAAGTGTTCCAATGATACCATCGGCGACATGTGATGCCCCCAGTGTTGGCACCCCCATGACAGGGGAGGTCTAGGATGACAGTATAGACATAATAGAATTGCGCATAAATCAGGTCATATCTCAGAGAATTTTGGAGAGCTTATTCCTCTATCTAAGGAAAATGGGATGCGACATCTTTTCTAATGGGTGATAAAAGGCTCCTAAGAAACCAATCTAGATGGACATTGTCTTCAAAGGGTGGGGTATGACATGTGCTCCTCCTTCTACGCCATTCATGAAAATGATCAGAAAGGCGAGTGGCAGAGGACTGGCAGAATGAGGTCAATATCTCTGTACCAGTGTCGTATCGAAGAGGTAATTAAAAATATGAAAGGAACACTTTAGCAAGCATCACGAAAATGAAATGAGATGCAGCGGGTTGTTCTATATGTCATTTTGTAGTGTCTCTAGTGAGCATGTGTTGGAATAGTTGAAGATGAATGGAGTCATCAGTAATGGAATTGGATGAACACCACATGTGGAAGGAGTGGACATGATTTGTAGGGTTCTTTCCATAATTACCCTCAAACTTTGGGATGACTGAGGGAAGCTCAGTTGGCATAGCAGGCCAACCAGCATTATGGTGTATAGGATCATTTATCAACTAGCTAAAATCTAGAAGACTTAGCCTAGCCATAAAAGGGAGCATGGGGGCTGTCGGAATGGTTCCTGAGATGGTTCCACTAGATGTGACCACCGACATAGAACTAGAGCCAACAAAAAGTTGGGTTCCTGCACTAGTTGTGGGTCCAGACATGGTGACGATATGTGGTGAAGGAGGCTTAGAATTAGATGAGGAATCAGATGAACCAGGAGAAGAGTCGGTATGGGGACTTGGAGGGCTATGAACTCGAACTCGGCTGGGAGGAGTAATATGCCGAAGTGGAAATTGGGGATGAAGGCATAAGAGTCTCCGCGACAAATGCCTTTGTGGCGCAATGGTGGTAAGGCACACGTGACACGGAAATGGTGAAGGGAGATCAACAATATGCCTTTTCCTCTATGAGGGGAGATACATTTATTATGTTAATTCTTGGCTTGGCGGTGTAAACAAAATGCCCTTCGCTTAAGGTGTGCTTGTGTGAGAAATTTTATTTATTAATTAAGCCCATATTGTGTTTGAAAAAAGAAAAAATATTGTTGAAAATAAACTGAAATTCAAAACAGAAAATGAATAGCAAATCAATTAACTAAACCCTACCCAAACTGGGTTTTCAAACACTATGTTGGTTGGTGGAAAAATCAACTGAAAACACACTAAAAAGGCCAAGAGATCTAAGTTTCGATGTGACTGGGATCAAATGACACTAGATTGCTGGAAAGTGGTGCAACAACAACAAAAAACCAAAGAGGAACATTTTTGCGAAAAGATAGGAAGATGGGTGTAAGACCTAGGGCTACCGATGGGACCCTAAGGCCAATGACCAAACAAGGTTTAATATGAAACTATGGATAGAAACAACCTATATTTGAAGATCTGAAACAAAAGAGTACAGATCTGGAAAATATGGCTGAAAGTGTTGCAGAAACTCAGACTTCTTACTCAGCTAAACACCTCCTATAAAGGTGGAAGCATATTAGAATCGCTAAGGGGATAAATTCCACTTTGACAAGCAAATCAAAGTAGATCAGGGCCTAAGCGGGATGAGCCAAAAGTCAAACAACCCAATAGACAGCTCTCAGAAAAACCCAGAAACAGATCTGGCAAAAACCTGGAAACCCTAAAAATTGTAGGTACTGACCTGATTTCAAGGGGATCGCACTTTTTGGGCTGAAAGGTGCACTCTAGACCTCCAAATCGCACTTTTTGGGCAGAAAAGTGTGATTTTTGCTCCTTTATTCTCGGTCAGCAAGTCTCAGGAAAAATTGTCGTCTTTGTCGCAACTGGTTCCTGTGACCTATAGAAAATACCATAAAACTTCTAGAAGTTAGAAATTTGACAGATAAAGGGTTAAAAAGCTAGTAAACAACATTAAGAAACTGAAAAAAAAAAAAAAGAAGAAACCCTAATCTGAAAACTAAAGGTCACCCAGGTTTCTGGATCTGAAGTAAAAAAACTAGTGGAGTCGCCAATTTTGTTATAGTGTTTTCTTCTCAAAGGTGTACGAAAAGAAATCACCTAAGATTGTGGATGACAAATAGTCTCAACAATATAAATGGCTGCTAAACATTGTAGATCTAACTGATAGGAACAAAACCTGCCAAAGTCCTGATCTATGCCACAGTCATAGTTAAACAACAAAATGAAAGAGTAATAACTGCAATAATCCAATGGAAACCACATATAAAAAGAATAGATTTTATTATAACACCTATGAAGGGAATAGATAAATGTTTTCAGTCCCCCTCTATGGGATGGTTTCTTGGCTATCCTCAAACGTCTTCAGCTTGCGTAGAGTCTCTCTCCTCTATAACGTGTAAACCCAACAAATAAAATGTTTTAGCTCAATGGGAACTCAAATGGAAGAAAAATGGTGTCGACAGTGATAATAATCAGAGTTACAGTGGTGAGTGCAATAATGAAAATAACCAAAAGTGAATAATGAATGGAAAAATCTTCTATTTATAACAAAATATTGAGTTATCCTCGAATAATGAGCAATAATAAAATATTATTAACCCCATTCTTGGAATAACCACTTGGAATATTTTATTATATTTGGTTAGGAGGGAAAAAGTATTTAAACTTTCATTCAGAAATAATAAATAAATAAATGATTTATTTATCATCCCAATAAATTGGTTAAGGAATAATAAACAAATAACGATTTATTTAATTATTCCTAAAGGATTTAGTCAAACTTGACAAGGAATAATAATTAATTAGTGATTAATTAATTATTCCTATAGAAAAATTAGACAATTAATAATTTATCTGCTTATTTTTCATAACTGGGTCAAATATGACAAGGAATATTAATTAAACAATGGTTTAGTTAATTATTCCTAAAAGATAATTAAATAAATAATGATTTATTTAATTATTCTTCATGGGTTTAATTATAAATTACTTAGCAAATGTGGTTTATTAAGTAATTTATCACTGCGAAAGCAATTTTACTATGGTAAAATTGGCCTTACATGGTGTACTTTGATCCATCTAGTAAATTAGGCTAGATGATCAATTTTTTGGTGATAATGGTCGATCCCTTGAAGTTATTGTGTGTGCGTCGGGGACAACCTAGTTGCTCTCAGGACCACTCTATGAGAACGATCGGGGACCGATACTTCCAGATCTACCTTTGAAGCCCTAATCGCTCCCATAAGCCTTTGTATCAGTGTCCAAGGGTCTCTAGTCACTCTCATAGGATTGCATGCCAGTGTCCATGGACCAAAATGCCCTGTTCTATGCTAGCATCCGAGATCCATAAAACCCTAACTCAGAGCGAACCTTTCGCTTGTGATTTTGGACCCTTGCACGAATTCCTTTCGTCGAACCTGTGTGAACCAAGACAAAAGAGAAGAGAACATGTGTCCAAATTATCTTGAGGTATATTCTATTTGTAGGTTTTCCTAAGGGGTCAATTAGGGTTAAGACTGACCCAAGCAGTTACTCATGTGATTAGGGCCGGCCCATTCCATAATACATGTATGAATAAAATAATTCATAACTCAACTTCTACTTGACCAAATTGGGTGATATTTAGGTCGATTTTGGTCCTCTCAAAAATAGGAATCTAATTCAATCATAATCTTGGTCATTTGAGCCATCTAAGGTGCAATTGCAAAAATTAACAGGCTGATCACAAGTGGTCCATGTATATGCAATTTTGACAAACTATGAAGGATTGCTACATTGACTTTCGCTTGTTTCTCTTGTCCTGAATGATTTATTCATTATCTGCCTTGAAACTTCTTATTTCTACTTTTAGACTTCTCAATGTGTCTGCTAAGTCAGAAGAATGCCCAACACCACGCTGCTCATCTGATCCATAGGGAGAGTCTCATGAAATGTAGTCTACCATCTTGCTAGTCATATTTGATCTCTTTCCTACAAGTACACCATGTCAGCTAAAACCAAAACATAACATAATCAACATACCTCAGTATAGTTCAGGGGAGGATATCTCATCTGCAAGATCAACTAGATTAGCATGATACATGTATAATCATAATCACATCAACATATAACATCAGTTTAACCACTATCCAATTATCAATGCCTAATCATACCAACCACATACCATGACCCCAGGCATGAAAACTATACCCATATCAATATATGCATAACAATATATAACCAATGACATGCATAACCAATGCATAACTGGCATACACTCATGATGACCACATCCAATAACACACCATCCACTTTCACATGGCAACACCATTGAAACCATGACCACCACCATACATACACATCAAACACATAAACCAAAAGCATGAAGAACACATATATGCAATTGACATGAATTTAAGACCAACACATCGCCCGTCCAGTCCAAGGGGTGAACCATGCTCTAATACCACTCTGTAACACCCTCCTCCCACATTTACCCAAGTTAAACAGTCCACTGGGGTAAACATGTGGCAAGAGGCTACTATGATGTGATTAAACTCCCCATGTGTAGTTAAGGAAGTGGAATGAATGAAAAATAACCGTTATGACCTTCCACACATGCTACAAAACCTTCAAGAGCCAACCAATCCTTCTAGGTGACCAACCCCCAAGGAAACTTGACATTTCATTAATCTAGACCCCCAACCACTCCTATGACAAGCCATGCATGCGACTGAGACCTTCTAGTCACTCCCAAAGCATGGGCATGCCTGTGACTATGTACATTTTCAACTAGTTTTGAGCCAATGACCCCAAATTGTGTGCCACATTTTAAGGGCCAAAACTCAGGCCACTGCCCAGATCTTCATGAAACCTTTAGAAATTATAACTGACATTGAAATGAAGGTAGTAGTGCAAACACTTAATCAATGAATTGAATGGACCCCTAATATCCATGATAGGTGTTTCATCGAACATGTCACAAATATGTAATCCACAGGTGATAACAACATATCTGAGCACAGGGGTCTCATACTTATCTGAGATTCATAAAGAAACATTATTGCCTTATCACAATAGTTGCATTATCATCTATTAGTTCATATATTCATTGTAAATTCATTTGCAAATCAAAACATGATGAGATCCATACATCAAGTCTATCATAAAACATACTCATAACCAACATATAACCAACATAAATAATTGGGATATAACAACCATAATAGTCTCATATAAACCAATATAATTACACATGAAATACCAAGGAGAAATGACCCTTCCTTCCATGGACCACCTGATCATATATTGGCTAAACCAAATCTTTCTTTCAACCAATCACCCCTGTGCCATATTCCAAGCATGAATGTGGGACTCAAAACCAAACAAACCAGGTTTCCACATGATCCCCACCATATCACTAGGTCCTAAACAAGCATAGATTCCACCTACACCGTGAGGAATTTTCATGTCTCCTAGTCTCTAGGCTTTACCGTATATCCCTCAATACAACGGTCGAGAATTCCTAGGCCTAATCAAGACTCCACCCTCCAAGCTTTACCGTATATCCTGTCATTGACCGGTCAAGGATTCCTAGGCCTAATCAAGGGTACACACCTCTAGGATTTACCATATATCCCTCCATACAAGGGTCAAGGATTCCTAGGCACACAAAATATGGATTTACTACAATCCCAATCCAGTTAAGGGATTCATAGGCCATGTGTTCTTTCTTTTAGAGACCACCTCACTCAGTTTCGAAACCATCCAACAATATATCTCAACCAAATACAAGAGAACCCACCACACCATGGCTATCCGAAAATGGAAAGGCAAGGCTAAAGAACATTGTCACACCTGGAAAAACCCATGCCAATGACAACAAGAGAACCAAATACACACATGCATGTACCATGCATGCCAAATCTAGCAAGGAAATCACACATGAAAATCAATACCTACAAATAATCTCGTTGTAGCTACTTGATCCTACTCTTCCTTGCTTGATATTTTCTTCCTCTTTACCTTATTTTCTTTCCTTGATCTAAAGTTGAAGTTATCCAAGAAAACTCTAAGTGTTCAAGAGTGTCAGAGAGAGAATAGAGAGAGAGCTCCAAAACTGAACTGACAAAAGGTACCAATTGATCCTTAGAATCCTTTTTGTTAACGAGGCCTCTATTTTATTCAATTTCCATTATTTTTCCTTCATTTTCCTCCTCACATGGAACCTGTGACCTTTCACCTTCCCTTTCTCCTAATTTCCATTATTTTCATAAATAAAATGCCAATTAATGCCTCATGCCTTTCCAAAGCCTTTTCCATTTCCTTTACCAATTTCCTTACCCATAAAAACCAAATGAACACCCACACTAGGATGTTTTGCCCAACGTTTAGTTTGGAATACATGTCCCATGACCTTGTTTATTTTATTTTTTATTAATTTCATTACATGGAAGTTTGATTAGGGTTGTTACATAATCAATCTTCCAAGAGGACAAGAAATGTGAGGTATGATGAAAATAATGTTGTTGAAAAACAAGATGATTATTATCTCATTTCTAATTTATCTACTACCTCTCCTCTAGACACATTGGATCAATGGTTAATTGATAGTGGAGCCTCAAGGCATGAATCACTGGATATAAGGAGTTTCTCTTAATTTTAGTTGAGAGGAAGACTAATACAAATATTATTCTTGGAGATAATGCCACGTACCCCTTGAAAGGAATAGGAACTGTTACTCTTCACTTAAACTATGGCCAAACCATACATCCTCAAGATGTTCTATATTTTCCCGATTTGAAGAAGAATTTGGTATCTATTTCTGCAATGGAGGATAAAGGCTTCAAGGTATCTTTCATTGATGGAAAGTTATGTGCATGGAATAAGAACTTTAGAGATGCTTTTACTCTTGGGTTTAGGGTTGATGGTCTTTATCAAGTTGGTGGAAGTCCTTTGGGAGCTTTGGCAAATGAAACCTCTATTCAATGTGAGCTATGGCACCAAAGATTTTCTCATTTACATTACAAATCCTTACTGAGTGTAAGGAAGATGGTCATAAGGATGCTCGAATTTCATATGAATCATGAAGGAGTTTGTCAAGGTTACATAGTAGGAAAACATACAAAGGGACCATTCCATTATAGTGAGAGAAAGACAACTGATATTCTTCAATTGATCCATTCTAACATGGTTAGTCCTTTTCCCGTGACTTCATTGGGAGGATACTTATACTATGTGATATTTGTGGATGACTTCTCCCACAAAACTTGGATTTATTTCTTGAAGAAGAAGGATGAAGTATTTAGATGGTTTTACTCTTTCAAATCATTGGTGGAGAATCATACAAGTATTAAGAGGGAGCTCACCATTCCATACAATCTGCAACAAAATGGAGTTGCCCAGAGAAATAATCATATAATTATGGAAGCCAATCATGCCATGATTCATGATCAATGCCTACCAAAGTTTTTATGGGGAGAAGCTATGAACATTGTTGTAGACATTCAAAATAGGAGTCCTCATCAAATATTGGATTTCAAGACACTCGAAGAAATATTCATTGGTTAGAAACCTAATGTTGCACATTTTATAATCTTTGGTTGGCCTATATATTTTCATGTACAATTCATGAAGATTCAAAGGCATTTCGAATTTATGTACATGGTCATAGAAATGTAGTAGTATGTAGAGATGTTACCTTTGATGAAGACTCTACCCTCGGAAAAGCAAGGGGTCTCCCCATCACAAGGAAGGATGATGTTGCTACTAAAAGTCAAGAAAAACCTCTTATGGATGAACCTATGCCTGATGTTGATGGCCTGATGGATCTACTTAATCCACCTCCTTGTGATCCCTCTATCTTAAAGAAAATACCATTATGGCTTTAAGATACACTTGAAGATGTAGAAAATCATGCTTCCTCAAGAGGAATTTTTTGAGAAAGTAAGAATCCTACCAAGTATCAAGGATACTTGACTACGGCGATTATTATCATTCAAACCTAACCTTGCACTTTCGAAGAAGTTGTGAACCACCAAGTATGGAAAGATGTTATGGTTGAATAATATCAGTTGATCATGAAGAACAATGTCTAGGAAATGGTGCCTAGACCTAAGGACAAGTCTGTAGTCACTTCAAAATGGATATTCAAGATTAAACATGGATTTGATGGAAGTGTTGAGAAATACAAGGCAAGGTTCATGGCTCGTGGCTTCTCACAAAAGGAAGGAATCAACTATGATGAGATTTTTGCTCCAATTTCTCGATACACTACTATACATTCCATAGTTTCTCTTGTTGCAAACCAAGGATGGAGCCTACATCAAATGGATGCCAATACCACATTCTTACATGGTTCACTTAAGGAAGAAGTCTACTTGGAACAACTTTAGGGGTTTTAAGGGCATGATAGAAAAAATCATGTATGCAGTTGGAAGAAAGCCCTTAATGGGTTAAATCAAGCCCTTAGGACTTGGTATGAGAGGATTGATAAATATCTCATGAAGCTAGGATTTACAAGGAGCTATGTTGATCCAAACTTATACTTCAAGGCTGAAAAGGAAATTCCACTTATTTTGGTTTTATATGTTGATGATCTATTTCTGAGTGGTGCAGACCCTCTCATTTATCAATGTGATAGGGAGTTGACTTTTGAATTCGAGATGAAGAACCTAGGATTGATGAATTACTTTCTAGGCTTAGAGGTATGGAATAAGCTAAGTGATATTTTCCTTTATCAAGGAAAATATATTTTGAAGCTTTTAGAAAGATGTGGCATGGTGGACTACAAGGTTGTGACTACACTGATGGAACTAAATTGTAAGAAGCTATGTGTAAGTGTTGTTGGTCCGGTTTTGGCAAATCCTACCAAATATAGACAACTTGTGGGAGCATTGATGTTCTTGGTGAACACACGATTAGGCATATGATTTGTTGTTAATACATTGAGTCAAATTATGGTTGAGCCTCATCATATGCATTGGGTTTTTGCAAAAAATCTTCTAAGGTATCTTCATGGTACTATCAAATGATGGAATGAGTACACTACTGAGGATATGAGATTACATGGATATACTAATTCTGATTTTGCTAACAATGTGTTGGATAGAAAAATCACATTTGGATGTTGTTTCTCTTTGGGATTCGCTTCCATCTCATGGATGAGCTAAAAACAAAAGTATGTTGCACTAAGAACCACTGAGGCTAAATATATTGCATCTAGTATGTCTTGTTGCGAATCCATTTGGTTGAGGAAGCTCTTCAGTGAGCTAATTGAGCATGTGTTGGATAACACCACCATTTATTGTCATAATCAAAGTGGGATTCACCTTTCATAGAATCCTGTGTTCCACGACCGATCCAAGCATATTGATATTAGGTACCATTTTATTCGAGATATGGTACAACATGGAGCAATAAGGCTCTAACACATCAAGATGAATGAACAGGTTGTTGACATCCTCACAAAGCCTTTGGGAAAGACCAAGTTCTTAGCCTTCAAAGAGAGACTTGGAGTCATGGAAAGACCCTCCCATGAGGGTCCCAATTGAGTTGGACATTGAGCTCTGGGAGCTCTTGGGGGCCTGGGGTACTTCTTGGAGTTATATGAGCATAGGGTGAGTGGTTCACCTTCCCCTGTGGAGTACATACCCCAACATGTGAGCATAGGGTGAGTGGTTCACCTTCCCCTATGGAGTACATACCCCAACATGTGAGCATAGGGTGAGTGGTTCACCTTCCCCTATGGAGTACACTATATGAAAACAGGGTGAGTGGTTCACCTTCCCCTATGGAAACCCCAACATACATCCTACCCTTGTAGTCTAGGACTCTTGGGAAGTACCTCTCATTTTTCCAATGAGTTGGGAAAAGTGGTTAGGGTTAATTAGTACTACCAACGAATGTGTCAGGTACTACTATATTCCCTATGACTAGGATGCATGATGTTCAACAACTTGATCACTAAGGATCAAGCCTAGTAGGGGTTCTATCCTTGGACATGAGGACTTACCTCTGTCATTTTGGCAAGAGTGGTAGGGTCTTGTGACCCACCCTCTTTCAATCCTTTCTTATTGGACTATGATATCAATCTTCAACAGAGACGAGACAAGTTGTAGAGATGGCACATGATGGACACGATAACATAGCCATGGATGAATGTTGATAGGTGGAATTCCTCCCTAGTTGAGAGGGAGTGTTAAAGAGTGCAACTAGGGGCTAATTCCCCTTCCTAGAATCCTTTTATGAATAATATATATATATATATATATATATATATATATATATATATATATATATATATATATATATAATGAATAATTAACTAATAATTAGTGTTGAAGAGTCATGTCTCTAAGGACATGACCATTCATTGAAAATAGCTCATACTCACATAAATAACATATTTACCATAAGTTACTACCCACCATAATTTAAGAAAGTATTTGCGTAAAAGATGGGATAAGGAAAAATATGGGTATAAATGTACATGTGTAAACTTACTATAATTTAATTTAAAAATATATGTGATCTAATTTACAAAGATACATGTCTCTTGGGTATCTTGAGCATAAAATTCACTTTAAACTTTTCATTTTACACAATGCACTTATCATATCATAGCTTCTTGTACTTATTGTTTATGTTCTATCTACAATTATTGTCAATGATGATCTAAAGTTTTAATGTGATTGTTATTGGGATCTGAAGTAAAGTTTGTATTGGGATAATACGACATTGAATTAATTGTTGCAAGCGTAGAACATACCATCAAATTTAAAAACATTCATTCATTAATCATAGACACAAAATACTTCATCTCAATAAATTTTATCATAAAAAATATGTTTTCATAATATGGTATGTGATGTTTCTAATGATATAACTAGTACAATCATTTATTTTTCTTTTTCTTTATTTTTGAAAATAATTTAGAAATGACTTCATCAATTTATTCTTCCCCTTTAGTTCTTATGGCCTCTGTAGCTCCCATTAATGACCTATTCATGTACTCATGATGTCATCGAGGTTGTCGCTAGAGGGGTGGATCATCAACTGTAACAAGAAAGAAATGTTAAATTGATATTTTTTGTTATTATTATTATAAGTATTTCATTAATAAAAATAGCATTAGAGTTTTCTTTACCTGCTTCAGTAGCAGAGGCAAGAGGAGTAGTTTCAGATGTGGTCATATGTTCCTCTTCTTGTGTAACCTCATCCTCTACATGCTTTGGAGTTGAAACAAGAAAGGTTATAATTAATACACCATTTTCAATTAAATATTTTTAATTGTAATCCTCTTTCTACATGAAGAAAAGGTGAGGCTACCCAACGATTCAAATAACTCATTCAAAGGAAATATCATTGAAGTAGTTCATTAATACTAAAAAATACCTTTGCAATGTAATTATTTACCTCATGCACTAGTCAACACCGTTGGAATGATTGCCTTGTGCTCCTCTTCTAGTAGAGGATCCTCATGTATGACATTCTCTACCATTGAAAGTTGGCTCGTGGTGGTCATATGTTGTGGTATCTTTGCCAAAAAGTCCTATATAAGAATGAAAATGCTTTTTCGATTAGATAATGTGAAAGTTAAAAACCAAACATTCATAACTGAACTTATGACATTAAAAAAATCACTTTAAAATATGGTTATTACCTGATATCTCTGAAGATGTTGGTTGGAGATATTGATCCTATATTAATCTCAAGAGTTTTATCTATAATGTGAATTAAACGGAAAAATTATTTGTTCATTCTAACCACAAGTTTATTGATTGTTGTGATTGGGTTGGGAGAAATGAACAACTCATCCTCATCAAACTAATCAGGATCACCGCAGTGATGTCTCTTAGACTACATATTTCAATAAAAGAAAAGTTATTTCAATTAATTTAAATATTCCTAGAAGTAGTGAAAAAAAAAAAAAAAAATCTAGTAAAATTGTAAAATTGATTGAATAATCAAGACAAAGTAATTTTTTCTCACATTATGTAAGTGATGAGTTCCCTTAAATCCTTTAGTCAACAAGAAATTCACATTCTAGTTAAAACATCTTAATTCAACTTCTTTGATTTGTTGTGTTAACAATCTTTCCAACCATTTAATATTTAGAGTAGCTAAATAGTTGATTATCATATTTTGATGTGTTTCTTGTGCCTTTCAGTGTTCCACCAATTGATAGTGTAAATATATTTGGATATCTTTTGTCAAATACATAAGGTAGGTGTGAAGCTAAACTAGTTTACTTTTGTCGATTTTCTTCAGGCATGTACTGGGTTGGCATCCCTAGAGGAAGGCATGTAGGTTCATGCCTTTGCAAGCAAGACTAGAATCAGGTCACGAGTTCAAGTAGTGACTAGAGACTTTGGAGAAGCAAAGTTTGACTTCTAGTTACTCTTTGCTATATTATATGAGCAGAAGAATGGTTGTTTAGGATGGCTGCAATGAATTTTGATGGAGAGTTCAAAATTTCCATCAAGATGGTTGTTTATAGGTGACCTCATTCATATTATATGAACATACCCTGGCCATTTTTTATTATAATATAGTGTCCATCAAAATGTGCTATGCATATATATTGGCGTTATTACTCCTCCATTTGATAAGCAATGTGTGAATCTTTTGTGATGAAGATATTTAGAGATGTCTAAGGCTATATCTGTATGTGGAAGATTAATTATTGAGGCTACAATCTTCTGTGATATGTGAGTTCTTGTGGCAGTATACTTTATGTGGAATACAATCTTGTTGTAGTGCCTTCTCTCTATGGGTATGCGAGCTACTGTGGCTTTGTGTTTTCTATGATTTGAGGCTGGTTTGAGGACAGTCAGAAGGCATTCTATGGACACACTAGTGAAGATAGTCTTGAAGCTACAATAAGTTTTGAAATTGGAGCAAATTCATTATCTAAGTTATTGTCCAGGAATAAATCGAATCATCCAAGGAGAAAAAAGGTCAAATTTATAAAATATTCAAGTCCTGATTTCATTGTCTAAGATAAAAGCTTTCAATGAATGACAAGTCTTTGTGGCATAAGAGCATGATCTAATTCTAGACTGAAGCCTTCTCTAAGTTGAAGAGCAATAATTTATCTCATTTGAATATAGTCCTACACACATCCTATCTTTGTTTAAGTGAAGGATAGAAGGAACATAAATATCCTTCTATACTTTTCCATAAAATTCACAAAAATAAAAATTAAAAAAACACATACAAGAAGACAATCTAGGCACGGGGTCCTTGAAAACCCCTCTAACTCACGCACATTCATGGTTTTCTTTAGAGGCACTATCAAATTGTGCCTTGGTCCATTGGCAAGATTATTGTTCCTAACTTCTTATTACCTTTAGTGCTACACCTACCATTCAAGTTGGTTAAGGTTGTTTGACATGCAACCTATGTGAATTGTGTAGCCTCATAGGGTCCAATTTTTGCAATTGTGTTGCTCTTGTTTTTCTTTCCAAAGATGAAATCTTGAACCTATTCTTTTAAACACAAATTTGAGATATTTTATTGCATGTATATTGAGAATTCCTATGAATATATTTATAAATTTATAATAATGTCATCAAACTCAATATCTACTTAAAGTGAGTAATTCATCTAGTATTAGTGAGTAGCCAATGTGACAATTCCAAGAATTTGATTTCAATAATAGTATTGATATTTTTTCTTTGATTTTATCTATAGGGAGAAATTACATATTGACATCTTGATCAGGACTTTAACTTCCATGCCACAAAATAGGACTCTATTACAAAGAAGTTAAATACTTTATTTTCCCTAGTTTTGTAGTCATAAAACTTATGCTTGAAATTTTTTATCCATAATTACCTACCCAACAACTACATAAGTAGGGTATTATGAGTATAAAATCAACCATAACATCTCAGACAGTGTTGTATAACTCATATTTCTTTTCTTGTGTGAATAGGTAGTTAATGAAATGGCTTGTCAATATTAAACCTAGGGATATCAATAATATTATTCATATTTTTTCTTTGATTTTATCTAAAGGGAGAAATTACAGATTAACATCTTGATCAGGATTTTAACTTCTATGCCACAAAATAAGACTCTATTACAAAGAAGTTAAATACTTTATTTTCCCTAGTTTTGTAGTCATAAAACTTATGCTTGAAATTTTTTATCTATAATTACCTACCCAACAACTACATAAGTAGGGTATTATGAGTATAAAATCAACCATAACATCTCAAACAGTGTTGTATAATTCATATTTCTTTTCTTGTGTGAATAGGTAGTTAATGAAATGGCTTTTCAATATTAAACCTAGGGATATGAATAGACTCATGGTAAGTTCTCATATTTCTTTTCTTGTGTGAATAGGAAGATGGTGATATATTTTGTCAGTATTAAACATAGGGATATCTACAGTCTCCTTGAGGCACAATGAAATAAAACACGCTTGCGTTGCTCATGTTTGGTCCTAAATTGGGGTGATTCAGATATGTCTAGGATTTGGACTATTTGAGCACAAGGAGTTAGTACCCGGACCCCTAGGGCTATGAGATAATGATAAAGGAATAAACGGTTCTTTTACCAAAGACTGTAATCAAAATCAAAGGGTAAGGGCATAAAGTGTGTATGGTAAAGGAGTAAAGGGTTCTTTTACCAGAGATTGTAAGAGAAATAAAATTTCAATTAAACAAAATTAGTATTAAAATACTCATAGAAATTCTAGGGTATCATTGACATTACCATTTTTCTCTTAGCCTTTTGTTGTCTCCCCTAATGTGATGCTCGAGTAGGTAGGTTCAATGCACCCTATTCATCTCATGATTGCAGGGGATCGAACACAGAGCAAGGACCTTAGGCCAAGTGGGTTTGTCTCGTGATTACAAGGGATTGAACATGGAGAAAGGACCTTAGGCCAGGTGGGTTCTATGGCTAAAAAATTGTCATTGTTCGAGTCTCATCATAGTTTAGTTCAAAAATCAAACAAAGACAAATTGTGCACCCTTGGCATGAAAAAATAAATACCTATTTTAAAATCAAAGACCTAGTTTAACTTTTGGTGAGAAGGATTTTTTGTTCTTTATGTGGCAACATATTAGGGTTTGTGGTTTTGTGTGAGCCGTATTTGAGACTGGAAACCATCCCACACCGTCAATGCATGCATCTACTATAGCCATGTCAAATTTCAGTGCGTACGAGCAAAAATGTAAAAAAAATCAACGTTGGCCCCATTCACAGGTCACTATGTGTGAGGTCAATTAATTAGAGCATAATTTCCACCACTAATTATTAGTAAATTTTAAGCAGTGGATTGGTCCTTAGCCGTGGTAGGCCCACAAGTGGAAAATAGTAATAAGTAATTTCATATCATTCACATTTGTGCTATAATTTTGTTGTTTTATTGTTGCATTCTTTTTTTGAATCATATTTGAGTCTTGAAACCCTCCCGTACCTTTAATGAATGCATCTACCATATCCATGTCAAATTTTAGTGCATACGAGCAAAAATTAAAAAAAAAAAAAAAAAAAATCAATGTTGGCCCCATTCACAAGTCACATTGTGGTGAGCTCAAGAGACTTTTGCAGCCCTCTAGAAATTGATTCACTAAAATTTGAAGATAATAAATAATCCAAAATAATAAAGTATACAATCAACTAATAACAGTTTAATATTTTAACCCCAAGTGATAGCTCAATTGGTTAAGTTCCCATTGCTAAGTACCTTGCCAATTGGGAGGTCACGCAGTCAAATCCCCTTAACGCCCTTGGGGTTATGGCTGACTAGATAGGCCGACAGGTAGATCCATTTGGGTGGATTTGCCAATATCATTACCCATGGATGTAGCAGCCACTCAGTGACTGTGAATCACAATTGAAAAAAAAAACAGTTTTATCTTTGACAAATCTCTACAAATACCTCTTTCTCCTTGTTCACAGTGAAGCACAATGGCAAAATCTAGGTGACCTCCCTTGTTTTTTGAATTCTCCCTATGAGTCATATTTGAGTTTGGAAACCCTCCCACATTGTCAATGCATGCATCTACTATAGCCATGTCAATTTTCATTATGTACGAGCACAATTTGAAAAAGTTTCAACGTTGGCCCCATTCATAGCTCACTCTATAAGGTTAATTAATTAGAGCATCATTTCCACCACTAATTATTAGTAAATTTTAAGCATTGGATTGGTCCTTAGTCAGGTTAGGCAAACAATTGGTAACAATAAGCTTGATAAATGTGTAAATTATTGGTTCCTAGCCATAATTTTTGCATTCATGGTGATCACTCATATATTTTGAGATTGGAAGCAGGAGCATGAGAGATATATAATAAATTATGTCATTTATTGGCCCTAACAACAAGCTTGAGATTAGTGCAAATAATAAGCTTCTCTTGGCTTCAAGAATAATATAATATTCTCTACTGAACAAGGCTAACCATGTGAAGGCGGAATCTCATATGCCCCTCCCCCCCCACCTCACATCACTCTCAATATTCCCAATACCCAATTTATCTACTATAAACTAATTGAAAGAAACCTAGTAAGAATCAAGCATATATATAAATTACTAAGAAAAAATATTTAAGTTAAAAGAAAGAGAACAAATCTACCATTGAAAATATATAAACACATATATCATACATTACAACATTGTTACATCATTAATCTTCTTCTTCATCCAACAAATCAACATTTATGTCATCCAGTTCAAAAATGACATTGAAACGATCAACAATCACAGCTCCATCATCAATGTCATCATTTCCAATAACCAAAATGGTCATTGGAATACTGACTCCATAAATGTTTTTCATTGGCTTTCTAACACTATATGGGACATTCATATAGTCATCGAAAGAGAAATTCCATCTCTAGAAATAGTCATTGGAATTTTGACGCACAATCGTCAGAAGTCCAACGACCAATTTCTAGGTCGTCTAAATTTTGACAACCTAGAAATTGACCGTCAAAATTCCAACTCCCTAGAAATAGGCCAATGGAATTTTGATGACTTTACACAAACAAAATTTAAGAAAATGACATTTTTCTTGACCTTTGCGACAATATGGGCCATACCATTGAACTATGTCTTCAAAATTTAGTCTTATATGTATTAGTGAGCAGAAATTTCAACTAAGGGAAAATATGCCGTAGCTAAGGAGAATAACTCCCTCACTAAGAGGGAGTGTTGATATTTTTGTAGCATTTGGAGGTATTCCTTAATGGCTAAAGAGATCTCTAAGTCAACCTAAGAAAATTAAAATTAAAATTTATATTTTAGAGCATCAAGTTGCCCTATGAAGTCAAGTCAACCCAAAAAGGTGAAGGGGCATGTCCCTTGAGGTATTTCACCCCATTTGACTTATATAAATAGGCACTGTGATGCCTGATTTGAACAAAAATTGAAGAAATCAAGTATGAGCAAGAAAATTTAGTTTTTTAGATCATATTTTTCTCTCTCTCTTGGTCGCACATGTGGAGGAACAATTGAACGAGTTATTTCTCTATTTGACCAAGTTAAATGGGCATTGATTGAGTGATTTTACCTCAGATTGACCACAGTTCGCATGTGATGATTTGACCTTAGTCTAACCAATCGCAAGGCTGCACGTGTGGTTTGACCGCAGGGCCGAGGTTGATCACAAGTTGCAATTTGACCAATGCTGATTTTGACTAGTTTTTACCAAATTTGTCTTGTTAGAATTTGACTAGGTTTGATTGTTTCTGATGCATTGGTGAGATTTTATGTGTATAATTTCTCAATGATACTAGTGGCATGAGATAAATTGTTTGAAGATCATTAGGTACTAATTATCATATTAGAAAATTGTTTTCTTTTGCACACCTTGTAGAAAAATGAACATGTAAAAGGACTGGGTTTCCTTGTTTAGCTATCTTTCAGTATTTCATGTTTTGGTATAGGATGCACAATGAATGTTGGGTATTCAATCGATGTAAGTGAATTCACCTCTATCATTGAATAAGTGGATCTCATGTTCTAACCCTTGTTTTGAATGCTCACCACTACAACCTATCTTGATGAAGCTTTCATGGTTTCCTTTGGAATTATAGTTATTGGATGCTTTTTGGTCCATAGGGAACAACATTGGCATGTTTTTGGAGGCAAACAATATCTTTTAGCTATAAACATTTTATTATTGTGCACGTTCCCAATGTGGTGGACTTGACCCCTGATCGGGGTGTGAGTAGAGGGTGGCCCCATCAAGACAATTTAATGAGAGTGTGTTAAGGTACAATGCCACTGCCCCCCACATGGTCGAGATGATGGGTGTAGTGGCCTTGTGCATGCATAAGGTTACCAACACAGAGGAAGGTGGCAGAGGCTTTCGGGTAAGTTTTCTGGCTGGTGGCGAATATAGTGAGAAGGGTGTGGATAATCTCCATGGCCAAGCAAGTCTGATAGAGTGTTTGCGGTAGGGGGGATCTAATAATAGTTCAATGCGGTGTCTCCAGAAGCAACAGAGGTTTCATTAGCTCCAAACGAAGGCTATTGGGTATGTAACTGGTTTTTTCCTCCCCTCCATCATGCTCCCCTATGTCTGGTTTGGTATTTGGGTTTTGGATGGGGGAAATTGGCTAGCGCATGGGGGAAAATTGGGTTGAGGTAATTTTCTGCCATCGATATTCTAGAATAAGAAAGTTAGCCCCATTGGCACCTCTTCAATATCAATTCACTATGAAATTTTCCTCTCCCGCATGGGGTTAATTTGGCTCCGGGGCAGGGGTGTCAACCCTAGGGAATGTTACTATCTAGTTTGGTTCGAAGACCAGGGGGTCGGGTGTTGGGATACTATTAATTCATGTTTAAATCTTGAAGCTTTCTGTCTTAAGGTTGGATGGCTTATGGGGTCATACATCCAAGGGCTAGCTCAAAGGGCCTACGAGGTTGTTGTTGCAGGGTAGTCTTAGCTGGGGTCTCGGAATTGGTAGGAAACTGGAGCTGGCTATGCCAGACTCGGATTGTTGGGTGAAGGTTGTTTGGAAAATGGGTCTTTGGCTGGCTGGCTCTCGAGGCTGTGTAACCAAGGCTTGCGTTGAAATTCTTGCGAGGTCAATATAGAGGGGATGCGCCACCCTCGAGTTTGCAAGGTTGTTGAGGTGGTGTTGCATTACCTGGGTTGGGGGATTGGTCACAAAAATGCTGGAATTGGTTATGAGGGGCTTGGAATTTGCGTTTTGGGTTGCTCTGCTAAAGGGCCTGGGGCTGGCTGGTTGTCGGGGTTCCACACCCATAGCCTGGGTCAAAGCATCTGCAAGGGTCATATTGGGTTTTAGATTTCAAATTATGTTTGTTATGAAAATGACTTGGGGTGTACGAGATTTCATGTACAATCAGGGTGGCAGACTTCAGTGGGTGGCAGGGCCTATAAGCAGTGGAAAGACAAAGCATAATTTTTCGTCAATTCTGGTTTATTGCTGTCATGGAAGGTACACAGCAAGGTAATCCTTCCTAGACGTGAGGGGTTCTAAGACTCACCTCCTCACCTACATAGGGACTTTCCAGTTTTTATTTGATTACCTGGCTTTGGGATTGTGTGGCTATAGCTAGAAAAACAAAGACTCAAGGCCAAGGCAAGAGACCTCGAGTGGCTGAACAGGAGACTAAACCCAACTCGTCAGGAGAGAGACACGGTAGAAATCTAGTCGCTAACCTTATGAATGAAGTGGCCTCAACATATAGAGAGGGAACCAGCAAGGAGATTAGGAGATTGATAGAGGAATGGGAAGTTGATTTGAATTACCAGGCGAGCATGACCGAGATAGAGATGGAAGACTAGTGAATCCTCGTGCTAGACCCTGGACACACTCGAGGGTGAGTGACATAGTTCAAGCAGACCTTGTATCTGTATTGGCTTATGAAAAGTCTCTTGGGAAAGGCCATGGAGAAAATTTCGGTGAGCATGGCAACAGCTGTACAAGACTTTCCCAATTACAAACAGGATTTCCAGAAGCTGCAATTTCAAATGCAGAAACAAGAAGGATGCCTCGGCCACATGGAGAAACACTTCCCTTGTTTGTTCTCACAGACAGAGTTGCCTAGTTCCAATGCTAAAGATCTAGCTCCGGTCGAATCTGCCTCTGCTGAGCAGGATGATTAGAATGTTTTCTTTTTGTCATTTTTTATTAGTATTTATGCGGATAGCTTTTACTTTTCAGTTTGTAGTGATATATGCTTATAGGAAAATAGAGTATGGACGTGGACATGATAATCAAACTTATATAGCTTGGATAGAAAGACTCAATATTTTTTGCTACTGGATGGCTTATCATGTAGTTAGGTGGCCAACAGACTTGGTTTCCCAATGGGCAAGTTGAGGCCACCTAACCTGTTTTATGTGGTTGTAACTTGCTTATTGATTAATTAATGAAAAGGAAGGATCTACCAAGCTTACAAAAAAAAATGTGGTGGACTTGAGAGATGGGTTCTTGGAGAAAACCATGATAGAGATAAGGGAATTCCATTTCATTGCAATATGTTGTGCTTATAAGTGCTTGGTAAGTGATTATGCATACAAAATTACAAAAAAGGTCTGCGGAAAAAAACTACAACTCCAAGCCACAGAAAAGAGTTGGCAATAAATGTGTCTAAGGAAAAGATTGGAATCACTAATGGAAACTTTGGTGAAGGCTTCCTAAGAATGAAATATCCTCCAAATTTGGATCAAGTGCCAGAAGGGGTGTCCATAATGCTAAGTAAGCTATTGGAAGTCATTGAGGTAGCACAAGTATTAAGTGCTCCTAGAGCTAACTCACAAAGGAGAACGAAAATGAAAATTAAATAGATTAAGTCAAAGGAATCACCAAATATCTAATTCTTACTTGTTTCTAATAAGTATTAACTTGTTACCTCTTCCTCCTAAGTTTGATGGAGAAATTCTTGAAATGTGGCCAAACCTAGAGGTTTACAAGGTTGTCACTATTGGAAATTAGAACAAGAAAAGTCAACTAACCCTATCTTGGGGGATTCACATGGAATGGTAGAGGTGTATAAAGAGATAGGAATAGATATGAATAATAAGGATAATAAGGGGGAAGTTAAAATTCCTTTTCCTTCCACCTTTGGGGAGACCTCGAAATCCTCAAAACAATCTACGTATCCTTTGAGATCAAGTAAATTGGCTTGGGTCTAATAGAGGTAGGTATTGAAGGGGGTTTAAGCATGGATAATCAAAAGGAGGGATCTAATTATCAAATATCTATATTCCATAGTGAATCTATGATCTGAAATGGGGACCTAAAGGCTTCTTGTCATCTTACAAGAACAAAGCTTATATATTCCCAAGATCTATGCTTATGATTGACAATTTGAGGAATTAAAAGAATGTGAAAGAGGTGTATGTTTGTCTTTGTTTTTAGATTGTTCAAGTGCTTATGTACATTTGCTTACGCTGATGTAAAAGACACATAACAGTAAATACAATGCAACAAATAAGCAAACACATGAGACAATAATGTAATATGGAGTTCACCCTGATATCTTGGGCTTGTCTCCTTGAGCTCTAATCAACTCGATTAGGATCTTTGGGATTATGGTCTGAATTCTTTTACAAGTATTTGACACAACTCCAATGGTTTAAAATTGAACCAATGGGCTTAGAATGCCATCTTTATCTCAATTTGTTTGGCTCTCTGTCTCTCGGCTCTCAGCTTTGGCTCTTGGCTCTTGGCTCTGGCTCTCAACTCTAGCTCTCAGCTCTAGCTCTCAGCTCTTTGCTCTCGGCTTTGGCTCTCGGCTCTGGCTCTCAGCTCTTGGTTCTCAGCTCTTGGCTCTCGACTCTAGCTCTTGGCTCTGGCTCTCGGCTCTTGGCTCTCGACTCTAGCTCTCGCGAGCTCCTAGTTTCGCTTGACCTCTAAGCGACCCTCTGCTTCTGAGTTACCCTGACTCTACAGACTGCCTCCTCTGGGCTTACACTCAGCATTCAAGCATCTCTAAGCCTCTTGGGCTTCTCTACACTTCTCCTGAGTATAACTCTGCCTCTCTGTGTTATCAGTGGTTCACTTGACCTCCAAGCGAATCTCAGCAACCTTCAGCAACCCTGTCAATTGAGCTCCCTATGATTTTTGTAATACATCAGTTATAGTCGCCTCCATCATTGAAGACTGACTATTTCATTACAAGAATCCATTTACAAATGGAAAGGAACTGGCAGGCATGGCCACCCAATCACTTTGCCTTCCTCTATCCCTTCGATCATGAGGAATCATTCCTTCCCAGCTCTTCAGCTCTGCATGCTTCATAATGCATCCCTGTTACAAAAATGTCCGCTCATAGTGCGGCACAGGTGTGATGGTTGTTTCTTAATGGAAATGAACCGACGGCCTCTTTCCAGAATGAAATCCATGAAATAATGCATTCTGGTTTGTAACGGAAATACATAGGAAAACTCACGAAAAACACATCATGGAGCATTTTTCTGAAACTCAACTAATATAGAATGGCCCCCCATAATCCTCTCAGGTCCGTCATTTTATCGCATATGGCAATCGCATTGCGTATGGCCAAAAACCCAATACACGAGAAAATACAAAGAAATCTTGTAAATTTGGATTTCAAATGATATGACATTGTGCTTATAATCCTATCGGGTCTGCTCCCTGATTGCAAATCACAATCACATATGTCAACGACCCTTTATATTGGGGATCCACCGATCATCGATAACAGTGCATCGCATATCACTATCAGCCCCATCACATCAGTGTATCGCTATCGGCCCCCTCACATCGGCACTATCACTGATCGGCACCATCGCATATCACAATCGCAACGGCCCGAAGCCTATACAACATCCCATGTACTGCTCCGATGCGATATATATATCGCCAATCTACTTCGTCGCAATCGCTCAATCTGCTCGCTCGAGTTCCAAATATCGCATGGAAGCCTACCTCCGATGCGATATGTCAGAGATCACAATCAGGGATTCGTAAGGCCTACACTTAAGTCCTCCCTTTGAACCCTTTCTGATGCGACATTTACATAGAACTCCGCCTTTGACCCTTTTCTTCATCCAAATCGGATTTACAAACAATTTGTGCCCTTTAGCACCTTTTACCTCTTATATGAAGTCTTTTAGACTTAGAAGTTTATCCAAGATCCATTTTGGATCAATCTAAGAGATAAATATAATGAGAGAAATAGAATATATCGTAAGGGGTCCTTAAAGCAGGACAAGACTTGGAGGAGGGCTACCTATGATTCTTATGGGTTTCAATGCCAAAGGGTTTAGTAGCCTTAAAAAAAAATATGCCCTATGTAGATTAGTGTAGTTGTAAAAGTCATACGTTCTATTCTAATAAAAAATAGGGCGTGGGATAAAAATTATGAGATAGTTATCAAAATTCATTGAGAATTTTGGATTTCCTCTTCATAAATTATGTGGGTAAAGGATTGATTACAAGCTAGAGGAAGAGATCTATGAGGCTCTATTGTTTTTTAATCAAGTATTGGAGTTGAACTCACCTCGTTGGAGCCAAAGGAAGACTTTATTGTTGTTAATATTTATAGTCCCTATAAAGATAAGGTGGCCTTATAAAGCTTTCTCAATAAAAGTTTTAAGACATAATTCTATTGTGGGTAGCGATCTAAATTTCACACTAAGTTGAGTAGATATTTTGGGAAGTTTTGCTAGAAATGATCCTCTGATGATTTTTTTTATTGATAACACGGAGGAGTTTGGTTTGGTGGATCTTTAGCCCATTAAAATGGTTCCTAGTTAGAGGAACATGAGAATAGGGGAAGATAGGGTAGCCAAATGATTATATTGATTTTTAATTTATGATTCTTTTATGTGAGATTAAATTAGGATAAGAATATGGGTTTACACCATCAACAAATCAAATCACTTGCTAATTTTCATTCAATTTGCAAAAGAGGGATCCAAGCCTCCAAGCCCTTTCAAGTTTATTGTGTGGTTGGAGGATGAAGACTTTGGAAGTCTAATTAAAGTTGAATAGAAACCTTTTGATGACTCTTTAAGGGGGTTAGTTGGAATACAATTTTCCTCTACTCTCAAGGCAATGAAAAGGTGATGGTATATTGGGTTTTTGTTAAAAGATGGAAATTAAGAGTAAGACATGGTATAAATTGAAATTAAAATTGCTAAATTTTGTGTTAGAAAGGTAGAGGGTTTTGCTAATGAGGAATCCAAAGTAGATTTGGGGTCACTAAAACTGAAAAATAGTAAAAATAGTGTAGATAAAGAGGCACTATGGAGGATTAAGAGAAGGGTTTTATTGTTGTCTAAAGGTGATGAGAACTTGAATTGTTCCCATAAATTTTCATATTACAAACATAAACACAATTTTGGATATTCTAGAAGATGATTGTACTAAAGCACAAAGCTTCAAAGACATTGATTGAAGAAGATGCTTGTACTAGAGCACCAAGCTTTAAAGACATTGATGGTTTTATAGTGGCTCATTTTGGGAAGATATATAATACGAGGATAGAACAACAATTCAAAAGGTAGTTAAGATGAGTTCCTACTTTCCTAGCTTTGGTCATGAGCCAAAGAATGGGATATTATTGGAGGAAAAATTTAAAGAAGGACACAGGTGGCTCTTCATAGGGTTCAAAAGGAGAAGAGTTATAATTATAATGGTTAAGAAATGGAGTTTTTAAGGAAGTTTGTATGATCTAATAGAAGATGATTTATAAGGGTAGTTGAGGGGTAAAGCAATTTTGGAAAGATTATGGGTGTTGATTAATACTACTTATATTGTATTAATCTTGAAAAAATGACAAACTTGGTTCCTTTGATGATTTCAGGCCTATTTCCTTGTACAATTGTATATACACAATAATAACTAAGATTATTGCTTTAAGGATTAATAGTGTTATTTCTAAATCTGATTCCAAGTAGCAATTTGGGTTCCTACATGGGAGGCAAATCCATCATGCTATTAGATTGGCATAAGGAGGGATGCATAACATAAAATCAAAGAAATTATTAGCCATGATACTGAAAGTATACCTCTGCAAGGCTTATGATTGGGAAAATGGGATGGATTTGAAGCTCATATTGATTCACTTTGAATTTTGTATTCATTTTGTGAAATGGACTATGAGCTTATTCACTTTAATGCCTTTTGCAATCTTAATGAATGGATCAATGTCTAATATTTTTAGACCCTCAAGAGGTCTGAAGGGTGCAGAATCAAGTTATCATCAAAAAATATGTTGAGCCTATTCTAGTGGAATAATGAATCAAAAGGCCACCTAAGAATACCCATTACATGCCTATAATATGGAAGGCCATTGTCTTTGCCTTTCCTTTAATTAGGAAACTAATTGTTCTAAAAGGTAAGGAATGGTGAAATATTGAAGGTAGGAGGTGGTGCCTGGGTCAGAAGTGAAGAAGACTATAAGCTTCCTAAAAAGTTGGCCGCTTCTCTTTAATGGAAGGGAATATATAGTATAGCTCACATAACCTCTCTAAACATCTCCCCTATCTAGAATTAAGAGTGGAAAAAACAATCTTCTTAAGTATGGATGGTATTGAAGGTATAATATTGGATGCCTATACAATTAAATTGAAAATTAATCATGACAAAATCAAGGTAAAGTATCAATTGGTTTAATCAAAAAATCGAACACTAGCTATACCCTTAGATTAGGATATAACCATCTTTATTATTGACTCAAGTCTAAAGATGTTAAATGGTGGTGAAAACCACCATGGAAAATTATAAAGGAATAAGCCAAGACCCAATGGATGTAGCTTACCCAAAAGGTGAGGAAACAATATACCACCCTCTAAGATTTTTTGCTTATTCTATAGAAGTTTGAGCTGAAATGGACAATTCAACAACGGTTAGAGGATATATGAAAATAAAGTCAATATCATAATGTTTCAAAAATTGGGAAAATTAAGCCAAACTAAAGAATTAAAAAAACTTTATCATTGGCCATGAGTAATTGGCTTGCTAGGAACATAAGCTTATTTGGGGATAGATATAATCATTATTTATAATGAGCCTCCCAAAGAAAATCTAACTTTGCTAACTATAAGTCTCATCCAAAGGTCATTGCTTAGAGGCATATTTGTCATGAGCATATTGATAAGATAGGGGCCTAGGGAAATTTTGATGGAGCTAGTTAAGGTAATCCTTCTTGTGGATGATGGGGAATAATTTCCTTTAATGACACTATTATATTCAGGTTCAAGATATATTTTTAGGGAGGGTTTACTATTAACTATGCTTAGCTTCTATATTTGAAACTACGCTTCAAACTATATGCAGATAAAAGTGTTTCCAATATTCAATGTTTTGGATACTCATTGGTGATTGTAAATTGGATGAGGAGGGAATTTAAGGTAGAAATATTGTTCTTAATTCCTATATTTGAGGAGGTGAAAAGAATGCATTATGTTTTTATTTCCCTTTCTTTTTCTCATGTCTATAGAGAACTCAACACTGAAGTTGATTGTCTCTCCAAAGAAGGCCTATAATGTGAAGCTAGAGTTTGGTCAATGGTGGAATCAAAGGATGGCCAAGTCCATGAATATAATCACTATTTTCCAATTTCATATGTTTCTATGTTTATCATTTTTGCAACACTTCAGAAGGGATAGTTGAATAGTTTACATAATTTTTGAGACATTATATTAATTATGGTTAATTTGGTATTGTTATGTATATATATGGCATTAGTAAATTGAGTTAACAGCCTAGTAAAGAAAACATTTATGGCCTATTTTGAGTTATGTCAGAAGACCAATCCTTTGGATGACATCAAAATGAAAAAATGCATATGTGAAATGTGACTTGTTTTCAACTCAAATGAAATTTACAATTTTTTACAATTTACAATGTGCATAGAAATTATTGGGGCATTATCCCCTGAGAAAGCTTTGGGTGTTGTTTTGTGATGTACATATTGATTAGTGTAGATCCATATCAGTGAGTTAATCCCATATCTAATTTTTGTTGCTTAGATATGAATTGGTAAGGGTGAAGAACATCGGCACATTAAACTTTTATTGCATTGGATGTTTGGTGTTAGGACATATACTTAATTCCTCAACCCAAGTTTCCAAAATGATTGATAATGACTAGTTTTCGCTAGATTCGAATAATGATAATTTGTCCCCTACCTATTGTTAACGGTGTTGGAAATTTTTCAACAAAGTGGGCCTCCCCAACGTGAAGTACTAATTAGACCTCACACTGTTTGGAGTAGGAACCCATCTAGAGTATTGTCCCGGCCAACATAACTCTAATATTTGCCTTGGCTGCAATGTATCGCATAAGAGAGTATGCACATAACCTTTGAAATCAAAAAGTAATTTGACACTGTGAAACACCAACTGCACTGTGTAAAAGGAGGCTTTTACGAGAGGGAGGTAAGGAGTGAGTCTTTAGAATGAAAGTAATATTACTATCCTAAGAGAGGCACACAAGAGTAAGGAAATGTTTGTTAGTTATCTAGCTAAATAGTTCACATAGACGCAATGAACATTAAAGAAAATACAACACACATTCAACGAGATAAGTGCCAAACCTAATGAAGTAGTTCAATTTACTTAGTACATGTGAACAAAATATATACCGCAAACATCTAAAGAATAGTCTTACAATATTCATGATACATGCATCAAAATGTGTTGGCTCTGTTGGGTTGTGTTATATTCTTTCCACCACTAGCCCCCCTAGTTAACCGGGGGGTTAGAGGGGGGGCGGAGCCCCCCCTTCCTTGCATCGATTGTGCAGTAGGGGGGTCACAGGGGGTTTGAGGGGGGCAGTTAGCCCCCCTCTACGAGTTTTGGGGCAGCAGCCCGACAAAACTTTTTTGGACCCTATATTAGGTGGGGCGAACCTACTTATGGTTTTGTGCATGGTTTTCACACTTGGTTTTGGGCGTGATGGTTTTCGGTCCATGGTATTGGATGCTTCGGCATGTATATATATGTATTGTAACATTGAAAGGAACATAATGAAAAATCAAGCCGGTAGTACCGGTTTTGGGATCCATGGGAAAATCTCTGTGTATATCTGTTTCATGTGCTATGCTCTCATTATTGTTTATTTTCTATTGTTAGAATTCGTATGTAGGTAATTTTTGTATCGGGTTAAAACCTACATTTGGTATTGGAGTTATTTTGGCTTCAAGGGGACACCTTTGTTGCTAAGGGGTTTCACCCGGGCCTGTAGTAGACCCTGTTCAGTGGGAGATCTGTGGGATCGATTTTGGTGCTAAAAGAAGATGGCGAGCAGTGGAAAGATAGATATCGATAAATTTAATGGTCAGAGTTTTGAGTTATGGAAACTCAATATGGAGGATTTGTTGGTGGATAAATATCAGTGGATCATGGTAGATCCAAGTAATAAACCGACAGGAGTGTCCAATGAAGAATGGAAGAAGTTGGATCAGAAGGTAAAGAGCACAATACGATTGTGTGTCTCAGATTCATTATTGTTGAATGTATCAGGGGAAGCTACGGTGAAGGCGTTGTGGGACAAGTTAGGGACTTTGTACCAATCTAAGTCTCTGGTGAATAAACTATTCCTATGGAAAAAGTTGTATAACCTAAGGATGAAAGATGGAGACTCAGTGATAGAGCATCTAAACGCATTTAACATTGTGGTAAGTCAGTTATTATCTATTGATATTAAAATTTTAGATGAAGATAAGTGCATCAATTTTTTGTGTTCTCTACTAGATTCGTGGGATAGTTTGGTTATTTAGGTAGCAATGTAATTGCCTTGAAGTTTGATGAAATAGTCTCATCCTTACTGACGGAGGAGATGAGACGGAAAAATATGGAGAGCCAGAATGGTGATGCCTTGTCTGTACGAGGACAGTCCCAGAAAAGAAACAAAAATAAGTCATTGAGTGGGAGATCTAAATCTCTAGGAAAACCTGTAAAGATGTGTTGGAAATGTGGAAAGGAAGGGCACTACAAAAGGGACTGTAAATCTAAAGCTCCTGATAATGGAAAGGGATCTGATGATGCTAATTCTGCATAGGCGAAAACCACCTCAGATGAAGGGGAGGATGTGCACTTGGCTTCTTCAAGTACACATGTAGATCATGAGGCATGGTTGATTGACTCAGGTGCATCCTTTCACTTAACTCCCCATAGAGAGTGGATCTGTGAGTATGAGAAATATGATGGTGGTGATGTCTTCTTGGGGGATGACAAGAAGGCTAGAATAGTTGGTTGCAGAAACTTCAAGCTGAAGTTGCAAGGTGGAAGGATTAGAACACTTATAGGTGTTCTTCATATTCCTGCATTAGCCATAAATCTGATTTATGCAAGCAAGTTGGATGATGCAGGTGTAAAAACAATGTTCGAGAAGGATACCTGCAAGATGGTTCAAGGAGCACTGGTATTGATGCGGGGAGTTCAGATTGGAACTCTATACAAGCTGCAAGGTAGCACTGTTGTTGATGGGTGTAATAGTTTTGTGGTTCCTGAAAGTGGAGCAGAAAATCTAGTGGTCTCTGGAGAAAATACCATACTATGGCATCAAAGGCTTGGACATATTGGAAAGAAGGGCATTTGAATACTTCATGGAAAAGGTATGGTAGAAGGCATGACTAATAGATCTATGGATTTTGATTTATGTGAAAATTGTGTATATGGGAAGAAGAATCGGGTGAGTTTTCCCTCTGGTGATAAGAAGGTGAAACAGATATTAGAGCTTGTGCACAGTGATGTGTTTGGACTTGTGAAGGTTCCATCACTAGGAAAGTCTGTGTACTATGTATCATTTATCGATGAATTCTCAAGGAATACATGGATATATTTCCTTAAGAAGAAATTTGAAGTCTTTGACAGGTTTAAATAATTTAAGGCTCTGGTGGAAAACTAGACAGAGAAGAAGATAAAGGTACTGAGGACAGATAATGGTGGAGAGTTTTGCAAGAAGGAATTTGAAGAATTTTGTAAGAAGTGTGGTATAGCATTGCAAAAGACTACTCCATACACACCTGAGCAAAATGGAGTTGTAGAAAGAATGAACAAGACGTTGATGGAAAGGGAAAGAAGCATGCTCAGTAGAGTTGGGTTAGGACAATAATTTTGGGCAGAGGTGGTGGAGACTACATGTTACCTAGTGTTATACTCCTATAGTAATAGGTGTCATATTTCATGATTGACTAGTTGAGCTCTATAATATGTTCATCCTTTACTTGCTGTAAAGGTTTCCATATTATGTAAAAATCAAAAAAATTTAAAAATGTAAAGAGGGTATACCCTAACAGAAAAATCAATGGGTGAAAAAAATAAAATGGTCAAAAGAAAAAAATGAAAAGAAATGAAACCCAAATAAAAAATACCAGGAAAGTGTGCAAGTGCAAATGCCACTACTATTTCATTTTCTGTAAATAAAAAGCATCATGTACAGCTTGTTGAATTTTTTTCCACAATTGATGAATGGCAAAATAGCTTAATCTTGGCCAGTTCATATTTGAATTTCATGTTTTAGACATAGAGAAAAAAATCTGTCCAAACAGCTTAATCTTGGCAGATAAGTAGATAGGTAGAGATGCAAAGGAGCTTAACTGTTTAATCTGAGCCCTTGGAAGAAATAAGTGCAAACTTAGATAGGCTTATCATGAAAAAGAAAAGAAAAGTGGAAAAGGGTTTTGCTAGTCTAAGTGCACCCAAGAAAGAAGAAAAAACACTAGGCAAAATAGGCAGGGTAGGTAGATGATGTTGTAGAATGAGACTTGTGATAGGTTTTGTTTCTCAAAATGTTAATTTTACCTCTATCACAAGTGTTATGGCAGACATTTTTTTGCTGTTCAAGCAAGGCATGACTAATCTCCCCTTCATACTATTTCCCAAATCATTTACTAATTTCCCCCAGTGATATTAAGATCTGCTTAATATCACTAAGGACACTCCATCTCATTTCATAAAATGCCTAAGTGGAAACCCCATTTCTTACTTAGGAAAATGACAAAAATTCTCCATAAAACCCTTTTTTTCCTAAGCCTAAAGTTCTTAACTTAGCGCTCATTTTTTCAAATCATTTTCATATTAACTGTTAACCTATATTATATAAATCCCATGTAATTTTTTACCTATCCCGTATTGTATATAAATATAAATCCCGCATTATTAAATATCCCCACCCAGGTTAACTATAACCGTAGTCAGTGTGTATAAAGCGGGGTTAATAAGTTCATCCGGAATTTATTAATAACCTAACTCCCCATGCGCATATAAAGGGTTAATCAACCTCCAGTTCATTAATAACATAAGCAATCACCCTGCCAGCCAATAACATTGTGCCCGATGCAATTAAAAAACATGGTTAATTGATCAGCCCTCGCGCATTAAGCCTCTGCCTTGTTCATAAGCCGTCCATTGTCCGATCTGGACCTATCCATCCAACGATCCACATTGATATTGCAACCTGCCTCTCCGCCAAACATTAACCCTAGGGGAACCGGTGGTATTTCCCCCGTACAGGTGCCACGCGTCAAGTTCCCGCGTTGTTCACTGCCCCTCCGCCCAAAACCGCCCAAGCCCGAAAGCGGTGCGGGAAAAATAGCTTACTGCCCTCCCACTGACTCTCTGCTGACGTCACCACCACGTCACTACCATGTCATCCGTACCATACCCCCACTGACATCATGCTGACGTCATACGTCCCTCGAAACAAATTTTCCCGCCAAAATCATTTTTGGCCAAAAAAGGGTAAAAAAAAGTCATTTTTTATGTTTTTGCTGCAAAAACAGTGCTCCGGGCATGCAATCTTTCATGGTCGCGTTTCCAATGTTTCAACTGCCTTCAACTAGAAAGGCCACAACAAGCTCTGCAGCCTGCTATTCAACCTGCACAGTGCATTTTCTTCCTCTTTTAACACAGTTTAAAGCAAACCGATGGATTTCCGAAGCTCGCAGAAGAGAAACAAGGATAAACGTGATGTCTTGCTACCCTAGCCAGTGGAAACCTGCAGAGACATGAATGATCAAAGTAAAGGCATTGGAGACACGTTGCAGTCTTATTTCTTACCAGAACAGCAGTGAGCAGGGTCGGTTCAGCATTAAAGAAGATGATTAAAGTCAAAGAGTATCAGAGGAGCCATAAAGAGTATCAGTGCAGAATTAAAAACAAATCAAATCAGAATTAAAGAGTATCAGGAGCCGACTAAGCAAAGTAGATCAGAAATTAATGCAGCAATTAACACAAATAGTCAACACAAAGCTACAAAGGACACCTGCGAGCCGAACTCTAAAGGGCCTGCATCCAGCACAACATCAAATATCTTTTCCGAGTCATTTTCTATCTTATCTTGTAAAGTATTTTAGGTTAAACTTAGATATTGTCTCATAGCTTTGATGAGCATTCTATTTGTACATATTTTGTGGTATAAATACCCCCTTCATCAAAGTTTTGGAGAGGTTGGGTATGTGTAGATTTCTCTAGACTTTGTTGTAAATACTGAAATTTTGGAATAAAAAGCTGTTGGGATCAAACTGTTGTCTGGTTTACTGGATGAAGAATCGATGCAGAAGACCTGTTACGGAATTCTTGAATCAAACTATGGATCAATAAGTACCCTTATATCTTGTGTTTTACAGTTTTCTTGTCTATTATGTCATCTATGTTTCATGATCTAAATGATAAAGAGAAAGATTAACTCAGAATTTGCTTAGCTGCACTCTGTTTTCAGTCTTTATCATTCTCTGTGTTTTCTTCAGAATTAGCATAAATAGTGAATTCTTAATTGCTCCTATTTCCTGGTTCTTTCATATTGATTATTTGATAAAGAATTCTTGACTGCTCTTTGTCGGTAAGCATCCATTTTCCCTCTTTCAATATGTGGAAGGATTCTTAACTGCCCTTCACCCATTTGAGCCCATTCCACCTGATTCCAACTTTTTAAATTGTTCCATGTTCGAGTACCTTGCTCTATGATGCCATCCTCTGTTGACAAACCACATCCAGAAAGCCATCCTTCTTTGACTCCATCACGCCCAATGGACTGAACTCTTCAGTTTTTCCTCACTGTCCCATTGAATCTCACCACCCAAACTCAAAACAAAACCCTTGTACTTCATAACTAGCCTAATACCTTTAAAAACAAAGCTAAATCATAAAGAGAGAGCCCTCTCTGGATGCAGATTGGCTAGAATTTGTATCTAAAAGATTGGTCTGTGGTTACCTCGGCCGTATTCCCTTTCTTACAACTTTGGGGAACAACCTGAGTGATAACATCATTGGCGACTCCACTGGGGACCTGAATAATTGTTTGTCACTATTGTTTATTTCATAAGCTACAGATGGAGCCTGAAGTTAGCCAGGTAGCCTTTGAAACTGCTTTTTCTTTGCAATTGCAGAAGTAAATAAATGCTACTTCAGTCTATCTTCGGTCTAGTTTATGTTTTGAATAGTTGGTTCCAAATACTTGATCAGTTCCTTGTTTCAATAAATCTTTAGGAAAGTTCAAAACTAAAATATCTAAAAATTTCCTAGAAGAGACTGTTAAAGTTTATTGTAAAAAACTATTCAAGAAAAACCAAAAACAGACCTAGAAACTAGCTCCAAAAAATACTCGTTACACTAGATCAAATCCGAATCCTAATCCTCCACCTTTGTTTGAAAATCCTAATCTGATTTCTAGGATCCTTAGAAGCCAAGAGAGCCAAGAACGTTCTGATAGTTCACACCATGACAAACATTTGCAAAACCCTATTCAATCTGAGCTTACCTCTGAAAAACACCAAACCTTTATGTCATTACTACAGTCTCTCCAAGTTCACCATCAGCACCTCAAGCCACCCTTTCCACTCCTCCATCTGCAACTCTCATTTCCACTGTTATCCCTGCTCTTCCAGTTGTCATCTTTATTTCTGCAACCATGGCAAACCGATATACTCCCCTAAACTTACCTGCAAATCCAGGGGCTATGCCTCAAGATTATCAAAGCAAAATCACCTATTTTGATAGTACGAGCACTTACACAGCTCAACAACATACCAAGAAAATGACCAACTATTTTGAAAACTATGAGATAGATGATGATGATGTCAGAATGAAAGTTTTTGTTCAAAGTTTAACTGGAAATGTTAGAACCTGGTTTAGAGCCCTCCCTGCAAATAGTATCAATGACCCACAAGCTCTTTATCAGACTTTCTTAAATAGATGGGAAAAGAAGAAAGATCCTCTCCACATTCTATCAGAATATGAGAACCTAAGAAGAGGCACACAAGAAACTATCCAAGATTATTGTACCAGATTCAACAATGTTTACAATTCTATTCCTCAGAATCTCAGACCTCCTCCAGATTTAGCCTTGATCAAATTCCCTGATGCATTTGACTCCAATATGGCATACCAACTTAGGGAAAGAGCTCCCCAAAACTTAGAAGAAATGCAGAGTATAGCTGTCAGTGTTGAAGCCAATCTGATATCTAAATGGTCTAGAGCCAAAGCTGAAAGAAGGATACCTTTCAAAGAAGAACCATCTGCAGTTGAACAAAAACTAGATGCAATTATCAAAGGAATGGACAGACTTGGAGATAGAGTGGAAACAATTGAGAGAAAATCCCCTTGGGATGGTCAACCTAGCAATGCTGGCAGAAATCCAAATTTCAGGAAGAATCAAAATCCTATCACTGGAAAGACAGGGCCTGACCAAAATATCAGGCCCCCATTTCAAGAAAATTATGTTGAAGCCTCAACTTCCGATGAACCAATAGAAGACACTCAAATTAATCTGATGGGACTCAACAATGAAAAACAAGTCTTTTTGACCCATGAAGATCAGGAAGCCCACATTGTGAAACAATTCCAAACTCAGTCAGGTGAATCATTTGACTTTAGGGAGGGATATGACACAGCCATTTATGAAGTCCACAAACAATACAATCTAAGGAGCAGAAGAATAGATGTCCCCGAAATCAGCAAACAGAAAGATACCAAGCAGCCCAACAAAGGTAAGACCAATAACACCCTTGTACATAGTCGTTCTAAATCAGACCCTAACCCTGATAGTCCAATTCTGGAAGATGTATCAGATGATCAAACACCTAACACACAGCCTTCCACTGCTATTCCTGCTAAACAAAAAAAAGAAGAGCCTCTAGAACATGATTTGGAAAATAGTTCAACACATAATCCCATGCCTGAAGAAGAGAAAAATGCAGAAAACTCAGTTGTCCGAATTACAAAAACTCAGACCGAAAAACCTTTTAATCTTGAGACAAAAATAGGTAAACTAAAGATAGTTGTTCCCTTATCAGAATTAGCTAAACATGATGTCTACAGAAGTCAAATCAGCAGATCACTCAGAATTTCTGTCAATGAAGATTCAGTAAATGTTTTTGATGACCAGCCTAAACTGATATTTGGCCCAGAAGTAAATGGAAAAACAGTAGAGGGACAAGTTCCTCCTTTTTATGTGGCTTTAAAAATACATGATAAAATACTCCATAATGCCATGTTCGATTCTGGTGCTTCCCATAACCTAATGCCTAAATCTATAATGGAAAAACTTGACCTTGACATAACCAGGCCATATAAAGATCTTTTCTCTTTTGATTCAAGTCAGGTCAAATGTTTGGGTTTAATCAAAGATTTGTATGTGTCACTAATCTAATATCCTGCCAAAACCATTTTAATGGACATAGTAGTAGCAAATATTCCTCCAAAATATGGTATGTTATTGTCTAGATCTTGGGGTGCTAAGCTCCAAGGATTTCTGCAGTTAGACATGTCGTACGCCACCATTTCAGTGTTTGGTCAACCCAAGAGACTATACAGAGAAACCCTTATGAAGTATGTAGTGAGTAGTTAATATAAACCTCAAAATTTCCCTATCTACTCAGTACATTCAGATATGGATTCTTTTATCCTATACAATGCTGAAATTGGTTCCCCACATAGAATAAAAATTCTGGCAGATAAAACAGAAAAAACAGCACATGAAAAGTCCAGTGCCCCAATCCAAGAGATCTCCGAAAATCATGAAACGTTGGATAAACCAAAACAGTCTGAAAAACCAGATCTCCCTGCTGAAAGGATCCCTGCAAATCCAGACACTAACTATAAACATGAAATCCTTTGGTACTTAGAGTTTGATGGTTTAGTAAACAAATTAGGAGCAGGGGTAGGAGTCTGGGTGCATAACCTTGAAAACAATCATGTTGAAGGCCATGCCTACATATTGAACTTTAAATGCACCAATAATATCGTTGAATATCAAGCTCTGCTGCTAGGTCTTAAACTGCTAAAGAAATTGGGAGAGACTAGAGTGTCAATCCTAGGAGATTCTGATTTGATCATCCAACAGATAAAAGGGAAGTTCTTGACAAATGATCCCAGATTGAAAGAATACAGAGCAACAGCCATAGAAATCCTCAACACATTTTTGGAAACTCAGCTTGCCAAAATTCCAAGAAAACACAACTTGCAAGCTCATAGCCTAGCAATTTTCGCCAGCACTTGTAAACTGCCATTTGAACCAAATCATTGATTCACATCAGAAGTTAAACACAAGCTAGCCATACCTGATAATGTTAACAACTGGCAAGTGTTTGAAAGTGACAAACAGATCAACAATTTTTTGACCCTAAAAGAAGAATTTTCAGGCACTAACATAGATATAGATACAGTTAGTGAATCAGACCGAGCCAATCAGATACAAAAAGACATTTCAGTAGAAAATACAAGTCAAATGCTTCATCCAACAAAATTCACCAATGACGAAATACAAGAGCTCAAACAAACACACATTGATGAAATTAATGAAGGAGAATCCGAAATTATCCATTTAAAAGACAATCATTTGCCTAAAGGATTGACTCCTTTAGAAGATCTCTTCGATTTCAATGACATTCCAAAGAAACCTCAAATGGAACCTCCAAAAGAAGACATTGAAGACTACAGCATAGGAACTGAACAGAATCCAAAAATGATAAAATTGTCCAAGTCTTTGCCCCCTGATCAAAAGATGAAGTACGTTGAATTGATCAAAGAATTCCAAGATGTTTTTGCCTGGAGCTATGAAGACCTCAAATCTTATAACACCTTTGTCATTCAGCATACAATACCCCTCAAAGAAAATCAAAAACCATTCAAACAGAAACTCAGAAGAATCAACCCTGTACTGCTTCCTTTAATTGAAAAAGAAATTAGACGAATGCATGAGGCAGGGATAATTGCCCCAATCAGATTTTCAAAGTGGGTATCTAATTTAGTACCTACCAAGAAGAAAACAAGTGAAATCAGATTATGTGTTGACTTGAGAAATTTAAACCAGGTTTCTTTGAAGGACAACTACCCTTTACCCAAGATGGATCATATTTTACAAAGGGTAGTAGGTGCTTCTAGAATTTCACTTTTGGATGGGTTCTCAGGTTTCAATCAGATTCTAGTTCATCCTAATGACCAAGACAAGACTACATTTACAACACCATGGGGTACATTCAAATATGTTAAAATGCCTTTTGGACTTAAGAACGTAGGGGCAACCTTTCAGCGAGCCATGGACATAGCTTTTTCCAAATAAATTCACGATTTTCCGGTTGTATATCTAGATGACCTCACTGTGTTTTCCAAATCAGATCAACAACATTTAAATCATTTGAGACAAGTGTTTCTAACATGCAGAAAATATGGTATATCACTGAATCCTAAAAAATCTCTGTTTGGTCTAGAAGAAGGCAAACTGTTAGGCCACATCATCTCCAAAGATGGCATCAGAATTGATCCTGCTAGAATAGAAGCTATTTTGCAAATACCTCACCCCAAAAATGTCAAAGAACTGCAAGCTTTCCTAGGGAAGATTAACTTCTTGAGAAGATTCATACCTAATTTGGCTGAACTCATAAGATTGATGAACAACATGTTAAAGAAATATTCAAAGGTTAAATGGTCACTAGAAGCCAAACAAGCATTTGAAGAAGTTAAATTGGCTTTAACCAGAACACCAGTCCTCACAAGCCCAAAGTTTGACAGAGAATTCATAATTTTCTCATTTGCATTGGAACACACCATAGTAGCTATCTTACTACAAAAAGATGACCAAGGATGTGAAAAACCCATAGCCTTTTTTAGTAAAGCACTTAGAGATGCACCTTTGAATTACAAAATCATGGAAAAACAGGCCTTTGCACTTGTGAAAGCCATTCAAGACTTCAGATTTTATATACTGTACTCACATGTAATAGCTTATGTGCCAAATGTTGTTGTAAAAGACATCTTGACTCAGGATGGGATTGAAGGAAAATGAGGTAAATGGATAGCTAAAATATTGAAATTTGACATTGAAATAAAACCTACAAAGTTGATAAAGGGGCAGGGATTAGCCAAACTCATGACTAAAACAAACTTTCAAGCCCTAGATATTAATGAACCGGATAACGAATAGGAGATGGCGACTGCACAAATCAGCCAGGCCTTCTTAGAATCACCTTGGTATGCTGATATAATTCATGTATTATTAAACCTGCTAGCTCCTACAGGGTTATCCAGAACAAAGAAAAGGTTTTTAAAGATGAAAGCTTCAAAATTTTGTATTGTAAATAATGCTCTTTTTTGGAAAAATCATGAATGTATTTTATTGAATTGTTTGATAAAAGAAGAAGCTGACAAGGTTCTCAAAGAATTTCATGCAGGGGACTGCGGTGGACACTTGTACTGGAAATCAACTGCAGACAAAATTCTAAGGGTTGGATTTTACTGGCCAACCTTGTTCGCTGATGTAAAGAAGTTTGTCATTGCTTGCCACAAATGCCAAATTTTTGAAGGCAAAAGGAAACTATTACCCTTGCCATTAAGACCAATTTCCACTGAAAGACCATTTCAACAATGGGGTTTAGACTTCATTGGAGAAATCCATCCTCCCTCATCTGGCCAACATAAATGGATCCTTACTGCCACAGACTATTTCACCAAATGGATAGAAGCCATCCCTGCTAGACAAGCCAATGATACAATCATCATAGGATTCCTAGAGACCAACATCTTGTCTAGATTTGGCTGTCCTGAAAAGATCATAACCGATAATGTTGTTGCCTTCAAATCCAAGAAACTGATAAATTTTTGCAGCAAATACCATATCACTTTAGGCCATTCCACAGCCTATTACCCTCAAGGTAATGGTCTAGCTAAGTCCTCCAATAAAATCCTGATCAACATTATTAAGAAACTGTTGGAAGAGAACAAGAAAAACTAGCACAAGAAGCTCACAAATGCACTGTGGGCAGACAGACTTACTACAAAGAGATATGTTGGAACAAGCCCTTATGAGCTAGTTTATGGCATGGAGGCTGTATTTCCTTCATCTTTAGGAGTTCCTGTAATAAAATTGCTACAAGAACCTCAGGTGGAACCCAATGACATCCAAAGAAGAATAAATCAGACCATCCATTTGCAGTAGACCAGAGAAGAAGTGCACCAAAGATCTTAAGTGTTACAAGAAAAACTTAAGAATATATTTGCTAAAAGGACCAAAGCAGAAGATTTCTACACTGGAGACAAAGTTCTAAAGTGGGATTCCAGGAGAGAAGACAAAGGAAAACATGGGAAGTTTGACTTCCTATGGAAAGGGCCATTTATCATCCATGCATTGCGAGGCAACAATACTTACTTTCTAAAGAACCTGGATGGTACATAAACAAAAGAAGGACCAGTGAATGGCCAAATGCTTAAACATTATTTTGATCCAATTTTTTGATATGTTCTGGCTCTAACATGTACATAATAAAATTCAGATTCAAACAGCTTGAAAGAAGTGATCAGTTTGTTCATATCAGCAGTGAGAATGAGGAAAGTGTAGAAAATTCAAAAATCAGTGAAGTAACTTTATCATTTTTTGTTTAGCCTCATTTTAGTTTATCAGAGATTGCAGAAGAAGACTTGGAAGCAGAAAACATAAGATCAGATAAAGCCAAGTGAAAGCTATCCAGGAACAGATGAACAGTTGTTTGCAATCAGCTCTAGAATAGTGTATATATTTTACAGCATCCTTTTGTACAGTTTCTACATTCAGCAAAGGAAGATTTCAGAGCACAGCAAAAGTACTCATAAGTCCATATGACCTGTTGTTCTTGACTTTCCACCAAGGAAAGCCATCCCCAATTGGAGCCAGTGTTATACTCCTATAGTAATAGGTGTCATATTTCATGATTGACTAGTTGAGCTCTGTAATATGTTCATCCTTTCCTTGCTGTAATGGTTTCCATATTATGTAAAAATCAAAAAAAATTAAAAATGTAAAGAGGGTATACCCTAAAAGAAAAATAAAAGGGTGAAAAAAATAAAATGGTCAAAAGAAAAAAATGAAAAGAAATGAAACCCAAATAAAAAAGACCAAGAAAGTGTGCAAGTCCAAATGCCAATACTATTTCATTTTCTATAAATAAAAAGCATCATGTACAGCTTGTTGAATTTTTTGCTACAATTGATGAATGGCCAAACAGCTTAATCTTGGCCATTTCATATTTGAATTTCATGTTTTAGACATAGAGAACAAAATCTGTCCAAACAGCTTAATCTTGGCAGAGAAGAAGATAGGTAGAGATGCAAAGGAGCTCAAATGTTTAATCTGAGCCCTTGGAAGAAATAAGTGTAGACTTAGATAGGCTTATCATGCAAAAGAAAAGAAAAGTGGAAAAGGGTTTTGCTAGTCTAATTGCACCCAAGAAAGAAGAAAAAACGCGAGGCCAAATAGGCTGGGTAGGTAGATGATGTTGTAGAATGAGACTTGTGATAGGTTTTGTTTCTCAAAATGTTAATTTTACCTCTATCACAAGTGCTATGGCAAACATTTTTTTGCAGTTCAAGCGAGACATGACTAATCTCCCCTTCATACTATTTCCCAAATCATTTACTAATTTCCCCCAGTGATATTAAGATCTGCTTAATATCACTAAGGACACTCCATCTCATTTCATAAAATGCCTAAGTGGAAACCCCATTTCTTACTTAGGAAAATGACAAAAATTCTCCATAAAACCCTTTTTTTCCTAAGCCTAAAGTTCTTAACTTAGCTTTCATTTTTTCAAATCATTTTCATATTAACTGTTAACCTGTATTATATAAATCCCATGTAATTTTTTACCCATCCCGTATTGTATATAAATATAAATCCCGCATTATTAAATATCCCCACCCAGGTTAACTATAACCGTAGTCACTGTGTATAAAGCAGGGTTAATAAGTTCATCTGGAATTTATTAATAACCTAACTACCCATGTGCATATAAAGGGTTAATCAACCTCCAATTGATTAATAACCTAAGAAATCACCCCGCCAACCAATAACATTGCGCCCGATGCAATTAAAAAACATGGTTAATTGATCGGCCCCCGTGCAATAAGCCTCCGCCTTGTTCATAAGCCATCCACCGTTCGATCTGGACCTGCCCATCCAGCGATCCACATTGATATCACAACCCGCCTATCCGCCAAACATTACCACCTGGGGAACCGGTGGTATTTCCCCCAAACAGGTGCCACACGTCGAGTTCCCGCATTGTTCGCTACCCCTCCGCCCGAAACCGCCCAAGCCCGAAAGCAGTGCGGGAAAAACAACTTACCGCCCTCCTGCTGACCCTCTACTGACGTCACTGCCATGTCATCCATACCGTACCCCCACTGACATCATCCTGACGTCATCCATCCTTCGAAACAAATTTTCCCGCCAAAATCATTTTTGGCCAAAAAAGGGTAAAAAAAGGTCATTTTTTATGTTTTCGTTGCAAAAGCAGTGCTCCGAGCATGCAATCTTTCATGGTCACATTTCCAATGTTTCAATTGCCTTCAACCAGAAAGGCCATAGCGAGCTCTGTAGCGTGCTATTTAACCTGTACAGTGCATTTTCTTCCTCTTTTAACATAGTTTAAAGCAAACCGAGGGATTTCTGAAGCTCGCAGAAGAGAAACAAGGATAAATAGGATGTTTTGCTACCCTAGCCAGTGGAAACCTGCAGAGACATGAGTGATCAAAGTAAAGGCAGTGGATACACGTTGTAGTCTTATTTCTTGCCAGAACAGCGGTGAACAGGGTCGGTTCAGCACTAAAGAAGATGATTAAAGTCAAAGAGTATCAGAGGAGCCATAAAGAGTATCAGTGCAGAATTAAAGACAAATCAAATCATAATTAAAGAGTATCAGGAGCCGACTAAGCGAAGCAGATCATAAATTAATGCAGCAATTAACACAAACAGTCAGCACAAAGCTACAAAGGACACCTGCGAGCTAAACTCTAAAGGGCCTGCATCCAGCACAGCATCAGATATCATTTCCGAGCCGTTTTCTATCTTCTCTTGTAAAGTATTTTGGGTTAAACTTCGATAGTGTCTCATAGCTTTGATGAGACATTTTGTTTGTACATATTTTGTGGTATAAATACCCCCTTCATCAGAGTTTTGGAGAGGTTGGGAATGTGTAGATTTCTCTAGACTTTGTTGTAAATACTAAACTTCTAGAATAAAAAGCTGTTGGGATCAAACTGTTGTCTGGTTTACTGGATGAAGAATCGATGCAGAAGACCTGTCACGGAATTCTTGAATCAAACTATGGATCAATAAGTACCCTTATATCTTGTGTTTTACAGTTTTCTTGTATATTATGTCATCTATGTTTCATGATCTAAATGATAAAGAGAAAGATTAACTCAAAATTTGCTTAGCTGCACTTTGTTTTCAGTCTTTATCATTCTCTGTGTTTTCTTTAGAATTAGCATAAATAGTGAATTCTTAATTGCTCATGTTTCCTGGTTCTTTCATATTGATTATTTGATAAAGAATTCTTGACTGCTCTTTATCGGTAAGCATCCATTTTCCCTCTTTCAATATGTGGAAGGATTCTTAACTACCTTTCACCCATTTGAGCCCATTCCACCTGATTCCAGCTTTTTAAATTGTTCCATGTTCGAGTACCTTGCTCTATGATGCCATCCTCTATTGACAAACCAAATCCAGAAAGCCATCCTTCTTTGACTCCATCATTCCCAATGGTCTGAACTCTTCAGTTTTGCGTCACTGTCCCATTGAATCTCACCACCCAAACTCAAAACAAAACCCTTGCACTTCATAACTAGCCTAATACCTTTAAAAACAAAACTAAATCATAAAGAGAGAGCCCTCTTTGGATGCAGATTGGCTAGAATCTGTATCTAAAAGATTGGTCTGTGGTTACCTCGGTCGTATTCCCTTTTTTACAACTTTGGGGAACAACCTGAGTGATAACACCTAGTCAACAGATCACCTTCATCAGTGTTGGAGGATAAGACTCTACAAGAGGTATGGACTGGTAAGAAACCCTCTCTTTCACATCTGAGGGTATTTGGATGTGATGCATATGTACATGTTCCAAAGGAGAAAAGAATAAAGTTGCATAGTAAATATGAAAAGTGCATCATTATTGGGTATAAGGATGGTTTAAAGGGTTATAAGCTTTGGAACCCAGTAACAAGGAAGGTTGTGTACAGCAGATATGTGGTGTTCAAAGAGGTGAAAGATGTTATTAAACATGAATTCCAACCAAAGGAACCTAAGAAGATAGAGTTTGAGCTTAATGAGGAAGAATCATACTCTACAACAGAAGAGGAATCAGAAGATGAAGAGCCACAAACTCTGATTGTGAGAAGATTAGTTCGAGAAAGAAGGCAGCCAGAAAGGTATAGTCCATTTGCTTTCTATTCAAATTTTGCTTTATCTATTACTAATGATGATCCCAGAACTGTGAAGGAAGCAGTAGATTCAGAGGATGGCAATCTCTGGAAAGAGGCCATGGTTGATGAAATGGCATCTTTGCACAAAAATGAGGCCTGGGACCTGGTGGAGTTTTCAGCTGGAAGGAAACCCATTGGCAGCAAATGGGTGTTCAAGAAGAAGATAAATGCATAAATAAAGGTGGAGAAATACAAATTTCAGTTGGTAGGAAAAGGTTATTCTCAGGTGTCAAGAATTGATTTTGGTGATATTTTTCTCCTGTTACCAAGGTAGCTTCTATTAGATTACATTTATCTATTTGTTGTTGCTTTTGATTTTGAGGTAGAATAGATGGAGGTGAAGATAGCATTTCTTCACAGGGATCTGGAAGAAGAGATCTACGTGAAGCAACCTAAAGGCTTTATGGTGAAGGGTAAGAAAGAACTGGTATGCAAGTTAAAGAATTCTTTGTATGGGTTAAAACAGACACCAAGGATGTGGTATCAGAAATTTGATACATTTATACGGGGACTTGGGTTCACTAGAAGCAAAGCAGATCACTGTGTGTATTTAAAATTAATCGGTGACCATGTTATTTATCTGGTCTTGTATGTGGATGATATGTTGCTGGTTGGAAATGACAAAGAAATTATCCAAGATTTGAAAACCCAATTCTCCTCCAAATTTGACATGAAAGATCTTGGTGTTGCAAACTATATTTTGGGCATGGAAATTAAAAGAGATTGGGCAAAGAGGAAGCTCTAGTTAAACCAGAGGAAGTATGTCGAGACAATACTTCAGAGGTTTAATATGCAAGATAATAAACCGGTGAAGGTTCCTATTCCTGTAGGTGTAATGTTATCTTCTAAATAGTGTCCCAAGACACAAGAAGAGGAAGAGGACATGTCTTGTGTTCCATATGCAAGTGTATTCAGTAGCCTGATGTATGCGATGGTCTGTACTAGACCAGACATTGCACATGCAGTGGGAGTATTGAGCAGGTTTATGTCAAAACCAGGTAAGGGGCATTGGAAAACAGTGAAGCGGGTCTTCAGGAATTTGCGTGGCACTAGTGATTATGGTTTGTGCTACCAAGGAAGACCAAGATTGGACAGAGTTTTGGATATTTGTGGCTTTGTTGATGCAGACTAGGCTGGAGATATAAATCAGAGAAGATCTACAAGTGGGTATGTGTTTAACCCATTTGGAGGTGCAGTCAGTTGGCTGAGTAAGAAACAATCTGTAGTGGCATTATCAACTACAGGGGCAGAATACATCATAGCCACTCATGCAAGCAAGGAAGTAGTTTGGTTGTAGATATTATGTTCAAGTATGGGATTAGTATACAGAGCTATAAGGATAGACAGTGACAGCCAAAGTGTAATTTTCTTGGCAAAGAACCTGTTACGGGAATAAGTACCCTAGGGATTTGGGTTAGAACCCCAACAGAGTAGAAGCATACTACAACAAGAAACACTCATACAACTCAGGCAAAATGCTTATATAAACAAACTATGAAAGAGTGACTGTACCCAGCTTTCCTTCGTTCAAGTAGGTCCCGTAGGGTTCAAACCCTCTGCAACTCCCGATGTTCTTCAGACCTGAAAATCATTCAATTCGAACATACATAGCAGTATATAAGTAAATCATATTCATGAAATTTAACTTTATATCATATAAGCTAATGATTAGTTATACATCAAAACAACATTCATACATGAATTACAACACAATTTGATGCATAAACAAAGTTATTTTCGGAAACAAGACAGCATTTCTTTTATTGCAGTAAGCTATAAATAACATGGAGAGAATTCACCTGAGTCTTCTTCTTCTAGCTCCAAGTAGAACCATCCTCCAGATTCATCCTATCCCAGCCTTCAACAATCTTATTCCATAACCAACACCATGATATCTCAAACAAGAGGGAAAATATCTATAAACAAGGAAACAAGGGTTTCCTGAAGCTTGGGGAAGTGCATGAGGCACAGGGATACATTAGACTCAGTCAGGGATAATCTCAGTATAATAACTCTATCTCTTCTTCTCCTTAAATCCTTCCCATAGAAGTCTATTTATACTTCTCCCAATTAGTTTTTTAGTTGGGAAACAGTTTGGCCATGGGCAATAGGAGGTAATCAACAGGTAAAACCTGTGAACTCCACCCATAATTAAGGAAATTTTATTTTTTTATTGTTTTAACACATATACGCGAGTTGATTATTGACTAACCCACGTGTACACACTTTTATCTCAGGGCAAAGTAGCGTACAGGGAATAAAACACTATTTTTAATATTTTTGGACCAAGTCTGGAAGGAGGGGTTTCCCTAGGCCATAAACCAAGCATCACAAATACCAAGGGTGATAAATGTTGCTATAAAAAAACCCTACTTATCATTCAAAGACAAATCACATTGATGTTTAGTATCACTTTGTGAGGGATATGATAGAAGACAAAAAGGTGTTGCTGGTAAAGGTGGACACTTTGAAGAATACTGCAAATGCATTGACAAAATCTGTGAGATTCGAGAAGTTCTCTTGGTGTAGAGAAACAATGGGCATTGTAGGGTTGGATAAATGACTAGGCTCTCATGTGGTCCCCTGTGGAAAGAAAACAAGTGGGAGAATGTTGGGTTGTGTTATATTCTTTCCACGACTAGCCTCCCTAGTTAACCGGGGGGTTAGAGGGGGGGCTCCGCCCCCCCTCGTTGTGTCAATTGCACAGTGGGGGGGTCACAGGGGCTTTGAGGGAGGCAGTTATCCCCCCTCTATGGGGTCTGGGGCAACACCCCGGGGAAAAATTTTTTGGCCCCTATATTAGGTGGGGCGAACCTACCTATGGTTTTGTGCATGGTTTTCGCACATGGTTTTGGGCCTAATGGTTTTTGTTCCATGGTATTTGATGCTTCGGCATCTATATATATGTATTGTAACATTGAAAGGAACATAATGAAAAATCAAGCTGGTAATCCATGTTTTAGGATCCAGGGGAAAATCTCTGTGTATATTTGTTTTATGTGTTATGCTCTCGCTATTGTTTATTTTATGTTGTTAGAATTCGTATGCAAGTAATTTCAGTATGGGGTTAAAGCCTACAATCTCAACAAGATTCTAATTATAAGGTGAAATATCCAAGTAAAAAATTACAATGGCAAGCCACTAGCTCCAATAGTGGAACATTAAGTCACTTCCTGCTTCTCCAAAGAATGATGTTCTCTCCTATGCTAAGCTAGAGAATCCAAGGCTAGCTCTCAAAAGGTAAAACCTCCAAAAGCCATTTTCTTGAGTTATGAGGTTTCTTTTATAACAAGAGGAATGGCCTTTCATATCCCCTATGAATCTTGAGTTACCCACATCACTCTTGCAATTCTAATGTGACCTTTGGACTTCTATACGACTTTTGGACTTTTCTTAAAGACTCCTTTGTCCATATATGACTATGTGACTTTTCATATTCCACATATGACTCCTGGACTTCCACACATTACATTTTGTCCTTTCCTTTCAATAATTACATCATTACATCTACAAATGATGTGTCAAGTCACATGGACACACACGAAATTGTGATGAGAAATAACTTGACAATGATGACTTGGAATTCATAGTGAGGTGGCAATGCCAAGTTGTTCTTCTTGTTGCTTTGTCTTTAATCTTCATGAGAGGTTTGTACATTACTTATTCTTTACCCTCCAAGGGGATGAAAATAGGGATTCTTCACTATGATCTTGATCTTCTAACATCCATCGCAATCTAGTGTCCCTTCATCCTCTTGTTCAATGATCAACCTGTCTTTACCACTTCACGAGTGTCTTCTAGCATTATATTCATTCCTTTCTCTTCAATCATCATCCTGTCATTTTAAGATATAGTACCTGCAACTAAAAATCACTCAGGACAAGATGTCATTAGTCTAAAAAATCCTATTCTAGCTTGATTTATGAAAATCACTGATTGAGTAAGAACTGGGTATTGAACAGGGAAGAAGGCTCAAGGATTGCACAATGGGTAGTTCTAGAGGCCATGAGAGAGGGACAAAGGCTTACAACTAAGCAATGAACAATTTTGGAGACTCATGAAGCAGGATTCCACAGTTGAGGGTCACAATGAGGCAGCCTTTCGCACTGCGACTGCGCAGTTCTAGACGGAGACTGGGAAGTTGGATTTCGTAGTTCAAGGAGCCAGGGAGACAGATTGAAAATTGGGATTATGAAATGCATGGAAAGAGGTTGACTAAGAGTCTAAGTTGTGTAGTTTTGAGGGGCAGGAGGTATAAATTGAGTACTTTGACTGCGTAATGTGTAGTACTTCAAGGCAAGGACTATGCATTGCATAATTCCAAGAGGTAAGACAAGCTAACTGAAGCCTGAGACTGTGTAATGCGTAATTCAGGGAGGTTGATTGAAGAAGGATGAATTGCAAAAAATGACTAAGTGTGGGACTACATATCAAAGAAATGGTAATAAAACATGACTTTAACATGATCACTCATTTATAGATGATCAACTACTCGATAATGAAGCATTTATCAACATGTCCTCATTGAAACGACAACATAAAAACACTTACCTCCAAGTGCAACACTCAAGATACTCTTTATGACAATAGTGACAAAATTAATGAAACAATGCTCAAGACTTGGGGAATGTGTCTAATACATATCTTTATGATGTGTTATAGATCCATTTGGGCGCATCACTCCCATCATCTAGATCAATGTTTTAGGGCTCATTAAACCCTAATTTTAGTTGCTACATGCCCTAAACAAGTCAACCTTTTGAATGCCTCCTTCCCAAACAGTTTCATGGCCTGAAGACATCCTGAAATGACCTCTAGAGGGACTATCATAGTTAGGCCCATGCAAAGGTGCACTACAGAGTAGTTAAGTCCATGCCAGGGTGCTCTGCAGAGCACTTAGGCCCTCTTTGACCTACGTTGGGCGAGTTTGAGCGAAATTCACATAGGGTTTGGGGAATATTCTTATCTTCTGGAGCCTTCTAGAATATTCCCACACTTATAATCTCCTATGAGATCGAAAATGGACGAGGAATGAGTTAAGATACATCCTATCCTCTCATCCCTTCCTCCATGGAACTAATTCTAAGTATTGAAGGCCATTCAATACCCTCATTGATGACAAAACCTCCTCCATCTTCCTATAAATTGAGCACTCATCTAAGTGATCAAGGGGTTGGACTTTGATAATTGTAAGGAGATAATGTTAGTTTGAGAATTGAGACTATTGTAAGTGTCGTTATGCTGTCGGATTGTCATGCTTATGATGTGATGTGGATGGAACCAAAGCTGGAGGAGTGACTTTGATTCAGGCTTCATGGTTGTAATTCTTCCTTCTATTCAACAAAGTATTTGCACCTTTTTCCATATACTTATATTGATATGTGATGCTTATATGTGTGAATGTATCTGATTCCATTTACTTGTAATCAATAGATCTTTTTCTTTCATTGGTTCTTTGTCTTTTGTTGATGTTTACAGGTACTTCTCAAGTGTGTTAAGTATGGGAAGGAGCGACAGGACCTATACAAAGGAGACAAGAGGAAAGTGATAGTACAAGTAGGTCCTCTCATTCTCTTTGTCTTATCTATTGTTTATAGGAAAAGGTTAAAGTGTTATATAGCTACTGTCTAGGGAATTAGTATTTATCCGTAGATACCAAATTCCTCATAAAAAATTGGCCACCATACTGGGAAACGATCCTTTCTCCGAGTAGCTTATCACATCCTAAGACACTCCAACAGACCTTACTCCCTTTCATTGATTGTATTTAAATCTTGTTGAAGTGAATTTTCATCAAAAACTGTGTGTAGTTGCCTCTTGAAATGGCTTATTGTCACCGGCGCAGGCTTGTGAGGGACACAATACACTGCATAAGCACCCTTGGCTTAGGGACAGTGCTCTAAAGGGCATTGTCTCCCATTCAGAGCTGCACTAATCCTCCTTGGGTCAGTTTCCCACCTTTGGATAGGGTTTTTCACCAAATTTCTTCTGTTTGATTGCTTGTTGAATGATCAATGGTTGTTATGTCTCTAAAACCAAGCTTGTATCTCTTTTGCTAGCCCTACTTTGACTTGATTGATTAATGTTTCTTAAAATATTTCTTTGTCATTATCGATTCATCGTCAAAGTTAGATTATAGTTGATTAATCTTTGTTCGAAAGAAAGTGTCGTAAAAGTCTTCTTTTCCTTCGAAACAGAACTGTCGTAAAGTCTTCATTCTTGTATAAAGATTGATTGATTGTATGTGCATTACTTTCCTTTTTTTTCATCATAACATTAAGGGAATCGAAAAGAAAAACTTGCATCGTGCATTGAAAAAGTTTGTGTGTGCTCATAGGAATAATTTATGGAAATTGCATTAGATTGTGCTCTTTGCTCTTTGATTGAAAGAAATTTGATTTCTCTATCCCTGTTAGCTAAGATTTTCATTGTTAAATTGAATGGAAATAATTCTTATCATATTAGTTTCATTCTAGGAATTGAAAATACATCACGTGGTGAACCTTGAAAGGCAAATTCCTAAGCAAGATCAACTTAAAATTAACATCAATTTACCTAATGGAGCATTGTCATCTAATGCAAAACATTTAGAGGTTCTAGGCTAGAGACGTGTTCCAGCATCGTAAAACATAGCAGTTTTCATTAACTTGTCTGTAATACATCCCGAGTGTGATACCTCATTCGACGTACGTGAGTATTTCGTAGCTCGTCCACGTACCTTTGGGTATATAGGGCAGTGTTACAGTATGTAAAGTATATGGGAATGCTCTCATTGTGTGGTTTTGCATTAGATAGTACTAATACGAATTGGGACTCCACGTACTTTTGGGTATATATGGGAGGAAAAAACTAGGTTGCTATCCATCCTTAGGTAACCGAGTCGGCCACCTTATACACTGTGATACACCTAACACAACATTCGGGGATATTGCCTACCCGTACTTCTTGGTTTGCCAGGAGGTATTTTGCAGTTCACAGTTGCTCGGTAAACCTTTTGCCTAGCTTACCCCTTTTTGTAATAAAATAAATCAGCAATCGTGGAGGAAAATCAACCCTTACCCCATCGTTCGTGGAGAGTAGCGAGTAAACCGCCTTTACCGCCCGAAGCTACACCTATTCGGTCAAAGCGGTCTCATTTGACTAGATCCAGTACTTCACAAGCATTTGGTTCTTCATCTGAATTACTAGAAACACCTATACTGGTAAGTATTGTGACCCCAGTTACTCCTACGATTACTGGTACATCTGTTACTGAAGTGGAATCTCCACAATTACTTGAGGAAACTAGAGCTGAATCTAGTGAAATGGTAACCCAAGTTGTTCAACAACAAGTTGATTCTCAATCTGAAGTTGTTCAACAAGAAATTACTTCTGAACCTGAATTTGTTCAACTAGAACTAGATCCTGAACCCATCACTGTTCAATTAGAAGTTACTTCTGAACTAGAAGTTGTTCACAAAGCCCAACCTGAACTTGTTCTTTTACTAGAACATTTGGATCTTGAGGTGGAACAATCAGAAGTTGTTACCTTACCGGAAGAAGATCGACTGGTATATCCTCAGACATTTGTAACTATCGAGACCTCCTCTTTACCTCAACAACAACCAAAAATCTATTATGGACTAGATGGTGAAATTCTTCCACCTGGTTTGATTTCAATAGAAGAGGAACCTGAGGTAGAATCACCTAGAACTCCATTCCATTTTGGAACTGGACTTTATTTGTATCCTCATACTCCTCATTTCACTACTCCTTTTGATATTGATTACTTTCAGACACCTGTTGATTCGTTAGGAAACTTATTTGGACATTTGACTATGGCATAGTCAACATCCCAAATCGTACCATCTGTTACGGCTTCGGCAAAATATTCTATCGCAACCTCTTCGATGTTTACTATGACACCTGAGTCACACTTGTATGGTGTTTTGTCTATCCCATCGGGTTACCAATCTTTATCGGGAACCCACTCAGGTGTTGCTTCTATCCCTTGGTCTTCACCAATGTCCTCTACTAGAATTTTCTCTGGTTCCTCATTTACGAGTACCAGACAGTTGGACCCATCAAGTTCATATCAAGTTGGTTCATCTGGTTATCGTTGAATGTATCGGTTCAACACTGGACTACCCCCATACAAAGAACAATATGTATATTCTCCTTATCCTCCATTTTCTGGGGGGAAACCATATGTCAGTATGTCGTCGTCTTTAGGTCAGCCTAGAATGATTGTCTATCAGTGGCAGCCAACCATGCCCGTTCAACCTAGGCTTGTGTATCCATCACAACCTATGCAATTTGTCTCATCCATACCTACAACACCTGTTGTTACAACTGTGTCACAGTCACAAGCCCAGATTGTTGTATCGCAACCTGTGCAAGCTGGCCCTTCAACCTCAGACCCCCAAGTTTCAGGTATACAGATCCAGCCTTCTCAGGCAGTTTTACAACAACCACTTGTGTCTGGAGTCCAACAACTTCAGGCTAGTTTACCATTTACTAGAATGACACAAACTTACACTAGGGTAATGTATTCACAACCTAGTCAACCTTACAATGGTGGGCAACAACAACTGTTAAATCAACAACCGTTGTACCAACAACAACAACAGTTGCTTCAATAGCCTTGGCAGCCCCAATATCAACAACAACAATTCCAACAACACTGGACTACCCCCATACAGAGAACAATATGTATATTCTCCTTATCCTCCATTTTCTGGGGGGAAACCATATGTCAGTATATCGTCGTCTTTAGGTCAGCCTAGAATGATTGTCTATCAGTGGCAGCCAACCATGCCCGTTCAACATAGACTTGTGTATCCATCACAACCTATGCAATTTGTCTCATCCATACCTACAACACTTGTTGTTACAACTGTGTCATAGTCACAAGCCAATATTGTTGTATCGCAACCTGTGCAAGCTGGCCCTTCAACCTCAGACCCCCAAGTTTCAGGTATACAGATCTAGCCTTCTCAGGCAGTTTTACAACAACCACTTGTGTCTGGAGTCCAACAACTTCAGGCTAGTTTACCATTGACTGGAATGACATAAACTTACACTAGGGTAGTGTATTCACAACCTAGTCAACCTTACATTGGTGGGCAACAACAACTGTTAAATCAACAACCATTGTACCAACAACAACAACAGTTGCTTCAATAGCCTTGGAAGCCCCAATATCAACAGCAACAATTCCAACAATACCAACCTCAACATGGACTTGGACAACAAGTTCAAGCTGGGTTTGGTCAACAACAAGTTTATCCAGGCCCTGGTCAACAAGCCTATGCTAGGTTTGGACAACAGCAAATTTACCCTAGTGCACAACAACAACAACCTTACACCGGATTTTCTCAACAAACTTACCCATATCAAGGTTACCAGCAGCAGATGCCTTATGCTGGTATGCAAAGGCCCATTTCCCAGGCAATTCCATCTTACCCTGGATATGCTCAACCTAACCTCAATAGACAATTTCCTTTTGTTGCAACACTTGAGTTACTAGATCTAAATCGGCTCACCAATGACCCAATTATTTATGCACCTTTGTGGTCGGTGATTCCTCATAAGTTACCTTCCGATATTCTGAAATTCAATGGAAATCCTGGAGAAGACTTGTCCAACCATGTCATGATTTTTTTAGACTTCGTCTTTTCCAAAGAACACTCACTGGTCTAGCTACGAAATGGTACGTCGAGTTACCACGAGCTTCTTTCTATAACTTCACTGCTTTAGTTACCACGTTTTTAACCCACTTCCAGTTACCCATACGATATGAGACCAGAATGGAATTATTAACCAACTTTAAACAAACTACTGCGACTCATATATATGATCATATTCACGAATTGCGTCGTCATTGTCGCATGGTTAAAAATTATGTTCCTGATTAGCTTCTGGCTGAGTGGTTTATAAAATCTTGCTACCATCTATCACTGAGGATGTGGCAAAAGGTGGAGTTGTCATGGAAGAGAAATTAATTGCTCGTGCCCAATATTTGGATTTGATTTATACACAATCTGGCACGCTTTATGATAAGATTCCGAATGCACCTTGACCAGCTTTCACTGTTCCTCCTCCACCATCAAGTAAGGACTCTCATACCAATGACGGTGTGATTGGTTCTTTGAGCACACAAACGATAGGTATACCATATAGTCAAACACTTGCCATTACCAATCAAACTACAAATGCACCTAATAACACTCTTACTTCCAAAATAAATGTCGTGTCATATGACAATGGCAAGAATGAAAAGCAATCAAGAAGTAAGAAAAAGGGGAAAAACAAGAAGAAACAAAATAACTCCCCTCAAGAGAAATCATCTGATTCCCCTTCTTCGGCTAGGAAACCTCGTTACCCGTGTTTGATCTGTAACGACGAGCATTTCATGCGAGATTTTCCACAGTGTTCTGAAGTCTCAAAGCTTTTGAAGACTTCTAATACATCTATGGTATTGATTGATCCCTTTCTAAAACCAGAGACAAATATGGTTGCTACAAACCAAGCTTCCACTTCCCAAGTGCTTATGATATCCACCTCTAAGACAAAAGATGGTGTTTTGGTATCAACACGAAGTAAAGATTATGGAAATCAACCATCATCATCGAATAACTAGACTGATTGACCTAACCCTTCGACTACAACTTCGAATGATCCTATTCCACCACCTATTGCACCAAAGTTTACAATAAAACCGCTTAAGGGAGTTGTACACAAATTGACATTTAACCCTCGAGCTCGAGCTGCACAGAATTATAATATAGTAGAAGATTTGGCTTAGTCACCTTCTGCTATGTCTACGCTTGAGGTGTTACAGAACTGTCCCTCCCAAAAGTAGGCTTTGTTGTCAGCAATTGGTGGAATCGATCCAACTAATTCCAATCTTGTGGTTTTCAACCATGCGGGTTATACGCCACAGTTACCAGCACAATTAGCATTTTTAATTCAAGTAAACACTCTCAATAAACTTGTTCATCGAACTATTATTGACGAGGGGGCATCTACTTGTATAATGTCAATGAGCTGCTGGAAAACACTTGGTTCGCTACCTTTGTCACATTCACCAACAACATTAAAATATTTTGATGGTCGCACATATACGCCTTGTGGAATATTGAGTAATATGCAAATTGAACTAGGGGGAAAAATAGTAACGGTTGAAGTTGAGGTATTTGACGAACCCCTTGACTACAACATTTTTCTAGGAAGTCCGTGGGTTTATGCCATGGCTGTTGTGGTTTCAACATACTTTTGTATTATTGCATTTCCTCATAAAGGTGGAATCACAGTTATCGACCAACTCACATTCTTCGCCTCTAGCTCACAGGTTACAAGAAGCATTCCATTGATACACGGACCCCCGGTATCTCTCCAAAACATTGCTATAGGTATCTTTAAAGAATCTTCCCTAATGGGTACTTTTTCACTACCACCACCATCAAATTTGGCGGAAGTGGCAAAAGTGGAGACTTGCAATGATATCTTCCACTTCATCTAACTTAAGGAAGATTACCAATAGTTTTGAAGTTGACAGTAATTCTAAAATCATGTCGCTAAGCCCTATTGAGCTAGCATAGCAACCAATCTTTCTGGCTTGAGCGGCAAACCCAAATCCATTTTCATCAATTGTATGGGTAGATCATTCATTAGAATTTGGTACTTCTTCCAATTCTTTTTCACGTATAATTTTTACTAATGAAGGAATCGTCCAATCAATGATGATGGAAGGAGAACCATGGGAGGATTATCAGCATCGTTCCAATCTTTCAGATCACGTCGAATATTATTCACATGAACTTAATCACCCTTCAGTTGTCGATTTCCTTTCGAATTTAGTTTTCATAGATACAGTAGATTCCCAGCGAAACTTGTCAAATATTGAAGAGACAATTTCTATCAATATTTCAACCAAACCTAACGTTGTAGAAAACATTTATGTTGGCAAATCTTGTTCTCCATCATAACTTGATATTTATCGTGCTCTCTTTCATGAATTTCGAGATATATTTGCATGGTCATACGAGGAGATGTCGGGAATTGACTCTAGTATAGTTGAACATGAAATCAAAATGTATCCTGATGTCAAACTAGTACGACAATGCCTTCAACTTGTTCATCCAAAGAAGGCCTGCTGCCATTAAGGTGGAAGTTGAAAAATTTTTGCGTGTTGGTTTCATTTACCATGTTCCTCTTACTGACTGGGTTTCCAATATTGTTCCTGTCATGAAAAAATAAGGGACAATACCAGTGTGCATCGATTATAGGGATGTAAATCGGGCTTGTCCAAAAGACAACTATACCATGCCCTTTATCAACTAGATTATTGATGAATGTACCAAATGTGAATATTCTCATTTCTGAATGGATTTTCCAGCTACAATCAAATCAATATCCACACAGAGGACCAATCAAAAATTGCTTTTATTTGTACATGGGGCACATTCGCATATCAGAAACTCCCATTTGGTTTGAAGAACGCAGGGGCAACATTTCAGAGGGAAATGAATTATGCCTTCCATGACATCAAACATATTTTTCAACCTTAACTTGACGATTTACCTGCACATTCATGAAAGAAAACTGATCACCCGCAGCATTTGAGAGCTATATTTTTACAGTGCCGACACTACAAAATACGACTCAATCCACACAAATGTGTGTTTTGTGTTGGTTTTTGTCGTTTTCTTGGTTTCGTAGTGTCTAAGGAGGGAATTTGGCTCGATCCATTTAAGGTTCAGGGAATCCTTGATTTGCCTCCACCTTCAAAACTACTTCAGTTACAGAGACTCCAAGGGAATGCTAACTTTATGAGGAGGTTCATTCCTAATTATGTTGAATTAGCTAAAGGACGTACTCGTTTATTTAAAAAGGGGATACCCTTCCATTGGGATCAGGTTGCGCAAGCTTCCTTTGATGCTCTTAAAGATACCTTGATTAGAGCCTCACTAATGTATTCCCCGAATTATCAAAATGACTACTTCCTGTATCTCGCCGCTACAGATATAACCATTGGCATGGTTTTAGTCCAAGAGGAAGATGGGATTGAACATTCGAAATATTATTTGAGCCGCAATCTCAGTGATATAGAAAGTAAGTACTCTTATGTCGAGAAACTAGCTTTGGCAGTTGTTCAAGTTGTACAGATATTTTGCCACTATATCCTGCTCCAGAAGACCACTTTCATTTCGAATTGCAACCCTGTGACATATATTTTGTCATGTCAATTGCTGGGGGGCAATTACTCAAAATGGATAGTCATTTTGTAGGAGTTTGATCTGGAATTCATGAAGTCCAAATCAAATAAATATCTAGTTTTCTCCGAGCTAATTTACGACCTTCCCTTGACTTCTATTGATTCAACATCAAAACCATCAATTCTGGATGAGTCTTTGTTCTTGATTTCATCATCTGACGCGTGGTATGGAGATATACTAATTTATCTCCAGACCCAAACTTTCCGGCCAGATGCCTCTTGCTTGCAACAGCGACGTGTCTGATACCAAGCCAAAGATTATCAGATCGTTGGTGACACTCTTTACCATCGTGGTATCGATATGATTTTATGAAGGTGCCTTACTCATGAGGAAGTCAAGAAAGTTTTGAATGATTTCCATTCAGGTGCTTGTGGTGGACACTTATTTGGTTATGTGACCACGCAGAGAATTCTCTATGCTGGTTACTTCTGGCCTAGTATATTCAAAGAATGCATAATTGTCGTCAGAAGCTGTCACGCATGTTAGATCTATGACCGTAAAGCTAGATTACCACCTGTGCCATTGCATCCTATTGTTGTTGTTGGACCATTCGCCAAATGGGGCATTGACTTCATGACATGTAACCCCACGTCGGCCGGGGGGCATTGGTACATTTTAGTAATCGTTGACTATTTTACCAAATGGGGCGAGGCGATGCCAACATTAAACAACAGTGGTGAAACGGTTGCTCTTTTCTTTTTCAACCACGTGGTTGCCCGGTTCAGTGTACCGGAGGCCATAGTTACAGATCATGGGTCACATTTTTGCAACCACATGATGAGTGATTTAACTGCCAAGTTAGGACTTTCACATGATAGTTCTACTCTGTATTACCCACAAGCGAATGTACAAGTTGAGGCCATCAACAAAGTCCTGAAACGAATGCTTCAAAGAATGATAGGGGTTCATAAACGAAACTGGAATTTAATCTTGTACTCTGCCTTGTGGGCATACTAAACCTCGGTGAAAAATGCAACTGGATTCACACCCTTTCAATTGGTGTATGGTCTGGAGGCAATCTTGCCAATACAATGCAAAATTTCATCTCTCAAACTCGTGATTGACCTATTACCCGACACCTCTGAAGAAGAAGCACGTTTCTTGGAACTTATCCATCTGGATGAATTCCGTCGTGAAGATGCATTAGCTAACGAGGTGCACAAGAAATGGATCAAGGTGCAATATGACAGAAATGTCAAGCCTCACATTTTCTCAGAAGGAGACCTGGTCCTGCTTTACGATCAAGAAGTTGATAAACTTGGAGCAGAAAAATTTGAATCGCTTTGGATGGGTCCTTATATTGTCAAGTGTGTTTTGGCAAAAGAAGCCTACGAGTTGGTGGACCATGTTGGAATTCCATTGTCACAGCCCCGAAATGGGTTGTATCTCAAACGTTACAATGCTTAATTGACTGTAGTAAAAAATCACTGTATATACGCTTTGATTACATATGTGTGTGTTAGTGTGTCTTTTAGAGTTTTTATGTGGTTAAGTAATCTACTTTGCATTTGTTGCAGATGTCGGAACCTTTGGAACCATTTGTTGGTTACACCGATGGTGCTAGTCATAGTACACAGAACCTATCTTCTGCAGCATGGGCCATTTTCACTCCAAGTGGCGAGTTAGTGAGTTTTCAAGGGATTTGTATCAGTTGATTGATGAACAATATCATTGAGTATATTGCGTTGATCAAACTTCTCTCTTATGCCATTTCACTTGGCATCCGCCGAATCATCATTAGGCTAGATTCACAACTCATTGTACTACAACTAACAAACATTTATACTGTCTGAAATCCAACAATTCTTCGTATGTTCCTTAGAGTTTGTCTTTTGGAAAGACATTTTGAGTACATTCAATATCAACATATTTCTAGAAGCTTTAACACATTAACCGACTCATTAGCAAACTATGTGTTAAATCGACATTTGCAACACATGTAAAAGTAAAATTTTCAATTCACATCATTAGTTGAATAGGATTGCATATAGCCATACATATAAAAACTCTGAAAGTAAAATAGATAGATGTTTTAAAAGTTTTTACAAAATTTGTGTCCAAGACACGTTTGGTCATCTGACCTAAAAACTCAAAATGCATGCAAAAAACATCCTAAGTAGACCTAGTGATGCTCATGATAACAGGTCACAGCCTGAGCTATCATGTGCAAGAGCCACATCCAACGGCCTGGTGTTGGCTTGTTGGGGCCTGACCTAGGTTCAAAGTTAATTAGCCAAACAAATCCCTATACTACTGGCCCTTTCGGCAACAGTCCGCGGATCACAGACTGAGGTCTCACCTGAAGTAGTATGGGGGGATGCTGGAACTAGGTTTCTGCACACTTGAGATGTCTGAAGGGTTGATTTAGTCCAACTGTGAATACCTACACACAGGTTACTTCGCACACTTTCCTGACCTATGGGGCCTTCGCACCCTGTTATATTCGCCTTCGCGCAGCCCTAACCAGGGGTTGTGGGGCTTTCACACTGCTGGAGTAGCGATCTACACTATTTCCCCAAGTCACACCATGGATCTTATTTGTCTTCTTAGAATAGTTAGTTATCTTCACGTAAACAGATTCCTTATATTATATTCACTTACTCAGCACATTTATATAAGTTTGCATGGTAAATAAACAGTAAACTTGAAATTCATACCCAATATACTTCAATGCATAAAACAGGAAAAGATACATAGAAATATGGTAAAAATTCTCTTTATTAATGCTTCCAATGGTTACAGACTCAAACTGCCTTGCACACTCAGCTGCAGGGGTCTATGCACTTAGCTACGGACTACTAGGCCTCTGCGCACTCAGTAGCAGACCCTTCTCCTACTCTATGACCCAAAGACACAATGCTATACTTCGACTCAATGCTTCCTCAATCTCTTAGATGATGTCCCTTTACACTTAGAGCCTTGCTCTATTTATACAATCCCATGGTCTGTGGACCATGGGTAGATCTCTTAAACCGACACTACATTTACAAAAGTAAGGGCGGACAACCCTATGACTCTATTACAACTTCATGCTCTGCGCCCACAAATCGCGGAGTCTTTACAATGGACTTAGTCAAAACTTGGGCTTTAAGCCCAAAAACCTGCCTTGGGGGGATCCCACGCCCAACAAGCCCCCAACACAAACATCATGACTCGCCCTCGAGTCACTCTGTCAATGTGGAGATCTTCACGCGGAGACCTCCCAACTCTGCTCATACTACTGCAAGGTCGGCAGCGCACTGAGCGGCTACTTGTTGTATCTCTTGTACACATTGTTCCGAGACCGCGGTGTCAAAACTGCTCCCCTACATCTGTTCCTGCATCCCCTGTATCTGCGCGAGCTTGCCTTCAATTGTCACTGTGATTACGAAAGCCTCATCGATCCAAGGCTCAACATGCACCTTCAAAACTGCCTCTTTGTGTTGTGCTGCATCTACTTGCTCTTTAAGCGCTTTGGCCTGTTACATTCGTGCGAGCCTCTAAGTGAGGGCCACCATCTGCATGGCCCCCTTTGATGTTTTTGTACTGCTGTTGTAGCTCACGCACCTTTGTTTCTAAGCATTGTATGATCGAGTCCTCCTACAGATTCTTGAGGACCTCGAATGATTCTTCCAACATTCTGGTGCAGTCCCTTACTGCACTGTTGATCTTCTCCATCCCTGATGTAATGGTGTTGGGGAATTGTTCCCTTACCTCTAGAGGAGTTGAAGGTTGCACCTTCAACTGCAACTCTATGATCTAAAGGTTCAGCTCCAGCTGAACCTTAGCCATTTCTTCTCATGCCTCGCGCACCCCTGCTGCTAATCTTTAGATGCACACCTCTATTGGTGCTTCTACTGGGATGGCCAGCTCAGGGACCATCTGGTAGGCTTCTTCAAGTACATGCACCATCTGCCTGTTCTGAGACACAACCTCGTCGTGCTGCAAGGTCAACTACTCCATGTTGATCTTCTGCTCACTCAGCACCTACAACGTGCGGCTCTCCCTAGCCCGCAGTTCTGTAATAATCCCATCCTATAGAACATAGAGTGTCTCCCGCGGGAGTGCATCCATGTTGATCCCTATACCTTTCAATGTACTAACCATAGGCCTGTCGGCCTCATTTGTTGTAACCAGTGCCCCTTCTAGTAGCATTATTGTGTTGGTCGTACGAGCGCATAGCATTTCCTCGACTGCGGTTGTCCCTACTGTGAGGCTAGTCGAGAGAGTACCAGCATGAGGAGTGCGCACCTGCAACTCTTGAATCTGCGCTCGAAGGGCCTCCAACACAATCTGATTCTCCTCCGCAAAGTTCTGGAGGGCCTCTGTGGTGACGTCATGCATTGTCTCTCCTATATCATGCAGATCCCCCTCAGTAAGGGTGATCGGGTCGATAGATAGCGTCAATGCTTTTACCTTCTTGCGTGGCTCCACCTGCTCACTCGGGCGTTGGTGATTCAATTATGTTGATGTTGTTTGTGGGTCTGCATCACCCTCTTCTACCTCTGTTTCCATTTCCTGCTCCTGCTCAGGCGAAGGCGACTTCTGGCCCTCGCACTCCTTCTCTGTTGCCTTTTGTGCTGCTACTACGGCCTTTTTCTGTTCTGCTGCTGTCTGCGCAGCATCTCGCGCCTCCTGCACCTTTGCTGCTGCTTCTTGTTTCCCTCTCTTTTCTACCAACTATGCCACGTGCATTTTTGCCTCCTTCTTCTTTTTCTACGCGGCAGACTTTTCCAGCACAGAGATGTCTGGGGCACGCCACATCGAAGACCACATCTCAAGTACGTCGAAGATCACATCATCTGTGGCTATATAAGGCAATTCGTTCCACTTCTTTGCAGGGTCCTTACACACCCTGAGGTAGATGTGATGAAAGTCTGCTTTAAACTCTGCGAAACTTTGCAGGTTATTGTAGATAGTGGGTGATAACTGCAGCTTGCAATTAATCCCCATTCTGATGTTCATCTCCATGAACACCCAGAATATTTTACTGTCATGGATCTGGTTTGCATCCTTAGTGGCCCACAGTGAAGCATACTTCACAGCCTTCGGGAGATCCCTTGCAATTGTGGGGAACTGGCTGTCCTCTAGCAATTCCCCAGCCACCAGCACTATGGATAGCAGAAGCCATGCATAGTGGAAAGTTTTTCCTTGTTCTTGTGCCTTGCGGAAATTCTCCAGGAACTCCTTGCACAAGAATTTGGACCAGTTAAACTAGACCCCTTTTGCACACTGTTCAGCAAGTGCCACCACTAGCGTGCACAACTCATCCACGTGGCACTTCCGCATGAGCTTACCTGCCAGTATTTGGGTCACAACTCTGATTGCTTTGTTGTTGATGTTGTAGATTGTGTAGTCCCTATTTTCTTCTCCAGCTTGTATTTCTTTTTCATGGCCTCCAAGGTGGCCAAATCACTTCACTTACCCTCTGAAATGTCTACAGGGTCCTCTCCTTTACATGGGAGCCGGGTAATTCGATGGATTAGGTGGTCCGTGATGGGGACGGGCTCTTCTAGCCACAAACACGCACCATGCACCAGGCAGAGCAGCTGCCTGGTGACGAAGATAGTCACTAGGGTGCGATGGTAATGCGGCACCCAGAGCAAGTTCAACAACCTTGCCTTTTCAACTCCGCGTAACCACTTGCGAGGCTCCAAATCTATAAGTCCCACCGCGGTGTTCTACTTCGGCTTCATGAGTTGCACGATCTCCAAGTGAGGGAATTTCTCGTGGTCAGTCAAATCCCAATATTCAAACTTCAAATTCAGCACCCGTCCCGGTCTTTTCCTCCTCATCGGTTTCTAGGTTAACCGCTTTCCCTTTTTCCTCCATTGTTAATCTGGTTCGCAGCGGGTTTCGGGGGGACACATGCACTAGAATCATTGGTTGTTTGTCTTTATTTAGTCTTGGCATGCGCAGTGATTTAGGGATTTCCGTAACAATGCTGGCACTCTCAGGGGCAACTTTTATGGTCATGGCCTACGCGGTTTCTTTGGCGGTCATCTCTGCGATTTCCCTAGCTTCTTCAGACGTTTCCATCTTGTTTGTCTAGAAATCTCTCAACCGTTCATTCAGGTGCTCAACCAATGCTCTCCACAGGAAAAATAGGTCTCGGTTCATATTACACAGGGCACACAACAGCTCAATTCGCTAATGACCAAGTGTTGTTTGTTGGGCAACCCTTTGTAATTTATAGCGCCTTTTGAATTTGAATTCAAATGTTCCCCCCAAATCTAGTCCATTAATGCTCCCTTGGCGGCAGATTTTCCCAAATCTTGCCCATAAAGCTCATCTTAAATGCTTGTCACCCACTCCATTTGGTCTCAAGTCAAGCATCACATCGTGAATAGTGACTACAACAGTCACTTTCTAGCCAACCTGCGCAGCAGCGCAACTCCCCTTGCGCGGTCGCAGACCTTGTGACACTTTGCTCCTACGCGCACCCTCAACATCACGCAACTCTCGAGCAGAGTAGTTTATAGTCCCGCGCCTCATTTCTACTACCGGGAGTGATAAGACTGTACTTCCCATGGCTAGCCAGGTGGCCACACCACCTGTATAGGGTTCCAATTAGTCATCCGTCACTTTTCCTGGAGAAAATTCGCCTTTTATTTTTATTGTCCGCGTCGCGCACTTTACCCTTTGCACTGCGCCACCATGGGTGATCCTTCTAGTAATATATGGTCCAATCCAAGGCATCAAACTAATCAAGTCCCAGCAGTAGTCCCCAAATTCGTCAACGTAATCGTGCACACCCTATTTTATCACCCTGGTTTTCTTATCGAGAAAATCCTTCTTTATTTCGTCCTCAAGCTTCTTGACCTCCACTTCTATCAGAGTGCTCACACCCTTTCTTTCATGAGTTCTTGGAGCCTAAGATCACCATGTCAGATTCCTTCCTCAAGTCCCAAGCATTCTTCTTTGGTTAGCTATGCAATCCCTTCCTCCAAGGCGCCGCGAACCGTCATATCTACCAGCACTGCTATGCGCGGACTGGGCATATTGTGCTTTATTGGAACTACAGTGTCTGCTCCATAGGCCAACCTAGAAGGCATCTGCCCCGTCAGTTTTTTGCACGTTTCATTATAAGCCCATTGAACTGCTGGTACGCGCAGGTCCCAATCACTCTGTTGCACATTATATACCCTATTCAGTGCTCCACATACTTCATTAAAGGCTTCTGTGTGGGTAGCCTTCTACACACGTTCTTTCCACACTTCGTTGTCCCAACTGGAGCGATCGTTCGTGCAATTGCCTCACCAAAACCTGCTTATTAACCATGTTCCCGAATGTGACTTTCATGTGCATCCGCGCAGGTTGTGTACCATATGCCTATACCCACCTGGATAGATGCGTGCGCGGAGCATCCCATCCATCACTCTTGTCTACTAGTCGCATCTGTGGCTTCCCAAAATGCATGCGCATCATTCTCCTACATTCACGCCAGTCCTCAAAGCTTCCCTAATGCGTACCCCACCACCTCACTGGCGTAGCATGTAGTACCCATTTCAAAGCCTCGAAACATTATTGTTCCGGAACCTCTCTTTCAAATCTGTTCAAGAAGGCATCTACCTCGCTTAACCCATCATATGTAGGAAAATCCCTTACTTTCATTGATACGCAACGTAGCAATCTTGTCATCATGTTGCAGTTCAGTGTGGTTACCTCATGTAACCTGTTCTGCCATTGCTCTATCTCTTCATCCGAATCCGATGTACAGGATCTTTCGCACTCCCATGAGATTCGTCCATCCACAGTAGGATTTACCTAGTCTTTCTCTCGTGCAGTTATCTTGTAGATGCAGTCTAAATCATCATCGCTTTCATAGCCACGCACTAGCTCCGTGTAGCGCTATCCTTCTACAGGGTCCAAAGGTATGACTACGCAACGAGACTTTTTCTCAAAAATCATCTTGTGCTTCTTCAGATTTATCGTCCTGTTCATGTCAGTGGCCCAATCTATTCCTAATAGCGCGGGGTAGGGCTTGTTGTCATCGACAATCTCTATCACTTCAAAGTCCGCTAGTGCACTTGCTCCTACAATATCGATGGTGATTCCCTACAATCTCCCCATAGGTATTATCTTTTGTTGGTTCTCCATTTGAAACTAGATAGGAGACCATTGCAGCATAGGCCTTCCCATGCGTTCCCATGTCTGCTTCAGCAGAACATTTGCGTCTAATCCTAAATCCAGAATCACTTGGTCCATCTCATATTCTCTAATCTGTGCAGTCAATCTCATTTCTCTTCCCGTCCTCATCGCATGCTTTCCAATCTTCTGGACTATGCGGGGTTCTCCTGGCACAGTCCCAGCGCATCTATTTATGAGTTCCTGCAATCCCTTTATAGCCTTGTTGTCGCGTAGTAGCTTCTTGCATGTTTCTAGGAACGTCGTGAGCATTGATTGGTCCATTTCTAGCTCCATTCTATCTTTGCTTCCTAAAGTGGAGGCATCAGCAAAGCTCTTCCTAGCTTCCATGAAGGTTTCCTTACCACACTCCAAATCAAACTCTGGTTCTTTCGTCAAAGCCTTGCGAACCCAAGTACTATCTTCTAGCTACTTGCCTTTATCATCTCCCCTCGTAATTCCACTTCGAAGCATAATGTTCACGTTAGGGTCTTCCTCACATGGCTCAGACCTCATCATTTGCAGATTCTGAGTCGGGGGAGGTTGGAGCACTCCCTTGTCGCGCAGCCTTGCTATCAGTGTGGGACAATCCTCTATCTCATGATCAAATAAGGTACAATACAAGCATGATGGGTGCATTGGATTCGTACAATCACGGGCATAATGTCCTGGCCCCCCGCAACTATAACATATCAACTGTCTGCGACCTCTTCCAGGTCCTCCTCCACCTCGACCACGTCCGCGCCCTTGAAACCCAGTTCGTGCCACTCCTATGTTCTGGTCAAGGGGTCACGTTTCACCCTAAACTCTATAGGTGGGAGTCCTATCCATCATCAGCTCATAGCTTCTATAGGTGTGCTTATCATGTCCCACTGATCTAGAGAAATTATAGAACAACTGTTGCAAATTCTGTGTGTACTTCTACAATAAATGGCAATTGTATGTAGCATGCTTTCCTCCTATTTGACAAATAGTGCACTACAACGCAGGCGTCGTGCTAGGTCCTGCTTGTGCCTCCGATCTTGACACCATCGGTCCTCCTCTCACGAGGTAATTCATGAACACTGGGTAGTGGTCCTTGTCATGACCCTGAACCTTACATTTAACACACCATACCTTGTCGCGCACTTCCAGGCGAGCTGTCTTGTCCTATTTCAGACTCTGCATTTCAAGGCACAAGTTTTTCAACTGCACGTGGATCAGTTGAACTCCCAGGTTAGGATACTATATCGGGGTCTCATGTAGCCTCATCACAATCTCCAAGGCCTCTGCCTGAGTTGTTAACCTTTGTTGTGACAGCGCGTTCCTTAAATGCGGCGTTAGCGATGCTACAAACCATTCGCGGTGTTGTCCATCTGTCAAAGTCATATTAGCTTCACGAATCGTGCACTTTAGTCTCTGATCTAATTCCCAGGGGGTCTCGCCTGGTAGCATCGTGATGTCCTTGAATCCAATGATCGACTGTGCCTCTAACTTTGGCCTACTAAATTCTCTATTTAGCGCAGTTTGGATATCCACGATCCCTGCATTCGGATTGTCATTAGAATGCTTAATATACTAGTTCAGTGCGCGATCTTGTAGAGCACTGACCAATGTCTCTTTCTTTATATTATCATCTGTAACTCCCTGCGCGAACCAAAACTGGTCTGGATCTTCGTTTCCTACTCCCTTGAACACCGGCAACTTTATCGCGCTTGCCATATTGACTCACGGTGGTGGCGAAGGTGGTACGGGAAAAGATGGGGGTGAAGGCAGTGAAACTAGTGGTGGTGTGGGTGGGGGTTATATGCACAGAATCCGCTGCCTTATCAAATTGATCACACTTCTTAGTGAGACCTTCGCAAGCTCTTCCTCATCCCCTCGCGGAGGTGAAATCAAGGGGCTAGTTTCCAGTTCTGCACTACCTTCATTTCTGTAAATTCTCCCACTTCGCGTAGCCCTAAACATCAATGTATTCATATAACCTTCTTTTCACACAGTAGCATTTTAATCCAAGTTTTCAGAGACTTAACGTACTTACCTCGTGGTCCTTTGAGGAAGCATCACTCTACCTCATTATAACTGACTAAAGTATCTACCACGTACTCAGTAATGAATCCTCCTATAATTCGATTGAGCCAATGATCAATAGCACGCATGATCTTATCCTCCAATGCTTCCAATCTGCACACCAACTCTGGGGTCCACACAATAGGACTGTCAAGCTTGCACCTTCCTTGGCTATCTGCTAACTTCGCGATCCAATCGTACAGCTCAGTAGGGAAAGATGTGAAGAAAATTTTGTTGGTCTCTATGTACAGGTAGCAGTCTAACCACTCTTCTTTTGATAGTCATGGATTCATGAATTCTCCTATCCAACCACCCTTCAATTTCTTTCTTATTTGGATTCCAATGATACGACATCAAACATCTCTATGTGGATTCCAGTCCCGGCAACAGAACCATTTGTTAGCTTATTAGGGCCTGACCTAGGTTTGGAGTTAATTGGCCAAACAAATGTCTGTACTACTGGCCCTTTTGGCAATTGTCCGCAGAGCGCGGGCTGAGGTCCCACCCGAAGCAGTATGGGGGGATGCTGGAACCAAGTTTCCATACCCTTGAGATGTTTAAGGGGTTGATTTATTCCAACTGTGAATACCTGCACGCAGGTTACTTTGCACACATTCTTGACTTGTGGGGCCTTCGCGCCCTATTATATTAGCCTTCGCACAGCCCTAACCAGGGGCTGTGGGGCTTTCGCACTGCTAGAGCAGCGCTCTGCATTATTTCCCCAAGTCACGCCATGGATCTTACTTATCTTCTTAGAACAGTTAGTTATCTTCGCGTAAACAGATCCCTTATATTATATTCACTTACTCAGCACATTCATATAATTTTGCGCAGTAAATAAATAGTAAACTTGCAATTCATACCCAATATACTTCAATGCATAAAACAAGAAAAGATACACATAAATATGGTAAAACTTCTCTTTATCAATGCTTCCAATGGTTACATACTCAAACTGCCCTGCGCACTCAACTGCAGGGGTCCACGCACTCAGCTGCAGACCACTAGGCCTTTGCGCACTTAGCTGCAGATCCTTCTCCTACTATATGACCCAAAGACACAGCTCTATACTTCGACTCAATGCTTCCTCGATCTCTTAGATAATGTCCCTTTACACTTAGAGCCTCGCTCTATTTATACAATCCCATGGTCCACGAACCATGGGTAGATCTCTTAAACCAGCACTACATTTACAAAAGTAAGGGTGGACAACCCTATGACTCTATTACAACTTCGTGCTCCGCGCCCACAAATCACGAAGTCTTTACAATGGACTTAGTCAAAACTTGGGCTTTAAGCCCAAAAACCTGCCTTGGGGGGATCCCACACCCAACACCCGGAACACCAATAGTATGGCGCTACAGCCTCATAAGTAATTCCTCAATCCAGACATCTAGAATACCAAGGGTTAATCCCTCCACATGACCCTACAACTCTGCCAAGGTCTCGGCCAAATCCAAATCCTGGAGGACCGCTCTCCCAATGTTTCTCCTCGCTGGCCCACTTGCATCCTATTGGTGCCTCATAGGTCGAACAGTACCCATATCTACATGCATGAGTATGATTTTAGTTTAGTCTTGGAACATCAAAACACAAAAACATGTAGAAACTGAAAAATAAAAATAAAAAATACATTTTGGTCAAAAATTTACTGATAACACCCCATTGAGTGCCCACTGGTAAAATCAAATCTGGATCTCCACAAAAATCCATCCCTGAGTATGGATGCTCCTCGATGAAAATGTGTTGTCGATCAAGCCAACTGAATAATGCAATGGAAAAAATGATTGTTGACTAACCCACATGTCTAGCCATCAATTCGACCCACCTCTGCATTCGTGGATCTCTAGGACCAGCTACACCCAGTGTTACATGTTGTGGTTGCATCAATGGAATTCTTTCTAAGGAAAAAGAAATTAAGATCGAACCATAGCTAAAATTCTTCGTCTTACCACTTTTTACCTTTGTCAGTTGTTCTTTTAGTGAAGAAAGCACGGCCTCACACCAGTTGAATATTGTTGGCTCAAGACACTCTAGTGCATACTGCATATATGATCTATTCGCTAGATGAAGTGTCACACTGCCAGCCAACTTTGCAATAGTGAAAAGGATAGTTCTCAAAGGCAAATCACTTACATCCCTGATGTTTATTTTCCCATCCTTGCTAGGCTGTGTACCTGGCCGACAAAACTGTCGAATATAATCTCTCACCGATTCACCTCCACGGGAAAATCCTGAAAGTGAGATGGGGGCACCTCGCCTCGACATTCTAGTAAGAAAGTAAACATCATCGATCACAATAGGGACCACTTTTTCCCCTATGCAAAAAGTCTAATCTGTCGAATGCCATGCATGAACAAGGAACTGCAATAGTTCTATTTGTTGCCTCATTCCAGACAACCTGAAGTATTTGAGCAACCCACAGTTTTTGAGGGCCTCAACTGTACCCGGATTATTTAGGGCAATCATGTCTTGTTCTTCATGCTCTCTTTCTCACCAAGTAATAGTCATTCTAATCCAATGAAAGCCTGCAATCAAACCATAAGCTTAATTAGGATCCTTTCCATGCAAAAAACAGGACAAATTTTGGAGCAAACAGGTGAAACAAGTTTGGGAAACTCACCCAGCGTAGCCCAGGCAAGGAGACAGTGCACTGCAGAGCAGGAAGCCTTCTATTTAGGTGCTCTTCAGTACAGTTTTTGACATGCAAGCCTGTGCTGATCCCAGGGAAAAAAAATCTAACCCCAGAGGCCCCAAAAAACCATAAAACTTGCATGAAATAGTAAAAGAATGACATAAAAAGAAAGAGGAGGGGTAAATCACCTACCTGGTCTGGACGGAATGAGAAATCATCCATAGAATCTCTCGCAATCAGCTATTGAAGTTCGAGGTAAAAAACTAGCCCAAAGCACAAAACTGAATGGTAAATATCAAATGGTAAAAATGACATGGTAAAAACTTGTTTTATGTTTATTTCATGTTCATTAATCGAATAAACTTTAGTATTTACCTATTTTTACTCATGAAATAGGTATGTTTAATCCATTTTGTGGTGTTTTGAGCAGGTTTAAAGCTGACTTATAGAATTTGACGTGCTCGATTGTAAATTTCATCTTTGACCACAAAGCATACTTTTATCTCATTTTCGAGTTCTCATAAACATCGAAAAAGGAACCCCCTTGGAGTCCTCTTTAAGATCTTTTCAGACTCTCTAAATATGAAAATATTGTGGAGCGCTTGTCCTTTTCAGCTTGTTAATGGATTGGAAATGACATCTGCTCAGTATAAGTTTAACCCTTTTTCGGGCTGAGATAGATTATTTACGAAAAAGGAATACGTTGACCGAACATGGTCAATAGGTTCTCTCTCGTATTGTTTTATGCTTTTTTGGACTTGAGAGACAAATCTACGAAAAATAACTTGTGGAGTTTTCTTTTCGTCCCTTTTCAAACTCTCTAAACATGAAAAAAGACAGAGTTATCTTTGTCGTTAAACTCATTAAAACATCAAATAGTGACAATCTTGTCAATCATGACAAGACTGAGTTTCACCTTCGCTAGACTCGTTAAAACATCACATAGCTTTGGATTCACCTGAAGGGTGGAATTATACAGCAAGCATAAGTTATCCTTCTCAAGCTTGCTAAAACTAAAGAGGTATTGATCAGCAATGACTAGGGAAAATGGAAAAAGGGGTAAACCACTTTTGGTAGCAGGTCGCTCTTGAACATGACACTTTCACTTTGTCACCGTGACTATTTGGGATGGGTTATCATCTTGATGGTTATCATACCATCCATAACTTTGGTTTGGGTTAATGCTACCAATTCATTTTAGTGTTGCTGACATGTTCAAGATAGCCATTCAGTTAAAATTCATCCTTTGCAATATCGTAAACCTTCATTTTCATGACCGCCATTCCTGAACCTTGTGTCGTCAATCACATTCTGTCTCCAAAAATCATTACACTTGTTTCATGTCATTGATGTGGGATAAATCAAGGCCCTCCTATGATGAGTCACTTCTTGTTGACATCAGCTCATTATCCAAGAAGTCGACTTAGAAACACCCTTCCATTAACTTGAGGCTTGCATACATCAATGGCAAGTTTCTCACTTCTGGCGATAGGTTGACATCAATGGCCTTCGATCAAAAGACTTTGTATGGTGTTCGACATCAAAACATCTATTCACACCATGAAGAATGTACTGCAGTACCTTGAGGATCATTATCATTATCGGTGATTTCTCTCGAGTCTGTTAATGACTCACATCATTGGTTGGTAATGAGGCAGTGTCTATCCATGTTCAACTTCAGATCACATATTCACATGGTTAGACTCATACTTGAGTGAATGATTGAACGAGATAGAAGACCCCAGATCTAGTTTCATCCATCCAGGCTATGATTTCAAGAAATGTACCAAATCATCTGTACAATGGCTTTACATTAATGGTCATTCCGATCATGGGTCTATATCTGTAGACGACTGTCTATGTACTTTTAATGAAAGTTTATATGCTGAGCATGGGTATGCCTTCCCTCAACAATTCATGAGAAAAAATCAAAATATCATGATATTATGTATTGTAATTGATGCAGGTCACCAACCACTTCGAAACCTCCTCATCACATCGTAAAGCATTTCACTCGAAATTACATTTTCGACTTCATGCTTTAGGGGGAAGTTGTTACAGATCCATTTGGGCACATCACTCCCATCATCCAGATCAGTGTTTTAGGGCTCATCAAACCCTAATTTCAGTTGCTACATGCCCTAAACAAGTCAACCTTTTGAATGCCTCCTTCCCAGATAGTTTCATGGCTTGAAGACATCCTGAAATGACCTCTAGAAGGACCAGCGTAGTTAGGCCCATGCAAAGGTGCACTTCACAGTAGTTAAGTCAATGCCAGGGTGCTTTGTAGAGAACTTAGGCCCTCTTTGACCTGCGCTGGGTGAGTTTGAGTGAAATTCACATAGGGTTTGGGGAATATTCTTATCTTCTAGAGCCTTCTAGAAGATTCCCACACTTATCATCTCCTATGAGCTCGAAAATGGATGAGGAATGAGTTAAGATACATCCTATCCTCTCATCCCTTCCTCCATGGAACTAATTCTAAGTATGGAAGGCCATTCAATACCCTCATTGATGACAAAACCTCCTCCATCTTCCTATAAATTTAGCACTCATCTAAGTGATCAAGGGGCTAGACTTTGATAATTGTAAGGAGATAATGTTAGTTTGAGAATTGAGACTATTATAAGTGTTGTTATGCTGCCGGATTGTCATGCTTATGATGTGATGTGGATGGAACCAAAGCTGGAGGAGTGACTTCGAATTAGGCTTCATGGTTGTAATTCTTCCTTCTATTCAATAAAGTATTTGCACCTTTTTCCATATGCTTATCTTGATATGTGATGCTTATATGTGTGAATGTATCTGATTCCATTTACTTGTAATCAATAGATCTTTTTCTTTGATTGGTTCTTTGTCTTCTGTTGATGTTTACAGGTACTTCTCAAGCGTGTTAAGTACGAGAAGGAGCGATAGGACCGATACAAAGGAGACAAGAGGAAAGCGATAGTACAAGTAGGTCCTCTCATTCTCTTTGTCTTATCTATTGTTTATAGGAAAAGGTTAAAGTGCTTTAAATTGTTGTTCTAGATATAGCTACTGTCTAGGGAATTAGTATTTATCTGTAGATACCAAATTCCTCATAACATGATGGATGAAACATAGTAGTGTAGGATAATGCATCATAATTTCCCTTCAATAATATGCAAATTACTCCCTTTAACTGGATGTGACACTTCCCTAACCACAAGACAACACTGGCGAAAGTAAGTGAAAAGTGCAACCGACACTTGAAAACGCTTAAAGAAAGTGAAAGTGACACATGCCACAGTGAAGATAACTTCAAAATGACATTTATAAAAGTGAATGCAAGAAAAAATGACAGGTTCGAAAAAAGAGGTGTGCTAGAGCAACAATTGAGAAAACTCACTGAAATATAAGTACAATTGCAAGGGAAGTGAGGAAGATTGTCCGTGGAGAGTGCGCACTAATTGTCATTATGTATCACACAATACACTATGTTTATGGACTGCACAATCATTTTCAGTAGTGATTGTGCAAGCCTTACCTTCAAGAGTTTTGCAATGCCTATATAAGATTGCATAAAAGATGTGTGTTCGTGAATTCTTCAAGAATTGAGCATGCATAAGCAAGTGACTTTGACACTTAGAATGTGAGGGAATACCAACCATCCATGTAGAAAATATGAATGATAAAGGAACAACAGATACTAGGATCACAAGTAAGCTCCAAAATTTAAGTGTAAACACAATTTTGGATGGTGTTTGTCATGGTGACAATACTTGGTGACACACTAGAAGAACACCAATTGCTCTGCTCAGGTTTCATCTTTAAGTGAAATGTCTCAATATTTCAAGAAGTATTGATTCATCGTATGATTACCTTGGCTTCCCCATTTGACTTGGTTATGATATAATGTCCTCTATTCCTTTTCTCGGGTAAACACATTTACAAATCTTGCTAAATCACAATTGTTTCGATATGGGAGAGGGTAATATATATTTGCGAGTTTAAGATGATTGGAGTATGAGTTTTCATATCTGGTGTTGCTCCACTACCAGCAAGACTAAACAATACCCCAACGGAGTCACTACAAGAAAACATGCATTGCTTCACTTCTAACAAGCCTGAAAAGTACCCTAGTGAAGTTACTTGCTTCACCTCTCTATGCAAGAAGCCTTTCTCGTCTTTGACCCTTTACTTATTTTATCATAGAACTATGCTTAGGAACTTATTTATTTTACCGGGGCAGAAGAGAGATCTCGATTTATTGTGAGCAAAAGAGTTTGTTCCTTCCGAGAAACATATATATATATATATATATATATATATATATATATATATATATATATATATATATGTATGTATGTATGTATGTATGTATGTATGTATGTATGTATGTATGTATGTATGTATGTATGTATGTATGTATGTATGTATGTATGTATGTATGTATGTATGTATGTATGTATGTATGTATGTATGTATGTATCAGCCCTAGTGAAAAGTTCATGTAATAAAAGTTAATAAAGGAAAAATAAGACCATGATTAAGGGACACTTATTCCAAGCTGAATGTTGGGCAAAGATATCCTAGTGGGCATCATTGGATGTGTGTTTTGGCTAAGGAAAATTGGAAAAGGCTAAGGCAAAAAGGAATTTTGGCACATTTATTTATGAAAATAAAGGAAATTAGGAGAAAAGTAAGGTGAAAGGTCACAGGTTGCATGTGAGGAGGAAATTGAAGGAAAATAATGGAAAATGAAGAAAATAGAGGCCTCATTAATAAAAAGGATTCTGAGGATTAGTTGGTAACCTGTTGTCAATTCAAGTTTGGAGCTCGCTCATTATTCTCGCTCTCTCTCACTCTTGGTCACTTAGAGTTTCTTGGAGCACTCTAGCTTTGGATCAAGGAAGGAAAAGTAAGTAAAGGGAAAGGAATGAAAGCAAGGATCAAGGAAGGAAAAGAAAGAAGGAAAATCAACGTCAGCAGGAATACTTGCAGGTAACCTTTTGCATGTGATATTTCCTAGCTGGTTTGGACATGCATGGCTTTGCAAGTTGGTGTATGGTTCTCTTGTTGTCGGTGGCATAGTTTTGTTGAGTTAAGGCAGTGGTTTTCAACCTAGCCTTGCCTTTTTTTGGATGCCATGGTATGTTGGGATGTTTATCTTGGTTTTGAGCTTTGGTTTATCGGATGGATTTCGGAATCCAGGGTGGAGATGGTCTCAAGTTTCACTCCCAAAGGCCTAGGAATCCCTTGACCAGTTTTGGCGAGATACATGGCAAAGCTTGAGGGAGGAATCTCGATTTAGGGCCTAGTGATCTGGGTTTGGATTGTGGTAAAGCCTGAGAGACTCATCTTGGTTTAGGGCCTAATGATTCAAGATTGGATTGCAGTAAAGCCTGAGAGACAAGGATATAGAAAATTCCTCAAGGATAGTGATGGATTCTAGATGGCATTCCAAGTTCGGTTTGGCCATGATTAGAGCACCAGGTTTGGTGTGATCACAATTTGGTGAGGGTGGAGGTGGTTTAATGTTATACAGGAAATTGACCCCCTCATCAACTCAGAGGGGAAAGACATGATAGCTAAAGCAAAGACCAAGATCACATGCCTTGTTTCCACACTAACGCTAGCTATACACTGACAACCTACTTTATAAAGCTTCTCAGTAAGCCTAAGGGAGTGTTAGTGACCCTACTAACTCTAGTTGTTAGCTTGGGAGTAGCATTAGTGGATCCTAATGAAGTTCTAAAGGTCAAAGGAGCGAATTGACTCATAAATATCTAGATATTTGCTCCTAAATTCACTCAGAAAAGCAAGGAAACATCTCAAGTTCGACCTATTTGTGGGGTTTCTAATCCTAATGAAGGAGGTAAATGGGAAAGAGTTGAAAAGCATGGAAACTTCATTGCTTTTACCCTATGGAACTCATGGAGGAACTTGGCAACCCTAACTCAATTTCTACATAAGCAAAGCTAGGGCTATGGTGATAGGGGTCAGATCATTTTAAAGGATAGCATACTTGATTGTTGAGCATTGTCTCAAATCAGAAGAAGTTGGTAAGAAGGGAGAGAGAGAGAGAGAGAAGCTAGAGGGGTAAGGGAAGGCTGATGCAACAGATGGTTGTAATCACTCTTTTGACATTAATATAGAACTGTAGTTGTATTGTCTACTCCGTGGTGTTGGTACTATCATTCATTAGCTTGTTTGTCCAATACCTTTTAGCATGAGTAGCTTAGTTATGTGTAAATAGATGTTCTTTTATGTATTCATGTATTAGTTATCAAGGTTGTATGCTGTGATTATTCTTGTCTCTTCTATGTGCAGGACTTGATCTGGAGCTAGATCAGAGGACTTCCACCTAGCTGCATTGTGCTCTCCAGCAAATCTACACGTAGGTTTGAGGTAATCTATTTGTCCTACTTTGATAGTTAGTTATTGTTTATGAACATGCATGTAACTTTGTGACGGTGATTATCTCCAACAGTCACAAAGTTACGTGCATGTTCATAAACAATAACTAACTATCAAAGTAGGACAAATAGATTACCTCAAGCCTCTGTGTAGATTTGCTGGAGAGCACAATGCAGCTAGGTGGAAGTCCCCTGAGCCAGCTCTAGATCAAGTCCTGCACATAGAAGAGACAAGCACAATCACAACATACAATCTTGATAAATAATACATGAATACATAAAAGAACATCTATTTACACATAACTAAGCTACTCATGCTAAAAGGTATTGGACAAACAAGCTAATGAATGATAGTACCAACACCATGGAGTAGACAATACAACTACAGTTCTATATTAATGTCAGAAGAGTGATTACAACCATCTGTTGCATCAGCCTTCCCTTACTCCTCCAACTTCTCTCTTGCTCTCCCTTCTTACCAACTTCTTCTGATTTGAGACAATGCTCAACAATCAAATATGCTATCCTTTCAAATGATCTGACCCTTATCACCATAGCCCTAGCTTTTCTTGTAGCAATTGAGTTAGGGTTGCCAAATTCCTCCATGAGTTCCATGGGGTAAAAGCAATGAAGTTTCCATGCTTTTCAACTCTTTCCCATTTGCCTCCTTCATTAGGATTAGAAACCCCACAAATAGGTCGAACTTGAGATGTTTCCTTACTTTTTTGAGTGAATTTAGGAGCAAATATCTAGATATTTATGAGTCAATTCGCTCCTTTGACCTTTAGAACTTCATTAGGATCCACTAACGCTACTCCCGAGCTAACAACTAGAGTTAGTAGGGTCACTAATGCACCCTTAGGTCGGTGTATAGCCAGCATTAGTGTGGAAACAAGGCATGTGATCTTGGTCTTTGCTTCAACTATCATGTCTTTCCCCTCTGAGCTGATGAGGGGGTCAATTTGTTGTATAACAGATGCCCCCTAAAGTGTGAGATCAGAGGCTATGATGATGGCTAAAACACTTTACTTAACTGTAATTTTCCTTCTTCGACAAAAAGAGAGAGGATCGGAGCTTTGGGTGGTATGGGAAACTTGATACAACACATATATATAAAACTACTAAAATCATGTCCTGAGTCGGGCATTCCCATGCTCAGTAGCTATGTCAGAGTGATTTTCTCATAAAAGAGATATGACGATGTTGGCCGCCGATAAGCACAATGCAGATCTGGTGTCATAATAGGATCATTCTAATGAGTTGTCTCCAAAAAAAAATATACGCAACTTGGGAGAGGAAGCAAGGCTAAGTGATGCAAGCCTCTACCCAAGGTCTTGATTTCTGCTTCACCGAACAGCATAGATCGATACATGTGAATATATGCGTTGATGTCGAACATGCACGAAATCATCTGATTACCAGTCAATAATGGAGACCGTTAACAGACATGAGGAAGGCCACCAATAATGGTGATGGTCTCCAAGATGCACAGTACAATCTAATGAGTGTGAAAGATGTTTTTGTCATTGAACACCCGTAGAATCGCTTAACCAGGAGCCAATAATGAGAACCCCTAATCAAACACAAGGCGACCTGCCATTAATGTCTATAAGTACCAAGGCACTGAATGTGTTTCTGGGTTGTCTTCCTAGATAGAGTGTTGAAGTCGATAGGAAGATCCCTGTCGAAAGGTAGGAAATAATGTGTCCTACATCAATAGACACGAAACGGGACAAGAATGATTTTTTTTTTAGGGATATTTGAGTATTGGATCTAAACAAAAAAGGACATGATGAAAGGATATGTTTGATGGGTTGCTGGAGGAAAAAAAAGGTTAACCCTTTAACAATAGAAGGCATGACAACGGTTTTAACCATGCAACACTAGACTCATGAACACAAAAGAGTGTTAGGATACAGAGATGCGAGAACATCAAGGTATTTAGGCTAAACTCATAGGATGGTAGGATTCATATTAAGAGGCCGTCACAATGAAGGTTTATCTGAGGGAATGCCATGTTCAAGGGAATGACTACTGCCAAACCACGCGTTCTAATACTGAATGCAGTTATATTTTCTACTTTCCTCATCTGATTAGTTTAGGGAGTCCAAACAGGTAAAATCATCGATCTTTTCATATTAAAGAGACTAAAAAGGACCACGAAAAGAGCGACTCTATGCTCTATCTTATTAGTTTAATGAGTCCAGAGAGGTAAACTCGTCAATCTTTTCATGTTTTGAGAGTCTGAAAAGGATCGTAAAAAGAGCGACTTTGTATCTTGTCTGTTTAATTTAATGAGTCCAGACGAGACAACTTAGTGGTCTTTTCATATTTAGAGAGTCTGAAAATATTGTAAAGAACAACTCCATGGTCGTCCCCTTGTCATAGTTGTTAACCAGGTGCGACAAAAGGTTAATACTATACCCAGATCAGTTACTTTTCCTTGAGTTAATTCATTGAATCCCGATAAAGAGAAACCTATGTTCAATAGATGTTGACCTCATTTTGTTACAAGTATGAGGAGACAGAGTAAACTCGTTTTTCGTCGTGAATTTTTAATGAGTCATGCGATGACAAACTCAATACCTTCATCAAATTTTAATGAGTCAAATGAAGAAAACTCAAGGTATATTTTTCAGTTTATTGAGCAAGGAAAAAGAGGTAAAAGAACTGCTCATTCCTTCTTCGTAGATTTAACGATCCCGAAGAAGGGGAAAAACTTGGGGATTTTTTCGATTTAACAAGAAATGGTCCCAAAAAAGCAAGTGCTCTTGTTGTTTCCGTAGATTTTTAACGAGCCCGATGACAAACACTCAGTATTTTTCAGTTAAACGAGCGAGAAAAGTACCTAAAAGAATTCCCGGGTCATCTTTATAAATGTTTAACGAGCCTAAAGAAAAAACTTTGGATTTTTTCAGTTTTATGAGTGAGAAAAAAGTGCCTAAAAAGAATGCTCTAATGGTCTTTTTCAGTTTAATGAGATAGAAAAAGAGCGAAAAAGAGTTGCTCAGACCGTTGTCGTATGTGTTTAACGAGCCCAACGATGACAAACTCAAGGATTTTTCAGTTTTAGAGCAAGAAAACATCCCATAAAAGAAAGTTCTCATATCTTCTTTGTAGTAGTTTAATGAGCCCAAAGAAGTAGACTCGAGGTTTTTCAGATTAACGAGCAAGAAAAATACCATAAAAAGAATGCTCAACCTTCTTCGTGGTAGTTTAATGAGCCCGAAGAAGGAGACTCAAGGTTTTTTTAGATTAACAAGCAAGAAAAATACCATAAAAAGAATGCTCGATCTTCTTCATGGTAGTTTAACAAGCCTGAAGAAGGAGACTCGAGGTTTTTTCAGATTAATGAGCAAGAAAAATACCATAAAAAGAATGCTTGATCTTCTTGATCTCATGCTTGACAATAGAAGGGTCTATGCCATGCATTTCCTCATAAGACCAAGGGAAAACATCACGGAAGTCCTTAAAATGGTAGGTGAAGCTCGCAATTTCCTCAGGATTGTGATTAGCTCCAATCTGTATGTTTTCCATGATGCTTGTCTTGACTAAAATATCAATGGGAAATGTCTTTGAAAGATTACCCATGTTTCCCTCTGAGTCCAAAGTTTGGATAGTCGTATATGGCGAGGAAACGATTTCAGGTGCATCAGATGATAGGATTTGAAGAGGCATCGTGTCTGAATTAGATATTAAAACACAATGGTCCGAGTCCTCCCAAGGTCACTCTTATAAACTCGTGATCTCTCTAATAGCTTCATCCATAGGTATGACTTGATTGAGGGGATCGAAAGAAGGAGCTGTTATGGGAAGGGTAGTGGTACCGTTGGCCGTGACCAAAGTGACCGGAGACTCGGATGCAGATTGAATGGCTTGGTAGGCCAATTCAGCTGGTGACAACAGCATTTGTTCTCCGTAAGTGTCAATGTCTGAAGGGGCCGAGAGGATCCAAGGATAGGTCGGTTCGTGAGGAATGGATGAAAACATAGAGACCATCTGTGGAACCACGGGCGGTGGAAGAGGGAAACAACCCATCAAGGAAGAGCCCTTCAAAAGACCAATATCGATATTGACGTAAGAGTCAGGTACACCACCCACTAAGGATACAGAGCCGCTAGGTAACGAGAAGTAATCTGGGGTGCAAAAGGACAGCTGGTCCACTGTGACTATCATTCCATCTAAGGGAAATAGGATGATATGGAAGACTGAAGACACAATGGCATTCATGGCATAAGTCCAAGTGTGTCCCTAAAGTAGATTATAGTCGAGTTTATGATCAACGACTTTGATATCCACTATTACTATTTTCCCACTCAGAGCGATGGGGTAGTCGGCAAGGTAACATTTTGGGGTGAATTCAACATGACGTAGGTAGAAGCACCTTCGTCGATGATAGTTCTGTGTATACCTTTACCTTTCAAAAAAATTTGCACCTGAAATGCAAGTTGGTGGGAAAGCGGAGTTTTACACTTTTCCATGTCGAAAATTGCAAGCATGGAATCTTGTGGATCGATACCACCAATAGCCGAAAGCAAAGCTTTCCTTTGTGTTGGGCATGTTTGTAATACTTCGAGTGCTCACATAGCTGACAATGCTTGTGCCAAGTCTTCTACAATGTTGTAGTTTTGGGCGGCATGTGCAGATGTATTGTGCGTTGTGCGTCGAAGTGCCCCTTTAGGGGGTGAATTACAAGGTCAGCAACCAGCCGTTCGATATGCAAATCGTTGGGTAGCAGTGGGTTTTAACTTGAGGAAGGTTCCTCTGCATGACCGACAGGAGCTCCATTAGATTTGGCTCTTGTTTGTAGATCTATCGTTTCAAAGGTGTAAACGGTAGAAGATCCTTCACTAGCTGAAGGATGTTGCGAACCACCGTTGCCCCCTTGTAGGGGTTGGGGTTGGTTTGCAATAAGGTTTTGCTGCTGCTAATCAGGGAAAGGATTATTAAGGACAACGAGGGTCCTACCAGTATCCTTTTTAGCAATGTATTCTATGCATTCTTGAAGATGCAGGCAGAGATATGTCATGTGGTCTTGCGCACATATTTTGAAAGGGAATCTGGCGAGTTTATCCTTTCCATCGTTAGGAGGCGTAACAGTCTTCTGCTTTGGGTTTTGTTGCTTTGTTGACTGCTCCTCAGAAGGAGCAGTCTTTTTCTTATTCTTCTTGTTCTTACCACTGGGTTTTGCGTAGACGGCACAGAGTTTATCGCGGTGGTAGGAAGAGCAGTTGATTTGGTAGAGGGTTCCACTGACATCTAGGCAATGTGACCGCTGAGTTGTTTTACAGCAGCCCTAAAGGTTGCACCGATAATCCCATCGGCGTGTGCTCCGGGGTGCTGAGTAGTGGAAACATTGGAGTTATGAGGGGCATTGGGGATTACGTCGTAAAGAGTGCCAAACTGTGAATATATCAGATCTAAGTGCTAGGCATGACGTATGGATTGGTCTTCTGTGACCACACCACCTAAAGCGACATCTTTAGCGATTTGTAGGAGTAGGGACTTGCAGAACTAGTCTGCTAAGAGATAGTCTGGGAGGGGAGCTTTGACTAACCTCCGCCTACATCTCCATTCATGTATATGATCAGAGATGTGGGTGGCGGTATCCTAACGTAATGAAGTGAGGAGCTCTGTCCCAGTCTCATAGCAAATGGGTAGCTGGAAGTTCTTTAAGAATTCCATCGCTAGAGCATCGAAGGTATTTACTGACACATGTTGTAACTCAATGTACCACTTAGTTGCGTTAGTAGTGAGGGTGCGGGGGAAAGACGTAACCAGACACTATCATCCACCATGGAGTTAGAAACACACCAAAGATGATAGGTGGTGATATGAGTGCCCGGATCCTCCCCTGGTTTCCATTCAAACTTGGGGATCTCTGTTGGTATTTTATGCGGGATCAGCGGCCAAAGTAAGTTATGATAGATGGGGTCATTTTTAAGTTTGTACAAGTCGGGGATATCCAACGTTGGCAAGAAAGGCAAAGTGTGTGGTGCCCCCGACTCGGACCAAGGTGATGACATATGACTTGAGGAGCCATGCAGTCCTCCCATCGTTTGAGTCCCAATATTATACATAGGTTGCGTGGTATAGTAGTTGCCTTGGGGTATGGCATTGTAGTGTGGATTTCCATAGGGAATTTGATGTTGGTGTATAGAATTGCCCCCAGGATAAGTATTTCCCCCTTGACTCATTTGAATTTGTGAGTAGGGTGCCCCCATGGATTGGTTGGGACCTCCTTGAGGATTCCCGCTTACCACAAAACTGACCATATGTCCTTGATTGACATAATGAACGCTCATGTCAATCAATGACTGACCATGCATGCCTGAGAATGGAGGGGGAACTGTTACGTTCCCGATCGATATGTGCATATTGGGAATGCCCCCAGATACTTGAATCTAGGGGTTTGAACTGTATAATAGTTGCCAACCATATTTTTGGTGGACGGGAACCACGCTAATAGTGCTATATTCAGCATTATAAGGAGCGTTGTATGTAGCACTTGTCGAAGGTATACAGTTTGACACTAAGGGGGTGGAACCTGGCATTGACTGGGTTCCACTCATGGAGGGTGTCATGTGACTGGTTGTATCTGGGACAAATGGGATAGCGGGGTTCGCCATCAACTGTGTGGTGGTGACTGTCGACTGGGGAAGTGGTGGAGGACCAAAATGTCTACAAAATTCCACAACATGTTAGTCGTCGATGGGATGGATGGAAATGTTCCAACTAAAGAGACAGGGAGTACAAGTGCTAGGGCACCAAGAGTGGGTCCAACAGATTCATGAGCGGAGGGTTAAAGGGAGGAAGAAATCCTTCGATAAAGAAATCCTCTGGCAAACTTGAATCGTCGGTTGTCCAAACAGATTCCGTGTGGGATCTAGGAGACTCATTCCCCGAAGATGGGTGCTATCAGGAAATCTAGTGTCTATGCAGAGCTGCTAGTCCCACTAAGGCTGGTAGCTGCCTTAGAAACAAACAAACTAAAACCACTTTCGTTATCCTTTATGAGAGATAGATAAGAGAGGAAAGAAGGAGACCAACCTCTGTCTTGCACTTGGTTCCTTGCTTGATTCCTCTCCCTTCTGGTAGATCTTTGCCACTCACTTCCTCGTTTACCCAGCTTCAAAGAGCACCTGTAGAATCAAAGCAGCATAACACTATCCAAGAACAGAGATCTACTATCATAAACAATATAGGACCAAATATATATTGACCACACAAATGCATATATCATCAATCGTACAAGAATGTGGAGGAAAACTCGAATAGCTTTATTAATAATCAAGAATAGTAAAGAGGATTACAAATAATTGTTCTGACCCAGTGTCATCCTCTCAGCAAGAAAGCCCTTCTTCACCTCATGAAAAGCTTATAACACCCAACACTATGATGTTACACCAAGAAACTAGCAACACTTCCTCACAAGATACAAAATTCCAGCCTTCAGATCTCTGGGATGAGGGATCCATATATAGATGTTTGCAAGGGGGGTGAGTCAGCTTTTAAGATTTGATTAGTGTCTTCCCTTTGATAGTTCTTGATTCCACTTGGAGATCTCATTGATCTCTTACTCATCCTTGGGCGATTCTGAGAGGCAAGTGTCACAGGAGAAGTTTCTGGAAGATTCCATGATCATCCACCCCGCAAATTGTCTCCGCCACTTGTCTATTCTCATCCATCGCACCCTATAGAAGGGATTTTCAGTATGCATTGCACTTCCCATGTGCATTAGGTGGGATGCATCGCACTTTGACCATGGAGCAGGTGAGATGGTCCAGTTTTGACCAGTTCTGAGTAGCTTTTCAAGGAGAACTTCTGGGAGATGATGTAATCAGCTGACCTTGTTCTTTTAGGGGATGGAACAACACTTTTAGGGACTTAGGAGCCCTTGGTTTATGGACATATATGATTGGGGTTGCAGTGCCCAAAAATGTCTATAACAGTTGCCCCCTAAAGCATGAGGTCGTTAATATTTTGATGTCAGGTGAAATGCTTTATCATGAGGATCCGAAGTTTTTTCGAGCTGGAAGGCGATCTGTAATAAGATACAATACAATACATTATCTTCATAATATTTTCATGATCTAGCTGAGGTGGGAATTCCCATGCTCAGCTTTATAAATCCATTCTCATGTACATAAGACAAACAATCGTCTGCGTGCAGACTGATGATTCTGGTAGAGCCATCATCCCTTGGGTTGGATGATTATCTGTGCAACAATGATGTACATTTGATGTCTTCATTTTCCTGAATATATATCGCAGCTCGGATGGATGAAACTAGATCCAGGGTCTTCAATCTCGTTCGATCTTCTCTCAAAGTACAAGTTGATCCATGTGAGAGATGTTCTAGAGTCGAACATGGAAAGACATCGCCTGATTACCAGCCAATTATGTAAGCTGTTAACAGGCGTGAGAGGAATCACCGATAATGATGATGACCCTCAAGGTACTACAGTACAATTCATGTGGTGTGAATAAGGGACTTGGTGTCGAACACCATGCAAAATCTTTCGGTCGAAGGCCATTGATGTAAACCTGTCGCCAGATGTGAGAAACTTGCCATTGAGGAATGCAAGCTTCAAAGTACTGAAAGGGTTGTTCCTAGATCGACTTCCTGGATACTGAGCTGATGTCCAAAAGAAGCGATCCGTCATAGGAGGGCCATAGTGAATCCCACATCAATGACACGGAATGGAGAAAATGATTTTAATGGAGGTGAAAACGATCTGATGACATAAGGTTCAGGGTGGTGGTCATGAAAGAATGGAGCGTAAATGTATTGCAGTGGATGAGACACAGGTGAATTCTCTGAGCGACTTCTCTTGAACATATCGGTGACACTAACATGATGGATTGGTAGCGTTAACCCCAAATATGGATGGTGTGATGGACCAATGGTGATATGACCGGTGAATGGAACAACCCAACCTGACTCGGATGCGGAGTGAAAGTGTCATGTTCAAGAGCGACTTGCTACCAACAAAGTTTCTTCAAGTTTTCTTCCCAATTTTTCCCCAGTCATTGCTGACTAGTACCTCTTTATTTTTGTCAAGCTTGAGGAGGATAACATATGCTTGTTCTATAATTTGCCCTTCGGGCAAACCCATCGCTATGTTTTAACGAGCCTAGCAATAGTGAAACTCATTCTTGTCTGTATGGACAAGTTTGTCGCTATTTGGTTTTAATGAGTTTAATGACAAAGATAACTCAGTCCTTTTCAATTTTAGAGAGTCTGAAAGGGACGTAAAGAAAACTCCAACAATCCTTTTTCGTCATATAATCCCTTAAGTCCGAAAAAGTATAAAATAATACAAAAGGGATGAATTTTCGGTAATTTTAACGAGCCGAACAAAACAAGCGCTCGATCTTTTTGTGTAATAATCCCTCAAGTCCAAAAAGATTAAAATCTAAAGGAGGGATAGCACTTCCGGTCACTTTAACAAGCTGGAGAGGCCAATTGCTCAGAAATATTTTCATATTTTACGAGTCAGATGAAAAGAGCTTAAAGGAGACTCGTTTTTCGAGGAACGAGTGATAAATTCGGGCAGCAACTAATTCCAGGTAAGGTTTGGAATTTTCCAATCACGGAAGTGTCACAAGGATGGCTAACAGGATCACTCTTCGCAGCAGTTCCTCAAAAAGGGTAAACAATCAAATGGAGGTGAATGATCGGCCAATATAGAGTGAAGGTGATGATGAGAACACGACCAAGGCTTCAAAGGCTGATGATAATGCATTCACGATGGTTATTTACCGGAAATTGGTTCATTTTTTAATGAGCTTAAACTCTGGGGGAACATTTTCTCATTGCTTATGTTTATTTTTTAACGAGCTTGAATTCCGTGTTAAAACTGCTCGATGGCGGGTTTATTTTTAACGAGCTTGAACCCTGCAGTAACACTGCTCATGATAAGTTTGCATGCCCCCAGCATAATAACGCAAATCGAGGTGCATGCCCCCCAAGCTTCATTGCATTCAACTCGGTGGTTGGAATGAAGGTTTACCTTTGAGATTTGGAAAGGGATTTGTTTCATTTTTTAATGAGGTTGACATAGTAAAAGAACTATCCTCATGACTCCTTGTTTCATTTTTTAACGAGGTCGACACGAGATAAGAACCGTCCTCAGAATCCACCGTATTTACAGTATTTGATAGAAAATCAAAAACTGAAGGATGATTAAGGTTGCTGGAATAATCTTCGTGGTAATCCGAAAGATGGGAGCGATGGTGGTAATCTTCCCATGGTGCCTCTCCTATCATCATTGATTGAATGATTCCTTCGTCTGTAGAATGTACATGCGACCAAGGATCTGAAGAGGTGCCATATTCCTTAGACCTATCTATCCAAACACTCGATGAGCGTTGATTTGGGTTTGCCCCCCAGGCCAAGAAAATTGATTGCTACAAAAATTGCGATGATCCATGCTGACAAAATGTTTAGTAATCTTCCGAATCCATTAGATATAGAAGATTTCATATTGCAGGTTTCCACTGTGGCCACTTCCCCCAGATTACTCGAAGGCGGTAGGGCAAAAGTACCCATTAAGGCAGGGTCTTTTAGGAGGCCTACTCCAATATTTTGAAGTGAATGATTGCTTCCATGGATCATTGGAATGCTTCCCGTAACTTGTGAACTATTGGGGAGAAATGTTTGTTGGTCGACAATTGTAATTCCTCCTTGGAAGGGAAATGCAATCTTTCTGAAGTAGGTTGACACAACTGCGGCCATGGCATATATCCAGGGCCTTCCCAGTAGGATGTTGTAATCGAGGTTTCCGTCGATTACTTCAACATCAATTTCTACTGTTTTTCCCCCCAGTTCAACTTGAAAGTTACTTAAAATCCCGTATGGAGTGTATGATCATCCATCAAATGCTTTTAACATCGTTGACGATCGCGACAAGGGTGGTGAGCCTAAATTTTTCCAGCAACTCATCGACATAATACATGTAGATGCCCCCTCATCAATAATTATTCGATGAACAGTTTTGTTTAGGGCTTTCACTTGAATAAGGAAAGCTAGTTGAGTTGGTAACTGAGGGTCATATCCTTTGTGATTAAAGGGTACAAGATTGGAATCCATTGGCTCAATCCCACCTATTACTGATAATAGAGCCTGCTTTTGGGAGGGGCAATTTTGCGGTACCTCAAGTGTCGACATAGCGAACGGCGATTGGGCCAGGTCCTCTACTATATTATAATTTTGTGCTACTTTAGCACGAGGATTAAATGTTGATTTGTGTACTACTCCCTTTGGCGGCTTTATCATTAGCTCAAGAATGATGGGTGGCACAACTTCGATTGAAGTTATTGTCGAACTATTCAGTTGATCAGTAGCCTTGTTATTCGACAGCTGTGGATTCCCGTAATCTTTATTCCTTGTCAAAGCATCATTTTGCTGCTTTGAGATAGACAACATAAGCGCTTGGGATCGGGAAGCATTTTGATTAGCAACCAGTTTGGTTCCCGGGTTTGGAAACGGATCAGTCAATACTACTGAGGTTTTTGAACTCGTAAAGAGTTTCTTAACTTTAGCTTTATGTGGACAATCTCTCGTCCGATGATCCTCATCGCATATCTAACACCCCGCAGGGGGTTTCCTTTGCCCAGAAGGGTTTGTAGAAGGTTTTTCAAGAGATGACTCATCCTGCTTCTTTTTTCTCCCTTTCTTTTTCTTCTTGCCCCCTGGTTGCTTCATTTGTTTGCCCTTGTCGGTCGACACAGCATTTACCTTCGAGGCGAGAAGTTCTTCATTTGCATTTTGATCAGAAATCTTACGGGCTTTCTTAGATGTAGCCTTTGTCAATTTCGTGCTTGTCGTACCTATCACACCATCGCCAGCATGAGAGTCTTTGTTTGATTTAGGATGGGGAGGAACGAAAAATTCCAGTCTAGGAGCATCAGGTATTTTATCGTAGAGTGTGCCAGACTCAGTGTAGATCAAGTCTAGATATTGTGCACGAGAAATAACTTTCTCTTCAGTGACAACTCCTCCCTTTGCCACATCTTCTGTGATAGAAGGTAATAATGACTTAATAAACCATTCAGCTAGCAGCTGATCAGGAACATATGTTTTTACCATTCTGCGACAATGTCGCCACTCATGAATATGATCAGATATGTGAGTGGCCATTGTCTATTTGAAATTGGTAAGAAGCTCTGTTCCTATTTCGTACCTTATTGGTAACTGAAAATGGGTTAAAAAGGTTGTGGCTAGGGTGCTGAAGTTATCAAATGAAGCTCTAGGCAATTCGATATACCATTTTGCTACCGGACCAGTTAACGTTCGCTGAAAAAGGTGAAGCCTAATCGAATCATCGTTTAGAGTGTTAGATGAACACCACAGATGAAAGGTCATCACATGATTCGACGGGTCTTCACCCGGATTTCCATTAAATTTAGGAATATCTGACGGAAGTTTATGTGGAATCGCCGGCCACCAAGGGGCATAAGAAATTGGATCATTTGTCAGCCGGTTTAGATCTGGTAATTCTAGAGTTGCTACAAAGGGCAACTGTTGATTCAGGTTAGGCGAAGCATACCCAGGATAAGATGGAATCGCCTGAGCAGTGGGTCTTTGCATACCAGCATAATGTATTTGATGCTGGTAACTTTGATAAGGTTGATGGGCATAACCATTATAATATGGTTGTTGATAACCGCTTTGGAAATGCGGTTGCCCATTACTTACAAAGACTTGTTGCTCAGGTCCTTGATATGATTGTTGGAATGGCGGTTGTTGAGATTGAACCAGCCATGGTTGTTGGACCATTTGTTGTTGCCCAATACTAGATGATTGACCAAGATGAGGAGTCATAGTACTTGCTTGAGCCTGAATCGCTCCAGATAAGGAGGCACTAACCTGAGGTTGTGATTGAGTCGTTGAGACAAGAGGTTGTTGTATTGCAACCGAAGAAACTTGGGGTTGACATACAACAGGTAGCGCTTGTACTTGCGACGCAGTCACCATAGCAGGTATAGTGGGAATATTCGACACAGGGTGGACTGGTTGCATTGAATATACAACCCTTGGTTGCTGAGGCAGTACTGGTACCCAACCACTGGATGTAATTCCAGTTTGACCTGAAATTTGTTGTAAACTCCCATATGGTTGTTCTCTGGGAGGGAACAATGAAAAGGCATACTGCCCTCCATATGGTGGAAATGCAGTACTTAAAGGGTAGATTGGCCTTTGAAGACACATTGGATCAATTTGTTGAGTTTCAACATAAGAAATACCATATGATAATCCGGATGAAGAAATAGGAACTCACCATGTCGTCGAAACAGTCCCTAATTGGACTTCGGCTTGTTGTTGATAACTTTCCGGGACAGATGGTATACCGGCGAACATCATTGGAGTAGCAGCAGGAGGCTCTGCCGTTGCTGCGTCGGATGACACAGTCCTGGATGTCGACGGTTGTTCAGACATATCTAGTCTATCCAAAAGATTTTCTAGCGATTTCGATTGAATTTCTTCCACGATTGCGGATTACTCGATCAACTAAAAATCAAGGGGAAATATGTTTCCGAATTAAATGAATTTTAGACGCTTTGACACAACTTGTTTTTTCAATTTTTAAGAGTCGAGAAAAAACAAAAGATGACTCTAGTCGCCTTCGATTTTTAATGAGCTTGAAGTGACAAGTGCTCAGATGGACCTTTTCCTTTAAGGAGTCTGAAAAGGAACAAAAGAGACTACTCTGGAAATCTAGACAGAGGGATTACCAAACCAATCACAAAACTGCAGAATACTTTTTACGGTACGGCAGTCAATCTTCCCGAATGCTGTGTTCAGTGCATTGCGATCGATAGGGCGGCAGACATGGCTTCCTATGGATAAAGGATAAAGCCTATTGTGGTCTCCCAATATATACTCGACAGTACGTGGGAGCACAAGTCCGTACTGGCACTTATCGTCTCAAAGTGGAGGAATCACCCAACCAGCAATGAAAACAACAATTACTAGGTTTTATGACACCAGAATACATCTCTAGCCTAGACTTCTAAATGTTGTGCGTTAGGTTCCAAAGCATTTTTAGATTCATTAAATTTATTTTACAGTTGATCTTGCTTAAGAAATTTTCCTTTCAGGTTCACCGCGTGATGTATATATACAATTCCTAAAATGCAATCTAAGATGATAAACAATCGTTTAATCTTCTTTTTGCAATGAAAATCCTAGCTACTAAGGAAAGAGAGATGATATTCTTTCAACATAGAGTAGAGAGCACACACTATATGCAATGTCCTAAATCAAACCAACAAATAGTCTAAATGCAAATGCAAATGCATGTATTTGTTTTCAGCCTTCTTAATGTGTGAATGATAAAAAGAAAGCTAAGCGGAAATCTGAATTATTTTTCAAAGCGACATTACTAACAAGTTTCTTTTCAAGACAAAATGAAGACAATGATGACACTTTGTTATTTGGAATTGAAAACTTGCTTTCGACACTTGAAAAACTATTAATTCAAATCAAATACAAGAGTAACAGTGTAATCGACTATCAAGAACAAACGGATTCTCTTCTATGACTAAAAACGACACTTGCGACACTTCCAAATCAAGAAACGATAGTTCAATTACGCTACTTCTTTGTAAAAGAGAACTGAAAATGGATCACAATACATAAAAACATTTACAGTTCTTTGCACAATGGAGGCAGAATAATGGCAAGGAAGGGGGTTTCAACAGAGGTATACTGACTACAGACAGCAAAACTCCTGAATAGAGCTGAAAAAAGTGAACACAGAAACCAAAATCTAAGAGCAGAAGAGGCTTTATCTGATCAGTGCACCTGTAACACAGGGAAAGTGAGATGCAGTGCACCTACTACACACAAGAAGTGCGATGCATCTAGATTCCAAAGAAGAGACAGTACGATGGTCCAGGGACGAGACTTCAACTGGGTTCTGGGTCACAGTTTGCAGCTCAGTTCAGGGATTTAGGCCGAGCAATTGGTAATCAATAAATCAATCACAAGGGTAGATCTAAAGAGGCTACTAGAGCCACCAAAAGGGCAATTAGAGAGCTTGTAAATCGATTGTTCAGTTCATAAACAAAACCCGGAGATAGACTGAAGCAGCATTGATCTACTTTGCACTTGCATAGAAAATGCAGTTCGAAGGCTAGCTGGCTTGACTTCAAGCTCCGTCTGTAAGTTTATAAAGCAAACAAATATAGACAAACAAACAATCTATTCACTCCCCAGCAGAGTCGCCATTTTGTTATCGGGAAATCTAGTGTCTATGCAGAGCTGCTAGTCCCACTAAGGCTGGTAGCTACCTTAGAAACAAACAAACTAAAACCACTTTCGTTTTCCTTTATGAGAGATAGATAAGAGGGGAAAGAAGGAGACCAACCTCTGTCTTGCGCTTGGTTCCTTGCTTGATTCCTCTCCCTTCTGGTAGATCTTTGCCACTCGCTTCCTCGTTTACCCAGCTTCAAAGAGCACCTGTAGAATCAAAGCAGCATAACACTATCCAAGAACAGAGATCTACTATCATAAACAATATAGGACCAAATATATATTGACCACACAAATGCATATATCATCAATCATACAAGAATGTGGAGGAAAACTCGAATAGCTTTATTAATAATCAAGAATAGCAAAGAGGATTACAAACAATTGTTCTGACCCAGCGTCATCCTCTCAGCAAGAAAGCCCTTCTTCACCTCATGAAAAGCTTAGATCACCCAACAGTATGATGTTACACCAAGAAACCAGCAGTACTTCCTTACAAGATACAAAATTCCAGCCTCCGGATCTCTAGGATGAGGGATCCATATATAGATGTTTGCAAGGGGGTGAGTCAGCTTTTGAGATTTGATTAGTGTCATCTCTCTGATAGTTCTTGATTCCACTTGGAGATCTCATTGATCTCTTACTCATCCTTGGGCAATTCTGAGAGGCAAGTGTCACAGGAGAAGTTTCTGGAAGATTCCATGATCATCCACCTCGCAAACTGTCTCCGCCACTTGTGTATTCTCATCCATCACACCCTATAGAAGGGCTTTTCAGTATGCATCACACTTCCTGTGTGCATTAGGTGGGATGCATCACACTTTGACCATGGAGCAGGTGAGATGGTCCAGTTTTGACCGGTTCTGAGTAGTTTTTCATGGAGAACTTCTGGGAGATGATATAATCAGCTAACATTGTTATTTTAGGGGATGGAACAACACTTTTAGGGACTTAGAAGCCCTTGGTTTATGGACATATATGATTGGGGTTGCAGTGCCCAAAAATGTCTATAACAATGGGGAATCTGGTTCACTAGAGCTCGACGGATCTTCCACAATGAGTGGAGGAAGTCCTAACAATCGTCTATATTGACGACGAGGGTCGAATGTAGCCACGGTGACCGTTAATTTTTATCAATAAATTTTATCATGATATTTGTTAAAGTCTCAATGATAGCACATGGGTACCTAAAAAGTATAAAAAATACACTAAGTTGATCAATCAGCAAACAGAAGGAAATGACCTTGTCTGATAAGCACCGATCACTGGAGATGAAACCTAGTATCACAATTAATAGCAGAGAGGGTTGGCCAAATGTATAGTTACGGTTACTCTAGAGCTTCGCCCGAACCTCATATTTAGGGGCCAAGTACTCTCGTGAAGACGAGCACCCTCCCAGAAACTAAGGATAGAGTAGGTCCGTCTGTGTTAGGTACCAGGGCATCCCGCCTCAGTCACCTTATGTAAGTCCCTAAAAGCTTGGCCACTAAGGATACCTCCGATCACAGACACTACCAGGGGGGGCATAGTCACAGACAGTAAGATGTGTGGGCAGGATACTTGAGTCCCTGACTCAGCTCTGAAATCCCCGAAGGGATCCCCAATACACAGAATACCCAAAGGAGTTGCAAGAAAAGGTGGGCTACCTTCACTTACAATCCGATGGTGTCCTCTATTTAGCTCCGCTTTGACTGGAATGGTCCTGGTAGTATGAGTGCAAAAGGAATTTTCTCTCTTTTAATGACACTGGTTTTGGTTTTTGATCTTGGGCAGTTTACTCACGCTGCCTATCCCAAGATCCTAGCCTGAACTAATGTTTGTTTGCTCAATAAAGAGTTACTAATTTATTTTAGGTAAATTTTATGTGTACGTTTTTAGTGTCTTCGGTAGGGGAGTTAATGTATGAAATGTGATGGGACTCTGACTCAAAAAGCATGCACAAGACAATGCTTTAAAAAATATTCAATTCAATGAAAACAAGTTGTATTCTACAGGTGAGAGTCTTTCACATATTCATATTTTTTCCATGCATCTTTGTCATTATAACACATGCATAACCAACATAAATATTTCCAATGCATTCCTAACAACTATTTGAAACCAAAATAAAGCATCTTTTAACTAGCTAAACAGAAGAATGAATAAAAAATGTGGATCTTTCTTTCATAAAAAAATGTTTTAAGAAAGAAAAAACTTATTTCCTAAAAAAAAAATTCTTTCAGGACACCGATCTTGCTAACAAAATGCAGTTGCAGACCCTCTTTCAGTCCATGAGCAGGCTTCCTATCCCCTTGAGTTTGTAGACACGGCTATATATCAAGATTTTAAGGGACTAATGCTCTATAGCAGTGGCCACAAAGAGTTATTGGGTCCACTAATGCTCTGTGTATGCAGACACAGAGCTTTATAAAGCATTGTGTAGTCTGCTAACCTGCGTTAGTGTGGGAAAACAACTCAAAACAGGGCCTTTTGGATCAGATTCAAGGCTGAATATGTGAAGGCAGAATGCAGCAAGGTTTTGGTGGGTCAGAAAGGGAATGCAGAAGTATAGGGAGGTCTTAGAAGGAGGAGGAAACTAAGAACTGTCCAGGTAAACCGGGAACTAGATGTATAGTCCCCATCGGAGTCACCAATTATGCTCCTTTGACCTTTAGAACTTCATTAGGATCCACTAACGCTACTCCCGAGCTAACAACTAGAGTTAGTGGGGTCACTAAAGCACCCTTAGGCTTACTGAGAAGCTTTATAAAGCAGGTTGTCAGTGTATAGCTAGTGTTAGTGTGGAAACAAGGCATGTGATCTTGGACTTTGCTTCAGCTATCATGTATTTCCCCTCTAAGCTGATGAGGGGGTCAATTTGTTGTATAATAGTTTAACCTCTAGATTCCATTGGTTGTTCTTGAATTTGTTTTTCTATGAGATCACACATTCATGCTTGGCATATGGCATGGGGGTGACTGACTGAAAGAAAGATTTGGTTCAACCATGTCTACGGTCAGGTGGTACGTGGAAGTCCCGAACCTGGTCGGATTTTCCTATGATTAATAAAAGCTATGTTCTCTTACTTTTGCACTTGTTTATATGTGGATTTAATGGTTGTCATATCTCTGATATTTATATGGTTTTATGTTGGTTGTAAGCATGGTTATATGAATGGTTCATGTCATGGTTATTTCATGTATTTAATTGTAATTGTTAAAATGATGGATGAAAGACCTAATTGATGTTATAGCAATTCAATGGAGAAGGTGGTGATCCTTCTAGCTATGTTTCATAAGTTCTTTCAGTCATTCATGTTCTATCTTGTATCCTAGACATGTAGGTTGCATTGATGCCAAGTGTTTGACAGAATGTCAGTCCCAGTTGGGGATGCTCATGCCTAATCCTAAGGTTGATTTTAATTTATTAGCATTGTCATCATGTCTTTGATGGATTCTGCAAGTTGTAACAAGTTATGGGCAGAGGTCGAGATTCTGGGCTAGAAAAGTTGCTCAAATCCCAGGGATGCTAAGAAGAGTCCATGGACACTAGCACATAGGCCTGTGAGAGCAACTATGGGCTTCTGGATGCTGTCATGCCTATAACATGAGAGTGACCAGGGGTTAAAAGGCTTAAAACATTAGTGGGACTCAGGGACAAGATATTTAAGTTGCCAACATGTCTCATGAGGGTGTTGTTACTGATGTGGATGGGTTTGTCTAATGTGTTCCATTGATTCCATCTCCTTAATGTCACCAAGGAGGTTGAATCTCTTATAGTGGCATCTCTCGTCGCATGTTTACCCCGGCTAGCTAGTTGCGTGGGTAGACCTGAGAGGAGGGGGTGTTATAGATTGGTATCAGAGCATAGTTGCACTCTCCTTGGGTGAATGTGTTGGTCATGCATGCATGTCAGTTGCATGTGTGTCTCTTACACTTACATTCCATGTGCTTGTTGCATTGCATCATGTTGATCATGGTTGTAGTAAGGTTATCATGAGGAAATTGATGCGTATTTTGTGGGATGCATCTTCGGGAGTATATGACTAGTTACATGATTATAGGCATATTGATTACATCTTTGTATGTTAGGTTGAATTCTTAATTGTTTGATTACATATATCATTATTGTAGGTTGGTTACAAGAATTGATCACTTATGCTTGACTACATGTGTTCATGCATATTTATAGTTGATTAGGCATTGCTTATGCATGTGGCAATGTGTACAATGGAATAATGGTTGTTGTCATGCATGAGGTCATAGCATGCATTGTTGATATGGCCTTGCATTGATGATTGGACCCTAACTAGAATGATGTTTATACGATGATGCACTTATTCAATATATGTCCATATGTTATTATGATTATGTTATACATTTCTATATGTTATTATGATGATCTTGTAGACAAGGTATCCTCCTCGAATTATGCTAAGGTGCATTGGTTTATTGTGATTTGGTTTAGCTGACATAGTATGCCTTGTAGGAAAGAGATCAAATGGCTAGCAAGGTGGTAGACTACATAGAATCTCCCTATGAATTAGATCGGCAGTGTGGCGTGGGGTGTTCTTCTGATTTGGTAGACACATTGAGAAGCATGAAGGAAGAAATAAGGAGTTGCAAAGCAGATAATGACAAAATCATGCAGGCACAAGAGAAACAAGCAGAGGTTAATGCAATATTTTTTCAAAGTTTGTCAGAATTGCAGCAACAAGGGCCACTTCAGATCAGCCATGGACATGAGGATAGAACTAATGGGGCATATGGTAGTAGGTCTCCTAGTAGACACAGGTACTATTCTAGTTCTGGTTCTAATAGGCATCATGATCATCATCATTATCATCCTTATAGGAGGAGTGATAGGGGATACTTTCCATATGATTTTAAGAAGGCAAAGCCACCTACCTTTGATGGAGAGATGAAGAAATCACAGGATGCAGAGGCATGGTTTCTTGGTATGAAGAAATTCTTCTGATTGCATGATTATTCAGAAAACATGAAAGCAAAGATAGCCACTTTCAATCTCAAAGGTAAAGCGGATATTTGGTGGGAAGACGTGAAGAATGTCAAAGGTATACATGAGGAATATTTGACTTGGCATGCATTTGAAAGGCTCTTCAAGAAGAAGTACTTGTCAGAGAGGTACTATGATGACAGAGCTAAGGAATTTTATGAGTTGCGGATGGGTTCTATGACAGATGAGGAGTATACTAGTAGGTTTTTGGAGTTGTTGAGATATGTGCCTTACCTCAGGGAGGAGAAGGCCAAGGTTCATAGATTCATCAGTGGACTTCCAATAGCATATAGAGACTAGATTGAGTTTGATGAGCCTAGATCATTGGAGGAGTCCATCTGAAATTTGAAACATTGTTATGAGAAGTTGAAGCGCAAAGTTGAGCCTAAGCATGACTTGAAAAGAAATGAGAAAGCTAAAGGAAAATGACCACCAAAGAGAGGAAGACCTCAAGATGAAAGTGAGAAAGAAAATGCAGTTCCTTACAAGAAATTCAATACAGCTGAGAAAGGACATGGAGAGTAGCAAGCTAGAGGCGGTGGTAGGGAACCATTGCAGTGTTGGATATGTGGTAAGGATCATCATAAGAGGGATTGTTCGCAGTATCAGAGTGGTGGTATACCCCAAATCTACAGTGATCAGGAGGCACATACAGTTGGTGATGTTGGTCATAGCATTCCTCGGATCTATGCAGTTGTGGACAACAGGCAGGCAGATCATCAGGCATCGATCATTGAGATGGACAGTAAGATTTGTGATCAAGTTGTTTCTATTTTGATTGATCCTAGATCTAACTATAGTTATATTAATCCTGACCTGGTGGATAAGTGTGGTTTGAGAAAATAAGTGCATGAAAAATCTTAGTTGGTATAGTTGGCTACAAGTACAAAGAAGAGAGTTCACCATTGGGTAAAATCTTGTGCATTTGAGTTAAACGGTATGATGACAGCAACACATTTGAATATATTTCCATTGGGATTGTATAGTATGCTTTTGGGTATGGATTGGCTATACCTTCATAGAACCAAAGTGGATTGCTTCAACAAGGTCATTGAGTGTGTGGATGATAGTGGAGAAAAGATGACTTTGCAAGGAAAGAAGAAGCCTACATTAGTGAGGATGTTTACCTCTATGCAAGCTAAGCATAGTTGTAGAAAAGCTTGTGTGATGTTTGCAGTTCACATTTCTAGTGATAAAGGTAAGGAAATTTAGGATGCATATGTGTTAAGAAGGTACCTAATTTTGCAGCAGTTTCAGGATGTATTCCCTTAGGACATTACAGAGTTTCCACCTCATAGGGAGGTAGACCTTTATATTTAGTTGGTATCAAGGAAGCTCCGACATCAAAAGCACCTTACAGGATGAGCACACCTGAGTTGGTAGAGTTGAAGTTGCAGTTAAAGGAGATTAAATACAAGGGATACATTAGGCCAAGTGTATCGCCTTGGGGTGCACCAGTGTTGTTTGTAAAGAAGAAATATGGTACTCTTAGATTGTGCATTGACTACAGGCAGCTGAACAAAGTAATGATCAAGAATAGGTACCCTTTGTCGAGGATTGATGATTTGTTTGATCAGTTGAAGGGAGTAGCAGTGTTCTCTAAGATCGACTTGAGATCAGGATACCATCAGGTATGCATCAAGGAAGAGGATATCTTCAAGACTACGTTTCGGACTAGGTATGGGCATTATGAGTTTGTTGTAGTTCCATTTGTCTTAAATAATTCTCTACCTACATTTATGTTCTTGATGAATAGTGTGTTGCGTTTGTATTTGGATAAGTTTGTTATTGTATTCATTGATGACATACTGGTATATTCTAAGAATGAGGAAGAACATGTCAAGCATTTAGCAGCAGTATTGAGATTGCTAAGAGAGCATCAGTTGTATGCTAAACTTAGCAAGTGCATCTTCTTTCAGACTGAGGTACATTACTTGGGGCATGTTGTCTCCAAGGATGACATAGCAGTAGATCCATAAAAGATAAGGGCTATCATGGAGTGGGAAGCTCCTAAGAATGTGGATGAGGTGAGATCATTTATGGGATTGGCAGGTTACTACAGGAGGTTCATCAGGAACTTCTCATGCATTTCATATCCTATCACATCATTGCAAAGGAAAATTAAGAAATTTGAATGGACAGAAGAATGTGAGGCTAGTTTTTAGCAGCTTAAGTAGTTGTTGACACATGCACCAATGCTAAAGATTGTGGATCCATACAAAGAGTTTGTAGTGTGTACAGATGCTTGCAAGAGATGACTTGGTGGAGTTCTCATGCAAGAAGGGCAGATAGTGTGATATGAGTTATGGAAACTGAATGGAGCATGAGCAGAATTATCTGATGCATGATCTTGAGCTAGTGGCGATCATACATGCATTAAAGATGTGGAGACACTATCTTTTAGGTAGGAGATTTACATTGATGAGCGATCACAGTGGGTTGAGGTATTTGTTTGACCAGAAAAATATAAATGTCATGCAAGCTAGATGGTTAGATACCCTTAGTGAGTTTAAATTCGATATCAGATACATCAAAGGGAAGGAGAATCGGGTTGTGGATGCTATTAGCATGAAGGTACAAATAAATCATATAACATCTATGAGCTCTTATGGGACATAGTTACAGGATAGAATCTTGCAGGCAGAACAACGAGATGAAAAATACATGAAAATCATGTACAGGTTACAACAGAGTACATGTGTAGGTTTAGGTATAGGTGATCAGGATGCAGATTATCATCTCGCAGCATAAGGTTTGGTGAGATTTAGGGACAGGATATATGTGATGAATTGTAGTGAGCTCAAGAATCTTATCTTGAGGGATTTTCACTCCAAGCCATACTCAGGTCATCCAGGTTATCAGAAGAAATTTACGACAGTGAAGAAGTTCTACTATTGGTTGAATCTGAAGAAGGAAGTGGTAGAGTTCGTGGCTAGATGTTTAGATTATCAGTAGGTAAAGGTGGAATGTAAGCATCCAGGTGGTTTACTACAACCTATAGCGATTCCGGAATGGAAATGGGAGGTCATTTCCATGGATTTCATTACAGGTCTTTTGAGGACAGTGAGCCAGCATGACTCTATTATGGTCATGGTTGACAGGTTGAGCAAGGTAGCTCACTTCATTCCAATAAAGACTACATATTCAGCGAGTGAGGTAGCACAAGTCTTCATCAGAGAGATAGTGAGAGCATGGTGTTCCAAAGAAGGTTGTGTTAGACATGGATGAAAAGTTTACTTCCAAGCTTTGGAAGGAGCTATTTGCAGGCTTGGGTACAGAGTTAGCCTTCAGCATATTTTATCATCCACAGATAGATGACCAGACAGAGAGGGTCAATAGGATCTTGGAGGATATGTTGAGGATGTACATGATGCACCAGCAGAGGAAATGGGAGGAGTATCTTCCATTGGTTGAGTTCGCATACAATAATGGTCATCAAGAGTGATTGAGGATGAGTCATTTTGAGGCATTGTTTGGACGAAGTTGTAATACTCCCATCAGCTGGAGTGATCCAGTGAACAAGGTACTTATTGGACCAGATATGTTGGTAGACGTGGAGCAGGAAATGCAGGTTATAAAGAAGAATCTAAAGGCAGCACAACATAGAAAGAATATTTATGCAGATAAACACAGGTTATTCAAGGAGTTTCAAGTTGGGGGGCATGTGTATTTGTGCATCAAGCCCATGAAAATCTCTTTGAGGATTGGATCATGTGCCAAGTTGGCACCACGGTATTGTGGGCCTTTTGAGATCCTTGAGAGGATTGGACTAGTGGCATATCGACTTGAACTGCCTCCAACAGTGAAATTCCATGTTGTTTCTATATTTCATTGCTTAAGAGGTATATAAAGGATGTTGATCATGTCATTGATTGGTCTGTATTGCAGGTGGAGCAAGAAGGAGAGTTCTAGTCAGAGCCTCGGTGCATATTGTAGCAGAAACATCTCATGCTCAAGAACAAATCCATAGAGCAAGTTAAAGTGTCATGGAACCACTTTGGGCCTGAAGAAGCTACATGGGAGATGGTGGATCAGATGTGGGCCCTGTATCCTTCATTGTTTATCGGTTGAGGCAAAGTAGTTTTGGTTTGATGTTGGTATATGATTGGCATATGTTTTATTGACACTTTGGTATATGTATATGGATGTAAATAACACCATGAGCTAAGTTATAAAGCTCCAATAAGCGATATGTGTGTCATGTTATTATGTTTGTTATCTTGGCATGTTGTCATGATGTTTTTCTTTTGAGCGGGTCTTTCATTGTAAATACTGCAACGAGCTAAGTCATAAAGCTCCATGGGAAATATGTTTACTTTTCAGCATTTTGATGAGGTCATGGTGTGGTTTAACACCGAGGACAGTGTTCCCCAAGGGGGAGGATCCTGTTCTATATCCCGAAGTGCCAAAACATTGGCTATTGTGCAGCATATCCATCATGATATGCAGACCAAAGCCTCCCTGAAGAATCAAAGGAAAACTACCCTAAATCCATTCTAAACAAGGTTGCCTAAAAACCTAATTTTTGGCATCAACGCGTTTTTCTCCACTGCCTGCCCATGCTGATGGCAGGTTGCACAGTTATACACTAGTGCTTCCAATGTGGGTTTTCATAGGAAAACTCGCGTTGAACCTCTTCTGGCAGGTTTTTCCCAAAATGGAGGAGAAGCTTCACCCACTAGAACCTTCCAGAATAGTGAGCTGGGTATTGGTTGTTGTTGATATGGTCGAGCTCTCCCATTTGAACCTCTTAATATTATCATCATGGTATTTCCCCTTGAAATGTGTACCTTCCTCCCTCTTTTGCGGATCCTTAACTCCCTCTCCCTTCCTATAAATTCACTCCCTTCCATCCCCAAATGGTTGGTCATTGATTGTTGCATCCCTATGTTGAGATTATGCTTACATGCTACACATTCTAACTTGGAGAAGGAGTGCTTGAAGAGTCTTTGCTTGGACTTGGACATCCACCAAAAGGAGGTCTCCAACATCAAGGCATAGGTTGTGTGCTTCCCTTTCCAGCTTATTAATATATACATATGATGTTCACTTTCCATAATTGTGTAAATGTTTATGCATTTAGCTTAATACTCCTTGATCTATTAAGTAGTTTATGTTTGATGTATGCCATATATGCTCTTGTATCTTGCATAGCTCTTTGATCTTCCTTGCAGGTACTCGACGTGAAGAACAAGTAAGGAGCGAGGCCTAGAGTGAAAGATTCAAAGTCATCTCCAAAGGATTGAGCAAGAAGCATTAGAGTGAGGTAGGTTTCTCCTTCTCTCTGCATCTATTTAACATAAACTAGGAAAGTGTATGTTAATTTGTTTAGTTTGTCTCTAGACCCACTCATTGGGCTAAAGGGATCGCCTCTGTCCGCAGAGGGGATTTACCTTCACAACAAAATGGCGACTCCACTCATCTTTTAATATTTTTCCTCGAAATTGGTAATGTACGTTTCCTTATGCAGTGTCAGGTCATATGTTCTTGGTGACAATGATTTACCTTGACTGATTCAATGAGTTTTATTTTATCACTTTTTTTAGACTCGTAAAAAATAAACAAAAAAACGACCCCGTGGAGTAATTTTTAAGCTCTTTTTTGACTCTCGGAAAATGAAAAGATTGTCGAGTACTTGTCATTTTGAACTCATAAAAGTAAATGATATGATGTCTACTCAGTATAATTTTAACCCTTTTCCAAACTAAGATAGACTATTGTACAAAAAAGGAATACCTTAGTCGAACATGGCTAAGAGGTTCTCTTGGATATTGTTTTCTACCTTTTCGGGCTCAAGAGACGATTTATGAAAAGGGACCTTTGAAGTTTCCTTTTTCGCTTCTTTTTCAAACTCTCTAAACATGAAAAAGATGTTGAGTTTCACTTCCATTGGAATCGTAAAACTTAAATGACAAAAGAATTGTCACCATGACGAGACCAAGTTTCTCCTTCCTAGGGCTCGTAAAAATTACTAGGATGGATTCATCCGAAGGGTGAAATTATATGGCAAGCATATGCTATCCCCTTCAAGTTTGCAATAAAAAATATATGGCGTACTCACTAGAAATGGTTTGGGAAAAAGTGAAAGCGATCATCTCTTGTATTTTGTAAAGGCAGCATGTCTCTCTTGAACATGACACTCATCTGTTGCTCGTGTTGGATTTGAGACATCCCCACTTGGTCACTTTCCATCCTGGGTTTGGGAAATCCATTTTGTCTCTCGTCTAATTATACCATCTCGTTATCATGACCTCTAATCCTATGTTGATTCAAATGCTTCCAAACTCTAGAGTCGTGTCACCGATATGTTCAAGAGAATTCCTATCTGCAATTCTTTACCGCCTATACATTGTTTGACTTTCTACCATAGTCCTGAATCACACTTATCTACTCTACTATATCTTTTTGTTTCATGTCAATGATGTGCGATTCATCATGGCCCTCCTTCGACGGATCACTTCCTGTCGACTTCAGCTCGTTATCCAGGAAGATCTAGAAACTACCTTCCAATACCTTAGATTTTGCATGCCTCAATGGAAAGTTCTTCGCATTTGATGACAGGTTTACATCATTGACCTTCGATCGGATGATTCCACGGGTGTTTGACTTCAGCTTCATTATTCACATTCGTGGATTGTGTTGATTGTACCTTGAGATCCATTGTCATTATTGGTGGTTTCTCTCGTGCCTGTTAACGGTTTACATCATTGACTAGTAATCAGGTGGTTTTATATCATGTTCGACTTCGACACATCTATTCACATGTTAGAATTCATACATTGATCAGGTCGAGACAAAGCGCAAGACCCTGGATTTTGTCTAATAAAGTCCAAGTTGCGTGGAGTTATGAGTTATTCATGATTGTACACATGTTTCCTCTGGATGAATGGTTGTGACCATACCATGGGTCCATATTCATGATCCTTTTTATTCGGATGGCTGCGACCATACCAAGGATCTTTGCACATGATCCCTCCTATTCAGATGGCTGCATCCATACTGCAGATTCATGTATTATTAGATGCCTATTCATGTATCATTAGGCATGATCATTAGAGATGTCAGATATGTATATGTATATGTATATGTTTGATTTGTAGGTCTCCTGACGGTGTTGTTCTCATCCTTGCACTAACTTGTAAAGCATCTCAGCCATCACTCCATGTTCTGCCTTCATGCTTTACGGGGCATCTGTTACATAGTATTTTGTCACACCTCATGTTCACTTCATGTTTTGTATCTTGAAGTGCCAAAACATTGACTATTGTGCAAAATATCCATCATGATATACAAACCAAAGCCTCCGTTAAGAATTAAAGGAAAACTTCCCTAAATCCATTCTAAAGAAGGTTGCCTAAAAATCTAATTTTTGGCATTAGCGCGTTTTTCTCCATTGTCTTTCAGTGCTAACGGAAAGTTGCATAATTATACACTAGCACTGCCAGTGAAGGTTTTCATAGGAAAACCCGTGTTGAACCTCTTCTAGCAGGTTTTCCCAAAATGGAGGAGAAGCTTCACCGACTAGAACCTTCGGGAACAATGAGCTGGATATTGGTTGTTGTTGATATGATCGATCTCTCCCATCTAGACCTCTTTATCTTATCATCATGGGCTTTCCCCTTGAGATGTGGACCTTCCTCCCGCTTTTGTGGATCCCTAACTCCCTCTCCCTTCCTATAAATTCACTCCCTTCCATCCCCAAATGGTTGGTCATTGATTGTTGCATCCCTACGCTGAGATTATGATTACATGCTACCCATTCTAGCTTGGAGAAGGAGTTATTGAAGAGTATTTGCTTGGACTTGGACATCCACCAAAAGGAGGTATGCAACATCAAGGCATAGGTTGTATGCTTCCCTTTTTAGTTTAGTAATATATACATCTAATTTTCACTTTCCATAATTGTGTAAATGTTTATGCTTGTAGCTTAATAATACTTGATCTATTAAGTATTTTATGTTTGATTATGCCATATATGCTCTTGTATCTTTCATAGCTCTTTGATCTTCCTTACAGGTACTCGGACGTGAAGAATGAGTAAGGAGCGAGGTTCGGAGCGAAAGATTCAAAGTCATCTCCAAAGGATTGAGTGATTAACGTCGGAGTGAGGTAGGTTTCTCCTTCTCTCTGCATCTATTAAACATAAATTAGGAAAGTGTATGTTAGTTTGTTTAGTTTGTTCCTATACCCACTCATTGGGCTAGAGGGATCACCTCTATCCACAAAGGGGATTTCCCTTCACAACAATTCATATTTGACATGGTTTGGGGATCTTATTAGAATCATGAAAACCTGACATGACCATCAATGATATTTGAAGTGCCTCGACTTCCTAACAAGTTCTGGAACTTTGAAAAGATAGATAACAACATTTTGAGACCTCGGTGATATCACAAATTGCATATGGACAAATTGCATATATCACCATTGTTTGGGTGGCATCCATCTACATCATTGGTTTGATCAGATTTTACAACTTCAAAAAACAGATTACTCAAATCATAATATTCTTCTAATCACTAATCTATAGATGTATGAATCAGAGAAATTTGATGAGAAAAATGATTTGAAGAGTTGCCCTCATGCAGAAGAGGAGATGATAAGAGATGAAATGGATGCTTTATGATTTGATTACTTTCTCCTTCATCAAGTATAACCTTACTACATCATGTCAATTTAGAAATAAACACATCAGATGACAAACGTGAAGAGCACAAAGTATCTTCATCACAAGTTGATGCACTATAAATAGTATAGCACAAGGGATAGGGAGGTGATGAGGAAGAAGTGTTCATAAGAAAATCTTCTTTAACCGAATCAACTTTAAGATCTAAATATTTCAAAACAAAATCTTCTTGAGAGACTGAAATATCAATTTGTGCACTTGGGCTTCCATCATCATATATATCAACGGAGTCATCCTTTATCAAAATTATGGTTTTCCAAGCCTTCATATTGATTATGACAATTTATTTTATTTTATTGACTACCGAGATTACCAGATTTAATATTAGCCAAGAATGAGGAAACACCATCTTCATATGGAGGACTTTAAAAAAAGGAAGAAAGATTGAAATAATGTTTGCCTTCCTGCTTCTTTACTTGCATAATGTGACTGCCTTTCACCTAATCACTACTTGGTTGTGGAAGGGACTGATCAAGTGGATCCAGGGATTATGAGAAAGAGATAATAGAGGATGATAGGTATCCAAATCAGATTCAAGACTAAATTTATGAGTAATAATATCTTCTTACAGAATGGAGGGATTAGTCTTCACCTTGGGATCCATAAACCATTCCAATATTTCCTCCATCAAATCTAGATCATGAGAAATGGAAGAAGGTTTAAGAGACAGATCAACCATCTGATTTTCATATTTCCCATCTTTGACATTATTACGAGGCACCCACATTAGAATTGGAAAAGGAGGAGGACAAGGAAAAAAGGAATAGTTGGTTCCTCCTCTGAAATTAGAGGTGTCTCATGACTTACAAAATGTGGGGAAACAAAAACATCAAGGGGTTCAGGCTCACCATGTAAAGGGATATGATCCAAACGCTTAAAATTTTGTTTAAAGATATCGCAATATGGCTCTTCTTCAGGAAATTCATAAGATATGTGAAGGAATCGATTAGAAAACTCCTCAATTGATTCATCGGGATTCATTCGTAATTGATTAATCCTTTTAAGGACATCCCGATAGTCATACTTATCGAAGGATAAATGAAGCTCCTTGATGAAGTGTTCAAAATAATGAATAGAAGAGGGTGGAAGGGTGTGACACCATTGATTAAATTGACCTTCGAGTGTGAGGAAGAAAAGAACACAAGACACATCTTCACAATCGATTTCATAATATTCATAAAATTTATGAAAAAGAGATGCATGCTCAACTCTGGACGTATCACCCTCATCATCAAACTTGAATTGAGACAAGTCATCAAGAGGTCCATCGGGGATAAAAAGTTTACCATCAGATATATTGGAAAAAAACCCTAGGAGTATGATTTGGGGGAGATCCATTTAAGATAAAAGGTTCAAAATAGACTCAATGGACATATCTTGTCATTTGACACTCCTTCTAGTTACAACTATTGATAGCGCTAGAAATCTGTCAACCAAGGGTGTCTCTCGGATGTGAAGTCCAAATTAAATGCCACACCATTTGGAGTAGCATCCCCATTCATAGTATCGACCCGACCACCATAACTCTAAGATTTACCTTGATTGTAATGAATCACATAACAAAGTATGCACATAACCTTTGAAATCAGCAAGTAAGTTGACACTGTGAAACACTAATTGCAATGTGTAAAAGGAGGCTTTCACGAGAGGGAGGTAAAGAGTGAGTATCTAGAAGGAATGTAATAGTAACATCCTAAGAGAGGAACATGAGAGAAAGGAAAGATTATTTATTTATCTCGTTGGATAGTTCACATAGATGCAATGAACATTAAATCAAATACAACACACATTCAACAAGATATGTACCAAAGCCAATGAAGTAGTTCGATTTCCTTAGTACGTGTGAAGAAAACATATACCGCAAACATCTAAATAATAGTCTTACAATATTCAAGATACATGCATGAAATTGTGTTGGCTTGATGAGCTTCTGATTATAAGGTGAAAGATCCAAGTACACAGTTACAATGGCAAGCCACAAGCTCAAATAGTGGAAATTAAGTCACTTCTCACTTCTCCAAAGAATGATGTTCTCTCCTATGTTAAGCTAGAGAATCCAAGGCTAGCTCTCTAAAGGCTAAACCTCCAAAAGGCATTTTCTTGAGTTATGATGTTTACTTTATAACAAGAGGATTGACCTTTTATATCCCCTATGACTCTTGAGGTACCCTCATGACTCTTGCACTTCTAATGTGACATTTGGACTTCTATATGACTTTTGGACTTTTCTTAAAGACTCTTTTCTACATATATGACTATGTGACTTTTCATATCACTACCACACATTAAAATTTTTCCTTTCCTTTCAATAATTACATCATTACATCCACAAATGATGTGGCAAGACACATGGACACACATGACATTATGATGAGACACAACTTGACAATGATGACATGGACTTCATGGTGAGATGGCAATGCCAAGTTGTTCTTCTTGTTGCTTTGTCTTTAATCTTCATGAGAGGTCTATACAGTACTTCATCTTCATGAAAGATCTTTTTTTTTATTCTTCACCCTTCAAGGGGCTGTAAATAGGGATTCTTCACTATGATATTGATCTTCCAACTTTCGTCGCAATCTAGTGTCCCTTTATCTTCTTTTTCAATGACCAACTTGTCTTTACCACTTCACAAGTGTCTTCTAGCAATGTATCCTTTTCTTTCTCTTCGATAATCATCCTTCCATGTTAAGATATAGTACCTACAACTGAAAATCATTCATGAAAAGACGACATCAGTGCGAAAACTCCTAGTCTAGATTTCTTTATGAAAATCACTAGTTGAGACAAAACTAGGTAATGGACAGGGAAGAAGGCTCAACGATTGCACAGTGCGCAGTTCTAAAGGCCAGAGTGAGGGACATAGGCTTACAACTGCGCAATGTGTAGTTCTAGAGACCTATGAATCAAGATTACGCAGTTGAGGGTCACAGTGAGGTAGACCCTCCCACTGTGACTGCGCAATGCACAATTCTGGTGGGAGACTGAGAAGTTGAATTACGTAGTTACGCAGTTCAAGGATCCAGGGAGACAGGCTGTAGACTGGGATTACACAATGCGCAGAAATATGCTGACTAGGAGGTTGAATTACACAATTTTGAGGGGTAGGAGGCAACAGTTGAGTAATGTGACTATGTAATGCACAATACTTGGAGGCAATGATTGCGCATTGCGCAGTTCCAAGGGGCAAGACAAGTTGACTAAGGCCTGAGACTGCACAATGTGCAGTTTAGGGAGGCTGGTTGGAGGAAGGTTGACCAGAGAAGGATGAATTGTAGAAAATGACTAAGTGTGAGAACGAAGATCAGAGAGATGGGACCAAAACATGAATTGAACATGATCACACACTTATAGATGATCAAGCACTAGATAATGAAACATTTATCAACTTTTCCTCATTGAAATTATGACAGAACAACACTTACCTCTAAGTGTGACACTTAAGATACACGATTCAACGACAAAGAAAACACTAGTTAAACAATTCTCAAGACTTGGGGAATGTGTCTAATGCATATCTTTATGAAGGATGGAACATAGTAGTGCTTGAGAATGCATGAGAACTTCCCTTCAAGAATATACAAATAACTCCCTATAACTGGATGTGACACTTCCCTAACCACAAGATGACACTTGCAAAAGTAAGTGAAAAGTGAAAATGACACTTTCAAAGGCTTAAAGAAAGTGAAAGCGACACATTCCAGAGTGAAGATAACATGAAAATGACACTTATTAAAGTGAATACAAGCAAAAAAGCCAGTTGAGAACATGAAAGTGGCACTTGTGAAAACAAAGGTGCACCAGAGCAACAATTGAGAAAACACATTGAAATAGAAGTACAATTGCAATCAAAGTGAGGAAGACTATCCATGGAGAGTGTGCACTAACTGTCACTATGTATTGCGTAGTACACTTTTCTTATGGATTACGTAGTCACTATCACTAGTGATTGGGCAAGCCTTACCTTCAAGAGCTACACAATGCCTATCTAAGCTTGCATAAAAGATGTGTGCTTGTGAATTCTTCGAGAAATGAGCATGCATAAGCAAGTGACTTTGACACTTAGAATATGAAGGAACACCAATCGTCCATGAAGAAAATATGAACAATCAAGGAACAACAAATCCTAGGATCACAAGTAGGCTCCAAAATTCAAGTGTAAGCGAAATTTTGCAAGGTGTTTGTCGCAGTGACAACACCTATGTATCAAGTTGTGGTTACAATGTGTGAGACGATCAATATGTGAAAATCAAGTGCTAAAAATACAATTTCATGCAAAGTGGTTTATCTTTTTATAAATATCGAGGTAACCTATAGTTTGAAAATTGTTCCAAGTAGCCTACAATTTCAAATATGTATTCTAATGTTATCTATAAACACTTTGATAAATAATAGAATATAATCTAGAGAGATTCCTTTGATTATTAATACTAAAAGTAGTTAGGTTTTATTATTGGTAATTGCTTGCAACACTAGAGAAATTTAGACAACACCTTAAACTAAATTGAAAAGTATTGTTCGATCCATAAAAAAATGTCCTAAAACCTAATTAAAAATAATATTTTTTCTTAAAATACTTCAATGTGTACTTCCTATCTAAATGTGCATAATTAGTTGTCAAAAATATATATCATTAATCTATATTCAAAATAAAGAAAATTATTAACATAAAGCGAGATCTAGCTTATCTATCATAAAACTTGATTCTTCAAATTGTTTTAATATTTCAATACATACCAATGCACCAACCTTGCAATGGCCTATTCTAAGTTTGGAATTAATTTTTGTAAAAATCATCTTGCAAACTATTCTTATAATTATTTGTAAGGTTGTATGTGAAATTTTGACACACCTATGAATGCACTCATCCTCCATCGAAGAAAAGATTCGCATTAAATGTATGTCTACTATTGGAACACAAATTTTCAAGATAATGTCATGTCGAAAGATCCAAACTTTGAGTATAAACCTTAACAATTCAATCTATTCCTTGTGCATAGCTTTGTGGTATTTTATTTTACTCAAAATTGTCATGCAACTTCCTTTTCAAAAAGATAAATGAACATGGGAAAACAAAAATACCTATTTTTCAAAAAGCATTACATGCCAATGAGGCTGATGTTGAAAAAGTTTAGGCGGTGATAATTCGGTGTTAATCTTTGACATCTTGAAATCCATTTAAAAGAGATAGAGTTTAGTTAATTTGGGATCTATGAGTGTTAAAACACACTAACATTATTAATGTATATCATGTGTGTCAAGTGTACATCCTAAATTCCTTGTGAATTTGTTTGACATGAATGTATGTGACCTAACTTATTCCAAATTATTTTAATGGTGAATTATTGTTGCACATCGAGTTAAAACAAATGAATGCACAATTTTTTTTTCATCTATATTGATTTCCTTAGTTGCTTGGTCTCATGAATCTCTAAATGATCATGCACTTCCTAGGAATCCATTCAAAATGCTATGACTAGTGAGATGTCTACTTTGGTATCATCTTCATAGGAATTTGCTCAAAATGTTATGACCGGTGAGATGTCTACTTTGGTCTCTTCAGAAGATTGTTACTCTAGCTAGTAAATAGGTAATTATTAAAGTTTTTATAATTGAGCAATTTTAGTCTAGTTTGAACTATTTGGCTTACAATTGAGCAACCCTTACTTAATTGTAATTGTTCAGAGATGCGAAAATTTTTGCTTAATGTGTGATTGTTAATTAAATATCAAATTTGGATTTGGGTTAAGACATGGACCTATACTGGTTTTAAATTGAACCAATATTTTAAACAAAATAAAATAGTAGCTCCATTATTCTATAGAGACACCCAACAAACCACTAAATTTAAAACCAAGAAATATGTTGAAAACCACACAAATGGGTTAGAACCACAGTTAAAGTCCTTGCTTTTGCTCTTGACCATGTATCTTGCTACATATGGATTTTTTTTAGTACAATAGGTTGCTTAAACATGTCAAGAAAAACACATCCACCGAAAAGCCAAACTAAGAATTGTTTAGATATTTGTAATCCATAGAACTCATCTTTTTCAACCAGAGACAAAGCGCATACACTGCATTGTTAAACATAGTATCATTGGTATTTACAAATTAACCACCCCTTAGTTTTACATTTCAACAACCATTCTATATATTTATGATAAGTACTACATATCCTCATCCTATATTGGTTACATAATGAACAACAAATGATGCTCAGGGAAACTAGCAAGTCAGATTATATATTTATTCGTCGCAACACAAAACTAGTAGCAAATTCTAATCCAATGAAAAATAGTAGCAAACTAGTAGCAAATGCATAGTAATTCAAGTTGTAATTCTTCTTAGCTTGAATTTGAATTATTCTTCTTAGATCATTGAAATCTTCATGGGTAACCTACAAGTGAAAGACATATAATCAACATTGAGAATTGCAATCCTTCTTAATGTTAAAGTGACAATTATTCTTTAATTAGTCGACAACCTGCAATGTTTTGTATTGTTATTTTTTAATAATCCTTAACAACGGATTATAAAATAATAATAATAATATTAGAAGGAAATAAAAACATTGAGAATCACTTTATTGTGCATATCAAACAATGTGTCTGTAAAAACTGTGATCAACGTCTAGGGCAATTGGTTCTTATAGCTTACAACCTGCAATATTTTATCTAGTTAATGTTTAATGATTCTTACCAGCAAATTGGAAAACAATAATAATAATTTAAGGCAATTGGTTCTTATAATTAGTTTACAACCTACAATATTTTGTATGGTTAATGTTTAATGATTCTTATTAGTAAATTGGAAAATAATAATAATAATTTAAGGCAATTGGTTCTTATAATTAGTTTACAACCTGCAAAATTTTGTATGGTTAATGTTTAATGATTCTTACCAGCAGATTGGAAAACAATAATAATAATTTAAGTGAAAAAAGAGAAAACATTGAAAACCACTTAACATGAATATTTCCAATATTCAATATATATGTTTGTAGTAACTCTGATCAACTTCAAGAGTATCATATTGATTGGTTCTTGTTAAATACAAAAAAATCCAATATCTCTAGTACAAGAACAGTGCCAATATTTAAAAAGAGAATGTTTAGAGTAAAGGAAAACAAATATCAACCTAACATTGAAACAATATTTTCATGTCAAATAAAAATAATCCATTACCTCAGTTGCATCTTGACGTAGAGTAAGCATACTAGCTTCTACATGAACAAATTTTAATTGTGCACCGTTAAAATCATCAGTGGAACCTGCAAGCTCTTCAAAGTTGACATTTGTATGAACAATCATTTTTCTTGAATCAATTTGAAAAATTAAAAGGAATCTTAGGCCCGAGAAACAGGGGAATAATATAGATGTAAACCAAATTCATACGCAAATTCATGCTCCCATGGAGCCTAATCCCAAGGGTGTTGAGAGAATTGAACCAGTTACCTCTCAATAGCAAAGGTGCATTAAGAGCAGGGACTTGACCAATTGAGCTAACCCTTCAGACTAATTGGAAATAAATATTAAATAGAATGTTAAGTCAAAAATATAGCTACAAACATGGTTTTCAAAAAATAACCCATTAATAATACTCTAAATTTATGACACAAAAACGTTATGTTCATATTGTAATTACAAATTTGAGATAATAGACATAGATGCTATGTTATGCAACCAACTCACAAAGCAAAAGAAAAGATAGATCATCAACTTAAAAATTATGCTCTTTGAGGTAGAAACCTCCTTTACATTACATAAATGAACAGTTATTGGACGATACAAATGACAAGACCCCCTTGTTATATATAGGAGTCTAAGGGGTCACAATATAATTAGAGCCTACATAACAATAACAATGTAAGGGCACAACAATAATAATAGTGGGCTTTTATGGGGAACAACAATAAAAACACGGAGAGAGGGGGAAATGATGTCGATTTGATTGCTTAGGGGACCAAGAGCACAAGACCAAGAGCTCTGAAGTATGGCAAAAATGGTGGCCCTGAGTCGGTGTAGTGATGCACGTAACGGTTTTGGCTAACCTTCACAGATTCCCTGCCTACACCCTGCCTATTTTCTACCCATGGGCTCCCTAGCATTCAGCTTCTGCGGTCAACCAACCTCTTTCACAAACCATAACCGACTCTGACATGCTCCCTGTCGGTAGTCATGGACCTGGACACCGTTGATTACTCCGAGGACCCCAATCCCCATGAAGAAATTTGGACTCACCCACGTGTTGTGTCGGGGTTCAGTTCTTTTGGTTCATCCTTGCACCCTCTATCTGCTTCGAACTCTGCCCTGAACCACCCTATGGCATCTGTTTCCCACCTGTCGCCCTTTGTTGATATTGATGATGCCTCCAGTCTGGATTGCCCTCCGCTTTCCCCGGCTACCCTGAACTTTATTGGCACTTGCCTCCACCCATCCCTTACCTTCGACTCGCCGCTGCCTCACACACCTCATATTTTTGTTCTATCCAGCACCCCTACATTCTTTGGCATCCCACATCTTGGGTCTACTAGCCTCCCATTCCCCACCAAGGCTGAAAGCTCTGTACCTAACCCTATCAACTCAACACCCAACACTCCCATTTTCTTTGGCTTCTTCAGCACGCCAGTCCCAAACCCTAAAACCACTCCTCCTACTCTACAGACGGTTAACCAGGGCATCAGGGGACTCCTCCGGGAGTATCAGACGGCACGCAGGTCTGAAAAAGTCAAGAAGGAAGGTGTTCGAAGGTTGTTGACAAGGATATCAACCTCTCTCTTATGGAAGACCTCTCGATGGGAGAAGTGGCTGAAACGGCCAAGAAAGTCCTGGTGGTCCGAGTTCATGGATGGAATTACACAGTGGAGAGACTATGTCTCTAGACCAAGGATATTTGGGGCACTCTGCTCAAATAATTTCCCACCATTCAGATTCTCACGTGAGGGTGGCTTGCCCTTAGATTTCACAAGGAAGAGTACACAGAATGGATACTCTCTAGGTTTTTGCACATTGAATTTTCCCTGGTCTGGCTGAAACAATGGGATCCGTTATTTGATCCTGAAAGGGAATAGTTAGGAGTTGGGCCGCTATGGGTATGTTTACTAGGGCTTCCTATGCAATATTGGTCTATGTATGTCTTCAAGCGCATCAGCAATGCACTCAGAACCTATTTGGAGCATGACCAATCCTATGAAGCAACTGAAATATGACCATGGCTCCTATACTAGTTCATTTGGATACAGAGAAGGCCTGGAGGAGAAAATAACCCTACATTGGAGGCACTATGGGCGCAGACAAAACCTGGGTTATGACGGTGTCCCATTTAGATTCAGAAGATGCCACAAGGTTGGGCATCTTTACAAAGACTGTCCACTCATCTCACCAAACAGAAGACCCGATTGTGGATGAGTAGCCCTCAGGTCTGAATAGTCCAAATGTTGTGGCTGGGGACACTGTTCAGCCATCCTGTGCTACCCAGATTCTGCCTATCTCCCCACCTATGACTAGATCCCGGTTTGTTGTGGTGGCTTCTCCATCAACAGGTACTATTTCTTCCCCATTTTCCTCTACTTTGAATGATAGTGATTTTATATTCTCTTTGGCATCTACTACATATTTACCTTGATTGGTTACCTCCCCCATTACTTGTGCACTTGACCCCCCCAGACCATCTTCTCCACTACCCCCCCCCCCCCCGGTTGTCCATTCTCATGTGTTCCAAGACCTCCCCATATCCCCAACTGCATTGGGTTCACACTCATACAATCTCCGCTCCCACCACCAATATATCACTGATTCGCTTGGCTTGGACATCACATCCTTTAAAGCTGAGTTAAAGCCCTCCTCTGGGAGGCCATCCAAGATATCCAAAGCCATCAAGACTGTTGGGGTTGATGTGGCACTAGGCAAACAGAATACCATTGAAAGGGTACTTAGAGCACGGGACACCCTTGGCATTGTTCCCCTATGAAGTGGTTATCCTTCAACTGTAGGGGCTTACCTGATCTTGAGGCTCCTTTCTGTGATGTTTTCTTCGACTTGACAATCTTCTCAAGGTCAGTTACTGATTCAGCTGGTGATTTCTGAGGATTTCTTCGAGTATGTCTCACAAACTGAGCCAGAACTTCAATGTGGAGTCGCCAAAAGTTGGTCTTCCTCCAGTGGAGTCGCCAGATAGATGATTACAACCAGAAATGTGCCCAGACCTTGTCTATCATCAAAATCTAGAACTATGTCATTCTCCTAGGGAAGCTGAGCTTCAATATCCTCTCCCTAGCAACGGCGCCAATTAATGTTATCACCCCAAGAAACTCTCCTAGGTTGTATATCAGAAATGCTCGGGATCATTACAAACTCAACAAAAATGTTGGAAAATGGTGGATGAATGGAAGGAATGATGCATATTCAAGCAAGATAACCACTTCTACTATGCTTAACCCCAGACATGGGTGAACAGCCCTAGACTACAAGGCTTTAGACCACCAATTACTCACAGTTTGAGGATTAAGTGGAAATGGAGAATATTGATCACACTAGCAGATGCACAAGACCATGTGATGGCCAGCTGCAGCCAGTAAAAAGGTCTGTAAATCTATTTCCTAATGCATAGACAGGATGACAGCTCTCTGGCATTAAAACAACAGAAACCTACATACACATTCAATGAAACATACTAGATTCTAACAGAGAGGTGGGATGACAGCCCCTCTAATGCTAAACATCAAGAGCACATTAAAAATTCATAACAGGCACAGCCTGGAACAAAGAAGAAGTGGAAAGTGAGCAATTAACAGCAAAATAATCTTGCATTAGCTGAAAATGAAGACTAGACGTTGCAGGTATCACAGTAGTTACAGTCTCTAGAAGTTGAACTTTACATCAAAATAACATTCATCAACCCTCATTACATCTTGTTTCTAGGTATATATGGAGGTTGATTACAAAAATATCTGCTATCCTATGCGTGGAGGGGTCATTACTGACCACCAACCACATTAACTGTCTGATATGGGTCTCTGATACAAACTGCTGCTTCCACTCAGTGAATTTGACATTCTCTGTACCTTGTTGTCCTTCTTGGGCAGCTGGAGTGAACTGTGGATGAAATTCCATGCTTGATAAATGTTTTAATTGCTCGAGGCTTGTCCTTCTTATCCTTCAGCCATATTTCTCTTTGAATGTGGTGGTTGAAGACTAACTGTGCCAGGTACAAGTAGCTAGCCACCTTCATCTTTCAGGAGCATAGGACAGGCTATGAACAGGGATAATATGGTGAAGACGAGAGCAGGTCGGGGAACAAACAACAGCCATTGGATCCAACAAACGAACGGCGAAGATTGAATCGGAGGGAGCCATCGGGAGGAAGCGGGCGGAGACAATTGTGAGTCGTCAGATCGCGGTCAGGCAGATCCGACGGCGATCGGGCGCGAAAGGTGCGTGGAAATTAATGGGCGGGAGGATAAGCGGATGGCGGTAAGCGGTTTCCCCGCACCGCTTATCGGAGGCGGGCAGTATTCATATGCGATCGCGTGATCCAATCTTTGCGCGACACGTGGCGGAGGAAAATCGTTTTCCCCGCGGATTAACGAGAGCGCAGGTTGCTGTGTCAGAAGGAGCGACTACCGTCAGATCTGGAGATGGAAGATCGGACGGCGGGGAGGTGAACAAGGTTTAACGCACATGTTTTGATTTATGTGACAGGGACAGCTACGGTAACTGCGGGTGGTTATATGAATATGGTCATGTGGGTTTGGACTTCGTGCCCCAGGAAAATGGGTTTATAGAGGGTTTTATAACGTTTAAACAATTGAACCCGGGAGCTAAGGAAACACGACTTTAAGCTAAATGTGGGTGTAAAACAGGGATAGCGATGTTATGGGGACGTAGAAAAATGAAGGATAGAAGGAAAACCAACTGCTGTAACCCCCTTTTTTATCATCAACAACCCAATCAGGCCTGCATTTGTCCTTTAAATGTTGAAAGTAATAGCAAAGCTAACACTGGCTCCTTCTGGGGATGAGATCCTCCTTGTGAGGTCTCAAGAACCTGCAGATCAATTCCTTTTCAGTTGAAAACAAATTATCCAAAATTCCCAGTGTTCCATTGGGCATGGAGTCTACTTTGCCTACACAAAACTGATAAAAAACCAAAATATTTACAACTTTTAAGGCCATAGACCTTAAACAACATAATTTTTCAGAAAACACCCATTAACTGGGCCATCAAAAACTGCCTCTCCTCCCATACTTTTCAGTATGAAGGTGTTGTTCCCTTGAATCTGAGAAATGATGAAAGGCCCTGTCCAGAAAGCATCAAATTTCCCATGGTTTCCTTTCTTTTCCTTCAATGCATCCCATTTCAAAACCAAGTCTCCAACCTGAAAGTTATCTAATTTTGCCTTCCTGTCAAAAGCATCCTTGATCTTTTTCTGATGTGTTGCAGCCTTTTCAACCAGTTGTTCTCTAATCTGATGTACCTCTGCTAAATCAGTGATCCTCTTTGCCATTTCTTCTTCCTCATTCTGCTCTTCTTGAAGGAATTTTTCCACAAGGAGAGTTAACTGAATTGGGAATACAGCTTCAGTACCATATACCAGCTTGAAAGGAGAATTCCCTGTGGATCTTTTAATGGTCACTCTGTCAGCCCACAGTGCATACTTGAGCTTTGAATCCCAATTCTTTTTATTTTCCTCTAACAGCTTCTTAATTATCCTTATCAGGCTTTTATTATAGGATTCTGCCAAACCATTTCCTTGAGGATAGTATGAGGTGGAATGAACCAGTTTAATACCCATTGAATCACACATATCCACCAATTATTTTGCCCTAAAGGCTGCTGCATTGTCTGTGACTAACTTATGTGGACAACCAAATCTGGTAAAGATATTCTCTGTCAAAAATTTCATGACCACATTATGATCAGCCTTTCTAGTAGGAACTGCTTCAATCCACTTAGTGAAATAATCAGTGGCTACTAATATCCATCTATGCTGGCCACTGGAATGTGGATTAATTTCTCCAATAAAATCCAAGCCCCACTGCTGAAAAGGTCCTTTTGCCTGTATTGGTTTTAGGGGCAGGGACTTCAACTGTTGCTTTCCTTCAAATCTTTGGCACCTGTCACAAGATTTAACAAATAAAAATACATCAGAAAATAAGGAGGGCCAGTAATACCCAGCTCTGAGGATCTTATGGGCTGTAGTCTTCCAATAATGGTGCCCTCCACACATGCTGGAATGAAATTGCTGCATGACTTCTATTGACTGTTCTTTGTCCAGACACCTCAAAAGCATTCCAGATGGATCCCTCCAATAGAGCAGATTTTCATAGATACAATATTTTGCTGCCCTAAGCTTGATAGTTCTGGCTTGACTTTGAGTAAGTCCTGAAGGGATTTCTAGCTTCAGCAAGAAATTAATTATTACAGAATACCAATCACAAGAAGCTAGATTTTCGGCCACTGACTGCTTTCTGTCTGGTTCAACTGCTTCCTCTTCTTCATCTGTCTGACCGATTTCTGCAATTGTGCACAGGAAATCAATATCCAATGATCTGCAATTTTCTTCAGCTAACAACCTAGCAAGACCCTGACCTCTGACAAGTTTAGTGGGCTTCAGCTCTATATTAAATTCAATCAATTTTACAATCCATTTAGCCCTTCTTCCATCAGCATCAAGTTGTGTTAAGACATATTTTATTGTAGCAGAAGGTACATATGCAATTATCTTGGAATGCAGAATGTAAACTCTGAAAGATTTCAAGGATTTGATAAGAGCATATGCTTGTTTTTCAATAATATCATACCTCAGTTCAGCATCCCTCAAATTTTTGCTGAAAAATGCCATCGGATGCTCTGAACCTTCTTCGTCTACTTGCAATAAAACTGCTGCAATGGTGTCTTCAGAGACAAATCAAAATACATGGAACTCCTTGCTGTAATCCGAACTTATTAACGTGGGAGCCTCCATAATAGCTTTTTTAATGGACTCAAAATATTTTCTTGTTGCATCAGTCCATCTGACCTCTGCTCCTTTCTTCAACATGGAGGTAATATGCTTCACATATTCAGCAAAATTTGGGATAAACCTCCTTACAAAGTTAATCTTGCCCAGAAAGGACTGAATATCCTTCTTTGATCTTGGGACAGACAAAGTCTGTATTGCTTTTACTCTTTCTAGGTCAATTCGGACACCTGCAGTAGAAACAACATGTCCTAACAACTTTCCCTCTTCTAAAGCAAATTGTGATTTTTTAGGATTGACTGAAATCCCAAACCTTCTACACTTCAGAAACACTTTTTTCAAATGCTGCAAATGATTTTGATGGCTGCTGGAGTAAACTGTTATGTCATCAAGGTAGATAAGGACAAATTTATCCTTCTCTCCCACAAATGCTATATCCATAGCTCTCTGAAAGGTTGCTCTAGCATTCATCAATCCAAAAGGCATCTTAGCATACATAAAAGTGCCCCAAGGAATGGTGAATGCAGTGTTTTCTTGATCATATGGATGCACAACAATCTGATTAAACCCTGAAAATCCGTCCAAGAAAGACATCACTTTGGCTCCTGAGACCTTCTGCAGCAAATGCTCCAGCTTTGGTAGAGGATAGTTATCTTTCTTAGAGCATTTGTTTAGGTTTCTGAAATCAACACACAGTCTTATTTCTCCACTTTTCTTCCTCACCACCACTAGATTGGCTACCCATTTGGAATATCTAAGAGGAACTATAATCTTGGCAACCAGCAACTTTTTAATTTCTTTTTCAATTAGAGGAAGAAGCATAGGATTTATTGGTCTTAGCTTTTGTTTGAAAGGAATAGTGTCTTTCTCCAGAGGGATTTTATGCTGGATTATGTTCTTATCATACGTTTTTAGATCACTATACTCCCAGGCAAACACATCAGCAAATTGCTTCATTAATTTGCAGTATTCAGAACTTTGGTCAACAGACAGCTGAGTGGACAAATTTATGTATCTAGGCTGACCTGGACTCCCTATATCACGCTTACAAACTGCAGATTGGTCTTCTTTTTGGGAAGATTTGTAAGACACATCATTTTGGTCAAACAATCTTTCTAAAGGAATTAAACCCTTAGGAATATGATTGTTGGGAAGCTGGACAATGCTATTTTTACCAATTTTGTTTCTAAGCTGGGACTGGGGGTTTTCTTCAAAGGCTTCATTCTTTTTTATCAATTTTCATTTCAGAAAACTCATCAATAACTTGAAGAAACCTATTTATCTCTTCATCATCATCAAAAACTTTCCAATGCTAGACATTATCAGGCAAGGATGGTCTGTATTTCATTTTCACTTCATAAACTAGTCTGGGAGGCATAGGAGGGACAAACATGCTAGCAGAAATAGCAAGGGAATCAACAAGCTGATTTTTGGCTCTAGGGATATATGAAATACAGAAATAATCAAAAGAATCTTTGAGTCTCTATACCTCATCTCTGCATGCTTTCAGCCTTGGGTGCTTTGCCTGAAATGTTTTATTTACTTGCTAAATGATCAAACCAGCATCTCCAAACACCTTTATGTTCTTGATTCCTCTGTCTTTTGCTGTGTTAAGACCCAATAGCAAAGCCTCATACTCTGCTATATTGTTTGTGACTTGAAAAGCCAACTTGAAAGATAGTTGTGTGCTTTTTTGTTGTGGAGATACCAGCACCACCCCTGCTCCTGCAATCTCCCTGGAACATGCTCCATCAAAAAACATCTCCCAAACCTGACTTCCTTGCTCTTTCTCGGCCTGATTTGTTGGTTCCCTGAGCTACATTGAGGCCTTCTGGGATTCTTCTATTTGGAGGATACATGCTCCAAAATCAGTGCCCACAGCATATATGGGAGGATTAGTAAGATTTTTCTCATCACTGATGATATATGCCAGTTGTGCTTCTTTGTACAATCTCCTACTTTCTCCTCCAAAAAAACTGGGACAGTGGCATAAGACAGATCATTCTGTAATGTCCCACCTAGTCTCTTAATCCACCCTCTGGACAATAACATGCCAAACTTAAGAGGGACATCTGCTACCACAATATCCATCATCATACTCTTCATGGGCAGCTGAGTTAGGGTAATGGCCAGGTCTTTGATTAATCCTAGGCATTTCACCTTCCTTGAATCAAAAGAAAATAAATCATGATAGGGTCTGGTGATATCAAGGCCTAACTCTTCCATGACAGCTTTAGACATCAAATTGTGGTTGGCCCCTGTGTCTAGTAGGCAATTGTGGAGGATTTTGTCATGAATGGTCAAGGAGACATAAAATGATGGAGAATTATTATCAGCAGGATCAATCATAGGGCTAAGCACAATGGTAGGCTTGTCATCTTGCAAATTGACAGAGTCAGTGGAGGTTTGTGTGGTTTCCAGTTCAAGCGCTTCAAGGATAGGCTTTCTAAATACTTCACTCTTCACCAACTCTATTAGAGGCATAGAGATTTTCATCTTCTGGACTTCAGACTCTAAGCTGAAAGAGGAAGGTAATTTATCAGAACCTCTTACCTCTTGAACTGGTGCTTTGAGGATGACTGGATCAGTTGCTGGTCTTCTCTGTCTGATATTCTGTGACTTTGTCTGGACAGCAGCTCTTTGGGCAGGATTCTCCTTGACAATTTTTTCATTTGACCTCAAATTGTATCTTTGTTGTTCACCAGAATGTAGGAAAGCTTCTCTATCCCATTCTTGATTGTCTTGTTCCTGCAGCAAAGATTCTTCATAACCAGCCAATGTCAAAAATGCATCACTGCCTTTATCTTCCATGCAGTGAATTTCATCCTCATCTTCAAATTTTTCCTCCTCCATGACTACATTTTGGAAGGGGGCATTAACTTTCTGTTCCTCATTTGGTTCTTTACCCCTCTGAATGATTTGCAACTATTCATTTGCTCTTCTAAATGGATTTGAATTTCTTAGAGCAAATGTGTTCTGCTGCCTTGTCTTTCCTGAATTCTGCTCAACCTTCAGCTTAGAAATTTCAGCAGCCAATGACTCTATCATTTTAGTCACTTTATCTAATTTGGGTTCTGAAGATGAAGCAGAGGAAGAAGAAGCTTTACCTCTCTGCCTCCTTCTATCAGCATGAATTTTTAGCTTTTCTGCAACCATTAATATTAGATTCTACTTCTAGAGCTGCATCCTGCATGTCTGCCAAAGTAGCACATCTCCTTTCTCTCAACAACAGGCAGAAATCAAAGTCAAAAGCATTGGCATAAGTGAGTTTGGCAGAGGTGGGGGTAGGCTTTACCTCAGCTGGTATCTTACTATACATATAGTTGAATCTTTTATTAAAATCAGGGAATGACTCACCATTTTCCCTCTTCAGGTTACCAAACTCAGTATGATAATACAGCAAGTCTTTTTTATCTCCCCAGTGCTTCAAAAACACATCATCTAAGGCTTCAATATCAGCAATAGATCTAGGGGCTAGTTCTCTGAACCACTTCCTGGCCTCTCCATCAAGGCTCTGGACAAAAGCTCTCATCCACACATCGTTTTCACTTATATCTAAGTTATCAACATAACTATAAAAAGCCTCAAGGTGTTCTTTTGCTGTTACTCCCTCTGTGCCAGTGAACTTAGGCATATATTTTTGATTTTCTCCCACAGGCATAGGATTCAAAGGAACAGGCAAGACCAGAGGTCCATACCTTGCAGCTCCAATTCTTTCTATCTTCGTAGGTGCTTACTGGCCTGCCATGATTGGGATATGTGGAAGGATACTGGCAGATTGAATGGTAGGAAGTAATGTGATGGATGATAGAGACAAAGGGATGTTCTGGACTGTATGGGAAACTTTCTTTGGACTGAGATTCAAAGGGGAACTAGATTGATAAGGAGCTCTATTTATCTCTGCATGCATTTGTTCACTAGCAGCACTAGGCTCTAAGTCTTCAAACTATGTATTTTCAACTAAAAACTCCTCATGCAGAGAAAAATAAGATTTCATGGGCTTACCTGATCCTGAGGCTCCTTTTTGTGATGTTTTCTTCGACTTGACAATCTTCTCAGGGTCAGGTACCGATTCAGCTGGCGATTTCTGAGGATTTCTTCGAGTATGTCTCACAAATTGAGCCGTAACTTCAATGTGGAGTCGCCAAAAGTTGGTCTTCCTCCAGTGGAGTCACGAGATAGATGATTACAACCAGAAATGTGCCCAGACCTTGTCTATCATCAAAATCTAGAACTGTGTCATTCTCCCAGGGAAGCTGAGCTTCAATCTCCTCTCCCCGGCAACGGTGCCAATTAATGTTATCACCCCAAGAAACTCTCCTAGGTTGTATATCAGAGATGCTCGGGAACATTACAAACTCAACAAAAATGTTGGAAAATGGTGGATGAATGGAAGGAATGATGCATATTCAAGCCAGATAACCACTTCTACTATGCTTAACCCCAGACATGGGTGAACACTCCCAGACTACAAGGCTTTAGACCACCAATTACTCACAGTTTGAGGATTAAGTGGAAATGGAGAATACTGATCACACTAGCAGATGCACAAGACCATGTGATGGCTAGCTGCAACCAGTAAAAAGGTTTGTAAATCTATTTCCTAATGCACAGACAGGATGACATCTCTCTGGCATTAAAACAACATAAACCTGCATACACATTCAATGAAACATACTAGATTCTAATAGAGAGGTGGGATGGCAGCCCCTCTAATGCTAAACATCAAGAGCATATTAAAAATGCATAACAAGAACAGCCTGGAAAAAAGAAGAAGTGGAAAGTGAGAAATTAACAGCAAAAGAAGCTTGCATTAGCTGAAAATGAATACTAGACGCTATAGGTATCACAGTAGTTACAGTCTCCAGAAGTTTAACTTTACATCAAAATAACATTCATCAACCCTCATTACGTCTTGTTTCTGGGTATATATGGAGGTTGATTACAAAAATTTTTGTTATCCTATGCGTGGAGGGGTCATAACTGACCACCAACCACATTAACTGTCTGATATGGGTCTCTGATACAAACTGCTGCTTCCACTGAGTGAATTTGACATTCTCTGTACTCTGTTGTCCTTCTTGGGCAGCTGGAGTGAACTATGGATGAAATTCCATGCCTGATAAATGTTTTAACTGCTCGAGGCTTTTCCTTCTTGTCCTTCGGCCATACTGCTCTTTGAATGCGGTGGTTGAAGACTAACTGTGCCGGGTACAGGTAGCTAGCCACCTTCATCTTTCGGGAGCACATGACAGGCTATGAACAGGGATAATATGGTGGAGGCGAGAGCAGGTTAGGGAACAAACAACAACCGTTGGATCCAACAAACGAATGGCGGAGATTGAATCGGAGGGAGCCATCGGGAGGAAGTGAGCGGAGACAATTGTGAGCCATCGGATCACGGTCGGGCAGATCCGACGGCGATCGGGCGCGAAAGGTGCACAGAAATTAATGGGCGGGAGGACAGGCGGATGGCGGTAAGCGGTTTCCCCGCACCACTTATCGGAGGCAGGCGGTATTCGTATACGACCGCACGATCCAATATTTGCGCGACACGTGGTGGAGGAAAATCATTTTCCCCGTGGATTAACGAGGGCGCAATTTGCGGTGTCAGGAGGAGCGACTACCATCAAATCTAGAGATGGAAGATCGGATGGCGGGGAGGTGAACGAGGTTTAATGCACATGTTTTGATTGATGTGACAGGGACAACTACGGTAACTATGCGCAGTTATATGAATATGGTCATGTGGGTTTGGACTTCGCACCCCGGGAAAATGGGTTTATAGAGGGTTTTATAACGATTAAACAATTGAACCCGGGAGCTAAGGAAACATGACTTTAAGCTAGATGTGGGTGTAAAACAGGGATAGCGGTGTTATGGGAATGTAGAAAAATGAAGGAGGAGGAGGAAAGGGGGGAAGCGGGAGTTATAGAGTTATAAAGAAAAATGAAGGAGGGAAGGAAAACCAACTGCTGCGACCCCCTTTTTGATCATCAACAACCCAATCAGGCCTGCATTTGTCCTTTAAATGTTGAAAGTAATAGCAGAGCTAACAGGTGGGATCTCGTATCATTCCCCTATCTATCTGGAACTGGTTGGCTCAACTATATCAGGTTAGTTATAGAATATTGGAAAGCACATCCCCTACCAATTGATCAGGGGATGGCCGAAGGCTTTTGCCACAATCTAGTAAATCTTAAAAGACTATCAATTGATTGGGAAAAGGGGAAAAAGGCCAGGGAGGAGCATACCCTCTGTGATATTGAAAGTCAGCTGGCCTCACTTACGGATGATCAAGGCAGAGGATACACCTCTATCGAAGCCAAACTACACCTTACGAGCTTGGAAGCCCAGAAATCCAAGATCCTGCTTGATCGGGAAGAGACATGGAGGCTCAAAAGCAGAGAAATTTGGCTACAAGCTGGGGATGGAAACACTAAGTTTTTTCATAAATATGAAAATGGAAGGAAGGCCTACAATACTATTTCGCAGATGCCTACAAAACAGGGACAAATTGCTAAAACCTATAATCAGCTGGCTAGGTTGGGAAATACACACTTCAAGCAACTTTTTAAAGCCCCACCAGGCACCACACTTGCTGATATTATACATATTGCAAGGCATTACCCAAGATTTGTGATGCCTGACTGAGAGGACGACCTCTTCAAACCTGTAACATTGGGGGAACTGGAAGGTACCCTGAGGTGGTTCAAGAAGGACAAAAGTTCGGGGTCGGATGGCTGGTCCGTCGAATTCTATCTTACTTTCTTTGACACTCTTGGCCCAGACTTACTCAAAGTGATCGAGGAATGTCATTCATCGGGCAGATTGTATGAAGCCATAAACTCCACCTATATCGCCCTAATTCCTAAGATGGACTCCCCGCTATCCTTCAGTGATTTCCGGCCCATATCTCTCTGTAATTGCCTATACAAAATTATTGCTAAGATCATTGCCAATCGTATCAAGCCGATCCTATCAAACAACATATCCTCTGAACAATTTGCCTTCCTTCACAACCGTCAAATTCATGAGGCCATCGGCACTGCCCAGGAGGCCCTCCACTCCATCAAACAGAAGAAGATGAAAGGGGCCATCCTCAAAATTGATCTCTCAAAGGCTTTTGATCGTGTCAGTTGGATTTTTATTAGGATGATTCTTACCCATTTGGGCTTTCCACTTGCTTTCATTAGATGGATCATGTCTTGCATCACAACTGTATCTTTCGGAACTTTAATCAATGGATCAGCCACCAATTTTTTCCATGCAGAACGGGGTATCAGACAGGGATGCCCACTCTCCCCGCTGCTTTTCCTAATTGTAATGGAAGGATTAAGCAGGTTGATCGCATTGAAAAAAAGATCCAGGAGGCTCAAGGGTCTCAAGATCACGGAGCAATGCACTCTTTCACATTTGCTATTTGTGGATGATATTTTGATTTTCCTTTATGGAGGCATCCAGGACATCAACACCCTCTCTGAAGTGTTGCAATTATTCTGCTCTACAATAGGGATGGAAATTAATGGGCCCAAATCCACCATCACTCTATCTTCTTTCTCCCATCAAGAGACCTGTCAAGCACATCTCAAATTCCCCTTCCAGAGCCTGCAGTTGGAGGATGGTTTGAAGTACCTTGGCTTCAGGATTAAATCACACGGATACAAAATTGTTGATTGGACCTGGCTGGTTGCTAAGGTTGAAAAAAGATTAAACAATTGGAGCCATCGGTTACTTTCCAGAGCAGGTCATCTGGTGCTCATAAAATCTGTCCTTGAAGCCACCCCGGTCTACTGGATGTCCCTAACCTGGATTCCTCAAGGTATTATATCCAGGATTCAGAGACTATGCTGCCATTTCTTATGGAAGGGGCATAAGGAAGGGAAACCCTTCGCTTGGGTTAAATGGAACAAAATCGCTACACCCAAAAAATGGGGAGGTTGGGGCCTTAAAAATCTCTCTGCATTTGCACAAGCCCTTGCGGCCAAATTAGGTTGGCTACTCCTAAAGCACAAAAGCCTTTGGATGGAGGTGGTTACCTATAAATATATCTGGCCTCATGCTGTTATGGATTGGATTCGGTTACCTACTTGGAACAGAAAAGGAATATTAGTGATCTGGAGGGTTGTCATACACACCCTTCCCATCATAAGAAGTGGTCTTACTTGGCGTATTGGTAATGGCATGTCTGTTCGCATTGGGGTTGATCCATGGATTGGTTGCGGCAACTTATACAAGCTTTCTCCAGAGTTGACTGATTTCCTTCATCGTAGAGGAGTGGTAACCATTGCACAGATTTGGGACCTTTTAAATACATCCATCTACCAGCAAGCTTGGCTATCTGTAGATGCTCTTGACATACCAGAACAGTGGCATTTGGAGTGGAGGCAATACACTACTGCTTTAAAAGAATCCCATGTGAGACTCAGGGATGTCAAGGATGAACTGATATGGGCTCATGCACAAAAGGGGATTTATACACCTAAGGAGGGTTATCCTATTATACATGCTCGCCACAAGCCTATCTCATTGGAAAGCTGGTGGTGTTGGTTATGGAAGCTGAAAGGCCCGCCTCGCACACGCCTCCTGATGTGGAACATTATCATGGACAAGACCCCATCCAGAACAAATCTCAGAAAACGCTCCTTCCAGGGCCCCTCCTGGTGTGTACTATGTTGTGGGGAGGAGGAATCAAACCATCATTTATTCCTAACATGCACCACAACACAACAGATCTGGGAGCAGGTGCTGCATATGCTTAATATAACTCAGCGATGGGAAGGTGATAGTATATCGAATGCCTAGAACAGTTGGTGGATGGAAGCCCCCAATTTAAAAACCTGAAATCTCCCTTTAATTGTATGCTGGAACATATGGATGAGCAGGAACAACAACATTTTTCTTGGCAAGCAACTTCTTTGGCCCCTCATTATCCCAATAATCTGCAATAGTTACAATGAAATTCTGGATGATGTATTGGAAGCCTCAGCTCGTACTATCATTCCGGAGGTTATTGACAAAGCTCATCCATGGGCCTACTTTGACGGTTCAACACAGGACCAAGGGTGTGGCAGAGGCATCATACTATACTTATCAGACACACATATTTTCCATATATACATGGGTTTGGGTGTTAGCACAAACAACCTCGCAGAGCTCCTATCGCTTCATCATCTTTTTTTCTTTGCATTAAACAAAAACTGCAGACATTTACAAGTTTTTGGGGACTCTAAGATTGTTATTAATTGGTTCAACTGCATTTCTACATGTCGTGCACACACACTCAGAACCATATTAGATGATGCTTTGTTTTTAAAAACTCATTTTGATCAGATTACATGTTCTCATATCTACAGGGAGTGCAACCAACTTTGGATCAGCTTTCGAAAGAGGCAATGCACCATCCCAGAGGGTAATGGTTGATCTGTGAGCATAGACAGCAGAAAATATACCAGTACTACCACAGACCATATATTGATCAGGATTTGCAGAGGGCTGATAGGCCCTAACTTATTTTCAGCTCATTTATTCTTTCTTGGTTTGGTTCCTGGTGTATATCCTCCTCTTTTGATGTTTCTTGTTCCTTTTCTTCCTCCTCTTCACAATTTATGTAGAATAATTTCTTCTCAGCACACTTATGACCTTTAGTGTACTTTCTATCATAAATGTAACAAAGCCCTTTTTATCTTTTTTCCTCCAATTATTGTGGTGTTAACCTTTTAGGTTACAGAGGGCTGGGAGCAACAACACTTCCATCTTTATATTTGTGAGTGGTAGACTTCATTGTTTCCATATTTTCTCTTTCAACTTTTCTTGCCACCCTGAATGCGTTCTCCAATGAATTGAGTTCCCAAAGACAAAACTCATGTTGGATGTTATCCTTTAAAGTACCTACAAAGACATCAATCCTATGCTCCTTTGGAATATCAGTTACCCTGATGTTCAATTTTTGGAAGTCCTCAATGTGCTCCGCCATTGAACCCTTTTGTTTGAGATTTATCGATTCGATAAAGAAGGTGTTGGTTCTTCATATCCTCATAATGTGCTATCATTTCCTTCGTAAAAATTGACCAAGTGACAAGTGGTTTATGAGAACAAATCCATCAATACCATACAAACTTATTGGGTTATAAATATAAAGATGCAATGTGTACCTTTTATGTGTTGCACATCATGGAAATCAAAATATTGCTCCATTTGTAGTATCCATGTTACCGGATCCTTTCCTTCAAACTTCCTCATATCGATATTTTGAATGTGGTGGTTATTAAACCCAACATTGGAGTCTCTAAAATCATAATTCATATTCCTTTTGTCCTCAGCCTGATTTTCATGGATTACCTTGTCACCACTGGGAAGCCTTTCTTACAACATCTTTTTCAACCCTTCCAATTTGGCATTCTTTGCTTCCATGTCTACTTTAAAAACTCCCATATATACTTTTAAACCTTCCATGTTACATTTTATTTTTGCTTCTAAACCGTCAATCTTAGCTTCTAGTTCATTTTTGGTTACTCTTTGTGAGAGTGAAATTTGTTGCACTTGGTCTCGTAATTTTGATATATCATGTTGCATTTCCTCCTCTTCTTCATGCCTCAAAGAAGAGCTTTCTGGTTGCTTACTAGGTGTGTCCATTTTTTGTTTCGAGGAATTTTGGAACCAAACAATGATATCTATGCTTCACTATGCCCTTTGAATCACTTCAAACTAATTTTTCAAATAAAAATTATGCAAAATTTGAAAAAATACACACATTTTTCTTGCTTTTTAGGAGCTCGATATTGAAAATGTTGTACCTATGTGATTTCAAATCTCCAAGGTTTGAAATTATGTCCTACATTAGTCATCATAGTCTTCTTTTCAACACCACAATGCAGACCAAAATTGGATTCTTGAAGATAACGTTATGCCCAATCTCCATAGATGTCTTGATTATGAATTGGCTAAGTAGAGAGAACTTGTAAGGAATGCCATGTGTTACTATTTCAACCTTTGGCCCTGAAAATAATACACGAAAAACTAAATTCCGTTCACTTTCAATAAATTTTTACAAAATTCAAATCTGATACTCGTAGAGGAAGTTATGATGATTTTCCCAAGGTCACCTGTTTGAGACTGAATTCTGGAGCATGCAAAAACCCTGACTTCTTCCTACCATATCTCAAAAAATTTAGCAAACTAAGACCTGAAATTTTTACAACAATTTTATCAATATTTCGGCTCTACATGGTCACTATTTCATCTTTTGAATCTTCGTAGAAAAAAGTTATAGCGAAAATGCCAAGATGGCCTATTTGCTAAAGCGAAACCCTAGAATCCAAAGCTCAGATACCAAAAGGTATGCAACCAAATCACAAAGCAAAAGAAAATATAGATCAAAAAATTGAAAATTATCCTCTTCTAGGTGGAAACCTTCTTTACATTACATAAATGAATAATTATTGGATGATACAAATGATAATAGCTCCTTAGTATATATAGGAATCTAAGGGGTCACAATATAATCAGAGCCTACATAACAATAATAATGTAACAGCACAACAATAACAATATGTTGATACACTAGTATTATAGGGACCTAACATGCTAATAGAACAATCATGCTTGTATATAACAATTGATAACATTCCAATTATTATTAGATCATAAGAAGCAATAAATAAAATCCTATCCCTAGTGCCCTCGTAATGCATGTGACAATTCCTATTCATCATCGACTCCAAGAAGCAATGGAAAATATATTGTATTCAACACTCCAAATCATTGGTAGATGATGGTTTCTAATAAGCAAGGAAAATTTGTTAAGAGATCTCATGGTATATAAGAGTTGAATGTGGAAAGAAATTTTTTGTCTCTCATGAATTAGGTAAGCAAAATACCCACTGTTCAATGGCAAGTTTTCACTTAGGAGCCTTATGGGAAATTTTAGGTAGATAGTAATGCAGGTTGCAAAGTCCTCATGTAAATAATCAAATGACAAATCAAGAGATTATTTAATTTTGTCTCAACGCCTACATGTACAGCCAGGGTGCATGCAATGTACATATAACTTCTATTACTTATAAAATATGAAAGATAAAAATTGAAAGAAAATAATCTCTATTGAAATGTGTCCTCTTTTCATTCCCTTTAATAATATTGAAATATACATATATTATGTATTAAATAAAGGATAGTAACAACAAATTTTGTTAATAATACAAGAAAACTTCAAGGTGGCACATGACATTCGATTTAAATTTAAACGATGGCCCTAAAAAAACACCTTAGAACAAACATCATTAATGCTTGTGATATGTCCCCTTTATGACATCCTCTTAAGTATAATATAATGTAGTAATATTAAGCTGAAAGCAAAAGAAAAAGTATCAATTTCCCTTTTATAGCTAGAAATGTTATTGCTATCTCTGCCAGATTGTTTGGTGGAAAAGGGTCGTCGTATCTTCAATAACCTTTTATGTGGTCACCTTTGTTAGATTTACTCATGGTCATCATGTTTTCACCTTTATACGTTCATCACTACTAACCATCAAGTTGATTCAATAACTCAAGCATAGTGTGTTGCACTTCTTTATCTCCACTTACTTCGCTGTAATAAAAATAACATCATGTTAGATACAAATTACAACACATACCACAAAAAAAATATGTGAACATTTAACTTCATATCAACCTTTACCTCATACGAAAAATTTCTTACTAGATGTGTTGATTTAAGATTTACAATAATCTGGGGGAATTAAACTTCCCTAGGGGCATCTTGTCTCGGTTGAGCCTCATACAATCCTGGTGATAAGCTTCCCATCGTGGGTGGATCAGTCTTCTTCCAACCAATAAGAAGGTTGGCCCCGACCTAGGCTCAACCTAGTTACAAAAAAGAAGAAGAGGAAAGGTTTACAATAATCTGAGTTCTAGAAAAATAATGTCTAAACCTTACTTTCTTGTCTTACTAGCATGTGTAAAGCTATAAAGGTAGCATAAACTAGACAAAGTATACAAAGAATGATATATTTCACTGAAATTCTTGCAATAAATAACAACTTGATCTACAAAAATTACTAATATCAAGCAATATGCATAGGAGAAAAGCACTTGTACTTTCCAAAATACGCACATCTATTAGGACTTTAGGCTAGAAGACATTTAATTAGTTTTGTATTACGCGAATATGAATGTCACTTGCTCCATGTACTCACATAAAAGATTTGTTTTGAGAATATTTCATTCGAATGGACTACCTCTCATTTTGTTTATGTAAACTTCCTCATATTGTTGTATGTAATTAGTAACATGGTATGAAAGCCACAATAGAATTAAAGATCTGAAATACATTAGACAATCAATTTGGCATGGGGATACCAATAACAAATTGTGGCCAAGGAATTGTCAACACGAGTTGGGGTGAGAGAAGAGTTGTCAACACGAGCACACATCCATTAGTGAAAATGGAAAGATATGTTGCTGAGGTTGAAACAGGACCTAAATAAATAATGGATTGTCACATAATTTAGCATGGGGATATCGACAATGAATCATGACCAAGTAATTAATTGGAAAAAAAAGGGAAGATGGGGAATTATGTCACCCATAGGAAGTAAAGAAACTCAAGGTGAGAGAAGAGTTCTCAACACAAGGACGCATCCATAAGTAGAGAGAAAGACAAGTTGTAGAGGATAAATCAAGCCTAGAACAAATGCCAAAAAGGTCTCAAAACAAACCTATAATTGACCCAAACATACCCACATAACAACACCAAACAATGAGCAGGATGAGAGCACAAAGCCTGCAAGAGAGTTTGTGATGAAGGCGCACAACTTGAGAGAGTGAGTGGGCTAAAGAAGGCACACACAGTTTGAGATTAGTGCCCATAACATGAGCCAAATAGGTGCACAATATGGGGTGAGATATAAGAAAATACATGCACACATATGGATTAATACAAACACAAGAATCAAGGTGTTGATATTATTAGCTTAGTCAGGTGCTTTTGCATAGGCTTGGTGTCTAACATGCAGAAAAGGTCAGATTGCCTCTTTAGGTGCTTGCACAAGAGGTATAAGTGATTATATTATGATTTCTTTCCTAAGTCTAACTTAGGAAAAACATTTTATTTAATTTAATTGATCATTGTTTCTATTAGGATAAATTAAAAGCACATTTATTAATTTACTTGATTAATGTTGGCTATTTGGCTAAATTTTTAAGGATGGGTAATTTAATTATTTAAGTGACTTAAATCTAATATCTACCATTGATCTAAGTGGGTTAGAAATTAATCCTAGCCACTGATCAATTTGGAGATTAAGGGTTAGGGATTGAAATCATAAAAATAAGCCTAAAAGAGAGGTGAAAGGTTCAATGACTAGAGATAAGAGAAAGTTGTGCAGTGAGGGTATTTCGGAAAAGAGATTGGGGAGACCGAGTTCTAAGAGAGAGAGATAGAGACTTGGGAAGTAGAGGTTTAGATTTTTGTGCAGACCGAGACTAATAAAGGAGGTTTAGTTTCTAGCTAAGTCCATGTGGAGGAAGGGACCAAGATTTGTCTAGTGCACAAGCCGTAAAGGTGGAGGCCTATTTTTTGCAAGTGGAGACCAAGATTTGCTAGGTCCAAGTAATTTTCCAAGAGGCTCAAATTTCCGAAGGCCAAATTTCTCTAAAGGCCAAAAATCTAGTGAACCAAACTATAGGTTCAAAGTGTGCTATATTTTATGTGTATTTCTTTGTGGGTCAAGGCCTTAATTTTCCAGATTTAAGAATATTTGTTTGGGCATAATTTTTTGTTGTTCTTGTGGTTGATTTTCCTATTTTATTTATGCTACAATATATTTCTAAAAGCTAAAAATACTAGTGTATTTATTTTCAACGATTTTAAGAATTTTATTGAGCAAACATTTTTCTCAGTATAAATAAATGTTGAAACAATAATAAATCAAACCTAATATTAAAAGTTAATGTGGTATCGGAGCACTAGAAATTGAGGGGAAGATCAAATTGTCACAAGGGTTTATAGCATCAAACTATTATTTTTTCCCTTGGTATATTTTCAATGGTTTTGAGTATTTGATTTGGATGTTTGCAAGGATGGAACAATATGATTAAGTTATGAGAATTAGTTGGACAAGGCATCCAACTATAGTCCTTAGAAGGAGATGATAATATTAGTGTTAATGGAGAATGAGATTTGGGAGTTTGCGAGTAGCAAACTCACTCCTCCTATAGATCCTATAGAATGGCTATCTTTAATTAAAAAGATGTGAAGGTCGAGAGGATTACCTTGGATAGAGTGAAGGATCATGTGATCCCTCATCTCTCCATGAAGAAATACACCAGGGAAATATGGGAGGCTTTGACCAATCTATATGAAAACAACAATGAAAACACAATAATGGTGTTGAATGTGAAGCTGAGCAACACCAAACATGTCCAAGTTAGATACATTTGCTACATATCTCAACAAGATCACATATGTTTGAATTGAATTGCTACTATTGGGACTTGGAATTGGAACTCTTTTTGCACTCATTTTTCCTATCATTCCCACTATTTTAACCATGATAGCCACATTTTTTTACTCCATTTATCATTTTTTTATCAATGTATGCCTCTTTTCTATGTCACCTTAGTTCATGCTTGTATTTCAATATGAAGTTAACTATTTTAGGTGATTTTATTAATGAAAGTGAAAAGGGTTTGTTTGAGGGAAGTCTAGCTTGTTGAGGTGTTGTTGTAGGAATGTATGTTATTTCTCCCAGTTTTGTCTTGTCAATTCCAAAATAAAAGATCTTGTTGGTAATGTTGATGCTACATTGATACTTTATCTCTCGGGTCCTCTATTTCTTCAACAATTGTAACAATGGTCAACATAGGATGTCACTCGTTTAGGGTCAGCATTTACATTTGTGTCAAAAAATCATTTTGTTTATTATTAACGCAGCCAAAGACGATTGAGAAAATTGTGATCTCTAGTTGTTTCCCTTTGGTTATTTTGGAAAAGTATGTTACAACACTATATTCACAATATTATTGTAATTTTCCATGTGAGGTTTCTAATTTGGGAAACCTGAGGATCAAGGGATCTTCATGATTGATTATGTTTCAAAGATAGTTGTAGTGTGAATTATAAGATGAAGATCCTTCTACCTTGAGTGCAGAGGTGACAACTTTATTGTAATTTCAGAGGAACTATGTAAACACAATCCTTTTGTTATCAATGCAACTCTCATGCTTCACGACTTCACATCTTTCTATTGATTAGCCTATGAATTGTGTGAATACCAGATCCTTGCTAGGGAGAGAGGTCCCTAACAAAATTTCTCAACAATAATCATGTCCTTAAAGGTGAGGTGAGTAGGGGGCACCGTAGGAAACTAACCCTTAAAAGAATGTTTTCATAGCTTAAGCTAGATGTAATTAAGATCATGATTGTTGAGAAATTTTGTTTGAGGCACTCCTTTTATTACTATTAATTGTCTACTATAAATAAGCCCTTCATAGAATTCTTCTTATACTTGGCTTTCTCCTCAACTACCTTTGGATCTAGAATAGCTGCCTTTTGGAGATTGGTAAGGGCAAATAATTAACCATCAAGGGGGCCCTTAGAGCAAGGAGTGCCTCAAACAAAATTTCTCAACAATAATCATGTCCTTAAAGGTGAGGTGGGTAGGGGGCACCGTAGTAAACTAACCCTCAAAAGAATGTTTTCATAGCTTAAGCTAGATTAATTATAACTGAGAGAAACTAAACAGACTATCACAATACTTCACTATTGCTATTACAAATTTCTTCGATGCATTATAGATACTGATTGGTTGAATTACAAAGTAGTAATTTATGTCACTTGTATAACAACTTAGGTCATATGTTGGTCCACTTTTTAATATGTGTGTTTTGTATTGATTTACTATTATAGTTGTCATATCTCTGTTAATGAATTCATGTTGTTTGTGACAACATGATTGCCCAGATTGATTGAGTGAGTTCTTTTATTGAGTGACATGTTGAGTGGATTATTTCTAGGAGGGTTGCTTTCCTTTTTCAAGAAATATTATGATTGAGTGGTTTTCTTTGTGAGAACATTTTAATCTGCAAGGTGTGTTTACTTCCAAGAATTGTGTGCAAGATGTGTTTAATTTTTTAGTGTAACAACAATAGTTTTGGAGTGTCGAGAGTAAAAATTACAATTAAGTGATGATGAGAGTCTTTATATCAAATAATGTTAATTGGAATTTTTACTTGCATATACTTTGCATGATAACCTTTAAATAAAAAGACTTGCCCTAGTTGACAATCAATGTTTAAGTGCAACTAATTTATCCTAATTTAAAGACAATTAATCATGGCATTGTTGTTGGGGAGGTTATTAGAGGTCCATATGTGTGACTAGCATTGTTTGTGAGTGTGTTAGATGTGTTCTTAACTCTAAGGTGTCAAGGTGGTATGATGAGAGGTAAAAACCTGTGCATCACTTCGACATACTGAAGCAGGCTTGGCCTCATACAAAGTCAAGAAACATAGGATTGCATGAATAGAGAAGAAGAAAAATGTGGTGCCACCAAAGAAACTAATCGTGCATGTAAAACAGGATGTGAGAGAAAGAAGAAACATGATTTTACTACCATTTCCAAGGTGGGTTACTCTATAGATTGGATAAGTTATGTGTTCCATAACTAAAGTTTGGAGGTCAGGTCATGTCATAGTAACTCATTGTCTCATGTTTACCCTAGCAGACTGCTGAAATTGGGTAAATATGGGGAGGGGGGTAGTTACAGATTGATATTAGAGCGAGGTAGTAGCATTGGACCTATGGATACATGCATGTAAATGTCTATGTGGTTTTTATGCATGCATTGTCATGGTTATGGTTGTCATGCATGGGATCATTGTATGCAATTTGTATTATCATGCTTGATGTCAATATATTGATATGATTATTTATATGCATGTATCGTGATAATTTAGATTGATTTTGTAGACGAGATAGCCTCCCCTGAACTTCATTGAAGTATGTTGATCATGTTTATATTTCATTTATCTTACATGGTATGTTTGCAGGAAGAAGAGGATCATAAATTACTAGAAAAATGGTGGAGTACAGTTCATGAGACTCTCCTTATAGATTAGATGAGAAACACATAGATGAGTATTCTGCTGACATAGCAGACACCTTGAGAAGTTTAAAGGCAGAAATCCAAATTTGCAAGGCAGATAATTCCAGGATCATTCAGTCATAGGAAATACTTGCCAAGGCAAAGGAAAAATAAGCAGAGGCCAATGTAGCGATCCTTCAGAGTTTTCTAGACTTGCAGAGATAGGGATAGCCACATATTAGCTATGGATAAGAGGAAAAAATAAACGGGGTATATGGTAGCAGGTCTCATGGATGGCATAGGTCAGATAAGGATGACACGGTCAGAGATGGTAGGTTCTTGGATACACCTGACAGGAGAGACGGTGGTTATGGGTTCTATTCTAGTTCTGGTTTAGACAAGTGTCATGGTAATCATCGTTGTCATCCTTATAGGAGGAGTGAAAGAGGATACTTTCCAAATAAGTTCAAGAAATCCCAGCCACCTACATTCAATGGAGAGTTGAAGAAACCAAAGGATGTAGAGCCATGGTTGCTTGGAATGAAGAAGTTCTTTGTTGCATGATTACACAGAGAACATGAATTCCATGATAGTTATTTTCAATCTAAAAGGGAAAGAAAACATCTAGTGGGAAGATGTGAATGATGTTAGAGACATCAGGATAGAGGAGTTGAGTTGGCATGAATTCAAGAGACTCTTCAGGAAGAAGTAATTGTCCAAGAGATACTTTGATGATAAGGCTAAGGATTTCTATAAGCTGAAAATGGGATCTATGATAGACGATGAGTACACGACTAAATTCCTAAAGTTGTTGAGGTATGTGCCTACCTAAGGGATGAGAAGACAAAATTTCAAAGATTTATCAGTGGACTTCCATTAGCATTTAAGGATCAGATTGAGTATAATGAGCCTCAGTTGTTGGAAGAAGTCATTGGAAAGTTGAAGCACTGTTATGAGAAATTGAAGCGTAAGACCAAGTCTAAGCAGGGCTGGAAAGGGAATGACAAGACTAAAGGAAAGTGGCTACCTAAGCGGGGAAGACCTAAGGATGTAAGTGAGAAGGAAAATGTTGCTCCTTAAAATAATTTTAATACAGTTGAGAAGGAACATAGGTTTCGGCCTAGAAAGTAGCATAATAATGGTAGTGGCAGGGAACCATTGCAGCATTGGATATGTGGCAAGGATCATCACAAGAAGGATTTTTTGTTCTTTTTGGGTGGAAGACCTTATATTTACAGTGCTCATGAGGCACAGACAGTTGGGGATGTTGGTCAGTGCATTCATAGGATCTATGAAGCATTTGATAACAAGCAAGCAAATTACCATGTGTCCATTATTGAGATGGAAGGTAAGCTCTGTGATCGAGTTATTTCCATTTTCATTGACCCTGGATCTAATTATAGTTATGTTAATCTTGACTTGGTGGATAAGTGTGGTTTGAGAAAAGAATTCCATGCAAAGTATTGGTTGGTTTAGTTGGCTACAGGTACTAAGAAAAGAGTTCATCATTCGGTAAGAGCTTGTGCATTTGAGCTTAATGGTATGTCTACATCAGCACATCTAAATGTGCTTATGTTGAGATCATACATTATGCTTCAGGGTATGGATTGTTTGTACCTTCATAGGACTAAGGTAGATTGTTATGAGAAGGCTATATAGTGCTTGGATGATGATGGAGAGAATAGAATATTGTAGGGTAAGAAGAAGCCTACATCAGTGAGAATGGTTAAAGCCATGCAGGCACAAAGTAATTGCAAGAAAGGGTGTGTATTATTTGCAGTGCATGTTTCCAATGATAAAGATAAGGATGTTGAGGACGTTCAAGTGTTGAAGAGGTATATGGTCTTACAGCAGTTTCAAGATGTATTTCCAGCATAGAATTCAGAGTTTCCTCCTCATACGAAAGTGGACTTTTCTATTGAGTTGGTACCAGGAGCAACACCAACATCAAAGGCACCTTACAAGATGAGCACTCTAGAGCTAGTGGAATTGAAGTTGCAGTTGAAGGAAATGCTTGACAAGGGATACATTAGGCCAAGTGTGTCGCCTTGGGGTGCACCAATATTGTTCGTGAAGAAGAAGGATGGTACTCTTAGGTTGTGTATTGATTACAAGAAGTTGAACAAGGTGATGGTCACGAAAAAAATATCCGTTGTTGAGGATTGATGATTTATTTGATCAGTTGAAGGGAGAAACAGTGTTCTCAAATATTCATTTGAGATTAGGATATCATCAGGTATGCATCAAATAAGGGTACATCTACCAGGCTACTTTCTAGACTAGGTATGGGAATTATGAGTTTTTTGTGGCTCCTTTTGGTTTGACTAATGCTCCAACTACTTTCATTTGTTTGATGAATAGTGTGTTGCATACTTATTTGGACAAGTTTGTGATAGTATTCATTGATGACATATTGATATACTCGAAGAATGAGGAAGAGAATGTGGAACACCTAGTAGCAGTGTTAAGACTGTTGAGAGAGAATTATTTGAATGCCAAGCTTAGTAAGTGCAGTTTCTTTCAAACAGAAATTCATTACTTGGGACATGTTGTCTCCAAGGAAGGCATAGTAGTGGACCTTGAAAAGAACGGAGCTATCATGGAATGGGAAACTCCTAATAATGTGGATGAGGTCAGATCATTCATGGGGTTAGCAGGTTATTATAGGTGGTTCATCAGGAACTTCTCACTGATTGCCTATCATATTACACATTTGCAGAGAAAAGGAAAGAAAATTGAATGGACAAAGGAATGTGCAACCAGTTTTGAGTAGTTGAAGCATTTGCTTACAAATTCTCCAGTTCTAAAGATTGGAGACCCAGATAAAGAGTTTGTGGTATGTACCGATGCTTGCAAGAGGGGACTTGGTGGAGTATTGATGCAGGAAGGACAGGTAGAATGCTACAATTCAAGGAAATTGAATCAGCACGAGCATAATTTTGTGACTCATGATCTTGAGTTGGTAGCAATCATTCATGCATTGAAGATGTGGAGGCACTATCTTCTTGGCAGGAGGTTTGTGTTGATGAGTGATCATAGTGGACTGAGATACTCGTTTGACCAAACTAATATGAATTCTAGGCAGGCTAGATGGTTGGCCACACTTAGTGAGTTTGACTTTGAGATCAGGTACATTAAGGGTAAGGAGAACAGGGTTGCAGATTCTCTTAGTAGGAGAGTGCAAGTGAATCACATAGCAACTATGAGTTCATATGGGACAAATTTACAAGATCAGATCTTACAGGTAGGACAATAAGAGGACAAGTACCAGTAGCTTAAGCACAGGTTATAGGAGTAGGGTACAGGTGATCAAGATGTAGATTATCTTCTCACGACAAATGGTTTGATGAGATTTAGGGGCAAGATCTATGTGTCAGATAATAGTGATCTCAAGAAGCTTACCTTGAGGGAATTTCATGTTAAGCCATATTCAGGTCACCCGGGATATAAAAAGACTCTGGAAGTTGTGAAGAAGTTCTACTATTGGCCAAATCTGAAGAAAGAGGTAGCTAAGTTCATTGCAAGGTGTTTGGACTGTCAACAAGTAAAAGCAGTGTGCAAACATCCAGGTGGTTTATTACAACTGATTATGATTCTGATATGAAAATGGGAGGTCATTTCCATGGATTTCATCGCAAGTTTCCAAGGACATCTAGACAACGTGATTCCATTATGGTTTTGGTTGACAGGTTGACTAAGGTAACTCACTTCATTCTAGTGAAGTCTACTTATTCAGCTACTGAGGTAGCTCGGGTCTTCATCGGGGATATAGTGAGATTGCATGGTGTTCATAAGAAGATTGTATCTGACAAAGATGCCAAGTTAACTTTCAGGTTTTGGAAGGAGTTGTTTACAGGTTTGGATACATAGTTGGATTTTAGTAGAGCTTACCATCCATAGATAGATGGACAGATAGAGAGTGTCAATAGGGTTCTTGAGGACATGTTGAGGATTTATGTCCTGCACCAACAATGAAAGAGGGAAGAATATCTTCCACTGGTAGAATTTGCATACAATAATGGATATCAGGATTCCTTGACGATGAATCTATTTCAGGCACTTTATGGGTGGAGTTGTAATACTCCTATCGACTGGAGTGATCTAGTGAACATGGTACGGATTGGACCAAACATGTTGGCAGATATGGAACAAGAAATGTGGGTTATCAAGAAGAATCTAAAGGTAGCACATGACAAGAAGAAGAGTTATGTAGATTAACACAGGGTATTTAAGGAGTTTCAAGTTAGGAGCATGTGTACATGTGCATCAAGTCCAAGAAGAGCTCCTTGAGGATTGGATCATGTGCCAAGTTGGCACCTTGATATTGTAGGCCTTTTGAGATCCTTAAGAGGATTGGACCAGTGGCCTACATACTTGCACTGTCGCCGACAGTGAAATTCCATGATGTTTTCCATGTTTCATTGCTTAAAAGATATGTGAAGGATGTTGATCATGTGATTGACTAGTTTGTATTGCAGGTGGAGCCAGAAGGAGAATTCCAGTTGGAACCTCAGTGCATATTGCAGCAGAAACAACTCATGCTTTGAAACCAAGCAATCAAGCAAGTTAAAGTGTAGTGGAATCACTTTGGGCCCAATGAAGCTACATGGGATATGGTTGATCAGATGTAGGCTATGTATCCTTCCTTTTTTTCTAGTTGAGGCAAAAGAGTTTTGGTATATGTATATATGTATGTATGGTTGTTATTGTAAGTACTGCAATTATTTGTGTTATAAAGCTCCGATAAGCAGTATGGTTGTCATGTTTGTCATGTCGATTTTGATTTTCAACAGATTTTTCATTGTAACTACCACAGCGAGCTAAGTTATAAAGCTCCATGGGATGTATGTTTTGGACTTCAGCAGTCTTGTTGGTCATATGTGACATAGAACACCAAGGAGGGTGTTCCCCTAAGGAGGATGGGTTTATAACAACCCCAGGTTAAAATTTCATGTAATAAAGTTAATAAAGGCAAAAGAATAAGACCAAGGTCATGGGACATGTATTCCAAGTTCAATTTTGGGAAAAACATCCTAGTGGGTGTCACTTTCGATTTATTATGGCTAAGGAAATTGGAAAAGGAAAAGAGGCATTAATTGGCATTTATTTATGAAAATAAAGGAAAATATGAGAAAAGGGAGATGAAAGGTCACATATTTTCATGAGAGGAAAATTGAAGGAAAAATAGATGAAAATGAAGAAAATAGAGGCCTCAATAATAAACAGGATTCTAAGGATCATCCCACAACTTTTTTCAGTTTGGGCCTTGGAATTAGTTTTAGAGAGAGAAGAGCACCAAGAGGAGAAAGAAATAAAGTAAGCAAAGGAAGGCAAACAAAGGACAGGGAAGCAAAGGAAAGTAAACGACGAGCAAGGAAGGTTGGATCAAGCAAATTTAGCAGGAGGATTATAGGTAAGAGGTTACATGTGTGATTTCCTAGTTGGTTTGTGAATGCATTGTACATGCATTTGTGTATTTGGTTCTTTTGCTATCATTAGCATGGGTTTTTCTGAGTTTGACAATGGTTTCAGCCTTGCCTTGCTAGTTCCTGGATAGACATGGTGTGATAGGATTCTTTTCTCGGTTGACATTTGGATTATCAAAAGGTTTTGGAACCTGGTGAGGTGGCCTCAGGAAAATTCCCAAGGGTTGGGGGTGGAGGTAGTTTAATTTCTGGGAATCCCTTAATAGGTGGGTAGAGAAAGGCAAATTCCTCAAGGTATTGGTGAAGAAACTCTTAGGCATCCAAACTTGTTTTGGGCATTGTGAGCTATTGAACAGTTTTGGTGAGATTGTGGTATCTTGAGGGTGGAGGTGGTTTAATCTCCAGGAAGACATGGTTGTTTATGTCTTGAGATCCCACATTCATGCTTGGAATATGGCACGAGGGTGATTAGCTGAAAGAAATATTTGGTTTAGCCCAATCTATGGTCAGGTGGTACGTGGAAGTCCCTGACTTGGTTGGCTTTTGCATAAGTTAATAAGAGCTATTTTCCTATTGTAATCTATGAGCACTTGTACTTGTTATTATGGTGATTTTATGGTTGTTATGTCATGGTTAATAATATGGTTATATGTTGGTTATAAGAATGGATTTGCAATATACTCTAGCTATGTCTTGTTCAAGATTTGATAAGTATTTAATGGTTAATGAATACATGGGATAACAAATGTTATTGCAGCTATTATGAGAGGGAATTAGACCTTCTTGGTGATTCTCAGATAAGTTTCAAACTCCTATGTTCAGATATGAATTCATGACCTATAGATTACATGTTCACCATATGTTTGACGAAATGACTGTCATGGTTAGGCCTGGTTAGGTCAAGTTCTTGTTCAATTTTTGTATGATTAGCATTCTCTTTAAGTCATTTTTCATACAAGAAAGTCTCAGGAAGTTATGGGTAGTGGTCTAGACGCTGGCCTAGAATTGTGGCTCAAATATCGGGACCGTATCATCTAAATTTGATAATTTGGGTTGCAATTGCATGGAGGAAATGTTGTGCACATGGTTGGAGGGTCACAATCGTACGCATGCAAGCTTGTGCATGTAGTTGGGAGTCTAGGTCACTAAAAAATCTATCCAACTTAGGGTTTGGTCACTTGGGGTGGTTATTTGACCCCTGAGTGTCCTGTAAGCCTTGTAGGATGTCAGTTTGTGGTCAGTAAGTCTCATTTGTCAACCCCACTTCCATAACTGAAGCTTGGAGGTCAGGTCATGTCATAGTAACTCTTTGTCTCATGTTTATCCTGACAGACTGGTGAAATTGGGTAAATGTGGAGAGAGCGGTCTTACATTTATGAAGGCTACAAAATAAGTCTTGTCTCTGATATATTGTTGTTGGTGAGCTTAAAGGTTATGAATGGTTTGTCAGACACTTGTGTCACATGAATCGTAAGGTAAGTAATATAATTTTTGACATTTATTACATGATGATAAAGGTTTCTTTTTTTTCCCTCTATTTTTATTGTTAGTTGATCATCTGTAAAATTTGGATGCAATAAGTAGGATTAATATTCTTTACATTGAGAAATACTTATTTTTTAATTAGGTTGTAGATTCTTAAATGAATTCCTTTTACCATCGTCAATTGTTTTACCTTGCACATATTGAGATTTGCATGCCATTATGAAAGATATTGGAATGGAGTATCAAGTTATTCATGCATGTCTTGATGATCATATTATGTATTATGGAGAACATACATTGAAAGAAGAATGTACAAAATGCAAAATTAGTATATATCAAACTGATCAAGAAACAAAAAGTGTGCCTCAAAAGGTTCTTTGTTATATTCCCATAATTGCATGTTTGCAGTGATTGTTCAGGTGCAAAAGCATAACACAATTTATGGATTACCATACAAAGAAAAAGATTAAATATGGATCTACATTTAAGAATATAGGGGAATTATGGCCACATTTTAAAGATGAACCTCGTAATATTAGGCTTCCATTGGCAATTGATGATGTTAATCTATTTGAGAGATTATATCTACTTACTCGATGTGGCCTATTTTTGTTATCAATAATAACATTCCTCCGTGGATGTCAATAAATAGGGAGCAAATAATGTTGGCAATGATGTTCCAGGTAAGTACCAAGTCAAAGATATGAATGTATATATCGAGCCTCTTATTTATAAGTTACTAGAGTTATGGAAGGGCATCGCTATGTATGATATCTCTACGATTTATGGAAGGGAATCGCTTTGTATGATATCTCTAATATTTATGGAAGGGCATCACTATGTATGATATCTCTAGACTAGTAGGTGCACAAAGGGGATTTTAATTCCATGCAATGCTTGTATGGAAAATTTACAATGCCCCAGGGTTAACACAGTTATGTGGTATGTTATAACATTACACTGGACTTTAGTAGTGTTTAATGTTATGATGTTCATGTCATGCGTCATTTTTAAATAATACACTTCAAATAGTTGGCATATAATTTATTAATCTCTTGTAGGTCTTCAAACAAAGGGTAACTTTGATGTCCAGTTTGTGGTCCTAAGACGAAATCTTGTTATTCTATAAGTTTAGGAAAGGGGGCGTTTGATGATTATAGGTACTTCCTCTCTAAGAACCATAGGTATTGAAGTACCAAAAAACTGTTGAAATGTGGCAACAAGAATATTCCAATTTTAATTTGTCCTTGAATTAAAATTGAGAATTAAAATTCGAATTTAGTCTCACCAGCTGCTTGGAAAATAATTAATTAATTCATCTTGAGTTAATTAGTTGGAGAAATTCAAGCTAGAAGTTTTTGTGAAGTCATGCAACAGTTATCCCTTTGATTGAGGAAGTTATCCCTTAATTAAGGAGATAAGGATGAGTTGTATTTGAGTTGTAATTAGTTAGCTCAGTTAACTGAGTTAAGTCTAGTTAAATTAGTTCCAAATAGTTTGAGGAACTAATTGTGAGTTCAGTTAGTTAATGCATGCATGCATGAAACTAGTGTACTCCAGATAACTGAATATTCTCTCATAAATAACTCATGCATGTCAGTTCAGACAAAGACCCAGTTGAGATTAAAGGCAAAGACAGTGTACTATCAGTTGCAAGAATTTTCTTATAAGAAAATCTCTTGCATGCAGAAGGAATTCATTCCTTGAGATTTGTGTAGTTTTACAGTGTGTTGGAGTAGTGTGTGAGATCAGTGTCACACAAGGTTACAGCTGGAACACCCAGGGAAAATAGCGCAAGGAAATAGGAGGCTTGGAGGGCAAAGGGAAAGGCATATGAGTTGTCTATTCTGTCTATGAGCAGCAGTGAGGGATTGTACTGAGAGCTGGATAGTTGTGAGAGCTAAAGCTTTGTGTAATCCTGAGATATTTCCACTTGTATGATAATACAGATAGTGGGGTTTTTAGCTGAGGCTTTCCCCAGAGTATTCTTCTGTGTTTCATGTGTATTGATTCTTCTTCTCTGTTATATGTGTTCTATTTGATCTTGCTCAAATCGATTAAGCTTTCACAAGTTTGATTGTAGAAGTAGATTAAGTATTTTGCTTTAGTCTATTGCATAATTAAGTTAATCTATAGTGAGAATTTATACATGGTATCAAAGCAAAGGTGATCAGAGTTGTGAATAGTATACTGAGAAGGGAAATTTGAAGTTGAAAGTTCTTGATTGCAGGTAAAAAATCGAATTCTTATCACACCTCAAAGTTCACCAATGGCGTTCAATGGCTTGAGACTCGAGTATGCACTGGATGACAACTCGAATTACATAGCATGGAAGGATCGCATGGAAGCGGTATTAGAAGACAATGGTTTGAAGGATTTCATTGATCAAGAAATCCCCGGTTTGAAGGATTTCATTGATCAAGAAATCCCCAAGCCAGCTGCAGCTAATGCACAAGAATTGGCTGAATGGAAGAAGTGTGTGGCAAAGGCGAGAAGGATTCTTCTGGAGGGAGTTCGAGACCATATTGTCTCGAGTCTCCATGGGAAGGAGACTCCGTTTTCAATGTGGAAGACATTGAAGGACCTATATCAAAACAGTAGCGACCAGAGGAAACTAGCGCTCAAGGATAAGCTTTGAAAAATCAAGTGTGAAAAGGGCAACACTATTTCTACATATCTAAACAAGCTCACCACTTGTAGAGATGAGCTTGGTAGTGTGGGAATAATGATAGCTTATGATGATATGGTGAGCCTTGCTCTCCTTAGTCTTCCAAAGAGCTAGCATAACTACCAAGACTCTGTGAATGGAAGAGAGAAACTGTCGGATTGGGAACGACTGTGGTTAGATCTGATGCAGGAGGAGATCAGGAGGAGCACAAGAGATGGTTCTTCATCTAAGCATGATGATGAAGAAAATCTAACCTTAGCAAGTAAGGCAAGGAAAGGGAAAGGGAAGTCTTCCCATTCCAAATCGAGTTCTTCTCATGGAGGGAAGAAGATTAACAAATCTAAAGTGAGATGCTTTAATTTTCATGAGGTGGGCCATTATGCAACTAATTTTCCATTGAAGAAATCCAAGAAGGGATCCTCCAAAGGATCAGAAGGTGAGGCACTGGCCTCTCAGTTCGAATTGGATTTTACCCTCATCGCATGCATGGTTTCATCGATGGTGGGTTGTGTTTGGTATCTAGATAGTGGAGCCTCATTCCACATGACCGGCGATAAAAGTTTATTCAGTACCTTGGAGGAGAAAGACCTTAAGATGTGCATAGAGATGGGCGATGATGGAAAGTACTGTGTTTCAACAGAAGGCATGGTTGCTTTTTAGTGGGAGCATGGAGCTCCTCTCACCCTGACTGATGTAAAGTATGTGCCTAGACTAAATAAGAACTTGGTATCAGTCATGATGTTGGAAGACAACGGCTACGATGTTGTCCTCAGCAAAGGAAAGGCGTTCCTGAGACACATAGCCATGGGTCAGACCAAGCGGATTGGGATTCGAGTAAAGAATCTCTACAAACTAGTGATAGATGATTGTGTTGCATTGAGTTCGAAAGCAAAATTGGTGCAAAGCCAAGACATTGGTGAGTTATGGCATAGACGATTGAGCCACTTGCATATGGGGCCTTGAAGATAATGCAATAGATCTCTATCGGACTTCCCAAAGGTAAACTTGAGCAAGTGGACACACGCAAAGGTTGCACCTTGGGAAAGTATGCCAAGTCTTCCTTTCATGATCGAGATAGCCGAGCTGAAGTAATCATGGAGCGAGTTCATACTGATGTGTGTGGACCATTCTCGACAGCATCCACCACGAAACAAAGGTATTATGTGATTTTCATTGATGATTTTTCTCGTAAATGCTGGATTTATTTCATGCAGAAGAAGGATCAAACCTTCTCAAAGTTTTATGAGTTCAGAGCTTTGGTTGAGAAAGAATCAGGGAAGAATATCAAGGCCTTGAGAAATGACAATGGTAGAGAGTATGTCTCTCAAGAGTTTAAGGACTTCTGTGCAGCGGAAGGAATTAAACGGGAGTTGATGGCACCTCATAACCCACAACAAAATGGGGTGGCCGAGAGGAAGAACAGAACAATTGTGGGGGCAGCTCGGGCGATGCTACATGACCAAGGCCTGCCACTTCATTTGTGGGCTGAGGTATGCAACATAGCGGTCTATTTACAAAATAGAAGCCCTCATCGCATACTTGGGATGAAGACACCAAAGGAAGCTTTCTCCGAGAAGAGACCAGATGTGGGTCACTTCAGGATCTTTGGCTCATCAGTATATTGCCATGTGACCAAGGATGCCCGAAAGAAACTTGAACTGGCAACTGATTTGGGGATACTTGTGGGGTACATTGATACACCCCACAACTATCAGGTGTACTTGCCTACCAGTTGGAGGATCGTGGTTCGCAGAGATCTCAAGTTTAATGAGCATAAGGCCATGCGAGTTTCCCTTGAGAGGGAGCTCCAACTACAGGCTATGGAGGAACCTTTGGTTCCTGAGGAGGAGGAGCCTCAGACTGATCTGGAGCAGCTGCATGCAGAGGTTTCAGGAGTGGAGACATCCACTCAAGCAGAGTCTTCCAGAGAGGGACAGAAGCACACAAAAGAAGCTGACAGATTGTTGTCGAATGCGAGAGAGAATGTGTGAGAACCATCTTCTCAGTGCAGACAGAGGAGGTCACCTGATAGGTACACTGGATACATGGCCCTTGTTGGGGAATTTGTTGAGGCTGAGCCATCTTCCTTTGAGGAAGAAGTGCAGCAGTAAATTTGGGTTGATGCTATGGTGGAGGAGTATGACTCCATAGTTCGAAACAGTGTTTGGGATGTGGTTCCAAGACCAGAGAACAAGTCAGTTGTGAGTTCTTGTTGGCTTTACAAGGTAAAGCAAGCTACTGATGGTGGTGTGGAGAAACAAAAGGCAAGATTTGTTGCCCGTGGTTTCTCACAGGTCAAGGGGATTGACTATGATGAGACTTTTGCTCCTGTAGCTAGGTACTCATCAATTAGATCGATGTTGCCACTCTCAGCACAGACGAGTTGGAAGATCCATCAGATGGACGTGAAGACTACATTCCTCAATGGCAAGATTGAGGAAGAGGTGTACATAGAGCAGTCGGAAGGTTTTGAGACCTTCGATTGTGAGTCGCATGTGTGCCAACTCAAGAGAGATTTGTACGGGTTGAAGCAAGCACCTCATGCTTGGTACACCAGGATCGAAAACTACTTCACCGGGTTGGGCTTCACAAAGAGTGAAGCAGATGCGAACCTATACCACATCATGGTGAAAGGTAAGCAGTTGATCATTGTACTTTATGTTGATGATCTCATATTGATAGGTGATGATTAGTTGATCATGCCTTGCAAGGAGGACCTTGCAAGAGAATTCGAGATGAATGACATGGGTCTAATGCACTACTTCCTTGGCATGGAAGTGTGGCAGAAGGATGGGGAGTTGTTTGTGTCTCAAGGCAAGTATGCCACTGAGATACTTAGGAGATTCCACATGGAGAAGTGAAAGCCCATGCAGACTCCTCTAGCAGGTAACTGGAGGAAGGAGGATACTACTTCAGGAGAAGTAGTAGAAGCTACTGTGTATCTGCAGCTTGTGGGTTCACTGATGTACTTAGTGAACACACAACCAGATTTGTGCTATGCGGTGAACCAACTGAGTCAAGCTATGGTTCAGCCTACCAAAATGTTTTGGAAGGCAGCTAAGAATGTTTTGGCATACCTCAGAGGCACATATCAGTATGGATTATGGTACAGACAGACAGAGGGAGTGAAGCTACAGGGCTTCATAGATACAGATTGTGCAGGGAGTCCATCAGATTGGAAGAGCACATCAGGAGGAATTTTCAACCTTGGGTCAACAGCAATTTCTTGGCGCAGGAAACAGATGTCGGTTGCACTCAACTCAGTATAGGCTGAATACATGGCTGCAAGTCAGGTAGCATGTGAGGCCATTTGGATGTGGAAAATTCTAGTTGGTTTGTTTGATCAGAGGATGGATCCAACTGTGATCTATTGTGATAATCAAAGTTGTATCAAACTCTTTGAGAATCTAATATTTCATGACAGGTCCAAGCACATTGACATTTGGTATCATCATCTCAAAGACTATGTGGCAAGGAAGATCATGTTGTTGCAGTATGTTTCGACCGAGGAGAAAGATGCTGACATTTTGACTAAGGCATTGTCAAAGTGTAAATTCGAGTTCCATAGAGATAGGATCGGGGTGGCAGATAATCCCTTTCTTGTTGAGAGAGAGTGTTGAAATGTGGCAACAAGAATATTCCAATTTTAATTTGTCCTTGAATTAAAATTGAGAATTAAAGCTAGAAGTCATGCAACAGTTATCCCTTTGATTGAGGAAGCTATCCCTTAATTAAGGAGATAAGGATGAGTTGTATTTGAGTTGTAATTAGTTAGCTCAGTTAACTAAGTTAAGTCCAGTTAAATTAGTTCCAAACAGTTTGAGGAACTAATTGTGAGTTCAGTCAGTTAATGCATGCATGCATGAAACTAGTGTACTCCAGATAACTAAATATTCTCTCATAAATAGCTCATGCATGTCATTTCAGACAAAGACCCAGTTGAGATTAAAGGCAGGGATAGTGTACTATCAGTTGCAAGAATTTTCCTATAAGAAAATCTCTTGCATGCAGAAGGAATTCATTCCTTGAGATTTGTGCAGTTTTATAGTGTGTTGGAGCAGTGTGTGAGATCAATGTCACACAAGGTTACAGCTGGAACACCCAAGGAAAATAGCGCAAGGAAATAGGAGGCTTGGAGGGCAGAGGGAAAGGCATATGAGTTGTCTAGTCTGTCTATGAGTAGCAGTGAGGGATTGTACTGAGAGCTGGATAGCTATGAGAGCTAAAGCTTTGTGTAATCCTGAGATATTTCCACTTGTATGATAATACAGATAGCGGGGTTTTTAGCTGAGGCTTTCCCCAAATTATTCTTCTGTGTTTCATGTGTATTGATTCTCCTTCTCTGTTATATGTGTTCTATTTTATCTTTCTCAAATCGATTAAGCTTCCACAAGTTTGATTGTAGAAGTAGATTAAGTATTTTGCTTTAGCCTATTGCATAATCAGGTTAATCTACAGTGAGAATTTCTACAAAAACATCTTTCAAGGGGAAAGAAGAGATTGGATTAAAACCACAAAGAATGACACGTCCTTTATGACAATTCTAATATAATAGAATTAATCGTCAAGATATGGATAGACAAATTGTCCATGTATCATACAAGAAATGTTTGGAATTTTTATGTTTTTATTGCATTTCATTCACTATACTAATTGACAAGCAATGTTGTAATATCTTTAATTATGCTTCCCCTTTAGGGTTGTCATGAATTAGGCATTAATATGGACACTTCCACGAGGAATGAAAATTTATACTATGCAATTTAGTAGGCTTCCCTATTATGACCACCTAAATATTTTTCATTTGTTTGATACAATGCATATTAGGAAGAATGTAACAGAAACACTATGGTGAATCCTAGATGGAAGGAATGATAAAGAAAAAATTGTTTAGATTTGTAATGACATTAAGGAGGCTAATCATGAAATGCAATGTGTGATTCATTCAAATAATGATGGAGACAAAAATATAAGCGCCCTTCCATGGTTATTGATAGAGAAACAAAGCAAGGTTGTTCAATAGGTCATTGCCAAAAAAAAATTCCCAGTATATTTTCTTCAAACATAAAGAATATCCTAACAAAGAAAGGTGTATTAGGTGGGGTAAAAACTCATGATTGATATACCTTGATTAAGGTAATTATTTTGGTGTATATATTTTTATATTGGTGAAACATCTTGTTCGTGTATTTTCTACTAATTTACGAATAAATAATGATTTATTTTTTTATACAGTACATTATACCTATATCTCTCTGAGACAACTTTAACAACAATGTCAAACAACATATATATTAGCTTGGTAAATACATGAAGTGAGTGGTGATTTATATGCATAGTGTAATTTGTTCAATTTGTCACGCAACTTATATTTGACTACATGTGTTTTAATTTTAAAGTACCTATATGTACCTTTTTGTTGAAACATGTAATTTGCTTGCATCAATTGTAGATGGTTGTCATCTAAAAAAATCGATAAAGAAGAAATAAAGTATTAGAGGAGAAAAAATTCTCATCTAATGAGTGAAATGCAAAAGTATCTACCTCCGGAATTTTTCAATGCAAAAGAACACTACCTCATACTCCTAGTTGAGGATATTGAAAAGTGTGGACCTATACACATAAGATCAATGTGGATGGTTGAGAGGCACTTGAAATCATTGAAGACTTTAGTTAGAAAAAGAGCACGTCCTGAGGGTTCTATGGTAAAAGGATATATGGTATATAAAACCATAGTTTCTCTTACTCAAGTATTAATGTGGATCGCACTTGGGATGTCAACTCCATCAAAAATTTTGAAGGGGAGCACCTATTGGGGAAAGGTAGAATGAGGAAAGTAGCATGTAAGTAGATGGTGGAGAATTACAATAAATTTGACTTATTTATTTTATGTGCATCGTACTTATTTAATTTGTAGTCTTCCTGCATAATCCATTATTATGAAGATATATCGTGGAAACTAATTATATGTGAATTGTTTTATTTTAATACAATTGGATGAGAGTGGGATGCAATACATTTATACATTGAAAACAATCTTGATTGGATGAAGGTATGGATTGAACGATGTAAACAATCTAATGATGGTAACTTATCATGGGGTGGTGTGGCTACATTGGTCAAAGAATTCGACCAACACTGTGAAAGAGATACCAATCTTACAGAGGGAAATTGATTTAGAAAATGGTTTAAAAGATAAATAAGCAAACATATCCACCCATACTATTTTTTTTTTAATATTATATTGATGTATATGGTGTGTTTTTTTTTCTTGATTTTCATAATTTCCAGGTATAAATATGTTTATCAATTGAAAATGCATTTTTTACGTGCCTAACATATTGCAATTGAAACACTACAAGGCTATGTGGTGCAATGGCCACAAATTTCATGTCAAAAAGTTAGATGAAAATATGAAAAATTATGATAGTTGGATTACTGTGGTATTTCAGGTTACTAATGTTTCCTCTAGAAGTGACAGACATTTAGAAGTCTCTGAAAATCGATATCGTGCATATTTGAAAGATATACTTAAGTGTGACTTTAAATCCTTCAAAATAATTTTGTTGGGTGTCAAATGGTATAGGCTACGAGAGAATGAATGTGATCCTGATAGAACTATTATTCAACATGCTAATGGACTTAACATGGTTAATACAAGGAATATTAAGCTAGGATCAAAGCCCTATGTTATTCCAAGCTAATGTGAATGAGTATTTTACTCAGAGGTTCCAAAAAGAGGGGGTTGGTCATATGTTTTTAGATATGATCCAAAAGGAAGGTTAGTAAAGTATAATGTAGCAAAAGAAGATGATATTGAAGAAGAAGATGATTTATAGGAGTAGTTAGTTGATGTGTCAGACGAATACGTCGAAGAATTTCATGAAGATGTTAATTGAAACAATGTTCTGGATGAAGATGGTATCAACAATTTATTGTCATATGAATAACTTGAAGAAGTTAAACCAAATACAGGAGGCAATTTTCCTCATGATGATATAGATGATAGTATGATTGGAAATGGCAACATTGATGATGATGTTGATATGACCAATTATTTCAACATCAATTCTAAACTGGATGATACATATGTTGAGTTGAATAAAGAATAAGATTAATGATATTGAAATGTTTAAATGTACAAGGTATGTGTTTATATGTTTTCTGTAACACACACCCTTACCATTCTAACCTAAGGGAGGTGGTTCTGATTATTTTTTTGACATTTAGATTGCATAAAAACCATAAATATTTGCTACTATAATCATACTTTACAATTGCATCACATAAAACAGCTACCACGAAGAGCTCATAAGGCATCAGATGATAGTATGGTAAGGAAAAATACTATCATGTCACTATTTAAGATGTCATATTTTAGATTCATAAAGCCTTTGATGAGGGTAATTGCGAATGTGAGAGTTTTTATCAAAAAACTTTCTGAGAATACTAACATCATTCATTAATTCATGTTGCAGTAGTAGAATTGAGTGCTCCTTGGATATTCAAGTTACTAAATAGGTCTAAGTTTCTAGGTAGTTCTTTAATTTAATGAGTTCTAGGATGGTGCATCCACATGGATCCATCCATACATTGAACACCATTTGCGTTGCAGGATTCAAAGACGATGTCAATTTCTTGTGTAGATAAGATAGGGGCTTATCAAGAAGGACACATTTCTTTGTTTATAAATACTTGAGAGCCCATTCAAGACGTAATTAGGTGGGAAGAGGAATGTGCACAACATCCACATATGTTTCATCCAAAATACCATTATGGTTATCGTACCACTTCACTTCTGGAGATAGATCATTAGCAGAGACAAAGGTCGTGGCCTTCTCCCAGATCTATTAATATTGTCTCTTATGTTGTAATCACTCTAGAGTCCAATTCTGAAATTAACATTCCCATGAAGACAAAAATCTTGTCTTGGAATGATCTTGAAATATGTAGCATATATAAAGTTTAATGTAGTGATTACTCAGTGACTACTCTCACTACCTGTGTTGTTCTATATTATTTTACAGCTACATATCATTTAGATATATATTTTTCTCATGTAATACTCATATCTCACCCCCTTAGTGGATGTAACTTATGTCATGGGTTGTTTTCAGTTAATTTGATAGTTGTTTTCTTCATATAAGGACTCAGTACTATTTTGTTCATTTCATAATGCCAACATGGACCAATCCCAACAGTACTCAGTGGTTGTCATTCCAAAATTCCCATATTAACCGGTGACATCACTAATACCCTATAAACTAATGACATTTTATTCAAACATAGGTTCATCCATTTGTGACAGTCCTTAATTAAATTAACCTCTGCTCTTGCTAAAATATGTCAGAAGGTGAATCCAATAAACACAACATTAACATTATGTTTACAAGCACAACACACATATAAGCCTTTCTTCTCCTTCAATGTACAACAATATCCAAGTCAATTAATTAACCTTTACTCTTCCTAAAATGCATCCATCTAGAAGAGCATCCAAGTAAACGCAGTGCATATTTACAAGAAAGGTCACGTGTATAGGAAGATTGGCCTAACCTAATGTCAAAGGCATGCTACTGAAAAATATGGGACAAAACCCACTTTAATTCTCAGTGATGTGGATTATTAGTGGCAACCTTATTCCTAAGGTCAGTAATGCCCAGAATTCATGCGCGCGTCTTATGATAATTTCATGTGTACTCTAATCATGTATTCAACCTACAACTTGTTGCCAAACAACATATAATTTCTAATAGGCATGTGAAGATGATATTTTTATTGGCTTCATGGCTTAAGTTATTTCACGTAGGACAGGTTTAAAAACCTCTATTGGTATGTGCATTTTCAAATGAGTACCCATTGGATCCATGGACAATTACTGGAATATATATACACTAATGTAATGACTTATGGGTTTCAACATTTCGACAATTAGTTATTCAACATGTAAAACGTATCCAACCACAACTTCAATGCAAGCACTCCTTCAACACCAAGGAGGTCACAGGCAGTTTTACTTGCATAAGTTTCATATTGCCCATCGAAGATAATAAGATTGATGTCCTTATGTAGCATATAGGTTGAAGTGTGTTGTCCATTTCATGGCTAGTATTTTACCACCATAGGCAATTCCCATTTACAGTGCTAAGATAAAGCAATTATTATTGTTAGTCAATATAAACAAATGAGGGGTGTAAGAGTCAGTCATTAATTAGTAATGATACAATTACTGGGTTGTGTCATTATTCATTAATTACCTATGTTGCATATAACCAATTTCGTTGTATCTTTGTTTGCACATAAAGAAAGCAACCAATTGGCATACGAAACTCATGCCATGAGAAAAATAATTATGTATCCAAAACCTTAGCCAAGATGTTAATCTCAAGTAAGCCACCCATCCTACAGTTAGTGTTCTCAAGCTAGTAAAACTTACTGTGGAATTTTTTCTAAGGAATCACAACTTTCATAGTGATGAGCATTGGAACAGAGACATAAATTTTCCACCCAACCATAGACAGGTTGTTATTCACCTTCTCATGCAGTTGTCACCCCCTACCTTTTAAATTTTGTTCCTAATGACCATGTTACCAGATATAACAGGGATTCTAGAGCTCTAATGCACCTCCACCCTTATGGTATTAATGTACTCAGATCCGGGCTAGTCTAGGGACTCTAGAGGTAAGTCACCTCCACCCACTAGCTAGTGAGGGACTCCAGAGGAAACCAAAAAAAGAAGAAAATCCTCCACCCTTATGCAGTTCAAGCACTCCATAGGTAAGTCACTTCCACCCACTAGCCAGTGAGGGACTCGAGAGGAAAATAGAAAAATAAGAAAATCCTCCACCCTCATGCAGTTCAGGGACTCCAAAGGTATTTCTCCACCCTAAATCTATTGTTTTGATATATCTACTAAAATATGAGTACTCTTGGTCACATAAGGCTAGTCCAAGGCAACCACTACCTCCACCCACTAGCCATTGAGGGATTCCAGAGGTAAGAGCCTCCATCCTCAATTAATTTTCTTCCATTTTTATTGGGACTTTAGAAACCTATCTCATGAGTGTATGTATCACAAACTTTATCCCAAGTTACAATTAACCTGGTGTGCCTATCTCATTATAGTAACATCAAACATTCCAAGTTACAATATCACAACTGTGAGACCACCTTGCAACATTTATTTGTAGGCACAAAAACAATACCATCTCCAACACATACATAGAGACTACCATATAGTTTGAAACTCGAAAAATTAGTAAACACGCGATCTCATAAACATGATCTTACTTAACTACAAAAATTGTATGGTTTATGCAAGCGTATATGGAATTGCAACCATGAAAATGTGTGTCAGCAAGGTGTTATTGATAGTGGTTTTCCCAACCATGAAATTAGTGTTCTTACCAAAAAAATAATGAATTAGAATTCACTACAAATTTGGAATTGCAATCATGAAGCTGTATATATACAACATATTACTAAGAACGATTTTCCCAACCACGAAATTATTGACAAAATGGCCTTAACAAGGGATTAAACTCATTGCAATCAGGAATACAAGTAGATTCACTATGCAGAGTCTACTCAAGATGGTAATACCTAAAGTTATGAAATGAGGTGTTATTTAACTGGCTATAGTATTTTCCTCGGTGTGGAAGTCCTCCTTGACATCAAACATAACACACGATTGGTGCCCATGCCTCTATCTCTCCACAACAACTTACTTCCCCTTCCGTGTTGTAGACATATCCCCTATTTCTTCTATCTTTCCTCCACTCTTGCTCTTGTTACACAGTATTTTGTCACACCTCTTGCACTTCCCTGTGTCATACCCCGGAGTGCCAAAACCTTGAAAACTATGCAGTGTACCCATCCTGATATGCAGTCCAAATCCTCCCTAAAGAACTAATGAAAATTTTCCTTGAGCCTTTCCTAAGAAAAATGAGCTCAAAACCCTAATTTCTAGGTCAACGCAACTGTGACACTACCCTATAGTGCTGATGGTAGGTTGCACGATATGAGCCTCACGCTTCCAGCGCGACTTATACCTTGATACTCGTGTTGAACCCTAAAAGGCAAGTTTTCCCAAAGTGGAGGAGAAGATTCGTGATCTAGAGGCTTCCAGAACGGCGAGTTGGATGATGTTCATTTTGTATGTCGTCAAATTCTCCCAATATTACCCTTTGATCTTATCCCTATGAGCTTCCTCCTTTAGATGAGTACCTTCCTCTATCTTTGGTGAAATCCTAACTCCCTCTCCCTGCCTATAAATTCATCCCCCTCCATTCCAAAATGGTTGGTCTCTGATTATTTGCACCCTTATGCTGAGATAGTACCTACATGCTATTCACTTTGGCTTGGAGAAGGAGTGCTTAGAGAGCTTGAGCTTGGACTTGGACATTCACTCAAGGAGGGCTACTAACATCAAGGCCTGGGTTGTATGCTTCCTCTTTTGTTTATTAATATATACAACTGTTGGTTCACTTTCCATAAATGTTTGTGTCAATGCTTCATTTATCTTAATGCTCCTTGATCTGTTAAGTGGATTACATTTTATTATGCTTGTTGCACTTTTATGCTTTGTCGTGTCTTTGGCCTCTTGTGCAGGTATTCAAATGCTATGAGTAGCAAGGACTGAGCCTGAGGAGCAAGTGATCAATATCTTCAACAAAGGAGTGCATTATAGCATCAAAGTGAGGTAGGTCTCCTTCCTCTTCTCTTATTTTGATTATAATCTACGAAAGTGTCTTGTAGATTGTCTCGTTTGTTGCTAGACCCACTCATTGGGCTAGAGGGATTGTCTCTATCCGTGGATAGGATTTTGTTGTTTAGATAAATCCTATCTCATTTGTTGCTAGACCCACTCATTGGGTTAGAGGGATCGTCTCTATCTGCAGAGAGGATTTACCTACACAACAAAATCCTCTCTATAGACAGAGGCGATCCCTCTATCCCAATGAGTGGGTCTAGCAAAAAATGAGACGATCTACATGAAACTTTCCTAGATTACAATCGAAATAAGAGAAAAGGAAGGAGACCTACCTCACTCTGATGCTATAATGCACTTCTTTGTTGAAGATCTTGATCACGTTCTCCTCAGGCTCAGTCCTTTTTCTCACAGCATTTGAATACCTGCAAAAGAGGCCAAAGACATGACAAATAATAAAATTGCAATAAGCAAAATCAAATGTAATCCACTTAACAGATCAAGGAGCATTAAGATAAATGAAGCATTGACACAAGAATTTATGGAAAGTGAATCAGCAGTTGTATATATTAATAAACAAAAGAGGAAGCATACAACCCAAGCCTTGATGTTAGCAACTCTCCTTGAGTGAATGTCCAAGTCCAAGCTCAATCTTTCCAAGCACTCCTTCTCCAAGACAAAGTGAATAGTGTTAGAGTCGGTCTTTACATCCCTCCGTCAAAGATCATTTCTCTTATTGCATTTCATTTTTAGGTGTCTCATACAGTTCATTCATCCGCATTCTGTTAGGGGCATGCCATAATCTGACGGAAGGGCCTTGTCACTCATTCCCCTCATGTCATGTACCTGCTAGCTCAAGTCTTTTCATCAAGGTCCATCAAAATCATTTTCCAATCAATGTTTGGTCTTTTGGTGTGCAAAGAGTCATTTCAGTCATTAGGTCTAGGGTTTAGTGAATTTAGTCTTCAAAGTGTCCAATAATGCCAGCAAGTCAGAGGGAGGTTCTAAACAAGTTTTTATTTCAAAAATTTCATCGTCATATTGCTGGACTATGACTTTTCTTCAAAACTCTGTTTTGAAGAAAATTCGACATTTCGTCCTTTGTAATAAATTGCCATGTAAATTTCAAAATTTTCAGTTCTTGGATATTTCAGATGCAGCCCTGGTCATCCTTTGCCGAAATCCAGGCCATCATCCCTGCAAAAAATTGACAAAAGTTTCATCATTTCAGCCAAAAATCAAAGAGGAAACAAGAAGAACAGAGTTGTATTAAAATGAGAAAAGTGCCAAAACTAAAACATAAGAAAGTGGGTTTTTGAGAAACAAAAATCAAACCCATCACTATATAAGATATTTTCATTGTTTGAAACACCCATTGGTATGCCAAGAGATCAATTGAAGTCGACTTAAGTTGGGAAAGAGCGAAGCTGTGTTTTGAAAGCCAAGACTGTGTGTTGGAGTGCGCGCGGCGCATTGGGAGGTAGTCGCGGCGCACTGGGAAGTCGTGGCGCATAGAGCCACTATTCGCTGTGTCGTTTTGAACGTGCACGATGCACATAGACAGCGTGGTGCACTGGGTATACCACGTGACACATACAACTAGAGGCCCGCAAACGATCAAATTTCGCTCAAATCTCTCAACAACACACAAATTTGCCTTGTTTCAAACAGGTAGAGTCTCCAATACTGTTGTGCATTCAAATGTGATGATTGTGTGATGGTGTTTATTACATGATGAATGTGTAAAGGAGAACAAACCCTATCTCTTCAAAACTGTCAAACAAAATTCTGCCTAGGGTTTTGATGATTGTCTGCCACCAAGTTTATTCCCTTGTCCCTTTGTTTCCATTTGACTCTCTTATCCCCTAGTTCCCCTACCCCCTAAATTCACTAATCCCCTATTCCCTCATTTATTCCTATCCCTATCCCTAAAACCCTACGATATCCCATCCCCATCCCTATCACTGTCCCATGTCATTTACAAAAAATTCCCAAACCCCACAATCCTAACACACAGTCAAGTGACTGTTATTGTATTTTAATTTCACTTGGCAGTCCACTTTATCCACTGTCCCTTTTCTTTTCCCACACTCCCTTCCTACTTAGCACACATTTGGAAATTAGAGGCAAATACACCAAATTTTTGTTTTCACCTCATACAGATCAGCATACAGTCATGGAGTTACAAAACATTCAGCAAAACCGCCAAGTTGCCCAAAGGAGGAGGATAAAGTTCACTTCATTGGAGTAGGAGATAGAGGCTGATCGAGAGACCTGGCTTAAGAGGGTCAACATTCATCTTGAGAAGCTGTTGGCGAAGGCAAACAAAGACAAGGACATGCTCAGGCACATGAGAAATCATTATTGGGCATGAAATCATGTTTGCAAAGCAAGGATCAAAATCCTGAAGGCAAGACTAAGGAGAGCAATAAAACGACGCAAAAGGCATGATAGGCTCCAAATCTTGGTCGAAGCTTCTTTGGCTGAGCATGATACTTGATGATGGACCTTCAGTCCAAATTTCAACAAATTTGGAGAAAATTTTGTCAATTTTGATTTTTTTTGGCTTCAAAACAGATTTTCCTGCCCAACGCGTAGCGCCACTTGGCGCACGCTTATAATTGGGAGATCCTCTGGAGGAAAACTTTACATTTTTGGATTTTTCATCAAAATTTATGCATGCTCATGGATTACCTAAGGATTTCATCAAGTTCTGGGTTGCCTAAAGGGTCAAAAACACCCTAAAAATGACCTCTCTGCCACCTTTTGCACCCACAAGAAGCAGTGTTGGGAGATTGAAGTTTTGGAGGGGCAAATGACATCAAAATCTAGAAATTCCACTTGGGTTGGAAAGTAGATAGGCAGGGCTTTCCAACGAGCTATCATGAGCTCAATTTGGACTTTGTGAAGTGCTTCAAAATCAGCTCCAAATTTGTGCTACGCATATAGGTTTTGGGCGCGGCGCATAGGGGAATTTGGCGTATTTTTCACTCAACAGCTCAGAATTTCGCCTAGTTTTGACTAGTTTTACTTTTTCATGTAACTACTGATCTACCTTGATGTAGTTTCATGAACATGATGTAATTTTGGCACATATTTACTTGTTTTAGTAGATTCATTCACTAAAAAGTGAAAAACAACTGAATGAATCAGTTTCCTAACATATAGAGGCAAGTTGTTTCATTGCCTATTTTTCAGTTCCTTGTTTAGATATGGTTGAAACAGCTCCTAGAATGATGAGCTCGACCCCTAGAGGCATGGGAAGGAGTTAGGCTTGTCTATATCATGTAATTTCTCAGTCATTTTTAGGGTTGGACACTTGGGATTGCTTGGCACTCCATTGTACATTTATTTTCAGCATTTTTGGCAAAGGAAAGACCAGGGTTTTGCAGCACTTGTTGGGATCCTTGTGGCTCTGTGTTTTGATGGTGTTTTCTTCATGTAATTGTAAGTTCATTGATGTTTTATGTATGCCATTTCCCTTCTCTTTGCTTTCTGAAATTAAACAAATTGAGTGACAAAGGTAGAATTCATGAGTTTGTTGTGCTCTGCCTTAAACTTTGTATAGTTTTACATGTTTTCATTTGTCTGGAGAGGATTCTTATAGCCTCTTGCCCTATTCAGCTCCTTAGTGGTCTTTTCTATCCATTCATTTAATCTAAAGCATCAAAACTACTGCCTACCTTGCCCCAACCGGAACTTTGCAAAAATTTGGCCTCATCCCCAGACCCAAATTTGCCTTTCCCTTTTTCCAACAAAACTCCCAAAAAATTAAATCAAATCCTTAAACTTCATACCTAGCCTAAGATCAGAATATATTTCAGTCATCTCAAGCCCCATCGATTATCTTTTGTTGAGATTGACCCGGAGAGAGCCCTCTCTTGTCCTCGTAGGGCTAGCTACGAGGCTGAGTGTGGTTTGATGTGGACCTAGAATCTTACCTTTTCAGCCTGAGGTAAATCTAGGCTCTAACAAATAGCACGTAGGCACTATCCCAGCATAAGGGTGAAAATAATCAGAGACCAACCATTTGGGAATGGAAGGGGATGAATTTATAGGCAGGGAGATGGAGTTAGGATTTCACCAAATATAGGGTAATGTCATCATCTTAAGGAGGAAGCTCATAGGTATAAGATCAAAGGGTAATATTGGGAGAATTCAACCACATCCATAATGAACATCATCTAGCTCATCGTTCTGGAAGCCTCTAGATCACGAAGCTTCTCCTCCACTTTGGGAAAACTTTCCTTTTAGGGTTCAACGTGAGTATCTAGGCAAAAGCCGCACTGGCAGTGCAAGGCTCATATGGTGCAACTTGCCATCAACACGAGAGGGCAGTGTCACAGTCGCACTGACCTAGAAATTAGGGTTTTGAGCTCATTTTTCTCAGGAAAGGCTCAAGGAAACTTTTCATTAGTTCTTTAGGGAGGATCTAGACTGCATATCAGGATGGGTACACTGCATAGTTGTCAAGGTTTTGGCACTCCGGGGTATGACACAGGGAAGTGCAAGAGGTGTGACAAAATATTGTGTAACAAATGCCCCCTAAAGCATGAAGGCAGAACAGGGAGTGATGGTTGAGATGCTTTATGAGCCAGTGCAAGGACTAGAACAAACATCGTCAAGAGACCTGCAAATCAAGGATGCATATGCATATACATATCTGATACCTCTATCATATTTATCAAAACACGAATCCACTGTATGGATGCACCCATTCAGATAGAAAGGAACATGTGAAAATATCCATGGTATGGACGCAGCCACCCAATATAGAAGGATCATCACCATCATAGATATAAGGTCTCACGGTATGGTCACATCCATCCGCGTAGAGGAAACATGTATACAATCATGAATAATACATAACTCCATGTAGCCTGAGTTATATAAGACAAAACTCAGGGTCCTGCGCTCCATCCCAATCTGATCAAAGCACAAATTCTAACATGAAAATGAATGTGTCGAAATCAAACATGCTAGAAAACCACCTGATTATCGACCAAGATGTGAACCATTAACAGGAACGAGAGAAACCACCAATAATGACAATGGCTCTCAAGGTATGACAGTACAATCTGTGAATGTGAAAATGAAGTTGAAGTCGAACACTCGTGGAATCATCCAATCGAAGGCCAATGATGAAAACTTGTCATCGAATGCGAATAACTTGCCATTAAGGCATGCAAGCTCTAAGGTACTGAAATGGAGTTTCTAAGTCATCTTCCTAGATAATGAGCTGAATTCAATAGGAAATGACCCATCGAAGGAGGGCCATAATGATTCCCTCATCATCAACACGAAACAAGGAATAAAGTGGAATAAACGAGTATGATCCAGGATTGTGGCAAAAGGTTAGACAATGTATAGGTAGTAAACTATAGATAGGACTTCTCTTGAACATATCGGTGACACGACTCCAGAGTGTGGTAGCATTTGACTCAACATAGGACCAAGGGTCATGACGATGAAGTGGAATAGTCAGATGAGAGGAAAAATGGATCACCCAAACCTAGAAGGACAAGTGACTGAGTGAGGATATCCCAAACTCAACATGAGAAACAAATGAGTGTCATGTTCAAGAGTGATATGCTACCTATACAAGAGATGTTTCACTTTCACTTTTTCCCCACTATTTCTAGTGAGTACCCCAATTATTTTTAATCATAAGCTTTAAGGGGATAGCATATGCTTCTCATATAAGTTCATTCTTCAAATGAATCCATCCTAGTAAGTTTTACGAGCCCTAGGAAGTAGAAACTTGGTCTTGTCATGGTGACAAGTCTTTCGCTGTTTAATTTTTACGAGTCTGACAGAAGAGTAACTAGTGTCTTTTTCATATTTAGAGAGTTTGAAAAGGAGACAAAAAAGAAAATTCCATTAGGTCCCCTTTCATAATTTGTCTCTTGAAACTGAAAAGGTAGAAAACAATATTCGAGAGAACCTCTTAACCAAGTCAATCAAGGTGTTCATTTTTCTTAAATAGTCAATCCCAACTCGAAAAAGGGGTAAACGTATACTGAGACAACGTCAATTCATTTAATTTAAAGATTTCGAAAAGACAAGTACTCGGCGATATTTTCATCTTTCGAGAGTCAGAAAAGAGCTTAAAGACCACTCCAGGGGGGTTCCTTTTTCGTTTATTTTTAACGAGTCCAATAAAGAGATAAAACAAAACTTATTGAATCGTTTAAGAATGATCACTGTTATCAAAAGATCTTGTAATTGAACAAATACAACCACCGATATCGATAAAAATAATAAAATATTGGTAAAAATGTATTTGAAAACTTATAAATAGAAAAAAAGTAAAAACATTTTACCATTTCACTTTGGGTAATTTGGAGAGTGCATTTTACCCTATTTTCTTTGATTCTTCAGGCAAGTGGTGTGGCAGATCTGGGACACCATTTCGCGAACCATCAGTTGCAGGTAAGAGCTCTTCCCTTTCTCTTGTTTTTCATACCATTTTTCTACCATTTCATAGAAGTTTTGACTATTTAAGAGGAGGTTTTTCATTTTTATTATCGGGGGTGATAAACACGAGTCTAATCATCGGATCCACGCTAATCACCCCTTAGCCCAAAATACCATCACGCTGCTAGCGTGAAAACAATTCAAACAGTCGCGTTGGGCGTAGAGTGAAAAGTAAAACAGGAAATACTTTGTCTTAATCAGTTTTTTCAAAATTTTAATCCATTGAAAGGCTTCTAAATATTGTTTATGGATTATTTGCAGGAGATTTCAACAAATATGGCCATCGAATGGAAAGAGAGAGGCCACGAGGCAGAAGACCACCAAGCTTCTCAAAGCGAAGCATGTGTTAATGCTTTGAGGGATTGTGGATTGCTTAAGTTCTTTCAGACCCCAAGACTTAGAGCTCAGAATGAGTTGCTAGAGTATCTCATAGGATTATGGGATGCCAGTCGCAAGATCTTCATTATTGGAGATCAAGAACTTGAAATGGAGGTATCTGACATCTATTTCATCACTGGACTATCTAGGAGAGGAGAGAGAATTTGTTATGAAACCAGCTCACAAAAGGATAGAAAAGAAAGATCAACACCTTATAAATCAGCCTCTTTGAGGGGTCAACCTCCTTTACATTACACAAATGAAAAATTCTTGGATGATACAAATGACAAGACCTACTTTCTATATATAGGATTCTAAGGGGTCATAATGTAATCAGAGTCGACATAACCATAATAATGTAAGGGCACAACAATAACAATAGTGGGATTCTATGGGGCACAATAATAATAATATGGGGACTACATGGGCACAACAATATAATAAGGGGGTTTCACTAATAACAATAATGGGTTACACTAGTAGTATAGGGACCTAACATGCCCCTCTCCTTCAAAACGTGTTGCCCTCAACGCTTGAGTAGTTCTGGATGCTTCTATATAAAATTCTCTTCCTCCCATGTGGAATCTTTAGTGGGTAAGTTCTCTAAAATTGATTGATTTCGTAATTGTCAGGTTCTTGTTTCTGTGACTACTTCAGGTTCCAATATGATTTTTCCTTCCTCGTCAAGTTCCGACAATATTGTTTGAACTGGGAGCTTGTCACTTATAAACTTCTTTAAGCATGAAACATGGAAAACTGGGGGCACTCGGGAAGATGCAGGAAGCTCCAATTTGTATGCCATAGTACCCATATTTTGCAGTTCCTTGTAAGGACCATAGTACTTTGGTGATAATTTAGTATCCTTCTTAGCTTGCTTAAGGGACATTTGTTTGTATGGCTATATATGTAAAAATACCCAGTCGTCTATATCAAAACTTCTTTCGCTGCGATGTTAATCTTCTTGTTGTTTCATTCGATTATGTTGAAAAGTGAGGTTATCCTTTAAGAGTTGGAGAACTTGTTGTTGTTGAAGGTCTACCTTAACACCTTCATGAGATACAATATAACCCAAGTATTCCACCTCTTGTACTCCAAAGAAACATTTGGAGGTTTTTGCATATAATTGTTTCTCGTCCAATAGTCTGAGCACTCTATCAACATGTTGAACATGATCCTTCCAAGACTTGTTGTAGACTAGTATATCATCAAAAAACACTAACACAAAATTTCTAAGGAAGGGTTTGAAAATGGAATTCATCAAACCTTGGAATGTAGAAGGTGCATTGGTAAGGCCAAAAGGCATGACCAAAAATTCATAATGACCCTAATTAGTTCTAAATGTTGTTTTCGAAATGTCTTCAGTCTTCATTCTGATTTGATGATATCCTACATGAAATTCCAACTTGCTGAAGTAAATTTCTCCATGCAATTCATCCAATAATTCATCAATGAGAGGAATGGGAAATTTATCTTTAATAGTGTGCTTGTTGAGCTCTTTATAATCCAGACACATGCACCATGATCCATCCTTCTTGTGCACCAATACTACTGGAGCATAGAAATAACCTTGACTAGGTTGAATTATACCAACCTCTAGTATTTCTGCAACCATACGTTCAATTTCACTCTTTTGTGCAAAGGGATATCTATAAGGCCTAATGTTTGGAGGAACACTTCCTGGAAAATGAATAGCATGATCATGATCACAAATAGGTGGGAGGCCTTTGGGAGTCTCAAATACCTTGGAATGATTGTCCAAGACTTTTTGGAGATCTGGAGAAATAGATGATTTTGACGTGGGAACCTCTAGCAAACATAATTGTGCAATTACGCCATGTTGTTCTTCCTTTAGAAGCTTTGTCATGCCATTAGAGCTGATTATCTTTCATAGTTTCCCCAAATATTGTAGCCATTGGACTCCTAGTACAACATCAGCACCACCCATTGGAATGGAAAGCATTGGACTATTCAAAACATATTCTGCCATGGATAGCTTGATATTATGGCACTTTCTAGAGCAATTTATGGTTCCTCCACTTGCAACCGTCACTTGAAACTCTGATGCTGAATATCGGAAGCAATTCAATTCCTTGGTTATCTTACAATGAATAAAATTATGGGTACTACCCGAATCAATCAACACTATTACCTTTTTCTTCTTGATATGTCCTTCTATCTTCATAGTTTGAGGAGTGGTAATTCCGGCCAATGCATTAAAATATATGGTCAGATTCATTTCTTCTTTCTCTGGGGTTGGTTCCTGGTGAGTATGCTTTTCTTTTGACGTTTTTTATCCTTTTCTTCCTGATATTTCACTGCTTGAACCTTCTTGTTCTTGATATGTCCTTCTATCTTGAGAGTTTGAGGAGTGGTAACTCCTGCCAATGCAGTACAAGATATGGTTGGATTCATGTGTTCTTTCTACAGGGTTAGTTCCTAGTGTATATCCTCTTCTTTTGACGTTTATTGATCCTTTTCTTCCTCCTCTTCACAATCTATGTAAAATAATTTCTTCACATCACACTTGTGACCTTTAATGTATTTGCTATCACAATTCTAACAAAGCCCTTTTGTTCTTTTTTCTTCTGATTGTTGTGGTGTCAACCTTGTAGGTTGTGGAAGGCTAGGAGAAACAACACTTCCATCTTTATAGTTGTGAGGGGTAGACTTCCTTGTTGCCATAATTTTTCTTTCCACTTTTCTTGCCAACATGTATGCTTTCTCCAATGAATCACGTTCCAGAAAGGGAACCTCATGTTGGATGTTATCTTTTAAAGTACCTATGAAGACATCAATCCTTTGCTTCTATGGAATATCATTTACCCTTATATTAATTTTTGAAAGTTCTCAATGTGCTCTGCCATTGAACCCTTTTGTTTGATATTTATCAATTGGCTAAAGAAGGTGTTTCTCTTTGTATCCTCATAATGTGCAATCATTTCCTCTGTGAAAATTGACCACGTGACAAGTGGTTTATGAGAACAAAGCCCTTTATACCATAAAAATTGATTTGGTTCTAAATGTAAAGATGCAATACATAATTTTTGTAGCAGTTGCACCTCATGTAGATCAAAATATTGCTCCATCTGTAGTATCCAATTTACTGGATCTTTGCCATCAAACTTCCTCATATTGTTTTTTCTTGATTTTATGAGCTAGATCTTGAAACGACCGTAACTCTGTAACTTCAGATCTTTAAGTTATGAAATATCAGCCTTTGATAGCCCTCTGAGTCCTCTTTCTAACCCCGCAAGTCTTATCACAATTGGATTCCCGAAGAAAGAGTTATTCCCAATCTCCCATAGTGACCTAATTATAGACTGGTTCAGTAAAGCGAACTTGTACGATGAGCCACATGTCACTGTTTCGACCTTAGGTTTTGAAAATGATACCCAACAAACTAAAGTTCATCTTATTTCTATCACTTTTTATTAAATTTGAATCATATGCTCATAGAGATAGTTATGACGATTTTTCCAAGGTCACCTGTTTGGGATGTAATTTGGGGGCCTGCAGAAACCCTAAATGTCTTGGTTTGTATCTCTAAAAATATAGCAAAACAAGATCTTAAATTTGGGCCTGAGCTTCACCAAGTTTTTTTCTCAAATGGGTTTTAATTTCATAGTCTGAAACTTTGTATAAAAACAATTATAGCGAAAATTCCACGATGACCTGTTTGAGATGGAATTATGGAGCTTGTAAAAACCCTAACTTCGTCAGATCCAATCTCCGAAAATATAGCGATAAAAGATCTGAAATTCAAACCTGAGGTTCAATGAGATTTCGTGGTTTTTCTTTTAGCTTATGAAACGCCGTAGAAAAAAATATATAGCGAAAATGCCACGATGACCTATATGGAGCAGAAAAACCCTAGAATCCAAATCTCTGATACCAAATGTTATGAAACCAGCTCACAAAAAGATAGATCAACGCCTTAGAAATCAGCCTCTTCTAGGGGGAAACCTCCTTTACATTACACAAATGAACAATTCTTGGATGATACAAATGATAAGACCTCCTTTCTATATATAGGAGTCTAAGGGGTCATAATGTAATCAGAGCCGACATAACCATAATAATGTAAGGGCACAACAATAATAATAGTGGGCTTCTATGGGGCATAATAATAACAATATGGGGACTACATGTGCACAACAATATAATAAGGGGGTTTCAATAATAACAATAAGGGGTTACACTAATAGTATAGGTACCTAACATATCCAACTTTTCGGAGCTCGTACTAGAGGAGAGAGTGCCAATACACTGACCAGGAGGCATTGCCTAGATGCAGAAACAACCGTGAGTAGTAAGGTTAAGATAACAACCATTGAAAACCTACCCTTGAGGACTATTCTACATGCCATGGACCGTATAGCTGGGGCTCAAGCATTGCATGAAGCAACGAAATCTCAGTTCTAATATGCAATGGACTGTCTCACTCCAACTATATTTAATTGGTGTGAAGGATTGTTGTTTAACATGAAAAAGAAAAATAGGTCGTTTGAAGCATTTGGTTTGGATATATCTTAGTCACATTCTTCTTGTAGCATGTGCCTCTGCTTCATTACCAATGGATAGAGGTGAACGATCCGACTCCAAGAGATCGGAGGTTACTCAGATCGAGTGAGATTATGCCTTGAACTGGAGGAGGTCAACAGATGCACTTCCCTCCATCATCCTTTGGTTGGTTATGCCAGCAGCTGATCATGGTAGATGACTATGCCTATGTGGGCACAAACTTCATAGGAGACCCAGATCTTCCTCTACCACCTAGTGCACAATGGACCGATGCAGGTCAAAACCTGTTGTTTGGAATTTTTCAAGTTTTGGGATTTTTTTTAAGTGTATTTGAGAGTTTATTTATGATAATTGTGCAAATGTGGGACCGAAAAGACCTCCTGGAATGTCTCTGATAGCTTGGTGAGTAGCACACCCAATAGAGGAAGAAGCTTTGTACGAGGAAGGAGCAGACCTTGTAGTGGAGATGGAGCAAAACCTAGAAGTCCTTACTCGGGGGATTCCAAAGTACGCTACTATAGATGACGTGTCACTGCGATACCAGAGGCACACAGTGGGAGTATCCATGAGACTTCGTCGGTTGTTAGGCCAAGTGATTAGAGTTGTCTCATGCTATCATGAGCATCATGTGGGCAAATATCCTATTCCTAGTCATATTATCTGCACTGTTGTAGGCTTTTAAAGCCATGTGCCTCAGAACACTATTTTTTGAGATTTTGACATAACAAACTTTGACAGACTCGATATATATATCTATATATATATATATATATATATATATATATATATATATATATATATATATATATATATATATATATATATATATATATATATATATATAGATAGATATATATATATATATATATATATATGCATGTTTCTATTGTTTACTTATGTGTTCATATATCATGATGATGTGTTCATTTTTTTTACAAGTGATGCAAATGTCTATCTAAAACATAATTTGCCAATGCATTTGTTAATGTATTCAAATTTTGTGGAATGTGTTGATATGTAATGTAATCAAATTTTCTTTCTAGTAATCAAACACGTAGATACATGTGCAAAATTTGTGGATTTATTACTGAATAATGACCATTTAATTATAGCAGAATGAGTTGTGAATCTAACTTAATAACCAAATTTATGATTCCGAGAGCAACTGCTTCTAATAACAGTTCAATAATTGCACTGTACTTGACAATATTATTAGTTGTTCGTCCCAGGAAAATACCTTGTAAATTGATCAACTCGCCATTAGGGGCGAAGAGTGCCCAAGCTGTGGAAGATAAGTTCTGTGTGCTACAATAAGCACCATCAGCAAAACCAACATAATGGTTTGATGACATCTGCGAACCGAGTGAAACACAAGGTAAGCAGAGGAAACATGTCTGCAAAGCAAACAATCACACCAAAAAATAAAAATGCACACTAATGAATTCACACACTAATGTACAAAAGTATCTACATGGATGATCACGCGTAAAAAAATTTCAGATGGAGCCCATTTGCGGACTCGGGTAATCGATCAACAGAGAATGAAACCAAAGTTTCACCATTGGCATGATGTGTAAGCATCAACTCGGCCAAATAGTGGAATAACACACATAAATGACCATGCCCCCATGCCCCCCGGACGAGTGAGGGTTACAAGTCATAGGATGAATACCCCATTGCGATAATGGGCGAACGGTAAAGACTCAGTGAGAAGATCTCATAAAAGGATGCGAGAAAATATTAATCTCATGGCGAGAAAAAGATGCCCCTAGTTGAAAGATTTGGCAATTTTAGGCTGGACTAAAAATTCAATGGGAAAGGTAGCAATGATATTTCCCATATTACCTTCAGACAGAACTTCATGCACCAAAACAGGTGTTTGAAGTGGATGCGTCAAGTTATGAGAAACAAAAGTCTCAAGACACGAAGAAATCTCACTAAGACTTAAAATAAATGAGGAACGATGATGAGCATCATTCCATGCTCATAACCTCAACAATGCTCTCGTTGATGGGAAATATCTCGTTCAACAGATCCGGAGAATCCCAAGAACCAAGCCAAGGAAATTGTGAATACGTGTCTAGGTACATACTAAGAGTAGTATGACTCTCAGAAGTAGCCACTGAAGCTGAAATAACTTGTTGATAGGCTTGTTCTAAAGGACTTAGCGGCATAGCATCACTGAAAGAATCAACCTGATCCATAGTAGGGATGATCCATGGATCACATGAGGTTGAGATCATGTTGACCAATGTGACATGAGAGGTGGGAGAGAAAAAGTTCCCATTAAAGTAGAATCTTTGAAAAGACCTACCCCCACACTCTCATAGGGAATATCAGTATTTCCCACATATGGGACATTTCCATTTGAAGAACCAGAAGAGAAAAAGGCCAATTGATTGACGGTGATGATTTTCCCTTCATGAGGAAAACGGAGCACATGGAACAAAGAGGAAACCACACAAAACATGGCATGAGTCCAACTTCGTCCAAGTAGAAGGTTGTAATTCAGATTTTCATCTACGACTTCTACTTCTAATTCGACAGTTTTCCCTTCCAAGGTGATGGGAAAACTTGTGAGAATACCATAAGGATGGGATCCTCTACCATCAAAGGCTTCTAAGGTGTTTGGAGATTGATTGAGAGGTGGAGAGCCGATGGCTTTCCAACATGAAACAGACATGATGCAGGTGGAAGCACCCTCATCAATGACAGTCTGATGAATCGTCTTCCCTTTTATAATGACTTGGATTAAAAATGCAATTTGATGGGGAAGACGAGGAACATGGTTTTCCAGATCAAAAGTGATCAAATTTGAATTTGCAGGATCAATTCCTCCTATAGTAGATAATAATGATTTTCGCTGCATTGGACAAGTTTGGAGAACTTCCAAGGCAGACATCGTCAAAGGCACTTGAGCCAAGTCTTTGACAATATTGTAATGTTGAGCAACTCTAGCGTTCGGATTATAAGATGACTTCCGAAGAACACCTTTAGGAGGTGGTTCGATGGCAGATTCGTTATTAAGCATCTCAATATGAAGAGGACCAGAACTGGGTGGAGTAGAAGTAGAAGGTGTATCAGTGGCTTCCTTTTCCACCGTCTTCTTTTGAGGAGTTTGATAATCTTTCGACCAGGTGGCAATAGAAATAGGCACTGTTCCACTCATGTAAACCTAAGAACTTGAGGAGGCAAAGGATTGTGTTTGTTCTATCAATTGGTTCTGATGTGATGGAAATGGCTCTTTTAGTATATCCGGTGTCCCTTGAGCACCTTTTAACAAGTGACTAACTTCTGCACGACGGGGACAATCCTTGGTATAGTGATCTTCCTCACAAATGAGGCAAGGATACTTAGGCTTATGTTTGGAGACATCATCAGCAAATGACTTAGGAGGATCCTATTTTGGGGTATCATATTTTTCTTTTCCTTTACCCTTCTTTTTACCTTTTGAGGCTTTGTCTATCACGGTAGACTAAATGACATTAACCTCAGAGGTTTTACCAAGATTCGAAGAGGGTTTTGAAGGAGGATTGGATGCAGTATTTGAAATAGATTTTTGCTTTGAAGAAGCTTTATTGGAAGTTTGAGACACTGATCCAATAATACCATTGACAGGTGGTATGTCCGGAGATTTAGAAGATGTTGGATCCGTAGATGGCCTCGGAGCATCAGGCAAGAGATCATATAACGTGCCAGATTGGGAATATACCAAATCTAAATATTGGGCATGGGAAATGGCTTGATCTTTAGTAACACAACCTCCCATTGCTATGTCTATAGCAATTTTGTTGATGAATGATTTGGTAAACCATTCAGTTAACAACTCATTAGGTATTTCAAACTTGATGAGGTGACACCGACATCTCCATTCATGGATGTGATCGAAGATGTGGGTAGCAGTATCCTGTTTCAGAGATGTAAGAAAATGGGTACCAGTTTCATAACGAATCGATAACTGGAAGTGAGTGAGGAAGGCCATGGCCAAAGAATTGAAGTTTGAATAGGCACCTCGAGGTAACTCGATGTACCATTTCGCAGCAACACCCATCAAGGTATGCTAAAAGATACGTAGACGAACAAATTTGTCAACCCAGTGTTATGTGGAATTTTGCATCTACGGATAAACACAATTTCCCTAGGTGGGTAGCTACACCTAGAACAATATATTTAAAGAGTTTAACCTTTTCCTATAGAAGATAAATAAGACAAGGGACCTACTTGTTATCTTTCGCTTCCCTTTGTCTCCTTTGAATAGCTCCCGTCACTCCTTCTCGAACTGAATCCGCTCGATAAGTACCTGCAATCATAAACAGAGGACAAAAACCAATCAAAGCAAGAGATCTATCTACTACAAGAAAATGGAATCGAAATCATTTACACATATAATCATCATACATAAAGACAAGAATATGGGAAAAGGTGTAAACATCTTTATTAAGTAGAAGGAAGAGTTACAACCAAAGAAGTTCGATCCCATGTCACTCATCCAGCTTGAGTTCCATCCTTCATCACACCAAAATCACAACACTCTGACAGCATAACAATACTTGCTTATAATCTCAGACCTCACACCAACACTATCTCCTTACAAATTCTCAAAGTCCAGCCCCTCATCACTATGATGGGTGTTCAATTTATAGGGAAATGGAGGTGGTTTTGTCATCAATTAGGCATTAAATGGATTTTCAGTTTGGGAGTTAGTTTCCATGGAGGAAGGGATGATAGGATAGGAGGTTATTTGATTCATTCTCTATAAAATTTCGAGCTCATAGGAGAGGATAAGAGGTGGGAATGTTCTAGAATGGTCTAGAATGAAAGAATATTCCCATAACCCTATGAAGATTTCACTCAATCTTTCCCAATTCAGGTCAAAGTGGGCCTAGGTGCTCTGCAGAGTAGGCTTGAATGGGCCTAAGTGCTCTGCAGCGCACTTACCACTGACCAAGGCTACGCTGGTCCCTCTAGGAGTCATTTTAGGATGTCTTTAGGCAAGGAAACTCTCAGGAATGATGGCATTCAATGTGATGACTTTTCTAGGGCATGTAGCAACTGAATTAGGGTTTGATGAGCCCTAAAAGTACTGATCTGAATGATGGGAGTGAGATGCCCAAATAGAACTGTAACAGTTTCCCCCTAAAGCATGAAGTCAAAAATGATAATGTTGAATGATATGCTTTATGATGTGATGAGGAGGTTCTGAAGCGGATGGTAACCTGCATCAATTACAATACATAATATCATGATATTTTGGATTTTTCATGAATCGCTAAGGGAAGTCATACCCATGCTTAGCATATATAAACTTTCATTACATGTACATAGATAGTCATCTACAAATATAGATCCATGATGGGATGACCATCAGTGTAAAGCCATCATACAGATGATTTAGTACTCTCCTGAAATCGCAGCCCAGATGGATGAAACTAGATCTAGGGTCTTCTATCTTGTTCAATCGTTCTCTCAAGTACGAGTCTAACCATGTGAATATGTGATCTGAAGTCGAACATGGGAAGACATTGTCTAATTACCAGCCAATGATGTCAGTTGTTAACAGACGCAAGAGAATCACCGATAATGATAATGATCCTCAAGGTACTGCAGTACATTCTGCATGGTGTGAATGGATGTTTTGATGTCAAACGCTATGCAAAGTCTTTCAGTCAAAGGCCAGTCATGTCAACCTATCGCCGAAAGCGAGAAACTTTCCATTGATGTATGCAAGCCCCAAGGTACTGAAAGGGTGTTTCTAAGTCAACTTCTTGGATAATGTGCTAATGTCAACAAGAAGTGACCCGTCGCAGGCGGGCCTTGATGTATCCCACATCAATGATACGAAACGAGTGTAATGATTTTTGGAGACTAAATGCGATTGACGACACAAGGTTCAAGAATGGCAGTCATGAAAATGAAGGTTTATGAGTATTGCAAAGGATGAATTTAACTGAGTGAATTCTCTTGAACATGTCAGTGGCGCTGAATGAATTGGCAGCATTGACCCAAAACTAAAGTAATGGATGGTATGATAGACCATAGGTATGATAAACATCAAGCAAATAACCCAACCAAAGTAGTCACAGAGATGATGTGAAAGTGTCATGTTCAAGAGCGACCTACTGCCATAAAGTGGTTTACCCCTTTTCCCATTTTCCCCAGACATCGCTGACCAGTACCTCTTTATTTTTATCAAGATTGAGGAGGATAACATATTCTTGTTGTATAATTCCACCCTTCGGGTGAATCCATCGCTATGTGATGTTTTAACAAGTTTAGCAAAGGTGAAACTCGGTCTTGTCATGATGGACAAGTTTGTCACTATTTGATGTTTTAACGAGTTTTGCGACAATGATAACTCGGCCCTTTTCATGTTTAGAGAGTTTGAAAAGGGACAAAAAGAAAACTCCACAAGTTTTTTTTCGTAGATTCGTCTCTCAAGTCCAAAAAATCATAAAATAATATGAGAGAGAACCTATTGAACATGTTCGATCAACGTATTCCTTTTTCGTAAGTAATCTATCTCAATCTAGAAAAGGGTTAAACTTATACTCAATAGATGTCATTTCCAATCCCTTAACGAGCTGAAAAGGACAAGCGCTCGGCAATATTTTCATATTTCGAGAGCCTGAAAAGAGCTTAAATAGGACTCCATTTAGAGGAATGAGCAGTGTCTAGGATGGAAACGGGTTCCGGTGATGTTGGAACTTCTCAAAACATGTTGATTTACGTGAAGAGGCTGGCTAATAAGACCACTCATTGCAACTGTTCCTCAAAAAGGGTAAAACAACCAAGTGAAAGCGTATGATCAGCCAAGCAGATAGTGACGATGGAAGGAGAAAAACCAAGGCTCATCTGACGGAAGAGGCTGATAGAATGGCAATCACGATGGTTAAAATGGAGATGGGTTCATTTTTACACAAGCTTGAACCATAGGGAACTATGCTTGGATTTAGTTTCATGTTTACACAAGCTTGAAACGAAAAACTATGCTTGGATTCAGTTTCATTTTTACACAAGCTTGAAATGAAAAACTATGCTTGAGATTCACTAGGTTCATTTTTACACAAGCTTGAACCATGAAAAAATTATGCTTGAGATTGGTTTACATGCCCCCAGCATGATGACTCAATTCTAGGTGCATGCCCCCCAAGATTCATTACATTCACCTAAGTAGACTACTCATGGCTATGAGGTGGATGGGATGAAGGTTCATTTACGAGCTCAAGTGAAAGACTCGACTGGGATTTTACAAGATTTAATCAAAGACTCGAAATGGAACTTTGCTCCAGGGGACCTTGTTTCATTTTTTAATGAGCTTGACATAAGATAAGGAACTCTGCTCAATTCCTTGTTTCATTTTTTAACGAGCTTGACACAAGACAAGGAACTATGCTCTAGGACCTGTTTCATTTTTTAATGAGGTTGACACAGTAAAATAACTATCCTCATATTCCTTGTTTCATTTTTTAACGAGATTGACGCAAGATAAGGAACTCTGCTCATATTCCTTGTTTCATTTTTTAACGAGCTTGACACAAGACAAGGAACTATGCTCCACTGCCTTGTTTCATTTTTTAACGAGCTTGACATAAGACAAGGAACTATGCTCTAGCACCTATTTCATCTTTTTTTAATGAGGTTGACACAGTAAAGAACTATCCTCATACCCTTTGTTTCATTTTTTAACGAGGTTGACTCAAGACAAGAAAGTATTCTCATATTTCTTGCTTCATTTTTTAACGAGCTTAACACAAGACAAGGAACTATGCTTGTACCCTTTGTTTCACTTTTTAACGAGGTTGACACAAGACAAGGAACTATCCTCGTATTCCTTGTTTCATTTTTTAACGAGCTTTACATAAGACAAGGAACTATCCTCACATTCCTTGATCACGACCCATAAGAGGTCATGACTTCCAAGACGTTCTCATCAAATGGGAGAACACTGTGTTAGCGTTGTCTAATGCGAAACCACACAGTGAGAGCATTCCTTTATACTTTACGTACTATAACACTGCCCTATATACCTGAAGGTACGTGGATGAGCTACGATATACTTACGTACATGGAATGAGGTATCACACTTGGAATGTATCGCAAACAAGTTAGCGACAGTTGCTATGTTTAACGATGTCGGAACACATCTCTAGCCTAGACCTCTAAATGTTATGCGTTAAGTTACAATGCTCCATTAGGTTAATTGAGATAACTTTTAAGTTGATATTCTTAAGAATTTTCCTTTCAAGTTTCACCACGTGATGTATGTTTGCAATTCCTAGAATGCAACTAACATGAGAAAAATTCTTTCATTCAATTAACAATGAAAACCGTAGCTAGTAAGGGATAGAGCAATCAGATCTTTAACAAAGAGCAAAGAGCACACCTAATGAAATTTCCCTAGCTATTCCTATCAAGCATTCACAAACTACAATATGAAAAATGCAATTTTTTCTTTTCAGTCCCTTTAGTGTTTAGATGAACAAAAAGGAACTAGATGCACAAACAATCAATCAATACTTTTCTCAAGAAACGAAGACTTTACGACACTTCCTTTTCAGAAAATACTAATCGATATAAACTAACTTTGACAATGAATTGATAATGATAAAGAAAACTCTTAATAAAAACTAAAAAATCAAGGTCAAAGTAGGGCTAGGAGAAGAGATACAAGTTGATTTCAGAACCATAGAAACATTGATCTTTAAACAAACAACTTCAGAAGCAAAATTGGAAAAATCCAAGCCAAAGATGGGTTTTTAAGCTTAGGTAGGATCGGTACAGGTCAGAGTGGGAGTAGCTACACTGCAAAGCACTATCTCTAAGCCAAGGGTGCTCTGCAAAGAACTGTCCCCTAACCAAGCTTGCGCTGGTGCCAGAGAGGCCAATCAAAAGACATCTAACCTCAATTTTTTAACCAAAAACACTTCAAAAAGACTAAAATAAGATCAATGAAAGCAAGTAAAGTCTACTAGGGTGTACTATGATGAGGATAAACTACCCAGAATGATGGTCGATCCCTAGTATGGTCGCCAATTTGTTATGTGGAATTTTGCATCTACGAATAAACATAATTTCCCTAGGTGGGTAGCTACACCTAGAACAACAGATTTAAAGAGTTTAACCTTTCCCTATAGAATATAAATAAGACAAGGGACCTACTTGTTATCTTTTGCTTCCCTTTGTCTCCTTTGAATAGCTCCCGTTGCTCCTTCTCGAACTAAATCCGCTCGATAAGTACCTGCAATCATAAACAGAGGACAAAAACCAATCAAAGCAAGAGAACTATCCACTACAAGAAAATGGAATCGAAATCATTTACACATATAATCATCATACATAAAGACAAGAATATGGAAAAAGGTGTAAACAACTTTATTAATAGAAGGAAGAATTACAACCAAAGAAGTTTGATCCCATGTCACTCATCTAGCTTGAGTTCTATCCTTCATCACACCAAAAGCACAAGACTTCGGCAACATAACAATACTCACTTACAATCTCAAACCTCACACCAACAGTATCTCCTTACAAATTCTCAAAGTCCAGCCCCTAATCACTATGATCAGTGTTCAATTTATAGGGAAATGGAGGTGGTTTTGTCATAAATTGGGCATTAAATGGCTTTCCAATTTGGGAGTTAATTTCCATGGAGGAAGGGATGAGAGGATATGAGGTTATTTGATTCATTCCCTATCCAATTTCAAGCTCATAGGAGAGGATAAGAGGTGAGAATATTCTAGAATGGTCTAGAATGAAAGAATATTCCTAGAACTCTATGAAGATTTCGCTCAATCTCACCCAACGCGGGTCAAAGTGGGCCTAGGTGCTCTGCAGAGCAGGGTTGAATGGGCCTAAGTGCTCTGTAACGCACTTACCCCTGACCAAAGTTGTGTTGGTCCCTCTAGGAGTCATTTTAGGATTTCTTTAGGCTAGGAAACGCTCATGAATGATGGCATTCAATGTGATGACTTTTCTAGGGCATGTAGCAATTGAATTAGGGTTTGATGAGCCCTAAAAGTACTGATCTGAATGATGGGAGTGATGTGCCCAAATATACCTGTAACACCCAGGAATTGGATGAACACCATAAGTGGTAAGTCATAACATGGGCCTGGGGGTCTTCTTTAGCTTTTCCTTCGAATTTTGGGCAATCGCTAGGAATCTTAGTGGGAACTGGAGGCCAATAAGGCGAATGAAGTATTGGATCATTAGTGAGCCTTGACACATCCAATAGTTCCAATGTCGCTAGAAACGACAATTACGGTTTGAAAGGCATGTAAGGTCTTTAATAAGGCCCAGTTTTCAGATTCCATCCTTGTTGGTATGGGTTTTGTCCCCAAAGCGGTGGATTTTGATCATAAGGAGCTTAATTTTCCCCCCACTGAGGGTTACCCAGACCATAAGGTGGATTCTACCCCCACAAGGGTGGGTTTTGACCAGGGTAAGGTTGATATTGACCTACCATAGGCCATTGAGAACCATAAGGTGGATAAACATTTTGTGCAGCATATGGATTATAAGGTTGTTGTTACAACTACTAGCCCTGGTGATAAAACTATTGGCCCTGCTACTGTAGGGGTTGGCCTTGTGGCTACAAGGTTTGACCTTGTTGATATAAAGGTTGGTTTTTTTGCTACAAGGGCTAACCTTGTTGCTGCAACGATTGACCTTGTGGATACAAGGGTTGATTCGGTTGTTGGACAAATTGCCCTTGCTAATGAAAAGGTTGTTGATACTGTTGCAAAGGTTTCCCTTGCTGTTGCAAAGGTTGCCCCTGTTGTTGTAAAGGTTGTTGTTGAATAGTTCCTTGAGGAATTCCTTGTTGGTACTAATAAGTTCCAGTTGGGAATTGACCATATGCACCAGAAATAGGATTTTGACCAGGTTGCATATGAGGACCTACTTGTGGAATATAAGGTGGATTTTGAAGTGCTTGTGAACCATATGGAACATAAGACTGTTGGTGGGGTATCTGGGCCGAATAAGGTTGTTGATACTGGACATTACTTACTCCAGCTGGAATAGATGATCTAGCGAGATTAGGAATACCACTAACAGGTTGACTCACTCCAACCATGTGAGGTTGTGATCCACTCACATGGGTTCCACTTGAGACAAGAGGGATATTTGGAAATTCCCCCCCATGTTGCGAATGAGGTGGTGGCACATTTTTTCCACTTGATGGGGGAATTGAGGAACTTACAAATGTATTAACCGAAACTGTCGATTGCACCAAGATTGTAGGTTGGAATGAAAGTAACGGTTGTGTTGGAATATTGGTTGAACCGGAATTGAAGTAGCGATAACAGTTTGCACAGGGATATGAGAGGCCACGTTAGGAATAAATGGACCAGAAGTAGGCATAACATTCGATGACAAAATTGGATTTTGGTATAATGAAGAAGCACTAGGAGTTCCTGAAACTAGTTGAGCCAAGGTCATATAACCATGTGGAAGCATAGGCTCATTGTTTTCAGGAGGTGGTTGAGATGGAACTCTTCCTACATAAGGAAAACCTTTTAGTGGAAAGTCGTATTCAAAATCATTATCAACACTAGGAGTGTGAGTAGATGATACTTCTAGAGGACCTTGAGGAGGGGTTGGAAACTCACTTGTAATGCAGTAGGTGGAAATAGTTGGCAAGGGGTAATCCAAGATGGTCGTGGAGATAACTCCAAAGGAACACCAGGTTGGTCGTATAGACTATAAGGTTGTTGAGGAGATATCAACAATGGATCAAAAAGTGGATTAGGAGGGAATAAACAAACCTCTGTGGACTCTCAGGGGTTTCTAGATCAAACTCTAAAGACGACGATGAGTCTCGAGGTGGGGGACGAGAAGCAAGGGGTTGGATACTTGGGATAATTCCAAGTTCAAATCCTTGAGCTTCAAGTGACTGTGAAAGTTGAGGACGAACTCCTTGTGATGGCTCTTCAATATCAGATGATGAAGGGGAACGGTGAGAGCTTTAAAATTAAAATTTACAGGAATTACTCAATAAAAGGCCAAGAAGAAACTGCATGGATTCGACATATTATCATTGGCAGTTAATTTTATAATTTAAAACAACAAATAAGTCAAAAAGGGTTATACTATGCAAGAGGGTTTACCAAGTATCTGTGAACCACTATATACACCTTAGCCGAAACCAAGGACTTGATGTACGACAGCTAATCTCCCCGAATGTTGTGTTTGGTGTATCACATTACAAGGTGGCAGACTCAGTTACCTGTGGCTAAAAGATAGCAACCTAGTGGGGTCTCCCAATATATACTTGACGGTACGGGGAGCACAAGTCCGTGTTAGCATTTTCTAATGCATAACCATTTGGTGAGAGCGTTCCCATATACTTGCCATACTGAAGTGCCTCCTATATACCCAAAAGTACTAGAGAACCTTCGATATACTTCCATACTGGAATGAGATTTCACCCCCGGGATACAATGCAGGTAGTTAACGACAACTACTATGTTTAAAGACGTTGGAACATGTCTCTAGCCTAGACCTCTAGATATTTGCGTTAGGTTACAAATGCTCCTTAGGTTAATTGAGGTAAATTTTAAGTTTATCTTGAATTAGGTTTCAATTTTATGGCTCAACGATGTCACCTAAATTCCTATGATGCAACTAAATGAGAAAAATGAAAGATTTTCATTCAATGAAGGCTAAACTAATGAGGGAAGAGAGACAACCAAACAATGCATCAATCAAGCAAAATGCATCAAAACATATCTCCCTAACTTTTCGAATGAAAGATGTAAAAAATGAAAACTACTCTTTCACTTTCACTAACGAATGCAATGCCAAAATGCAATCTTATGAGAAACAAAATCACTTTCTTTCACTAAGATGCACTAATATTTTTGTTCTTTTTCTTTCACTTTGATTCAAAATGCAAACTAATGCATAAAAAAAGGAAAAATTGATTTTAAAACAACTAAAATGATGATTTCATTCACTTCGGTTTCGAATAAAACAAAAATCATTTCAAAAATACTTTAATGAAGAGATCCTTTCACTTTTCTTTTCGAAACAACGAAATCAAAACAAGCATATACTTTTAGTTTCACCAAAGCAAACAATTGTAATCTACATTTGACAATGGAGCAAAAGTAATTTTCAAATTACAAATATGATCCAATAATAATGAAAACAACTTTGCAAATATGAACCGAAAGCAACTTGAAAATGGTGTCCTAGTCACAGTCAAACTCCTAAATGGAGGCAATTGATCTCACAAAGACAAGACAAGTGATGAGTGAAGGGTGACCTAGACCTAGAAACCCTAGAAGACAATCTAACTTCAATCACACACCAACATAAGCAAAGAGACAATTGTAACCATTAAAGGACAACAATCAAGGCAAACACAATGAGATCACACTGGAAAAACACTCACAGAGGTTGAGACACACTGAAAATGAGAAGAAACCCTAAATTTTTTCTAGCCTCTAGGATCAGCATGCCTGTGAAAGGAAAAGTAGCACTAAAAGGCAAAGTAGTGCGACTGTTAATCCAAAATCAGCGCTGGCAGCACTTCTGTAAAAACAGAAAACGTGTTGGGCGAGGAAAAGAAGGAAAAAGTAAAAAGTTTCAAAAATTAGACCAGACTCAACACTCTCAAGCAAAAACCAGTGACTATATAAACCTACAGTGATGCACAGAAGCCGAGAAATCGACGGTTGGTCAAACTCATCAGAGGTTATAGATTCCTCAACAGAGTTTCCATTTTGTTGTCTAGGTAAATTCTCTCTACGAACAGAGATGATCCTTCTAGCCCAATGAGTGGGTCTAACAACAAGCGAGACAATCTACAAGAAACTTTCCTAGATTACAATAGAAATAAGAGAAGGGAAAGGAGACCTACCTCGCTCTGATGCTATAATGCACTTCTTTGTCGAAGATCTTGATCACTTGCTCCTCAGGCTCAGTCCTTGTTGCTCACAGCGTTTGAATACCTGCACAAGAGGCCAAAGACACGACAAAGCATAAAAGTGCAACAAGCATAATCAAATGTAATCCACTTAACAGATCAAGGAGCATTAAGATAAATGAAGCATTGACACAAGCATTTATGGAAAGTGAACCAGCAGTTGTATATATTAATAAACAAAAGAGGAAGCATACAACCCAGGCCTTGATGTTAGTAGCCCTCCTTGAGTGAATGTCCAAGTCCAAGCTCAAGCTCTCCAAGCACTCCTTCTCCAAGCCAAAATGAATAGCATGTAGGCACTATCTCAGCATAAGGGTGCAAATAATCAGAGACCAACCATTTGGGAATGGAGGGGGATGAATTTATAGGTAGGGAGAGGGAGTTAGGATCTCACCAAAGATAGGGGAAGGTCCTCATCTCAAGGAAGAAGCTCATAAGGATAAGATCAAAGGGTAATATTGGGAGAATTAGACCACATCCACAACGAACATCATCCAGCTCGTCGTTCTAGAAGCCTCTAGATCATGAAGCTTCTCCTCCAATTTGGGAAAAATTTTCTTTTAGGGTTCAACACGAGTATCTAGGAAAATGCCGCACTAGCAACGTGAGGCTCATATGGTGCAACCTGCCACCAGCATGAGAGGGCAGTGTCACAATCGCACTGACCTGGAAATTAGGGTTTTGAGCTCATTTTCTCAGGAAAGGCTCAAGGCAACTTTTCAATAGTTCTTCAGGGAGGGTCTAGACTACATATCAGGATGGGTACATTACATAGTTGTCAAGGTTTTGGCACTCCGGGGTATGACGCAGGGAAGTGAAAGAGGTGTGAAAAAATACTATGTAACAGCTTTGCTTTCATTATTTTCTCGTTGATATTTTTTTTCCCTCCTCTTTTCTATTTTTTTCTCTCCCTCTGTGGTTGGTTAGGGTACAACCTGGCCCAGCTCCTATGGACCAACCCGTTTTGTGCCATTTGTCCCTTTTTTCCTTACTTGGTTGTTTATCAGATATTTCCTTTTTACAATGCTTTTCATGAGGTTTACCATGGGTTCTATGTATCTATGTGTTACCTTTAAGATGATGATTTTCCTCACTACTTAAGGTTTACACACCTATAATCTATACATACACTTTACAAAGCTTATGAAATTTGGACATGTTTAACAAGTATTCACACTATTGCAAAATGACCGAGGCATATATATATATATATATATATATATATATATATATATATATATATATATATATATATATATATATATATATATATATATATATATCTATATATATATATCATTTTCAAAATGTAGACAATATTTACAAAAATAACCCAAAAATTCATATATGTGTATTCACAATTTTCACTATCTATGAAACTGACCAAGAAGGTATTTACAATGGCCTTGTAAGGTAACCATGGAAACATTTATCATATCTATATGAGTGCATGCTAATCAAGATAATTTACATATTTGCAAAATAATTGGGGTCATTACAACCACTCCCCCTTGAGGGGAACACTGTCCTCGGTGTTCTATGACCATATGCACTAAAACAAACTTGTAACACAACTCATTGGTGGAAGCCAAACATAAACAAGTTTTTGTTACAAACTCACTAAGACTGTAGTCATAAACTCGATTGTTGCACACAAAGACAAACAAGTGACATTTTGAGTCAACACTATTTGAATTGTAAGAGAGTTTACAACTGAGAGAGTTTGGAGGGTTTACTATAGTGATTTTTTCACTGATTTTGACCCTTTGGAAACTCTATGGACCAAGAGTAAAATGTTGTTGGCCCTTTTGCAAAGACCATGATGAGGGTAAGTCTCAGTGTGATTTTTGTAAATAGCTAATGACTAAGGGAGGAAACGTTTTAAATACATTTACCCATGATCTTATATAGCATTTGAAGAATTCTATGTCTCAATTTAGTGTAATTATATTAGGTTGTGCCTGTTAATATGTTTCAGGTATATTGGTTGGTTGCAACTATTTACAGAGAATTTAGGCAATTATACAATTGCAATAATTTGTTGAAACATATAATGCTAGGGATTTAAAAGGTCTGAAGCCATATATATTATATTATGGACCTACAATGATAAGAACACTATAAATGTGATCTAAAACTAGTATGTGACGAACATTATATAAATTGAAATTGATAGTAGAGAATAAACCTTGGTAGATTTGACATCCCTTGAGGTAGAAACGTTTTATTTTTAACTTGCTTGGGACTAATGATGGGAACTGAAGAGTTCCACACCATTGACCATGGTCCCATTCTCATGGGATTTTCTTGGAACTTAAGGTAGCCACAGAGGCATATGAGGTAGGAGTCAATTTATAGCACCAAGAGATGAGAACGACCTAATCATGTTTTAGGGTAAAACCTCCTATTAGGCCTGTTGATTTAACTGTCAATTCACTGAACTTTCAAGCAATGGTGTGTGTATATATATATATATATATATATAAAACAACTACATTTCACCAGGGCTAGCGCACTTCACCAAGCTTGAATGGAGGAGCCCATGGAATCAATACAAATTCATAACGCGTCAACATGTACTCTATGGTTTGAGTAATGTTAATATTTAAAAACTTTTTATGCGATGGATGTGAGATATCATCAAATTGTTCCCATAATTAAATTAGTCTCAGCTCTTTGCATGAGATATAACCTGAATTGAGAACAAGTCTCTCACAGATTTCGAGACCCTGCACTATACAAGCTTATTTTACATGATATGGTGATGAACTAGGAAGTGTTGCCTAGATAATCTAAATAGGTAATGACTTTGAGTTTTGGGTGAGCACATCCAATAATTATGAAAATTGGAGTCAAAGTCAAACTTCTTTTTTAAATCATTATGCCAGGGGACAAGGCCATGACCAGGCCATAAATATTCATTATATTCTCTCTAAAGGAGATTGAAGGCATGTTTATTTTTACTTTGGTGCTACAATTTGCAAGAGTACTCAAATACGAAAATTGCTCAAGTTACACAGTATTTGAGTGTGCTTGTGGAGAAAGGTCACAGGCTAGGTCAAATTGCTCTAGAAACTGAGCCCATAATTGCTCCATTGGCCGCAAAAAGGAAGCAGTTATTTAATGAATTAATTACTATCAAAGGAAATATAAGGGTATTTAGTCGTGTTTACCCTCTGTTGGAGGATGAAGGTGTACCAACAATAGAATTTCTGGATGATTTTATGATACATATAAATCTTGGTGGTGATCCTCTTACAAGTTCTAAAAAATATTTTGAATTTGATAGAGTTTATGGACCTCATGTTGGCCAATAGAGAAGAGGATGGTGTTCATGTGGCAGGGGATGGTATGCAGAGTGATTTGAGGGAAAAAAACATTTGGGATTGATATCCAAAGCATTATCCTAGTGCGCCCTTGACAGCGTCTTCCTTGTTACACGTCCAGTAGATAAGGGTTTATCTACAGAATTAGCAATGGGAAATGCAAACTTTTCCATTATGAATGGTGGAGAAAGGATTTTACAAGATATTAAGGCACTTAATCTGGGAAATGCTCCTCAGAGGAAGCAATAGCATATGAGGGTTGGAACTCATTCAGATAATAATTTTTTGGTTCATCTGCAGTTAAGTAATGGGAAAAGGCATAGGAAGATATCTTTATTAACCACCACATCAATGCTTATAAAGTTTGATCTCTATCTACTGGGTGGACGGGCAAGTGCAAGTGAAATGGGTCGAAGAATGAAATTCGAGGAAGAACTGATAATTGTATTTATAGTGGTGATGAATCTGATGATAGGCGTGGTGAATGGGTTTTTAACTGTGGAATCCTCTCCAAATTTATTGAACCGCTCAAGAGACAATGTAACGAGGACTCTCACCTAGACTAAAGATTCATCTGCCTCTTCTTCTGACATGGACTAGCTAGGGATTTACAATCCTCTAGATTCCACAAACGTTCATTTCATAGGTTATATCTTGTTGTATTCCTTCTGACTTAATTAGATGAAGGATGAGGGGCCACGTTATCTAGATCTACCTCTCATAAATCTGTGAAGGCCTTATGAGTTCCGTGTTTTTTGATGGGATCAGGTCTTCACGTCACCATTTATGAACTAGCTTTGTACCTGTAATAAATGATTAACATAGTCATGCATAAATCCAATGGAGTCCCGACAACACAAAATACTCAAATTTTAAGCCAAAGTGTGGTCCCAAAAGTGGTATATTCAAAATTGCTTATCTATCAATCAATGGGTGACATCTAACCACTATGGAGTGCCCCCATAAGAATTCCATGGTTTTTAATCAATATCTCATACATAATTATGACTGGGGCCCACATCAAATTTTATGATATTTACACATTATATTTTTTCCCAGAATTGAAAGCCCAAATAGTTGTATTATAGACAGAAGAAAGAAAGAAAGAAATTATTTTAACGTCCACGAGGCTAAAGATAGCCTATGGGACAGATTGCTTCTTCATCTGCTTGATGTATTTGACCCTTTTTTTGTGAAGCCTCATAATAAATGCTCCCAGCTTCTTGACAAACCCCTTGCTAAATAAATTATTCCAAGAGCTAGCTGCCATCATATCTACATAACTTTCCCTATTGTCTTTGAAGGATTCACATTCTAAAATGAAATGTTTTTATAATTCCACTTTTTCAAAAGAACAAAAAATGCATACTCTTTCCTCCCACACTTCTTTTGGCCTTTTCTAGTGCCCTGTTTCACAACAGAGTTGATGAGAATTAGTCCTTAACTGAGCAATAAGAATTTTGGCTCTCCAAGAGATATTGGCCTCTATGTATGCTTTTGGTTGATGACTATGAGTGGGATTAAACACTTCAATATAGTACTTTTTCTTTCTTCCTAGCTCCTTATCCCAAGTACGCTTATGGAACGTATCCATGACAAAAGCTTTTATCCCTTTGTTGTTTATGGGGCATGTGTTCAAGCAAATACCCCATTTACTAAACCAATTTTTATTTTGATGCATCCAAGTCTTTTTTCTGTTGCACAATATGTCATTAAAGACAACCTTAGGCTATCTACCCTCTTCCATTTGCTCAATTTTTTTTAAATACCTCATGACTCACACCATAGAAATTGCTTCAATAGGAGAAACCCATGATTCACTTAACAAGATAGCATAAGGAACTGCACTTTTAATCTTGAATTTTCTTGTAATCAAACGCTTCTAAATTTTCTCAATTCATTTCCACTGCATGTCGGATGTACTGCTAGCCCATAGTTCACAACCATAGAGAATCACCAGAATCACTAGAATCCCAAAAAGGGTTTGAGTGGTTTTCCAGTCCCATAACTATGCCTCTCTACACCTATTTTGAAAAGCATAAAATGCTTTCCAACCCCCCAAAGTTCTTTTCTTTCTACAACCATCCCAACTTAGATTTTTGTTGAAGTCAATTCTGAGGTATTTGTAATCTGCAACTTCTTCCAGAATGTTGCCTTCAAAGTAAAACTTATGTTGGTTATGTTTTCTTTTTTTACAGAAAACCATTGCTTTCATTTTGCTGATATTGACTTGCATCCCCACACTTCTACAAAAATTCTCAAGGGATAGTAAGTGCTCTTACAAACCAAGAGAAGATTTAGCAATCAAAATAAGGTCATCTGCCTACAAAAGAAGCCTTATAACAAACTTTCCCAAATAGATAACATCACCCCCTTATGAATTTAACCACTCCTCAAGCTTCTTAATATATAAACCAAAAAGGGTAGGAGACAATGGGAAACCTTACTTGACCTTGATATCACTTCTAAAACTCTCATAAATACCTGCTGAAGTTCTAATTTTGACTTTCACCTCTTCATATAGCCTATGCACAACTAGTCTCAAATGTTTAGGAAACCCAAGTTCCTCCATTCTATGCCAAAGCTTATCCCTAGGAACTGTGTTAAACGCTTTTCTGAAATCAACAAAGCAACAAAAGACTTCTTCCTTTTTCTCCCAAACTTTTTCAATGATGTGCCTTAAAGTTATATAATGATCAACTATGGAATGTTTAGGTCTAAAACCTGCTTGCCCTTTAGCACACTTATCTCTTTCTTCTACCCACTTGCCAATTTTATTTTCTAGCATGCTTCCAAATAGCTTTGTAAACAAAGGGTTTATCATTATGGTCCTATAATTGGAGGGATTATTGACGTCACCGCTCTTGAAAAGAGGTATTGCCATACTAGTTTTCCAATGAGTGGGGAGCCCTATTATATGATGTTGTTGAAATTTTTTGTAATGTGAGGTGCAAGAATATTTGAACCCCACTTTAGATATTCTACTTGGAGTTCAGCTAAGTCTTTTGCTTTTCCAACACCCAACTTCTTGATACCCATCTCTACCTCTTGTACCATGAAGAGTTCAGTATCAGTGTTGACCAAGGGGGGAGGGTGAACCTTGGGATCATTTTCATAGATTTTTCTTGCATAGTCAAACCATTTAGAAGTTGTAATACTATTTCCAATTTGTATCTTTCTCGGTTGGAGCTCCTTCCAAAATAACTTGGGATTATTTTTCCCAAGGAAGATTAGTTCTTCCCTCCTTGAAACCATGAAATCAGCCTTTTTCTTGCTTAATAATTGCTTGTAATCTTTGAGCTTTGTGTTATCCTTGTTTGACTCTTTCCACATTCTCCTTTCCTTTTTGCATTCCTCGTCAAACCAAGCATTAACCGAAAAGCAATTTGTTTCAGACTTATTAATTTTTGCTCTTTTGCACCCTGCAAGTGCACATTAAATTAAATGTGTTAATTCATGACTATTAAGGTCATGAATTGTGATTTTCTCCTTCTTAAAGAGCCTCTCTAGCATCATTTTGAAGGTATTACAATTTTCTGGAGTCAAAAGAATTCTGCCCTTTGGGAGATTTTTTTGGACATGCTGAATTTTTTACTCTAATTGTTTATTTATAGTCCAAGATAAACTTAAATAAATTGGCTTGTGATCTGATTTTAAGTCCCAAAGTTGATCTCCAATCAAAACTTCCTCCATTTTATCACACAAATCATGCGAGAAAATTACATAATCTACTACACTTGCTCCATTGTAAGTATTGCAAGTGAAATTACCAGACTTTTCCCATCTAGTCAAGCCATTACAAATGACTAAATCAAAGGACCCACATAGAGTAAGTAATTGTTCAGCAAAGAGATTGCATCCCTTATCCTCTGAAATCCTTTCCCACTGATGATCACTCTCTTCTGTAAGCCAAATATGGTCACGGTTTTCTTTACAGCAAAGAATGCTACCTTGCTCACTTGCACTCCTAGCATTGAAATCACCCACTATAAGGACTTCACCTAGTTGAGAATATGTTTTAATATCTTCTTTTAAGGCTGCAAAGGGATCTTTGTGGTCAAGCCCTCTACCTTTGTAGATTTTTGAAACTTGGGGCGCAAAATAACATGTTGCAATTCTGATGTGGTTTCCATTTTATGATATTTTAAACCAAATGAATTGTTTATTTGAGTCTTATTTTTCTAACTGAATGAGATGACCTTCTTTCTCCCTCACTAAAACCATGATACCCCCATGCCCTTTGCCATTCCATATTGCCTTGTTACACACTGCCATCTTCCAGTATCCTTCAAGCAGAGGTGTCTTGCACCCTTCATGCTCATGTGCTTCTATGAGGAAAATTATGTCTTTATCTTCCGCAATAGGCGCTAACCCAATTCCTCGTCTCCATGGGTAACCTCTGCAGTTCCAACAAACTAATCTTAAGGAAACCTAGGTATGACTTGATTGATATTTATTTCGACATGCAAGATTCACATTTGAGTCTTTGTCCCTACTTTCCCATACTAATGTTGCTTCCTGATTTCTTGTTGAAGAGTTTGTTGCCTCTTCTTTATTTCCCTCTTGTTGCTCTGCTTTGGAAGGAGGTCCAAATCGCGCTATCACAACTTTAACTTTATAAATCCATGCTCTCTTGCCTTCATCTCTTGTTGCCCTAACCTTTAACATTTCCTCCCTCCTTTCCTCCTATTGTCTTACAGTTAAATCTTCTTCTAGAAAAAAGAGAGAACCCCTCAAGAGATGCTTCTTGCTTAGAATGATATATCTATCATGCAAGCTAGCCATGATGACTTTTATAGGCCTGACTCTTTGACCATTAAACTTAACCACCCTCCATGCTTGGCATATTTGTCCTTTCTGTAGCAACTTGTCATTCAACAGGTCTCTTGCAAGGTCAACAGTACATTCATTTTTCCCATAGTCTTTCACCCCTTTAATAATTATGTTTGCTGCTCTATTTTATCTTTCCTTGCCATCTCTATCTTGCATGTTCTCAACCTAAATGTTTGTTTCTCCTTCCTTATTAGAAGAATTGCCAATAACTTGAGCCCAAGTTTTGGAAACTTTGGTGGAATCTCCTTTCCTTTCTTCTCTTTCTTTCTCTTCATGGTTTTCTATTTGGGCAATTGTTTTCCCTTTATCCTGGGATGATTTCACATTCACCACCTCTGTATTTTCCACTACAGATTTCTTTATGTTTTTCACATTTACTTTCATGCGTTGTCATTCTGTCTCTCCTATCAGGACATGTAGCAATGCCACTTGTTCTTTCAAAACTTTATTGCGTTCTTCTAAAGACTTGTTCTCAGATGTTATTATCTGAATTTTATGATCTCTTTCATGCTCTTTAGCTTCTAAAAGCTCCAACATTTGTTTTCCATTTAACAATTCTTTCACATAAAGATCAAATGACCAGGTGAGAGGTGTGGATGTGGGACTATAGAAGGTAGAATCATCAATGACTTTTCCTCTAGACTTCTTGTTGGCGCATGCTTGTAGAGGGGACTTGTTTGAGTGCTTATTGTGAAGGGCCCGAGTACTTTCCCTTTGAGACCGTTTTTTCCTTGTTTGCTTCCATTTTATAAGGGCTAGTCTTCGTTTTAAAATTCTCTGATATTGTTTAGAATTGACCAAAACCCACTTCCAAGCTTTGGTGGATGAGGCAATTTTCACTTGCCCTAAATCATTTGTCTCCATAGGTTCTAAAATTTCTTGTCACGTTGTCATGTTTGAATGCATTTTCTGTCCCAAGATTCTTAGACCACATATCCTTTCCGTCGCTTTCCTGTTCTACACTCAAGGTAAAAATTAGGGTTAAAGATAAAAGGGCTTTAAAATATTATATATGTTATTTTTGTAACTTTATCCATTTTAAAATTTTCTCAAAAGAAAAAGAGAAGGAACATTTTTGTAACTATTCTAGAATTCAGTTTTATAACTTATTAGGAAGTTAGATTGGGGCAGAGAAATAAAAGTCTGAAAAATGTCATTTTGTGGGGTTCAGAATCTAGTACTAATGACTGGTATTGTAATCAGAATTTCTCTCTGAAATCTAAGAATACACAATAGTTTTGATTAAAAGTCTAAAAATGACATTTTGTGGGTTTCAGAGCCTAGTACTAGTGACTGGTATTGTAATCAGAATTTCTCTCTGAAATCTAAGAATACACAACAGTTTTGATTCCAACTTTGGGACTAGTTGCATAAATGTTTTCTTCTTTGTGTTTTCATTATTTCATTTAATGTTTTTCCTCTATCAGCATGAGTGTAATGAAGTTGTTGGATTTTTTTATTCAATAGATTTACTAATGTTGTCTTCTTAGCAGAGAGTACCTACAAATATTATTTAAAGAAGCCTTAAAGGACGCTCCACCATGTTGTAAATTCATCCACACTTGCTCATTCTTTCATGGTTCTTTCTGTAGAAGTTATATTCAAATTCTTAATTTCCTGAGTATCAACTTTATCATCTTTATTTTCTTTAAACCATTCCTTTAATCCAAGATCCTGCAACCCTTAGAGTTTCTCTGGCTGTTCTGTTTTGGAAAGCTAGGGTTTCAAAATTAGAAGTTTTGGTTGCAAGCCTTCATGGCTTGTCCCTTTGGTCATTGATATTAACTACTTCTATTCAATTTTGAGATGTCTCAGGCACTGGTTCCCCTACAGCCAGGAATTGTCTCTAAGATTTACAACATCTTTTGGCACCGTTGTCGAGGAACGAAGACACAATTATTTTTCCCTGGGTATCAAGATCTATTTCTTGATGGCGCACAAGATTTAGATATAAAATTTGCTGCTTATTTTTCACCTAACGACTCCACTAACGAAGGCTTTATTGGATAATAAATTTTGCTAACAATAAAATGAAGAAGCAATGTGAAAATTCAGGTATCAAACTTTGATGTTTTTCAAGGAAATTTTATTTTTTATTATCAGCTTTGTGGTACACTTTCCCCTACACATCAAAAATATTATTTTCTGCTTTATATTCTCAGAAGATTGTAAGACCCAAAAAGTACATTCTTTATTGAAAAAAGAAAACTTATCTTCTTCTTGTATCATTGATCTTGGGACAACTTCACCTCCTGAATCTAAAGAGAAAAATGATTGTTGCATTACAATTCTTAAAGATAACCAGTCACAATCTGAACATAAAGAAGATGATTCATCATCTTTGGCAAATATCACTCTGCCTCTTAAGAAATCCACTAATTTTTAGCTCAAAACAAAGGAAATCCTTAAACCCCTAGAATTTCCCACAATCCTTCATCAGTATCCTTCAAAAAGCTTCAAATTTCTGCCAAGTTTCTCTAGAGAGAATGATGATGTTACAACCAAACAACATGTTTTTCAATTTGAGTATTTCTTGGATAGATTTGAAATAACTCATGAAGATGTGGCTTTAAGGATGTTTTTCCATTCGTTAAAGTGGGATGCTCAACAATGGTTTCAACATTTAAAGACTAGTTCAATCACTTCATGGCAGGATTTTCAGGACATCTTTCTTAAATATTGGGGTGATCAAAAGTTGTATGAACGATACCTCTTGAAATTATACACTGTGTAGAAGGATACCAATGTATCAGTCACTGAATTTAATAGGATGTTTAAAAAAAATCAGCATGCCAAAACAAATTTGACCTCCTGAAGTTGGCGCCATGGTGTACTATTCAAAGACTCATCCTATTGACTTGGAATTTTATCTCAAGGAGAGAAGACCTTGCACTCAGGAGAAAAAGTTTCTTTATGCGCAGGAAATTGAAGATAATTTATTGGCTTGTGGAAATCTTTCATATCACATTGAAAGAAAAAGTATTGCAGAAGACAAGAGTGTCTGCCAAGAAAACAATTAAAATTCTTTGTAGGAAAATTCAGGTTTAGAGATAAGGAGGGGTTTTAAAAAGGTAAAAAAGGATGCCCATGTTGTTGAAACACAAGAATTCAAGCATTATGAGAATTTTAATCAGCAACTTGTTGCAAAAAATGAATAACACTTTGAAAGCCTGGAAGATTATTATAGTCTTCATGACTTTAGTAATTTTGTGAACAAAGGAGGATCTAGTATAGTTTCTCAAGTGTTGTTGCACGAAGGCAAAGAATTTTTTTAAGAGTTAGCATTGCATGAAAAGCACCAGCAATATGGGGAAGTTTTGGATTATTCTTTTTAGCCTAAATGGTTGCCAGCTAGCAATCAAATTTCTGATATTCAAACCTTGAAAGTGGAGTTTGTACAAAGACCAACACAAATAAAATATTATTTTCAAGATCCAGTAGCTGACTATATGGAAGCCTTCTTTGGTCAGCAAAAAATATCTTTTATGGGGTATGTATCAAGTTTTTTGTCTGCAATTCTCAATTAGTGCATGCATGTTTTAGTTTTTGAATTTTAGCAGCATGGAGGCATTAAGTCCAACACTCAGATGTGGGGGTGGTACCACTGGAAGGTGGATTTCACTTGAAGACATTCAACCTTGTCTATAGCTAGGAGTTGTACATAAATAAGCTTAGGTGTCGAGCATTTATTTATAGTTGTAGTTTTTTCAGTTTATTTTTGCAGCTGATGAATAAGGGTAGTAGTTCCAGTTGGAAACAGGTTTGGAGGGGTTTCAAATTTCAACAATTTCGAATTTCAGTTTTTATATTTCAAGGTTTTCATAATTTTAGACTCCATGCCCAACAAGGTCACTAATCTGCAATTCTCAGTGCTTTGTAGGTAACGCACTCTCCCCAACTGGATCTAGATGTTGTAGCTAAATTCTCCTAGGGATAATAACAATTCTATTGATTCTCATGGTTTACATGACAAGATTTTATGATTCTTAGTTCATAATTTTTTTTTTTAAGGTGGGGAAAATCTGGATTTTGTTAAAAACAACTCACTTAGTCTTTTTCCAAAAAGAATTTTATTAAAGATATTGGGACTTTCTTTACTTCAAATGGTTGGTTTCTTTAGGCCCCGTGCTATGGGCACTAATAAAACAACTACATTTCACTACGGCTAGCACATTTCACCAAGGATGAATGGAGGAGCGCATGGAATCAATATAAATGCATAACTCGTCAACGTGTGCTTTGTGGTTTGAGTAATATTAATATTTAAAAAATATATATGCGACAGATGTGAGATATCATCACATTGTTTCCATAATTAAATTAGTCCCAGCTCTTTGCATGAGATATAACTTAAACTGAGAAAATATCTCTCACAAATTTCGAGAACCTTCACTATACAGGCTTATTTTACATGATATGGTGATGAACTAGGAAGTATTGCCTAGATAATCCAAATAGGTAATAAATTTGAGTTTTGGGTGAGCACATCTAATACTAATGAAAATCGGAGTCAAAGCCAAACTTCTTTTTTTAATCATTATTGGAGACAGGGGTCATGACTAGACCATAAATCTTCATTATATGCTCTCGAAAGGAGCTTGAAGGCATGTTTATTCGTACTTTAGCACTACAATTTGCAAGAGTAATCAAATGCGAAAATTGCTCGAGTTACGTAGTATTTGAGTGTACTTGTGGAGAAAGCTCGCAAGCTAGATCAGATTGCTCTAGAAACTGAGGCTAGAATCACTCCATTGGCCGCAAAAAGGAAGCAACTATTCAATGAATTAATAACTATCAAAGGAAATATAAGGGTATTTTGTCGTGTTCACCCTTTGTTGGAGGATGAGGGTGTACCAACAACAGAATTTCTAGATGATTTTACGATACGTATAAATCCTAGTGGTGATCCTGTTACAAGTTCTAAAAAATATTTTGAATTTGATGGAGTTTATGGACCTCATGTTGGTCAATAGAGAAGAGTTTGGTGTTCATGTGGCAGGAGACGATATGCATAGTGATTTAAGGCAAACAACATTTGGGATCGCTATCCAAAGCATTATCCTGATGCGCCCTTGATAGTGTCTTCCTTGTGACACATATGGTAGACAAGGGTTTCTCTACAAAATTAGTAGTAGGAAATGTAAACTTTGCTGATATGCATGGTGGAGAAAGGATTTTACAAGATATCAAGGCATTTAATCTAGGAAATTATCCTCAGAGGAAGCTAGAGCATATGAGGACTAGAACTCATTCATAGAATAACATTGTTATTCATCTGCAGTTAAGTAATGGCCAAAGGCACATGAAGATATCGTTATTCACCACCTTGTCAATGCTTATAAAGTTTGACCTCTATCTACTAGGTGGATGGGCAAGTGCAGGTGAAATGGGTCGAAGAATGAAATTCGAGGAAGAACTGATAATTGTATTTGTATTGGTGATTAATTTGATGATAGGGGTGACGAATGGGTTGTTAACTGTGGAATCCTCTCCGAAATTATTGAACCGCTCAGGAGACAATGTAACGTTGACTCTCACCTAGACTATGTATTCATCTGCCTCTTCTTCCGACATGGACTCACTGGGGATTTACAATCCTCCAGATTCCCCAAATGAGCATTTCATAGGTTATATCCTGTTGTATTCCTCCTGCCTTAATTGGATGAAGGAAGAGGGGTCATGTTATCTGGATCTACCTCTCATCAATCTGTGAAGGCCTTATGAGTTTTTTGTTTTTCAATAGGATCAAGTCTTCATGTTGCCATTTATGAACTAAATTTGTACATGTAATCAACAATTAACATAGTCATGCATAAATCCAACGAAGTACTGACAACACAAAATACTTGAAGTTTAAGCCAAAGTGCGGTCCCGGAAGCGATATAGTAAAAAATGCTCATCTATCGATCAACGAGTGACATCTAATCGGTGGGGCACCCTCCTCATCTCTAGAAACCATTGCGGTGTGCCCCCTTAAGCATTCCATGGTTTTCAATCAATATCTCGTACATAATTATCACTGGGGACCACATCAAATTTTATGATATTTACACATTATATTTTTGCCCATAATTAAAAGCCCCAATAGTCGTATTATATTAGTATTAAAATAAAATGGATTTAAAATATTATATATGTTATTTTTGTAATTTTATCTATTTTAAAATTTTCTCAAAATAAAAAGAGAAGGAATAGTTTCGTAACTATTCTAGAAGTCGAATAACATCTCAGAAATCCGAGATAGTGGGTTGGGAGAAAAAGATGGAGCTCTGGAACCCGCCTGACACAGGCTAGGGTTTGTTTGCAGAGAACTTTTTGTTGCACCTTTCCTTTCGCTTTCGATCAGCTCCGTCACCCTGCTGCCATACCCCTCGGATGTCGTTCATTGCACCTTCTTTTTCCTCGTTCGCGATATTTTTTACCTCCCCCCGTGACTCTGTCGTGCCCCTCTCCGCCTCCCCCATCTGCTCTCAGTTACTACAGCGACGGTTTTTACAATTTACGTTGGCAGCTGGCGCGTAACTCTCGGATTAGTTATGGAAGTGGACATGGTAGATTACTCGGTTGACCCATTAGAGGGTGTCTCCATCTGGACATCTCCCCATGCAAACACGGAAGGACTGCTCCCTTACTACAGCGAACTGTCAGAAGCTATCACGCCCTTGCCCTCACTCTTGGGGCCCTCATGTTCAGTTGTAACCCTACCTGAGACCACCCCCTCCTGGCCATTTTTCGCTACCCCTCCCTCGTCGCCATCCTCCCTACATTTTGAGACCCGTTGTATAGGCCCTGACCCTGTTGCTAGCTCCTCGGGCTGTCCACCATTTCCTCCGTCTGTCGGATCTCAATTCCCTTCATATTCTCCCCTCGGAGAACCCTCGGTCACCGCACAAGGTACCCCTCTCGCAGCTCCGTTAACATCTCCCCTCTCTGGCAGCTTTACAGGCATTCCACCTCTCTCAGACGCCTTCCCCTTTGGGCCTTGTCTGAACCCTGCAAACCCTCAACCAAACCCTCCTCTCAGCGGAACTCCGGAGGACACCACCGACGCAGGCCACAAGCCGGGAAAAAAACAAAAGTGCATCAAATCCAGAGCACAAGACGTCATAATTCGTTTGGGGGAAGATATTCAGTGGGGAGACACCATGGATACAGCTGATCGTGTCTTGGTTGGTAGGGTTCGGGGAAGGAACTACACTGCGGCACGGCTTAAGCAATGGACGGTAGAAGTCTGGGGGCAACATTTGGCTGAGCTACCTTTCGTACAAACCTTTGTCTATGGGTGGTTCACGCTGAGATTCACAAGAGCTGAGCATACAAATTGGGTTATGTCTTCTTTCTGGCACATTGAACAGGCCCCCGTACTCCTGCGTCGATGGAACCCTCTTTTCAACCCTGAAAGGGAGCAATTAGGCATTGGGCCTCTATGGGTCTGTCTTCCAGGCTTGCCTCTTCATTTCTGGTCTGAGGACATCTTCAGGCATATAGGTAACTCCCTGGGCACTTATCTGGGGCATGAAAAATCATACCTCTCCACTGGCATCATGGCATACGCGAGGATATTGGTCCACCTAGATACTAGGGAAGGATTACAGGAACATATCACACTACTTTGGAGGAATTTCTCACGGACGCAGATCCTTGATTACAAGGGGGTCCCTTTTCAGTGCAGGAGGTGCCATAAGGTGGGTCACCTATTCAAGGATTGCCCCTGAATGGCAAGGCAAGAGCAGGGGAAAAAGGAAAGACAATCCCTACAAAGGATCCTCAGGCACCTGTGAATCAAACCTCTTCTGAAGCAGCAGCGACCCACACCGCCCCTAAAGCAGCAGTGGATACACCAGCCAAGGAGACTCCAAAGAAGTGTGGCAAAGCACCATATCGGCCTCCCTCTCCTCCTCTGACCAGGGCAAGGGTGGCTATGGAGGCTGCGCTATCTTCGGGTATGTCCTCTTCTAAACCCTGCTCTGTTCATCTCTCTATTTCATCTGATAGCATGGCTTTATCTTCGGTTATTCACCAGGTCTCTGCTTTCATGCCCCCGCCCCCCATTACTATGGCATGCTCCCTGCACCCCCCCCCCCCTTTTTTCTTACACCCCTCCATCCATCCCAGAGGTGACCCCTTCCATATCCCATGACTCTGCATAAGGGCCTCTATCCCCCAGATACCCACTTCGATCTCGAGCCCGATCACAGGCTCCTGACTCCATTGGAATTGGCCTAGTATCTCCCACCATCCCCCCAAAGCCACCAAGAGGCAGACCTTCCTCTCTATCCAAAGCCAAGTTGCAGGCAAGGGAGGAGATTGCCTCTAGGTGGCAACACACTATCGACAGGGTTCTTAGAGCACAGAACACCCTAGTCTCTCCCCCTCCATGAAGCTTCTTTCATTTAACTGTCGAGGGTTAGCTAGCCCTGAAAAAACTAGCTTTCCGTAGACTTCTTAGGACTGAACTGGTCGATGTCATATTCCTTCAAGAAACTCTGGGCCTAGCTGATGTAATCGCACACCTGTTAGAATCCATGCTTCCTGGTTGGTCTTTCCAAGCCCTTGATGTCAATGGCCGCTCAGGAGGCATAGCTATGGGTTTCAATTCTCGAACCATTAAACTCTGTAACATATGGGGAGGCATTGGACACATAGGGGTGGATATCTTCTCATCTAAACTAGGCACAAACATTAGACTTATCAATGTATATGGGCCATGTCAACACCGTGAAGAATTCTGGGAACAATTATTGAACTCCAATCTTCTGCAAAAGGACAACATAATCCTTGGGGGGGATTTAAATTTCTCTATAGGATTCTCGAAATCATGGGGACATCATGCCCAAATTGACCCCCTATCTGCTTACTTTGAGAATATCCTGGAGAATCACAGTCTTATTGATATTCCATCAACAAAAATACAACCTACTTGGAGGAATAGAAGAATTGGAGAGGACAGTCTCACTAGAAGACTAGATCGCTTTCTCATCAAGGAGGGACTGCTAAGCATGGGATATAACTACAGACAGTGGGTTGGATCAGGGGGTATATCAAACCATCTGCCGATATACCTTGAAATAAGAGGTGGATTGAACAAACCAAAAGCCCCTTTCAAATTCAACTCCACTTGGTTGAAGGATGCAGCCTATACCCGAATGGTAACTGAATTTTGGAAGACCCACCCTCCTGCTACTGGTGGGAATATAGCTGAAGGATTTGCACGCAACCTAAAGGAGCTAAAGTGATTATCTAAAATCTAGGCACACAACAAGAGAGAACAGGATGATCAAACCCTAAGGGCCACTGAAGCAGAGATTGTTGCCTTGGAAAATGAACAAGGGGGGGTTTTCACCTCTAATGAACAGAAGGAAAAGCTCACAGCCTTAATAACTAAGCGAAGCAAAATCCTAAAGGATTGGGAAGAAACTTGGAGGCTGAGAAGTAGAGCAATATGGCTGCTTGAGGGAGACGATAATACAAAATTCTTTCACAAATTTGCAAATGGTCACAAGCTATCAACTCCATATGGCAACTAACAAATGAGCAGGGGAATACTGTGAATACATTCCCGCAATTAGCATCCCTGGCTACAACCCACTTCAAGAAGATCTACAAGGCACCTCCCAATGCCACTCTTGCTGAAGTCATACGAGTAGCACAACTATTTCCTCGGTTTGTGGACCAGGAGACTGCCATGGAGTTGAACAGGGAGGTCTCAATGGGGGAACTTGAGGCTACCTTGAAATGGTTCAAGCGCAACAAGAGTCCAGGACCAGATGGTTGGTCGGTGGAGTTCTACACAGCATTTTTCGATACTCTTGGAGAAGATCTTCTTAAAGTCGTTGAAGAGTGTCAGATCAATGGAAAGATGTATGAGGCTTTCAATACCACCTTCATCGCCCTCATCCCCAAATTAGACAACCCAGCCTCCTTTGATGACTTCCGTCCCATCTCCCTATGCAACTGTATATACAAAATCATTGCCAAAATCATAGCTAATCGCCTCCGCCCCATCCTATCCACACACATATCTTCTGAGCAATTTTCCTTTCTGCAAGATCGACAGATCCATGAGGTTGTTGGAACTGCACAAGAAGTATTGCACTCTATTCAGACGAAGAAGATGAAAGGTATGATCTTAAAGGTAGACCTCTCAAAAGCCTTTGATCGAGTAAGTTGGTTGTACATCAGAATGCTCCTAACTCATCTAGGTTTCCCTTATGAATTTATAAAATGGATTATGTGTTGCATAACAAATATATCTTTCAGTGTCCTTGTCAATGGGGTGGCATCGCCCTTCTTTCACTCTGAAATAGGTCTCAGGCAGGGTTGCCCTCTATCCCCATTATTATTTTTGCTCATCATGGAAGGGCTCAGCAGACTTATAAAAGAAGAGCATAGTAGGGGAAGACTTAAAGGAATCAGGATCACTAACAGATGCATTCTGACTCATCTACTTTTTGTGGATGATGTGTTGATCTTCCTCAATGGTGGGATTGGGGATCTGACGATATTGCAAAACACAATCTCACTATTTCAATTGGCTACAGGCATGGTCATCAACAACACCAAATCCACCATTACAGCCACTGGATGCTCCCCCCATGAGATTCAGTATGCACTTCATAGATTCCCTTTTACCCTTCTGCAGATGGAGGATGGCCTTAGATATCTGGGATATAGGCTGAAGCCCCACGGTTACAAGATAGCAGACTGGACATGGTTAATCTCCAAGATGGAAAGAAGGCTCAACATCTGGTATCATAAGTACCTCTCCAGAGCAGGAAGACTAGTACTCATCAAAGCTGTTCTTGAAGCCACTCTGGTATATTGGATGTCTCTGGCATGGATACCCAGAGGTATCCTCTCCAGAATCCAAAATCTTTGTTGTAGGTTCCTCTGGAAGGGCAATCAGGCAGGGAGAATATTTGCCTGGGCCAAATGGGAATCTCTTACTCTCCCAAAGAAATGGGGAGGTTGGGGCATTAAAAAGCTAGAAGACTTCTCCTCTGCACTGGTGGCCAAGCTTGGCTGGAAATTGATCACTTCAAATAGCCTTTGGACCATGGTGGCCTCTTCAAAATACATAGCCCCACTAAATCTGATGGATTGGCTTCGACAGCCACACTAGAACAAAACAGGGATATCAGTCATCTGGAAAGCTGTGTTAAATTCAATGTCCATTATCCAGGAAGGAATCACCTGGAGAATTCAATCAGGCACATCAGTGCGCATAGGACTAGATCCTTGGATCGGATGCAGTAATGCCCACATGCTACCCGAAGATCTTAAGCTCCATCTTAGCAATGCGGGTATCACTCATATCAGCCACATAGCAGATATGCAGTGCACCACCTTCTTACAGCAAGCCTGGAAAATGGCTCGCAGCCTGAATATCCCTCAGCACTGGCAACAACATTGGGCAGATTATACGGCAGCACTAACAGAATCACATATCAGAATTGTTGAAGGGGAGGATGAGATAATTTGGGCGCATGCAAAAAATGGGATATACTCCCCCAAGGTGGGATATCTCTATTTAGCTAATATTCATAGACCACAAGCTATCGAACACTGGTGGAAAAACTTGTGGAAACTAAAAGCGCCTCCCAGGACCCGATTATTCATGTGGACAATTCTCAAAAATAAGGCTCCCACTGGTGACAATCTAATCAAACGAGCTCAACATGGACCTTTTTCTATTTTATCGATCATCCCCACCCAGTACAGTTGGCAGGGCCTAACAGTAATGGAAGCTTGGTCCACATGGTGGATTACTGCAACCTCGACCAAGGCTAGAAACCTACCTCTCCTCATCTTCTGGGCAATCTGGATAGCCCGTAATAGATACATATTTCAGGACACCACTCCTCATTGGCCCTCCATCACTGCCCGCCTTCTGGCAGACTATCACACCATTCCTGATGAAGAGGAAAATCCTTCCCCCAGACACATTGTCCCTGAAAACATCAATCACACTCAACCCTGGGCTTATTTCGATGGTTTAGCATAGGAAGATGGGTGTGGGGGCAGAGCCATCCTATATCTTTCTGAATCCCATCACTTCCAAATCCAAATGGGCCTAGGGAGGGGCACAAACAACTTTGCAGAACTGATTACTGCTAAATATCTCATTCAATTTGCTTTGGAAAAACAATGCAGGAATCTCCAAATTTTTGGGGACTCAAAAATTGTATGCAACTGGATAAACAAATCTTCTAACTGCTTTGCTTATACTCTGAGACCTATACTGGATGAGACTCATAGGCTCATCACATATTTTGATTCTTTTGCATGTCGTCATATCTACAGGGAACACAACACATCTGCCAATCAGTTATCCAAGGAAGCTATGATCCGGCCTCTTGGCACATGGCTAATCCAGGAGCAGAGGGATGGTGCACACTATCAGTACTACCACCGACCTTACATGGATATTACAGTCTAACTGGCTCAACAGGAGCCTGATATTTTTGCTTATGTTAATATTATGTTTTCTTTTAAATTATCAGATGTATATAAATGACAGTCATACTTACTCTCTGTGTAGAGTTTTTTGATAAACGTTGATATGAACAACACTGAAGGCAGCGCCTCCCTGCGTGGAGTGCACTGTGCTATTTTGATTATTTTCTCACTTGATAGGAACTTAGCCTCACATACAGCATATGTGTTTCGCATCTACAATATGTAATTTTCCTTTACTAATGAAAATTACGATTTTTCCAAGGGGAAAAAAAACTATTCTAGAAGTCAGTTTTATAACTAATTAGGAAGTTAGATTGGGGCAGAGGAATAAAAGTTTGAAAATGACATTTCGTGGGGCTTCAGAGTCCAGTACTGGTGACTAACATTGTAATAATAAATTCTCTCTAAAATCTAAGAATACATAGCAATTTTGATTCCAACTTTGGGACTAGTTACAGAAATGTTTTCCTCTTTGTGTTTTCATTCTTTCATTTAATGTTTTTCCTCTATCAACCTGAATGTAATGAATTTGTTGACTTCTTTTATTCAATAGATTTACTAATGTTGTCTTCTCAGCAGAGAGTACCTGCAAATATTATTTAAAGAATCCTTAAAGGGTGCTCCACCATGTTGTAAAGGCATCCACACTTGCTCATTCTTTCATGGTTCTTTCTGCAGAAGTTATATTCAGATTCTTAATTTCCCGAGTCTAAACTCTGCCATCTTTATTTTCTTCATACCATTCCTTTAATCCAAGATCTTGCAACCCTCATAGTTTCTCTAGCCATTCTGTTTTGGAAAGCTAGGGTTTTAGAATTAGAAGTTTTGGTTGCAAACCTTCATGGCCTGTCCCTCCAGCCATTGATATTAACTACTTTTATTAAATTTTGAGATGTCTCAAGCACTAGTTCCCCCACAGTCAGGAATTGTCTCTGAGATTTACAACAACCCCTTTAGATTGCAATTGAGATTTTCCATCCACCCATATATTCCTAAGGTTTATCGTACCCATCTTGTACTGAAGGAGAACCAACCTAGGTATGAGGAAGAATTGTTGTGGTGACAGTGAGCAACCTTCCAAAGTTCCCTTCAAGTTGAACTCGTGTTTTAATGTTTTCTATGCATATAATAACTCAGACCATGTTATAGGCTTGACTTTTAGTCATATTTATCTCCTTATAGGTACATTCCCTCTCTCTAGTAGTACGCCCAAGGCATGCCAATAAACCTTGATAAAAATTAAATTCGTTGCCAGATTGCCCCCATGGTTGCACAGGGATTTTAAAGGGGCTTAGCTGAGTTTTAATTGATGCCTATGAGCTGGGAAAGTACCAGTCTATGGGTTAATTTTCCTCAAAGAATCAAACTTAAGATGAAGAGCTACATTCTAGGGTTGCTTAGGCTTATGCATAGTGCTAATGGGAAAAATAAATTGTTGTTATCATTTACTGTGGTAATCTAATTTGTTGTTATAACTTGCTACACAATTGCTAAACATTTATATTTGCGGTACTACCTTTGGCCAACTTGAGTTAACAAGGCAAGGGAATAAATTGGTGTTGCAAATCACTGTTAATTGCTTAACCAACCTGAATTAGTAAGGTTTGAACTCCTTTGCCAGAAATGTGGTTCCAAAAGGACTGCATAATAATGTAACTGTTGTCTTCTTTTCTTTTCTTTTAAATGAATGTGATTGAAATTATGCATGTTTCATCACCACAATTAGTCAGTAAGCCTACAATGTCCAGAACCTACCATCATAGAGAATATGACATGTTTTGTTTAGTAAGTACGAGTTGCACAAGCTAAATATCCTAGAGGGACTTTGTTTGATCATTCATGCTGGAGAGTCCATCAGTGTAGGATAAACTGAAACAATCTTAACAAAGGACTTTATGAGGGAAATAGACAAAATTCTAAAGATAAAAAAGGATGGATTTCAAAAATAGCATGACTAATGAACTGATAAAAGCATCCAGATTTCATCGCCGCCAAAAAAAATAGCAGCAAGAGTTCTAGACATCACTGAGAAAACCACTTGATTGATTATGTTTATAAACACCTTCATTAGTCCTCATTATTATTCCCACATAATAGTTTGAGACCCAAAATATAAAATAAATTTATGCCCAAAAGGTTGGTCAATCGACTAAAAAGAAAAGATGCTCATAGTGATGAGCACCTATAAAAGTAATCAAGGTTACGTCAAAAGCATAAAGTTACACGAGAAATACATTAAAGGGCATGATCATGTAATTTTTGTTCAAACCCAAAAATTGGGTTAAGGTAGAACCCATAGCCTGCAAGCCAATACGACCAGGAAACTTGTGACTTGGCGTAGGCTGGGACGTCCAGAGACACTCCCTTTGGGGTTCCACACTAGGGGATTCCTACTCTTAAGCCACATCACAACATAATTATTCAACATATAAAATCTCTAGCCTGCTCTGGTTTTCGAACCTCTAATCAAGTAATGTTGGAATAAATAACAAAGAAGGTGCAGGGGCTAGGTACAGTAGTTATGCCCTAGCTCAATATCAGCATTATAGATGGAGATACAAGACCATATATTTAACAAATTTACCAAATCCCATATGCTTGTATCATATTATTGAAGCCCTAAAAAACACTCAACAACCCCACAGTGACATACATCAAAAAACATCATTCTTAGATACCTATATGGAAGCCAGGAGGAGAAAATCAATGGAAGAAAGACGTATATGCAGACCAAAATCATAAGGCAATTTTCGCATAGCAGAAAACATTCATTCTCACGAAAGCATCAAGTATAATATCTAGCAACTTGTCTCAGCTGCATAAATTTCCACGGGTGTGTTCACAAAATGCTAGCTTTCAAAATCTATGAGGGTTTTACATGAGAAGGTGACTTTTATATTTTACTTTCTTTCCACAAAAAGGTTGTTGTCATCTATCTTGAGGATTCAGAAGTTTTTTTAATGTTTGATTCCTTTCTTCATCCTCCTAGAGTTTCTCTTATTACTCCATTTTGTCTGGGACAACATTGTGGGTAAACAAGAACATTGTTCTTAGTGCAATCATCCCATTAATATTTATTCATTTCACAATAGAGCCCATTAGGTCCGAGTGTTGAACCTGTCACCTCTGATACCACTTGTAACACACCCCCTTACTATTCTAACCCAAGGGAAACAATTATGAGGTTTTTTTATTTTTGATATTTATATTGCATAAAACACCATAAAGATTTACTACTATAATCATACTTTATAATTGCATCATAGATAACAGCTGCTACGAAAAGCTCAGAAGGAATCATATGATAATATGGTAAGGAAAAATACTATAATGTATAGTTAAGACATCATTGTTCAGATTGATAAAGCCTTTGATGTGGATAATTGTGAATGTAAGAGTTTTTATCAAACGACTTTTTAAGAATACTAACATCATTCAGTAATTCATGTTGCAGTAGTGGAATTGAGTGCTCCTTGGATATCCAGGTTACTAAATAGGTCTGAATTTCCAAGTAGTTCTTTAATTTAATGAGTTCTAGGATGGTGCATTCACATGGAGCCATCCATACATTGAACACCATTTTTTATGCACGCTTCAAAGACGATGTCAATTTCTTGTATAGATAACATAGGGGCCTATTAAGGACACATTTCTTTGTCTAGAAAGACTTGAGAACCCATTCAAGATGTAATTAGGTGGGTAGAGGAGTGTGCACAACATCCATAGATGGGTCATCCAAAATCCCATTATGGTTATCGTACCACTTCATTTCTGGAGATAGATCATTAGTAGGTCGTGGCCTTCTCCAAGATCTGTTAATATTGTCTCTTATGTTATAAACACTCTAGAGTCCATTTCTAAAATCAACATTCACATGAGGCCAAAAATCTTGTCTTGGACTGACCTTGAGATATGTAGCATATATAAAGTTTACTATAGTGATTACTAAATAACTCCTCTCACTACTTGTATTTTTCTATAATATTTTATATGTACACATCGTTTAAATATATATGCTTCTCTTGTAAGACTCATATCTCACTCCCTAAGTAGATGTAACTTACATCATGAGTTGTTTTCATTCAAATTGATAGTTTTTTTCTTGATATAAGGACTCAATATGATTTCGGTCATTTCAAAATGCCATCTTGGACCAATCCCAATAGTAATCAACGGTTGGCATTCCAAAATTCCCATCCTAACTAGTGGCATCATAAATACCATATAAACTAATGACATTTTATCCAAATGTAGGCTCATCCATTGCAACGGTCCTCAATTCAATTGACCTCTCCTCTTGCTAAAATCTGTCAGAAAGTGAATCCAAGTGAACACAACATTAACATTATGTTTACAAGCACAACACACATATAAACCTTTGTGCTCTTTTAATGTACAAAAATATTCAAGTCAATTAATTAACCTTTACTCTTCCTAAAATGCATCCATCAAGAAGAGAATCCAAGTAAATGCAGTACATATTCACAAGAAGGGTCATTTGTATAGGAAGATTAGGCTGACCTAATGGCAAAGGCATGCTACTGAAAAATATGGGACATAACCCACTTTAATTATCGGTGATGTGGATTATTAGTGGAAACCTTCTTCCTAAGGTTAGTAATTCCCATAATTCATGCGCACATCATATGATAATTTCATGTGTACTCCAACCATGTATTCAAATTACAACTAGTTTCCAAACAACATATAATTTCTAACAGGCATGCGAAGATGTTATGTTTGTTGGCTTCGTGGCTTAAGTTCTTTCACGTATGATAGGTTTAAAAACCTCTATTGGTATGTGTAATTTCAAATGAGTACCTAATGGATCTATGGACAATTACTGGAATATGTATACATTATTATAATGACGTGTTGGTTTTAACATTTCAAAAATTAGCTATTCACCATGCAAAACGTACCCAAGCACAAGTTCTATGCAAGCACTCCGTCAATGTTAGGGAGGTCACAAGCAGTTCTACTTGCATAAGTTTCATATTACCCATCGAAGATAATAATATTGATGCATACAGGTTGAAGTGTGTTGTCTATTTCATGGATGGCATTTGACCATCATAGGAAGCACCCATTTACAGTGCCAAGATAAAGCAATTATTGTTGTTAGTCAATCTAAACAAATGAGTGGTGTAAGAGTTAGTCCTTAGTTAGTAATGATACAATTACTGGGTTGTGTCATTATTCGTTAATTACCTATGTTGCATATAACCAATTTCGTTGTAACTTTGTTTCCACATAGAGCAAGAAAACAGTTGGTATACGAAACTCATGCCATGAATTCCATTGTAAACATATATATATATATATATATATCTATATATATATATATATATATATATATATATATATATATATATATATATATATATTCAACACATATAATGTAACAGAATGTATGGAAGGAGAACAATAATTATGTATCCAACACCTTAGCCAAGATGTTAATCTCAAGTAAGCCACCCATCCTACAGTAAGCGTTCTCAAGCTAGTAAAACTTACTATGGAATTTTTCCTAAGGAATCACAACTTTCACTGTGATGAGCATCATAACAAAGACATAAATTTTCCACCCAACCATAGACAAGCTACTATTCACCTTCTCATGCAGTTGTCACCCCGTAGCTTTTAAAGGTTGTTTTGAATGACCATGTTACCATATATACCATGGATTCCATAGGTCTAAGCCACCTCCACCCTTTTGATATTAAAGTTCTCAAATCTGGGCCAGTCCAGGGACTCTAGAGGTAAGTCACCTCCACCCACTAGCTAGTGAGGGAATCCAGAGGAAAGCAAAAAGGGAAGAAAATCATCCACCCTCATGCAATTCAGGGACTCCAAAGGTAAGTCACCTCCACTCACTAGCCAGTGAGGGACTCTAGAGGAAAGCAAAAAAAGAAGAAAATCCTTGACCCTCATGTAGTTCAAGGACTCCAAAGGTCTTCCTCCGCCCTAAATTTGTTGTTGTGATATCTCTATTGAAATATGAGTACTATTGGTCACGGAAGGCTAGTCTAGGGAAACCACTTCCTCCACCCACTAGTCGTTGAGGGATTCCAAAGGTAAGAGCCTCCACCCTCATTTAATTTTCTTCCCTTTTTTTGGGGGGGGGCTTTAGAAACCTGTCTCATAAGTATATGTATCACAAACTTTATCCCAAGTTACAACTAACCTTGTGTGTCTATCTCGTTATAGTAAGGTCAAATATTCCAAGTTACAATATCACAACTATGAGACCACCTTGCAGTGTTTCTTTGCAGACATAAAAATAAGATCATCTCAAATACACACATGGAGGCTACCATATAGTTTGCAACTCGAAAAATTGGTAAACACATGGTCTCATCAACAAGATCTTACTCATCCACAACAATCGTATGGTTTATGCAAGTGTATAGGGAATTGCAACCATGAGATTGGGTGTCTGCAAGGTGTTATTGATAGTGGTTTTCCCAACCATGAAATTAGTGTTCTTGCCAAACAAATAATGAATTAGAATTCACTACAAATTTGGAATTGCAATCATGAAGTTGTATAACTATAACATATTACTGGGAACGATTTTCCCAACCACAAAATTATTGACACAGTGGCCTTAACAAGGGATTAAACTCACTGCAATATGGAATACAAGTAGATTCACTATGCACAGTCAACTCAAGGGCGTAATACCCAGAGTTATGAAATGAGGTGTTATTTTCCTGGCTGTTAGATTTTCCTCGATGTGGCAGTTCTCCTTAATGTCACACATAACACACAATTGGTGCCCATGCCTCTATCTCCCCACAACAACTCGTTGCCCCTTCCATGTCGCAGGTGTATCCCCTATTTCTTCTATGTTCTCCTTTCCTCTCCCTCTGCTTTCGTTGTTTTCTCCTTGATATTTTTCTTCTTGTTCCTTTCTTTCCCTCATCTTTTCTATTGTTTGCTCTCCCTCTATGGTTGGTTAGTGTACAACTTGGCCCAACTCCTCTAGACCAACCCATTTAGTGCCATTTGGCCCTTTTTTTCTTTCCTGGCTATTTATAAGATATCTCCTTTTACAATGCTTTTCATGAGGTTTACCATGGGTTCTACATATCTATGTGCTACCTTTAACACGATGATTTTCCTCACTACTTAAGATTTACACACCTATAATCAATACACACACTTTACAAAGATGATGAGATTTGGACATGTTTAACAAGTATTCACACTATTGTAAAATGTGCAAGGAGGTATATATATATATATATATATATATATCATTTTCAAAATGTGGACAATATTTACAAAAACATCCCAAGAAGGCATGTATCTGTATTCACCATTTTCACTATTTATGAAACTTACCAAAAAGGTATTTATAGTGGCCCTGTAAGGTAACCAAGGCAACATTTACCATATCTATATGAGTGTATGATAATCGAGATAATTTACATATTTGCTTAATAACTGGGATCATTACATTTTCAGTTGATTTGTCCTCTTTCATTTACCTAAAATTTGTGTTTTCTTAGTTTGTATCTATGCTTAATTATAACTATGTTGCTTTCAAATAATTTATAGTAGATAAATTGGGTATTGGGAAATTGAGTGATGTTGGGGGGGGGGGGGAGGGGGGGGGAAGGAAGAGGCCATATGAGCTTCCACCTTCATGTGGTTGGCCTTGTTCAATAGAGAATATATTATTCTTGAAACCAAGAGAAACCCATTCAAGTTTATACTATCAGTTCCAATTAAGATGAAGAGATGCATTCTAGGGTTGCTTAGGCTTATGCATAGTGCTAATGGGCAACATAAATTGTTGTTATCATTTACTGTGGTAATCTAATTTGTTGTTATAACTTGCTACACAATTGCTAAACATTTATATTTGCGGTACTACCTTTGGCCAACTTGAGTTAACAAGGCAAGGGAATAAATTGGTGTTGCAAATCACTGTTAATTGCTTAACCAACCTGAATTAGTAAGGTTTGAACTCCTTTGCCAGAAATGTGGTTCCAAAAGGACTGCATAATAATGTAACTGCTGTCTTATTTTTCTTTTTTTTAAATGAATGTGATTGAAATTATGCATGTTTCATCACCACAATTAGTCAGTAAGCCTACAATGTCCAGAACCTACCATCATAGAGAATATGGCATGTTTTGTTTAGTAAGTACGAGTTGCACAAGCTAAATATCCTAGAGGGACTTTGTTTGATCATTCATGCTGGAGAGTCCATCAGTGTAGGATAAACTGAAAAAATCTTAACAAAGGACTTTATGAGGGAAATAGACAAAATTCTAAAGATAAAAAAGGATGGATTTCAAAAATAGCATGACTAATGAACTGATAAAAGCATCCAGATTTTATCACCGCCAAAAAAAATAGCAGCAAGAGTTCTAGACATCACTGAGAAAACCACTTGATTAATTATGTTTATAAACACCTTCATTAGTCCTCATTATTATTCCCACATAATAGTTTGAGACCCAAAATATAAAATAAATTTATGCCCAAAAGGTTGGTCAATCGACTAAAAAGAAAAGATGCTCATAGTGATGAGCACCTACAAAAGTAATCAAGGTTACATCAAAAGCATAAAGTTACACGAGAAATACATTAAAGGGCATGATCATGTAATTTTTGTTCAAACCCAAAAATTGGGTTAAGGTAGAACCCATAGCCTGCAAGCCAATACGACCAGGAAACTTGTGACTTGGCATAGGCTGGGACGTCCAGAGACACTCCCTTTGGGGTTCCACCCTAGGGGATTCCTACCCTTAAGCCACATCACAACATAATTACTCAACATATAAAATCTCTACCCTGCTCTGGTTTTCGAACCTCTAATCAAGTAATGTTGGAATAAATAACAAAGAAGGTGCAGGGGCTAGGTACAGTAGTTAGGCCCTAGCTCAATATCAACATGATAGATGGAGATACAAGACCATATATTTAACAAATTTACCATATCCCATATGCTTGTATCATATTATTGAAGCCCTAAAAAACACTCAACAACCCCATAGTGACATACATCAAACAACATCATTCTTAGATACCTATATGGAAGCTAGGAGGAGAAAATCAATGGAAGAAAGACGTATATGTAGACCAAAATCATAAGGCATTTTTCGCATAGTAGAAAACATTCATTCTCACGAAAGCATCAAGTATAATATCTAGCAACTTGTCTCAGCTGCATAAATTTCCACAGGTGTGTTCACAAAATGCTAGCTCTCAAAATCTATGAGGGTTTTACATGAGAAGGTGACTTTTATATTTTACTTTCTTTCCGCAAAAAGGTTGTTGTCACCTATCTTGAGGATTCACAAGTTTCTTTAATGTTTCATTCCTTTCTTCATCCTCCTAGAGTTTCTCTTATTACTCCATTTTGTCCGGGACAACATTGTGGGTAAACAAGAACATTGTTCTTAGTGCAATCATCCCATTAATATTTATTCATTTCACAATAAAGCCCATTAGGTTCAAGTGTTGAACCTGTCACCTCTGATACCACTTGTAACACACCCCCTTACCATTCTAACCCAAGGGAAACAATTATGAGGTTTTTTTATTTTTGACATTTATATTGCATAAAACACCATAAAGATTTGCTACTATAATCATACTTTATAATTGCATCATAGATAACAGCTGCTACGAAAAGCTCAGAAGGAATCAGATGATAATATGGTAAGGAAAAATACTATAATGTCTAGTTAAGACATCATTGTTCAGATTGATAAAGCCTTTGATGAGGATAATTGTGAATGTAAGAGTTTTTATCAAACGACTTTTTAAGAATATTAACATCATTCAGTAATTCATGTTGCAGCAGTGGATTTGAGTGCTCATTGGATATTCAAGTTACTAAATAGGTCTGAATTTCCAAGTAGTTCTTTAATTTAATGAGTTCTAGGATGGTGCATCCACATGGAGCCATCCATAAGTTGAACACCATTTTTGTTGCAAGCTTCAAAGACGATGTCAATTTCTTGTATAGACAATATAGGGGCTTATAAATAAGGATGCATTTCTTTGTCTAGAAAGACTTGAGAACCCATTCAAGATGTAATTAGGTGGGTAGAGGAATGTGCACAACATCCACAAATGGGTCATCCAAAATCCCATTATGGTTATCGTACCACTTCACTTCTGGAGATAGATCATTAGTAGGTCGTGGCCTTCTCCAAGATCTATTAATATTGTCTCTTGTGTTGTAAGCACTCTAGAGTCCATCTCTGAAACCAACATTCATATGAAACCAAAAATCTTGTCTTGGAATGACCTTGAGACATGTAGCATATATAAAGTTTACTGTAGTGATTACTAGATAACTCCTCTCACTACTTGTATTTTTCTATAATATTTTATATGTACACATCGTTTAAATATATATGCTTCTCTTGTAAGACTCATATCTCACTCCCTAAGTAGATGTAACTTACGTTATGAGTTGTTTTCATCCAATTTGATAGTTTTTTTCTTGATATAAGGACTCAATATGATTTCGGTCATTTCAAAATGCCATCTTGGACCAATCCCAATAGTAATCAACGGTTGGCATTCCAAAATTCCCATCCTAACTAGTGGCATCATAAATACCATATAAACTAATGACATTTTATCCAAATGTAGGCTCATCCATTTGTGACCGTCCTTAATTCAATTGACCTCTCCTCTTGCTAAAATCTGTCAGAGGGTGAATCCAATGAACACAACATTAACATTATGTTTACAAGAAAAACACACATATAAACCTTTATGCTCCTTTAATGTACAAAAGTATTCAAGTCAATTAATTAACCTTTACTCTTCCTAAAATGCATCCATCTAGAAGAGAATCCAAGCAAATGTAGTACATATTTACAAGAAAGGTCATGTGTATAGGAAGATTGGGCTGACCTAATGGCAAAGGCATGCTACTAAAAAATATGGGACATAACCCACTTTAATTATCGGTGATGTGGATTATTAGTGGAAACCTTCTTCCTAAGGTTAGTAATTCCCATAATTCATGCGCACATCATATGATAATTTCATGTGTACTCCAACCATGTATTCAAATTACAACTAGTTTCCAAACAACATATAATTTCTAACAGGCATGCGAAGATGTTATGTTTGTTGGCTTCGTGGCTTAAGTTCTTTCACGTATGATAGGTTTAAAAACCTCTATTGGTATGTGTAATTTCAAATGAGTACCTAATGGATCTATGGACAATTACTGGAATATGTATACATTATTATAATGACGTGTTGGTTTTAACATTTCAAAAATTAGCTATTCACCATGCAAAACGTACCCAAGCACAAGTTCTATGCAAGCACTCCGTCAATGTTAGGGAGGTCACAAGCAGTTCTACTTGCATAAGTTTCATATTACCCATCGAAGATAATAATATTGATGCATACAGGTTGAAGTGTGTTGTCTATTTCATGGATGGCATTTGACCATCATAGGAAGCACCCATTTACAGTGCCAAGATAAAGCAATTATTGTTGTTAGTCAATCTAAACAAATGAGTGGTGTAAGAGTTAGTCCTTAGTTAGTAATGATACAATTACTGGGTTGTGTCATTATTCGTTAATTACCTATGTTGCATATAACCAATTTCGTTGTAACTTTGTTTCCACATAGAGCAAGAAAACAGTTGGTATACGAAACTCATGCCATGAATTCCATTGTAAACATATATATATATATATATATATTCAACACATATAATGTAACAGAATGTATGGAAGGAGAACAATAATTATGTATCCAACACCTTAGCCAAGATGTTAATCTCAAGTAAGCCACCCATCCTACAGTAAGCGTTCTCAAGCCAGTAAAACTTACTATGGAATTTTTCTTAAGGAATCACAACTTTCACTGTGATGAGCATCATAACAAAGACATAAATTTTCCACCCAACCATAGACAAGCTACTATTCACCTTCTCATGCAGTTGTCACCCTGTAGCTTTTAAAGGTTGTTTTGAATGACCATGTTACCATATATACCATGGATTCCATAGGTCTAAGCCACCTCCACCCTTTTGATATTAAAGTACTCAAATCTGGGCCAGTCCAGGGACTCCAGAGGTATGTCACCTCCACCCACTAGCTAGTGAGGGAATCCAGAGGAAAGCAAAAAAGGGAAGAAAATCATCCACCCTCATGCAATTCAGGGACTCCAAAGGTAAGTCACCTCCACTCACTAGCCAGTGAGGGACTCTAGAGGAAAGAAAAAAAAGAAGAAAATCCTTGACCCTCATGTAGTTCAAGGACTCCAAAGGTCTTCCTTCGCCCTAAATTTGTTGTTGTGATATCTCTATTGAAATCTGAGTACTATTGGTCACGGAAGGCTAGTCTAAGGAAACCACTTCCTCCACCCACTAGTCGTTGAGGGATTCCAGAGGTAAGAGCCTCCACCCTCATTTAATTTTCTTCCCTTTTTGGGGGGGGGGGCTTTAGAAACCTGTCTCATAAGTATATGTATCACAAACTTTATCCCAAGTTACAACTAACCTTGTGTGTCTATCTCGTTATAGTAAGGTCAAATATTCCAAGTTACAATATCACAACTATGAGACCACCTTGCAGTGTTTCTTTGCAGACATAAAAATAAGATCATCTCAAATACACACATGGAGGCTACCATATAGTTTGCAACTCGAAAAATTGGTAAACACATGGTCTCATCAACAAGATCTTACTCATCCACAACAATCGTATGGTTTATGCAAGTGTATAGGGAATTGCAACCATGAGATTGGGTGTCTGCAAGGTGTTATTGATAGTGGTTTTCCCAACCATGAAATTAGTGCTCTTGCCAAACAAATAATGAATTAGAATTCACTACAAATTTGGAATTGCAGTCATGAAGTTGTATAACTATAACATATTACTGGAAACGATTTTCCCAACCACAAAATTATTGACACAGTGGCCTTAACAAGGGATTAAACTCACTGCAATATGGAATAAAAGTAGATTCACTATGCACAGTCAACTCAAGGGCGTAATACCCAGAGTTATGAAATGAGGTGTTATTTTCCTGGCTGTTAGATTTTCCTCGGTGTGGCAGTTCTCCTTAATGTCACACATAACACACAATTGGTGCCCATGCCTCTATCTCCCCACAACAACTCGTTGCCCCTTCCATGTCGCAGGTGTATCCCCTATTTCTTCTATATTCTCCTTTCCTCTCCCTCTGCTTTCGTTGTTTTCTCCTTGATATTTTTCTTCTTGTTCCTTTTTTTCCCTCATCTTTTCTATTGTTCGCTCTCCCTCTATGGTTGGTTAGTGTACAACTTGGCCCAACTCCTCTAGACCAACCCATTTAGTGCCATTTGGCCCTTTTTTTCTTTCGTGGCTATTTATAAGATATCTCCTTTTACAATGCTTTTCATGAGGTTTACCATGGGTTCTACATATCTATGTGCTACCTTTAACCAGATGATTTTCCTCACTACTTAAGATTTACACACCTATAATCAATACACACACTTTACAAAGATGATGAGATTTGGACATGTTTAACAAGTATTCACACTATTGTAAAATTTGCAAGGAGGTATATCTGTATTCACCATTTTCACTATTTATGAAACTGACCGAAAAGGTGTTTACAGTGACCCTGTAAGGTAACCAAGGCAACATTTACCATATCTATTTGAGTGTATGATAATCGAGATAATTTACATATTTGCATAATAACTGGGATCATTACATTTTCAGTTGATTTGTCCTCTTTCATTTACCTAAAATTTGTGTTTTCTTAGTTTGTATCTATGCTTAATTATAACTATGTTGCTTTCAAATATTTTATAGTAGATAAATTGGATATTTGGAAATTGAGTGATGTTGGGGGGGGGAAGGAAGAGGCCATATGAACTTCCACCTTCATGTGGTTGGCCTTGTTCAATAGAGAATATATTATTCTTGGAACCAAGAGAAACTCATTCAAGTTTATACCATCAGTTCCAATTGGCCGAGTACCCGTCTTTAAAGCACCTTAATTTGTTATTAAGAGGGCACAAGTTGAATTCTCTCCATGTTTTTGGGTTTAGGTAAATGTTAAATTCACTTAACATTTACCTATCAGTGGAAATTATGGTTTCATTATTTGACCTTACACAAAGGGGGTTGTGAATGGGGCCAACATTGGTTTTTTTTAGCTTGTGCTTATATGCACTGAAATTTCACATGGTTATAGTAGATGCATGCGTTGATGATAAGGGAAGGTTTTGAGACTCAAATACAACTCACTTAAACAATTAGACAATCAAACGACAAAATTATAACTTAAATTTCAAGGAGATCATTTTTTTAGTGTCCTTGTCATTGTATGTATTTAGCACCAAGGGTTAGCTCAATTGGTCGAGTACCTAGTGACTCAATAAAAAGCCTCATCAAGGTGAGTTCTTTCCTTTTTCTCTTTAATTCATCTACAACGCTTGGGTTGATTATATCATCAAAGGAATTGTGGCTAATCAACCCTATCTTATTGATTTTCCTTTGGTAACTTGTTATGATCACTTGATTTTTGTTGACACCTAAACAAAGTTCCATAATTACAATATTTCCATATATTAATACAATCAACTCTAAATCCTAATGAATCTGGTGTTCTTCATCTCTTCCTTTTATCTATCTCTCTTCTCACCCTATGATTTCTCAAATTTTCCCTAAAATTGATTGATGACTCCACTCTCTACTTGCTAATTGCAATAACATGAATCCCTTTGCATGCTACATCCAATGACTCTACTAGGGAATTCCATTTTATCCTTCCCTCTCCTAAGTGAAGACTCCCCTCTCTATTCTTTTCCCTCCCTTATTCTTTAGACTATGGAGTCCTTTCCCACCTCCTCTAGTGTTGTTTTCGCTAGTTCTATGCATCTTGGCATAAAATAAATCAATATATATAATCTACATTAACCTGCAAACAAGAGATAAAATCACATTTGAACCCCTACAAGAACCCCACAGAATCCCTGACCAGTGATTCAACTCGATCCTTTGCAACCAATTGTGCTTATAAACCCTTCCTTTCTCAATGGTATGTGACCAATAATGGTGACCAAACCATTACGTAGGAAAAAGCTTGCACAAGAATGAGAATCCAGAGGAAGGAGAAGCCAAAGGAACTCCAATGAAGCAGGAGGAGAATCTAGAGGAACATCGACGAAGCATGATGAGAATCCATGCCAAAACCCTTATTTTTTTACCCTTCGCGTGCATGGTAAAAATGATAATTCTTTTATCCTATATGTGTATGGTAAAAACCCTAGTCTTGATTGTTGATGGTTTTGGTTAATTGTTGTAGGTTTCTTATATTGTTAGATAGGTACATAAATTTTTAATACCTAAATGGTGCATATATGGTTAATAATCACTTTGTTTATTATTCCCTTCTCTCAGTTAGGGTGGAGAAGGATTATGTTGATGTTGTCTTAACTTGTTTGGATACTTTCTACTCTGCCTCAGGTGTTGTGGTTAGTTCTTGTACAATTGATTTTTTATCAAAAGGTTTAGATGCCTCTCCATATTGGATCTTTGTTGCTTGGTTGTGTGTTATCCCTTGGGTTATTTTTCTATATTTGAGGATTCCCTTGGGAATTAGTCTTTCACTAGTTGTCAGGTGGGATTGGTGTCCATAGATGTTGTAGAGCAAACTCCATGTTTGCATCATAAGGACCTTCCCTTTACATGCAAGCTGACTATTATGGATTGTATTCTTTAGGCATTTCATGTGTATTATGTCTCTTGCTAGTTTACTAGGACTCAGTTTCAATATGTTTAGAATATTAAGGCTATGATGAATTTGGCACTAAGATTCTAGGTAATTAGTAAGAGAAAGCCACAATAGGATTAGGGTTGTAGTAAAAAGTAAAGGTAAAGGGTGATTTTAGGAAGGGTATCATCACCCAAGAGAACATTTTCTTCACTAGTTTGGGTGTGGAGTCAAGGAATTTCCAACGTGAGGGTTGAGACATGCAACTCAAAGGTAAGAGGTGTTGGCTAAAAATCACACGACTTAGCCATTTGAGAGGGTTTAAGAAAATTTAGGGTTTGATTAAGGTTTTGCCAAAATTCACCAATCTAAGGCCTGAAGTATTTTAGGGATTTTCAATGAAGGGAAGGAGGGTGCATCACCAAAGTAGAATGAAAACTCTTCAAAGCATACAATCTAATGCTTCACCTATAAAATAAAGACAACAAGAGCACTTGCAATCACCAATCAAGCCTGACACTTCACTTTCACCATTAGTCCATCAAACATATGCATCAATCCTCAAGAAAGTCACCACAATGAAACCATAAACACCAAAAGAATCCAACTCTAAATCTTAAGGGGGATTTTCCCCTCATCCAAAACATGAAAATGAAATGAGGAGGAGCTCTCCTTTTTAGGAGATGAGATCAACTTCCTATATAATAAAATAATATGAATTTCCACTAAAAATCCTATTCTAAGAAGGGAAAAGGACATCCTCTAAGAAAAAAATAAAATAATACAAAAGGTTCATCCAAATACATCAAGTAATCCACAAAGAACCCTCTCAAGGAGGGTTCCCTATCCACATAAGCTGGTATCATCTAATGAGCAAGAGCAATGATGTCATATCTGGCCTCCAAAGGCCCTCCAAGTTGGGTGCTAGTCTCCAAGAAACTCCCAAGTGGGGTAGAAGATGAAGGGTCACACTCAATACCACCATTAAATACCATCAACTTTCCAAAACTATGTTTCCAACAATGTGGGTACGAGTACTAGTACACTACTTTTTAATACAGGGTCCAAACCCAAGACAAGTGGGAGGAGGACTTTATAGGATGATGTATTGCTAAAAAAAAATATTAGTAACCTACAAGAATGATATATATAACAGTGAATGATCATGTACAAGTAAAATGAAGCATGTAATACAAGAATGCCAATTTTTCTCTATAACCCTGCTTGAGATGGATTGTCATCCCAATTGCTTATCAACCAATCAGATAATAGAAGTAAAATAGCAAATGTTTCAGTTCAATATATCATCTCATCATCATCATAATTCATCATAAACAATCTCAAATAAGTTCCAAGTCTAAGCTAGCTCAACACAAGCCCTTAAGGGGAAAATGGAGCTTGGTTTGGCTAAGTAAACCTCACAAATTTATTATGTATCAACAAGGTACAATAATATACTTCAAAAAATGAATAGTAAATAAAATAAAATGAGCTAAGAGAAACCACTTGTAAATCAACTAAATTCTCCCTAGGGTTTTGGGGTCAAACTAGGTCAAAAAGACCTATTTTAGGTGCCCAAACTAGGGGTTTTTGAGGCTAAACTAGGGTTGATATCTCTGCTGAAATAATTATCAGTAAATATACCAACAAAGTCAATTTGTAATAGTATAAAAACTAACCATAAAAATTCAAAACTATCCATTAGAAAAGAAAGAAAATCAACTCAAGAACCTAGGAAAAGCAAGGGAATAGAAATATAACGGTGGGAAGTGTTAGAATGGTGAATCCCTAGCCCAAATAGGGTTGCTACAATAGTAAACTAGCAATGAAAAGAAGTGAAACTAAGCTAGGACTAGTCAACTAGGGATGCTTGATAAAGACCTAATTGACTCAAGGTTAAGCAAATTAAGGATGCTTGATAAAGACCTAATGATCCCTAAGCAAGGAGACTATGGAAATTGACTCAAACCAATCCCAATGCAAGGGGGACCACTAAGTCAAAGAGGATGAAGGGAAGTTATGAATGATGATTCTTGGATGAACTCACAAAGAACCCTACTCAAATCACTCTCTTCAAACCCTAAAAGGAAAGAGACTTGTTAAAAGCCCTAGGTCTAGCCAAATATCTCAAATTAGCCAATAAACCTTAACCCTTTTCAATAGAAATTATTGGAAAGGAAAGTACGAATTTAGGCATAATTTTCTTAGGAAAAATGAGACCTCCATGCTAAGGTATGAGGCTCCATATACATGTTGTCCCAACCCTCCGTTTCCTTTTTATGTCTTTCTTTTTAGTTTGGGGTAACAATGGCTTTCTTGCATCAACCTCTTTAGGGCTCCTTGCCCAAATGGCTCAAGGGTCAATCAAGACTTCAAGGGCTAACCAATTTAGGGTGACACTAGTCCCAAAGCTTGGGATGTGAGGAGATTTGTAATGAGCGAAAAGTGGTAAATATGGTTCGAAGTTGTATTTGTAACTTGCTATAATGCATTCATATAAAAAATATGCTTATGAACTTGTTATAATGTATTCATGTAAAAAATTCTTATGAATAGTAATATGAAATTGCATTGTTGGCAACACCATTGTCCCAGGGTGACAAGGGGAAGGAACCAATGTTAGAGTAATCAATAGATCATCCAGAGGAAGATATTACAGATGAAGAATTATATTCCTCCACAGACCCAGTGCAAACAATAAAGAATCTTTTAAGAAGATCAAACAACAAGCTTGCTTCTTTGGTTAATATTTAGCTAAAGATAGTCGACAAAGGAAAGAATTAAAACCTTGATGCAAAAGATTCGTCACTATGGCATAAGCATGAAGATCTTTAATTATCCCATTTATTTATTTACAATTTTATTTTTTATACTCTTAAAAGTCCTTTATAAAAAAACTCTTTATTTTTTACAAGATTTTTTGGATGAGTTTGATCCTTAGTGTAGACCTACAAAGGCCAGTGTTGGTACTAGCTTTGTTCTTATACCGCCATAACATCATATTGGTATTCATTTTCAATCTCCTCTTGTGAGTAATATTCCAAACACTCAGATCAGTACACCCCCCATGGTCTATGTTAGCACTACACCCCCTAAGCAACACACGTTAGAATGTGCACGAGATGCTGACAGTGACATTGCACATAATGAAGCATGTTTTCCTGGATCTACCTGTGTCAGTAGCATGGGATCACTACAGGTTACTTTTGGGGTAGACGATGATAATGTCCCTATTAAATTGAAAAGGTTCTAAGTATTTAATAAGTGTTTTAATTATATCCCACGTGGCTTTGGATTGACGGTGAATGCGTGCACTGTTAAGGCACTCCTTGCGATAGGTCACTGGTTCAAATCCCCGTGGGTGCTTACCTACCAAAAAAAAAAAAGTGTTTTAATTATTATGTACAATCTAATTGAAATCTATGTATAATGTGTGATTATGTTAAACCAATGATAATATTGTTTTGCAGGAAATGACACATTTTATAAACACTTATGACATGACTCTAGATATCTTTAGGCCCACCAGATGGTTAGGATGGAATTCCCAAAGTTCCAAGTTAAAAGATGAACTTATGAGCAAGTTGGTTGGCCTGTTCTGTGACGGTTCCTTCAAAAAACATGGAGTCACCTCAAAAGCAGACAAATATTTCAAATATCTACAAGACAAATATTAGGTTCATCTTTAAAAGAAATTGATCTATTTTTGTATGATTAGTTTTGTTGTGCTAATAAAAATTACATATTTATAAACATGTGCTTGCTTCTTGCTTTTTGTGTTGAGGTTTCCTTAGTTGTTGGTGCTTACAAACAGGTAAATTTCCTTAAGTTAAACAAGACATTCATGAGCAAAATAGCTTCAAAAATGAATAATGAACAACAAACATGTACAGTGCAGCAAACCATCAAAGAGACACATTAACACAATGTTTTGATGAAGGAGTTCACCCCTCCTGGGCTACATCTCCTTGGTCCAACTTCCATGGCTTGGGCCTCTGTATTAGCTCAATGTGGAAAAAATGTTGTTTACAAAGCTCTATGGCTCCTGATACCTACACCAATGTGTTCATAAGGTCCAAATTAGCTAAAAACACTTCTTTCTGATCTCAATTTGGTCGAAAATTGAGTAAGTTATGCTTCATTCAATTTTTCCTAGGAAACCTCCACTAAATTTGAAGAGACTCCAGTAAAGTCCGCCAAAAATGGCAATTTCTGCCTAATTTGGCTCCCCGCAAAATCTACCCCCAACTTAATCAATTTTTTAATTAAATGCTAAATTGAATTAATTAATATTAAGTGCGATTAGCGCGCTAAGCGCCTATCCACTGGCCCTTGATCGTGTGCTTGATCGCATGGAGTGGGGGCTGGCTCCCACCACCCCGCCGAGGGACCTGAACTGCACCTTTCAATTGGATTCCGTAGCAAAACTTTTCAAATTTGCTATGGTGGTTTATTGGTAAAACATTCTATTGGGAGGGGGAGGTCACGGGTTCAAACCTGTCCTTTGCCCATCCCATAATACTTTTACCATATTAAAACATTACCATCACATTACCATACGCCATTTAATATTTGGAACTTTGGACTTATGCCGATTGATATATATGGATTTTGGAATTAATATGTAAAAAATATATAATATATATATTAATTATATTATAATATATAATTTTAAAAATCATGTAATATAACATAAGAATTATATATAATAATATTTATATAAATAAATAAAAATCAAATTCCACCTTAAAAGCCAATTAGGCAATTTCACCTTCACACAACCAAACTGGTGAATCTAGAGGTGACACTTGTCACAGCCCCATTGGGCGAAAACTGAAGAAGATTCCCCTTGTTGACTGGATTGCCATGTCATCATTCTGTCCCATTCTGCAATTTTTTTAGCTATTTAGGAAAACGAACAACAGGCCTTTTCTCCTTCATCTAGACTCTATTTTCAGTGAAACGAATTGCGTTGCGATCATCTTGACGAGATGGATGCAGTCATACATTTTTCAAGCCAATTTGAGAACTTTGATTTTTGAGCTAAATACTAAGCACCTGATCATTCCTCCCCACTAGAAGCCTTTTGGACCCCAAAAGATACTATTATCTGACAAGTAGATGAGGGTACAACCCCCTCACCTTTCCAAGCTCGATCCAATTGGCTTTTGATGAATTTGTTTCCTTGAGATCCTCTCTAAGGAAATCAACATTCACTTGCCTTGAGGACCCCATTCTATACATGTACTTGTCTTTGCCCTTTTCAATCTGATCTTGCACTGTTTGTTGCACCATTTTCAGTCATTCATAGAAACTCATGGTTTTGTCCATGTCGCCATCAAAAGCAACATCCTTCTTACCAATATGACATAACAAAATATAATGCAAATGGATGACAAATTTCACTACTTGGTTTTCTTAACTCAAGCTCAATTGTACATCTTGAAAGTATGAAATTTTCTGAACATAACTTTCATGTAAAACATAATGACGCTTGAATACAATAGTTACATAACCAATAGGCCTAAAAGGCATAACAATGAACTTGTTGCTTATACCTCTTTTGTACCTTCGAACCAAGTGAAATTTTTGACAAGTATCCATCCAATGAAAGTGCATGGATCGCTGCAACTTAATATTTACACCATGAAAATCTTCTGAATGAAATAAGATGGTGAAGTTGCTTGCATAAACTTGAAACTCAAATGAACCTTTCAAGTTTGAAAGAGCATAAAAAAGAATTGAACTGATCTTTTGGTTTGAAGCAACACATGCCTCTTGTTGTTTGCCTCCCCACTGGAAGACTTTGCACACACATGACAATGCATGCCAAGGAGCTTCGAAAGAAGAAATGTCAACAACAACTCTCCTCCAACATTGGGCTGCTCCCAACAAACCTCTTATCAAAATGACGATCTTGGGCGTTGACCAATCAACAATGGCATCCAACTTGGAGAGGCTTGCCTTCAACTTACCTCCTCCAATATCATGGCCCAAATGCATCAAAGAAGTGAAACCCAACTTGTACTTTGATATCTTCAAAACATCAAACAATTTTCCTTCATAGATGACATGTGCATAAGAAAACTTTCTAAACATCTTTATGTCACCCAAGTAGATAATTTCTTCAAGAAATGACTCTTTTTTGCCACAATTCAAATACATGTATGTAATGGAAGTGCTACAAAGAACATACAACATTAAAAGCCATACAAACCATTCTTGCTTGGTGTTACGTATATTCTTGCACTGACTTCTTTTTACAACTTTGCTTTGGCGAAAACTACTTATTTTGTCGTCTTTCTTGAAATACTTACCATTCCTCTTTGGCACCACAACCATTGGTGCACAACATGTCGTAAGGGACGATTGAATGAGCCCATTTCTCAACAAACTTTTGCATTACATTGGTGTCTCTACACTTTGCAATTTTGTCAACCCTTGCATGCTAACATCACAAAGAGAAACCTCTTGCTGCAAAGATATTTCATGTGAAGTTTCTTTCTCCTTGAAGGACGATTCTTTCACAACCTGAAATACTTCATCACTCTGATGAACTGAACCAATCAAATCAGAATTTAAATTTGCATTACATGCAACAAAATTTTCATAAACAATATCATCATTTGGCTTAAACATGAGAAGTACTAAACTTTTACTTGAATTCACTAGTCTTTTTTCCCCCGTGCATTAGCCAAAGAAATGTTCAGCTTTTTGCGATGGGCTCTCACTATATACTCCACACCATCCTTGAACAAGTGATACTTGTTTTCATGGCGGTAAAAGATTGCTTTCCGGTCATACAAATATGGACTACCCAACACCACACCTAAAATATCAAGTGGTACCACATCTAACTCTACTTCGTCAACAAAATTTGCAGTGATTGCAAACTTAAACAAACATTTTCTTGTAACCTGTAAACTTGTCTCTTGTTATCCATCCCAAAGGGTATAGTTTATGATGAGGTACAATTTCAAGATTCAATCTGTTGACTAAGTCTTCAGAGATTAGATTCGCTTGTGGCCCACTATCGAAGAGTGCGTCAATCTTGGTGTGTTTAGATATGACCTTAACATGAAATAACTCAGTTCGTCTCTTTTCATCTCAAGTAGTAGTATGTGTTACAGTTTTGTGAACTAGTGCTTGCAATATCTTGTTTTCCTTTGATTCCCATGGTAGTGATTTTGTTTTCATCACCTGATTCAGAACCTTAATCTTATTGAGTGATAGCAGTGGTTTTTTGTTTCCCTTTATTGTTGAACTTATTTGGTCTCATTTCTGGATGCAATTTCCAGTAGTAGGCTTCATCATGCCCCTCTTTGGAACAATGTTTGCATGTGATTTTCTCCCCTTCTTTCTTCACACTTTCATTTTTCTTCCCTTTCCATTTTCCACCCTTTTCTTTCTCCTTACCCTTAGGTGGCTTTATATTACTACTCTCTTCATAAGTGTTCTTTCCTCTAGATTCAAGATGTGTGGCTTGCACACATACTTCATCTAAATTGTTTGGGTTAAACATAAGAATAGTGTGTTTAAGATAGTAATGTAAACCCCCAATATATTTCAACAGTGTATCATGAGAATTCAAATTCAATCCTAATAACAAAGCGCTTTTACTAAACTCCTGTGTACAATCTTGCACTGTTTGGCCTTTAAGCTACCTAAAATTCTTCCAACTCATAATGGATTTTTGCATATAGGCTAAAGGATAAAACTGTCTTTTAATTGCAGAAACAAATTCAACCCAAGTGATGGATATCTTACCATGGATTCTCATTTCCTCTTGAGTCTTTGCTTCCCACCAAACTAGTGCAGCTCCTTCTAGCCTCAGTGAAGCCAACTGGATCTTTATGTCATCTTCTTGAAGGTTCTGAATTCTATAGTATACCTCCAACTGTCGAATCCAATTGTCCAACTTTTCTGCATTCACCTCTCCATTGTACATGGGAAGGTCGAATTTTATGTCCAATTTCAGTAATGGAGTTTTTCCTTTTGGGGTTTTGGAATGAGTATGGGCAGTTGTAGTGGTGGTAGTGGAAGATGATGTTGTGTGAGATGGTGAAGATGATGAGGAAAATGATGAGGATGGTGGAGATGGAGGTGGCTTTCCACCATTCCCTTTGGAATCCTTCTTCTCATCATTTTTGTCCTCTGAGCTTTCTTCTCCATGTGCAGGTTTAGAACTCTCTCCAACAATTATGGTGTTCCTCTCTTCATAGAGGATTTTAACCATCTCAGTTAAAGAGTAGAAAGCTTTCTTAAATTCTTCCTCTTCTGAAGAGGGACCTTCAGGCTCTCTTTCTCCAAACATAATGGCTATGGATTCAGGCTCAGAAATTTGTACTGATTGTACCTCTTCAATCTCAATTGAAGGCAAAACTTGAGGAGTTTCAAGTGCAGCTAGAATTGGAACTTTGGGTGTTGGAGATTGTGGCCTTGTGGCTCTCCTTCTTCTAGGCATTACCTCAGGAGTTGCAACCAATAGCTTCCCTTCTCCTCTCTGCAACTTTAACCTTGTAAGCATCACAATTTTGCAACCATTAAAATCCTAATTGCACAAACTCAAGCAATCAAGCAATTCAACCTTGAGCTCTGATACCAACTTGATTTGTTTTTGTATGATTAGTTTTGTTGTGCTAATAACAATTACAGATTTATAAACATGTGCTTGCTTCTTGCTTTTTGTGCTGAGGTTTCCTTAGTTGTTGGTGCTTACAAACAGGTAAATTTCCTTAAGTTAAACAAGACATTCATGAGAAAAATAGCTTCAAAAATGAATAATGAATAGCAAACATGTATAGTGCAGCAAACCATCAAAGAGACACATTAACACAGTGTTTTGATGAAGGAGTTCATCCCTCCTGGGCTACATCTCCTTAGTCCAACTTCCATGGCTTGGGCCTCTTTATTAGCTCAATGTGGCAAAAATGCTATTTACAAAGCTCTATGGCTCCTGATACTTGCACCAACATGTTTAGAAGGTCCAAATTAGCTAAAAACCCTTCTTTTTTATCTCAATTTGGTCGAAAATTGAGTAAGTTATGCTTCATTCAATTTTTCCTAGGAAACCTCCACTTAATATGGAGAAACTCTAGTAAAGTCCACCAAAACTGGCAGTTTTCGCCTAATTTGGCATGCCTCCAAATCCGTCGCCAACTTAATCAACTGCTTAATTAAATGCTAAATGACATTAATTAATATTAAGCGCGATTAGCGCGCTAAGCACCTATCCGTTGGCCCTTGATTGTGTGCTTGAGGTCGCATGGAGTGGGGGCTGGCCCACAGGGCTGGATCCCACCACCCCACCGTCGAACTTGAACTGTGCCTTTAAATAGGATTCCGTGGCAAATCTTTTTGAATTTGTTGCGATGGTTTATTGGTAAGGTATTGTCTTGGGACAAAAGGTTGTGAGTTCAAACCTGCCCTCCACCCATCCCATAATACTTTTACCATATTAAAACATTACCATCACATTACCATACGTGAGTTAATATTTCGGACTTTGGACTTATGCCCATTGATTTGAATATGGGATGGTTTATATATATGGATTTTGTAATTAATATATTAAAAATATATAATATATATATTAATTATATTATAATATATAATTTAAAAAATTATATAATATAACATAATAATTATATATAAAATATATATAATAATATTTAAATAAATAAATAAAAATCAGATTCCACCTCAAAGGCCAATTAGGCAATTTCACCTTCACACAATCAAACTGGTGAATCCGGAGGTGACACTTGTCACAGCCCCATTGGGCGAAAACTAAAGAAGATTTCCCTTGCTCACTAGACTATCATGTCATCATTCTGTCCCATTTTGCAATTTTTTTCGCTGTTTAGGAAAACGAACGTTGGGCCCTTTCTCATTCATCCGGACTCCATTTTCGGTGAAACGAATTGCGTTGCGATCGTCTTGATAAGACAAATGCAGTAATACAATTTTCGAGCCAATATGAGAACTCTAATTTTTTAGCTAAATACTAAGCACCTGATCAGAAATCTAAGTATGAGCATCCTCCAATGATTCTAGAGAGGGAGTGGAAGGCCCTCGTGGATGATGCAAAGGAGAAGCAAGATGGAAAACAAGGAAAGACACCACCCAGTTTAGGAAGGTATGCAACACTTCTAATAATGGAATTATAATGTTTTATCATCATTGCAACATCTAATTACGTACTTGAAACTTTTCAATATAGGCTCCCAAATACATCCAAAGCCACAAAATATAGAATAAAAAAACATGGGCAATATAAACTTGGCCTGGGTGGTTACTCCAAATTGGCCGCACAAATTGTAAGTATAAAAAAATCAATTGCATCCAAATAATAAATTGTTAACATTTTTAATTTAATTGCATAGAAGAACCAAAATTCATGTTTTTATGCAAAATTGTAGGGGTTGGAGTTCAACAAATCTCCAACCAAGGAAGACCTCGAGCTTGCTTACAAGCATGGTTATCAAGTCATGGTTGAACGCAGAAGAAGCTTGGGGCAAACACAATCTTCCAACACTCTCATCGACACACAAGTAAATAAAATCAATGAAGAATACTTATAATTTATTACTTGTACAATATATTGATTATTATTTTTGGGCACAAATTAATGTGTTTGTTTGTTTTAAGTAGGCAAGCAATGAAGTGATACAACCTATTTTTAATGGAGTGGCACCCAATGAAGGTGGTCTACGGTTCAGTAATGGACACATTTCATGTGTTATGAAAAGTGTAGTATGCATTACAATTAAAAATGTTTAATTACAAATGGTGTATTAATTATAACCTTTCTTGTTTCAACTCCAAAGCATGTACATGATGAAGCTACACAAGTAGAGGAACATATGGTCAAATCTTAAACTACTTCACTGCCCCCACTACTGAAGTAGGTAAAGAACATTCTTGTGCTCCTTTTATTAGTGAAATACTTGTAATAATAATAACAAAAAATATCAATTTAGTATTTCTTTCTTATTGCAGTTGATGGTTCACCCCTCTTGCAGCAGCCTCGATGACATCATGAGTACATGACTAGGTCGTTAATGAGAGCTACAAAGGCCATAAGAACCGAAGGGGAAGAAATAAATAATGAAGTCATTTCCGAAATATTTTCAAAAATGAAGAAAAAGAAAAAGAAATGATTGTACTAGTTATATCATTAAAAACATCACATAACATATTTTTATGTTAAAGTTTATTGAGATAAGTATTTTGTGTCTATGATTAATGAATGAATGTTATAGGTTAATGAATGATTGTTATATGTTTCTTTATGTAAAAAACCACATATGTTTCTTTATGATTTTTTTTGTTTTTCTAGTGTCTATGCATGAATCCTCATGTGTTGATTTCAACTATTTCCCAGTAGATAGATTGGGCACTAAGGAATTGAGAGTGATGTGTTGGGAGGGGCCATAAGAGCTTCCACCTTCATGTGGCTAGCCCTGTTAAGTAGAGAATAAATTAGGATTTGGATAATCTTCTAGCAAACCTCCCTTGATCCAACATAGCAACAACAAAGTCAGTTTTGACTTCATTGTTGCTCCATCAAATCGAGGGACGTTTTCTCCAAAATTAGACTACTCCAACAAGTTAATCTCAAAACCAAGAGGAGCTCACTAGGTATTCATGCAGTTGAGTATTTTTAATTAATATTTAGTCATAAAAATGTTTGTTAATTTATTTTATTATTTTGATGATTCTTTATCTACCTTTAACTCAATTTATGTGAATTGCAGGTATTTTTATTCTCAATTTATTTGTTGTCATCCCAAGTTTGATATCAAATTGGTTGAGATGGAGCTTTATTGGCCCGCATTTTGGTATGCTATAGAAATAAAATTAGAAGTTTACTATTTTTTCATTTAACTTGTCTAGAATCACTCAAATTGCCGCAAATTTCAACTCCAGGTACACATAAATAGTTCTACCCCTCTCTTTATCATTAATTTAAACATGATGCTCCAGCCAATTTTATGGGTTTAATATGTCATGTGTTTCTCTCTATAGCCATTTTCTGGATATAACTATCGTGTGTTTATTGATTTAAAGTGTTGTTTATCTATTTTAACCTCCCTCCATTATATGATGCAACTTCTCCAGCTTGGGCATCTATCACTGCCTCACTACACCTCCTTGCCATGTTTATGGATTTGATTTGCCCTGCCCTATTTATGGGATTCCTATATTAATTTAACTATGCTTTTATGGGTTTCCCGTATTAACTTAACCTGTGCTTTTTTCTACCCTGTGTGGTGAGGCTTTGGAGGGCAGTCAAGGGTTGTATTATATAGCTCTCATTTAGTTTAATCATGCATATACAAATAACCTCCCACTTATACTTCTCTCATTGATTGATAGTTTAACTCGCCTGTTTTCCAATAGGCTCATTGTTTTCACTTTATGTTTTTAAATCAAATCTAATTTAATTTAGAATCCTCAAACTGGTTCAAACTCATCAATACAACTCGCCTCTATCATCTTTGGGTTATCATTCCTTTACTAGTCTCCTTCCAAGTAGAAAGTTGATCATCACTCTGTTTCTTTGAAGTAGCTCAAAGTAATAATGGTGTTTTGTAACACCATCTCTTCTTGTGGGAGCCGATTTGATTTGTTTGTACAGTGAAATAAAATTCGATGTTTACTTCTCTAGTGATAGGTAATGCTTTAAATCTCATGGGAGAGGTAAGTGAAACAAACCTGCCCTACTTTGATCTAACTAGAAAGTGAAAAAGAGAGGGTGGTGAATGGTAATAGTTTTACTTTTAGGATTTTTAAATTGTGATTTCTTTTGATTGAGTATGATTTCTTTTGATGGGATAAATGGCACTAGTTTCCTTTTTAAGTTGTTTAAATTTTTAGTTTCTTTTGTTTTCAAATTCTTGTATATCCTATCTTAGGAAGTTTCCATTCAATATTTTGCAAATGCTTTGAAGGGTGCCCTCGATAAAGTGAATTTTTATTGGTGGTTCTTTTCAAGATGAACCCTTTTCGAGTACTTAGGTCATTGTTACATGAAAGTGACATTTTACATTTTAACATATGCTCAAATTCATTCTATGATGCTCCCACACAAGGCCTCGCTGTTCGAACCTTTTCATCATGAGATTGTCGGAGTATGTATCTTCTAATGATCACCCTTTCATTGCATGTCATGGCTCGATTGGTTACTAAATACAAGGTATGGCATTTTTTGGCTCTGAGATTCCAAGGCATTCACATTGTTCATTTAGTGGCATTTCTCCAATGGTTATTTTGGTTATTTTTGTGCCCTAGTTGGTGGTTATACTCTGTATCTCCAGTTTATTTTGATAAGGAGGAACCTTTAAGGAAAAAGGCTCTCTTTCTTTTGCTACGTAAATTTTTCTTGTTGGAGGGCACTTGGAGTCTATCTGTGTTTAGATGATTTTCTCCTTTTTGTGCTTTTGTCCAATTGGTTAGCTATAGGAAGTGGGCATTGGATTTGCCTAGTCTACTTTAGTTTAGTCATATTTTCATTTTCATTTGAAAACATTGTCAATTCCAAGTCTCAATGGACTGCCCAGAGTGTCATGGGAAATGGCAATAGGATATTAATAAAATTCGAAAAATCCTTCAGATGAAGGAAGAATATATTAATGACAATGGAAGTTGAATACACTCTTTGAAAACTTCTGCTCATGATCATGAACATCAATGTGGGAACATTTACTTGCATATGTTTAAATTCCCAATTTTGCATTGAGTGTAGGATTTAAACTATGGATAATGTTATTTAGTTATTGAGACTTATGTGTATCTTTTCTTTTCAATTACTATCTGGGTATGTTTATCTATTTATTTGTGGTTATTTAAGAGACACAACCCAATGTTAATGGAGTGACACTTGAAAATTTACATTTTAGATTTTAACATATGCTCAAATTCATTCTCTTATGCTCCCGCATAAGGCCTAACTATTCAACCCTTTTTAACATGACATTGTTGGAGTATGTCTATTCTAATGATCACCATGTTAGTGCATGTCATGGCTCAATTGCTTGCTTGCTGAATACAAGGTATGGCATTCTTTGGCTCTGAGATTCTAAGGCATTCACATTGTTCATTTAGTGGCATTTCTCCAATGGTTATTTTGGTTATTTTTGTGCCCTCGTTAGTGATTATACTTTGTATCTCTATTTTATTTTCATAAGGAGGAATATTTAAGGAAAATAATCTTTTTCTTTTGCTATGTAAAGTTTTCTTGTGGGAGGGCACTCAAAGTCTATTTGTGTTCAACTGATTTTCTCCTTTTTGTTCTTTTGTCTAATTGGTTAGCTACAAGAAGTGGGCGTTGGCTTTGCCCAATCTACTTTAGTTCAGTCATCTTTTCATTATCATTTGATAGCACTCACAATTCCAAGTCTCAATGGACTACCCAAAGTGTCATGGGAAATGACAACATGATGTTAATAAAATTTTAAAAAGCTTTCAAATGAAGGAAGAATATATTAATGACAATGGAAGCTTTGTACTCTCTTTGACAACTTCAACTCATAATCATGAGCATCAATGCAGGAACATTTACTTGCATCTGTTTAAATTCCCAAGTTTACATTGAGTGTAGGCTTTAAACTATGGATAATGCTATTATGTATATATCTTTTTTTCAATTACTATATGGGTATGTTTATCTAGTTACTTTGATTATTTAAATTTCTAAGTATTGTGAGTAATGTAAGTATACTTTTATATGCTCCATATTTTTGAGACTCATAATTTTATTTTTTTTAATTCTGAACTTTTCCAAACCTCCCCCTTCTGAACTTGCTCAACTTTTCAAACCTGGTAAGTATGGCAAAGAGTATTTGTTGTATTGTATTATTGCTATGGCTTATTTTTTTTTTTTGTAAGCTTAGGTAGGTCCTCCTTTTCTATTTATATAAAAGAAAACTAAAACCACATACTGTCAATAGGTGGCCTCAACTCGCCCATTGGGAAACCCAGTCTGTTGGCCTCCTATGCATATTATAGGCCATCCAAAAATGGTAGATTAGCAGTCTTTCTACCCAAGCAATATATACATCACTATTTAAAAACCAGTCTATAATCTTAGGTCCCATAAGCATGCATGTAAAAGAAAACTAGCCACTAAAAAACAGAAACCTGAGGTCATTGAGCTCAAGCTATTCTTTGTGGTCTTTCGGTTCTGACTCCACGTTCGCTGGATCTTCAGCTGAATCTCCAGGTGTTGGTGTCATTTACACAATACATGGAATGTGTCTTTGAATACGGTCTAATCTTATGTCCTGCTTGCAAAGCTGGAACTGGATAGTTTGCAAGTCTTTTTTATAGTCTGGCATGTCTCTGATTATCAGAGCCATCCCCATGGACACTTGTTCCATCACTTTTCCCACCAGTATTTTCATGAGCCAGTACAGGTGCAGGGTCTGTTTAAATTGGGAAAGTCTCCCTCTGGTATTCCTAGGATCGGGAATGTGATCTTTCCATTCCTCCATTTCTTCCTCCGAGTCCTCTTCCATAATTCTTTCCTCCATTTCCTCTATAATTTTTCATGTCCCTGCATCCATTCCTTTCTTATAAGCTTTTGTTGCCTCCCTCACAGTCTCGTCCAGGGGTCTTCTTCCCATCCTCTGTTCCAAGGTTCCCATGTCCTTAGGACGAGGACCGTAATTTCCTCGCCCTCTGCGACCTCTTCCTCTGGCTATGCATGCCATGTCTCCAGTGCCTGTTACCTGTTCACAATGGTCATAGTTCAAAGTCAGGATAAAACAACCATTAGCCATCCACAAATCAGTTTTCACATGGGGTTTCTGCTCACCGAAGCTATCTCCCCTCTGTCTACTCTTCGCTGATCCCAGGTCGTCTCGTGAACTAGGGGTGGTCCCATCCTACCTCTCATTCGGGCCCCTAGTTACTGTCTCTCCCCCTTTTTCTGGTTCCCTTAGGCCACCCCTCTTCCTATGCGACCTTGGGATAGTGATCGAGGGGATCTTCACATTAGGATTCTCCTCTCCCTCCCTGCCCTGCTTGTTGACACAACTCCCTCTTTTCACAACGCTACCTTCTCTGGAATTCACCCCTTCCTTACTTTGCTTCCTGCCTAGCTTCCCCTCCCAGGCACGCTCTTCTCTTCTGCCAAAACTCACCCTATCTACCCAGAAGATCGGTCTGAGGAGCTTTTCTGGGCCCTCGGACCTCCATGCCACCTGCATCCCTTCCTCTCTAGCCTCTCTACCTTTGGCCCTAAGCAAATTGTGCCACTACCTATTATCTGCATTTCCCTCCCTCTTGTTCAGCCTCGAAGCTAAGCTACCGGGCCATTCTCTCTCACTGCTTTTGCTTTTTCCACACAGCATAACCTCTCCACAAGGTCTCTCCTTCCTCCCCTGACCCCAATTCCTTTCCCCTCCCGGCATACTGAATTTTCCTTTGCAAATTACATAAAAAGATAGTTAACATACCCGAGGTTACTCTGCCTGCTCGCTGGATGCTCGAAAAGCTTGTCCTTCGCTCTCGTTCTCTTGCTCCCTTGCCATCTAACCACCCTCCTTTCCTTACGCCCACTTTCATACTCTGGCTTACCTACCTACTGTCCCATCCTTCGTACACCATCGTCCTTGCCACCTTTCCTCTCCCCAACATTCCAGTCGCCACTTCTCCCTTCTGACATCATTCTGGGCATGCAGTACTCCACCACGTCCTGCACTATAATCATGTGGGCTATGGTATGTCGTCCTTTCGCCTTCTGCCTTCTGACATCGCCATTACTCTTGATTGCCCCCTCCGTCACCCCGATCGGGGAATTATTGCTATGGCTTGTTATTTTGCATGGTTACTTTGTATTTACTTGATAATAAAAATGGTGTTATGGTATTTTGGTACAAAATGGGCCATGTAGCTTGATGTACGGTAAGATGAGATTTTGACAATAAAAATCATGCATTAATGAAGTGTGCCAATGATTTAGAGTATACATATTAATTGGATGTAGTTGTTTAGTGAAAAACAAACCGAAGAAAGAAAAAAAAAAAAAAAAAAACATTTTTTTAATATTCCAAAGGGCTTAAAAAACCTGACGCTATATCCGTCAGATGCACAACATCATCGTCATATTTATCGGTTGGCCCTCCATTAGATTTCTAACACATAATGGTTAGATTCCCCTCGTCAAATTTACAACGACAATATCAAATGTAGTTTCACCCTTTCAGATTTCCAATAACCTATGGTCAGACGTCTCCCATTGGTTTTTCTACATGTCCGTTGAATTGACGACGCCCCATCGACATATTATTTGCGTAAGTTATTGCACCCATCTGTTAGATGCTCGATGCCTAGTCTTCAGACATGTCTCGTATTTTTTTTGTGTTCTTTGATGAACTTCCATCAGAAATGGCTTGTTGGTTATCCGATGAAAAGATACCATATAGTTGGATGAACATTGGCTATCCGATGCATGTCCCGCCACATTCAATTGTAGAGTCTATTGGATATCAAACATAAATTATGTCGCATAATAATGATATGTAATCAATTATACCATGAATTATCCATCTCTTGTCTGTTGGTTATTTGATGATGATGGTATCGGAAATATGACGAGAGATTCGTCCACTTTTTGTCAGTTGACTGATGGGGTACTTGTGTCGGATATTCGACGACCACTTTTCCTGTTGGAATGTTCGACTGAGTTTCATCAACGAGCTTGGGGAACAAGGTCCATTGGAGTGACGACATTAATTCATCTAATAATCAACGAAAGACCGTTATATTTTAGTGCACTATGTAATAGTGGAACACTTATGCAACAACAACTCCCACATTCTCTTCTCCTTTCGCTGGTCATTAAAAGGATATACATACACAACATGCACTACAACAAATTTATTCTACTCTCCCTATGCCCTTGGGCCCTCCCATGAGGCGGTTAGCCCAGGTAGGCTATGATACCAGCTTAAGTTTACTGATAACACTTTATATATTAATAAAATAATGTTACATATAAATACATGTAGTGTTGTCTCAAGATAAGCATAGTAACTTGGACACAAATGTTGGAAATAATACTAAGAGGGGGGTGAATCAGTATTATCAGGTCAATTATTTTTCATTTCACAATCAGATTTGCATACGCTACTTCAGTTAGTAAAAACCGCGTATGTACGCAACTACAGTTAAGGAAACTAGCGTATAACCAGCAGACTTGTAATTTAAATTATTCTTCAGATGTTGATCATTAATCTGTGCATCAAACCATATAAACAGTAACCAGGAACAGTAAAACAGAACAGGCAGTCACACATAAGAACACAAGATATAAGGTGGAAACCCAATGTGGGTGAAAACCACCTGCTGCAATTTGTCTCTATCTTCTTTTAATTAGAAACTTCTTTTTACAATGTTTCTGTACTGGTGCAGTCTTATACCAGTACGCAGGCTGCTACCTGTAGAAGGCTACAACCTTCTCTCGTTCTCCAGCTTCTCCTGGAAGGGAGCTACAACCCCCTTAGCTCTTGTACTAGTGGATGTACTAGTACATAGGTGCTGACCTACAGAAGGCTACAACCTTCTCTTTTCTTCCAGGGACCACGTTTCATAAATTTTCAGACTGGATCCATCAATTACAATAATCAAACATCAAATACATCTGCATCAACCAATCTCCTTTGCTTCTATCAAAACTGAACCAACCAATTACTTTTCTGAATGATGTAACCAGAATACATTAACAGTAACCAGAAACCAATCCTGAACCCAGAACACTGCAGCAATAAACAGAAGTAGCTAAAACATATTTCATGAGACGTACGCTACTTCAATATGTATAACCTGCGTGCATACGCTTCTGTATTAAGGCCAACAAGCATATACGCAGTTTTGACTTTCTGAACCAGCGTGTATACGTGCCTCTGCTGTGCCGAACCTACGTACAGATCTATAAAAGATAATTTACCCTTTTCACTTATTCAGACATCAGTTATACCCAAATTATCAGATTTATAGATCAAGTCATGCGCCAATATAACAGATCAAAATCACACAAAGATACTACTATTCAAGCCTTAAGATCTTGACCCAACAATAGAACTTATCCTTCTTCTAGCGCTCAGGTTCCTCCTTGGTTCAGATCCAGCTATGCACCATAACCCAATTCTAGATCTTACTCTTCATAAGATATTCAATACTTAAGTGAAATACCTTTGCCTAATGATCTCCTTCCCTTTTATAGTCTTAGGCCTTACTCAATACCACGGTCCAAAACCATAAAGAATCAATACGATGGACCCAATACTTGGGTTCAACACTTCATGCGAGATACCATGGTCCAAAACCATAGGTCCAAATACCAAGGACTAAATACCACGGACCAAAAATAAGTTTTCCCACATGTACACGCTTTTCCTTGCATGAAAGTGCGTGCATACATATATGCGCCTTTTGAACGTCGATCCCGCGTGTATACGCAACTTGGTTAAGAGGAACCTGCGTATATAGCTTTTTCCTTCATTCTGAGAGCCTAAACTGTGATCTGTCATCTGAGTGAGTTTCCATCAAGGACAACACCTATGTCATAGCGCCAAACCTGTATCATAATGCCAACAACAAAATCACTTGGTTGAGAGAATATCTCAACTACACACCAAGTTAGGAAACATATAGATCTCACCAAATCCTAAAGAATAGGAACATACTCCTTTACTTAGAAAGCATCACACCTACGACAAGTAGGAATTATATTTTCTAAGTGTTCTCATGGAGAAGATCAAGTTAACATTAATATATACATGTAATATAATAAAATATAATATAATAATAGATGATATTATATACATTAGAATGATAAATTATAATCATTTATATTCAAGTTAGGTAATTTCAGTTAAGTAATTTAAGTTGAACTTTTAATTTAACACATGGATTATCTGAAATAAACAAGAACATTTGTTAGTTGTGATGATTTTGAAAAAGGTTGTAAAATATTTCACATTCAACTTTGAAATCTGTCATACTAAATAATCACTGGACACAAATAGTTTCCTTAATCGAGGAAGATAGAGGAGTCGATGGAAAATGGAGAGATGGAGGGAGATAGTGACTTAGTTGAAGGGCGGGGAGAGAAAGAGAGAGAGAGAAAGATGAGGGAGAGATAGAGGGAGGTGGGAGAGAAAGGGAGAGAGGAAGGAAGAGAGAGAGGACTTGATCCTAGAGAAGGAGAGAGTGAGGGAGAGATAGATGGAGTTGGAGGGGGGAGAGAGGGAGGGAAGAAGAAAGACACATATAGAGAAAGGTAGCGAGAGAGAGAGAGAGGGAGTGACAATGGAGAGATGGAGAGAGAGTGAAGGAGAGAGGATAGCGAGAGGGAAGAGATAGAGAAGGAGAGAGAGAGGGAGAGAAGCAATCAAATAGGATTAGAAATCAACATTTACACCGAAATGTTTGCTTCTTGAAATTGTAAACTATTTGTAATTGACTACATTCTTATTATTCCCATTTTCCATCATTTAACATTGTTAGTCACTTTGCATTCAAACGAGGTAATATAAAACAACTATCATTGATACATGCTTTGCATTTAAATTTGTTATTTCATCATTCAAGTTATTAACAATCTCTATCATCTCAACAAATAGAGGCAACTGAGCAAATTAAAAAATAAATTGACTAGACTAATCTTAGACATATTTAAAATGATTAGAATAATTAGATGTTCAACAAATTTTCCATGGCCACACACGACTAAAACCAGCCTAGATCCATCTTAACACGGATCTATCAACCACCGAGAGGGATCAAATCTTTCGAGGTGCAAACCTTTCCTCAATTTTTGCACTCAAAAGAGAGGTTTGCACCTCCATAGATTTGATCTCTCGATGCTTGATAAATCTGGGGTTAAGATGAATCTAAGGTGGTATAATTAACCATGTTTAAACAAATCAATTAACTTTGAATTTTTGATATCTATATATATATATATATATATATATATATAATCCTTGAATCTCACAATTTACATAATACGTTAATTGAGCTACCCTCATAAATATAGTATTAAAATATTAAAAATATTTCAAATATTCTTAATTTATATGATGAATTTATTGAAAATATTGATAAAGATGATTGGAAATTCAGAATTATTTAATCACGAAAAGAAAAGAAAAAATCAAATGAACAAAAAAACTTACAATATTATCAATTAAAAAAAAAAAAAGTTTTTAATTATATGATATAAATATTAAGAAAAGAGAAACTCTTATGAATATAAAGTATTTAGAAACCTAAGATCCATAGGGTAATGAGATTTGGTATAATACAAATAAGATATTATAATCATTCATTCAAAATCTTGTAGATTTAAAAATGAAGTTGAGCCAACGAGTTGAGGACGCCATGAGAATTTCCAAACCCTGGGGTTTGAAACCTGCAAATCCTGACAAGTACAGTAGGAGCAACAGAACAGAAAACTGATAGCAAGAAAGATATGCTAGAAGCAGATGGGGGGGGAGAGATCGCCTCCTACCAAAATGCAATAGTTGGAGAGTCAAGTCGGAAAACCAATAATCAATTGATTTCCCAAGAAGCGACAAGTTCGACCAATGGCCCAGTCCTCGGAGTGAGATGGAAAGCAAGAAGCAGAGGGCAATGTCTGCCATGTGCAACAGAGAAACCCAGATTTGTAATCCCGATGAACAAACTGGAAAGATACCGCAACTACATGAAGGACCATGCGATGATTTGCAAGTTTGTAATAGTCTGGCCAATGGAGAAGGACCTAATCAAGTGGATCCAGCAGAAATGGCAACCCAAAGGCCATATAGAACTCAAACTGGGAGCCAGAGGCTTCTTCACAGTAATCTTCTCAAACCTGCAAGATAAGGAAAGAGTATTTGAAAACAACCCATATTTTCATTATAATGCAGGATTGTTCATGAGATACTGGGAAGAATGCTACAACCTGGATAAAGAGAAATTCCTAGTAGCCCCAGTTTGGGTACAACTCTTTGGGCTCCCAATGGATTTCTGGGATCCAGAAATATTGGAAGGAATCGGGAACACAATAGGAAAATTTGTCAAAATAGCTGAAACCACAAAAAGGGGCCGATATACTTCATACGCTAGAATCTATGTGTATATGAATATATTTGAGCCCATCCCTAAATCAGTTGAGCTAGAATATCATGAAGACATTTGGCACTAGACCTTGGACTATGAGCATATCTCGTTCAGATGCCGAAGGTGCCATGAATATGGCCACTTATTTAAAGAATGCCCGTTGAATCAAGAAGGACCGGATCTAAAAGAAAAACAAATGAAACCCCCACAGGAGGGGAATGAGGGGTTCCAAGAAGTGAAGCACAAGAGAAGGAATCCAAAAGGATCCCATAACCCAAAAACCGTCAATCAAACACAACCAAGTAGTAAAAACAGATATGAGGTATTGCAAGAGGAAGAAGAAATAGAAAATGAAGCACAACTCATGGATTACCAGGAAAAAGAAAAAGAAAGTAGCCCAAGTCAATAAAAAACAACACCAAAGAGGAAATCTCAAATAGAACTCACAGACAAAGAAGAACAGGTAGGAATGGATCTCACAACAATGGAAATAGACCCAGGCAAGGGGGAGGAGTTAAGCATGGAAGAGGAAGTCCTAAAGAAACTGTTAAATGAATGGAGACACTTGGATGAAATATTTATCCCAGAGGATCAAAAGAAATTATACAAGGAAACCTTCCAACAATACAAGGCCAACCAAGGATAGAGACAAGTAGAGATCACAGAGCAACTAGGCATGCAACAAGAAAACCCCCAGGAATATCAAAACAGAACAAAAGGAGGAAAGAAAAGAGGAAGGAGGAATCTACAGGAATCAATCCAGATTATGGGAGAAATGTTGGTAAACACTGGAAGGGTAGTACCGCTATCAACGGTATTCCAACAACTCAACAAAGTTACCCAATGATAGTACTATCTTGGAACATAAGGGGCCTAAACAACCGGGGAAAACAGAGATACCTACTAGATCGATTGAAAAAGGAAAAGCCTCAAATAATGCTTCTCCAGGAAACAAAGATAACAAGAGAGAAATTAGAAGAGATTCTAAGGAGGATGAAACCAAGATATGAGGTAGTTGCAGTGGACGCAAAAGGAAGTGTAAGGAGCATAACAATCATCTGGAACCTAGTAGAGGTAAAGGTAGATTAGTGGATAGGAATGCAGAGAATCCTCACAGGTCGCTTCCAGAATATAGGGACCAAAGAATGGTTTATGATCTCAGTAGTCTATGGGCCGCATATTCCAGCTGAAAAGGAAAACTTTATACAAAGCATAAGGACCCTAAACCAAATGCACGATGAAAAACTTTGGCTGATTACAGGGGACTTCAATTTGATAACTACCCTGGAGGAAAAGAAAGGAAGGATTAGAAGAGAGGAACCTGAAATGGAACAATTTAGGGATCTACAAGAAGAGCTCCACCTGGTAGATATACCTACAATCAATGGAATGTACACGTGGAATAACCAAAGAGGAGGAAGCCGTCAAATAGTGTCATGATTAGACAGATTCTTGGCAACTGAAAACTTAATTAGCAGAGATGTATACTACGAGGCATCCATCCTGCCATGCATGGGATCTGACCACTGGCCGATTAGACTAGAAGTGGACTTGAAACAAGGGCAGACCAAGAGACCCTTTAGGTTTGAAGCATTCTGGTTGAGAGACCCGACCTTCCTAGGAAAGCTGAAGGAATGGTGGAAAGCAAGTAAGAAACAAGGAAGAAACAAAATGCATACATTCCAACTCCATCTCAAAGAAATCAAAGATAAAATAAAAAAAATGGAACAAGGAAGAATTTGGTAACATACAACAGGAACAGGAACTGCTACAGGAAAGGATGAAAAAGGTGCAACAACAGATAATAACAAATGGTCGCACTGAACCCCTAGTGGAGGAAGAAGGACAATTGCTGAATAGGTTGGAGGAAAGGAGGTAGCAGGAAGAGATTATGTGGAAATAAAAATCAAGAATTCAGTGGCTGAGAGAGGGGGAAAGGAACACTAGATTCTTTCACAAAGCGATGATCCAACATCGCCAGCATAACAGGATCTTCTCCCTAGTAGACCATGTTGGCATTATGATGTATGTGTTGTACTTGATGGCAACCCACTTGTAGCAGAACAACTCACCTGTATATGGTAACTAGATGAATCTACAGAAGAGATATCAGATGTGACAGAATGCATGACAGTAGTGTTTACAGATGTGATGAAATGCAGGGCAGCTTCAAGGAATCAGTTTAGAAGGCAACTCACTCAGATGAAAGATCACAGTATAGCAGGTAAACAACAAAGAATTACAGAATGAAGAAAGAGAGGTATACGTAGGTTCACCATTGACCAAGTTGTGTATACACGCAGGTTCATTGTATACAAGTCGCATATATGTACACACACACTTTCACGGAAGGAAAAGCACGTATACCTTGGAAAACTAAATTTTTGGTCTGAAGTATTTGGTCCATGGTATTTTGATCCATGGTATTGGTCCAAGGTATCTGGTCTGAGGTATTGACCCCAGGTATTGGGTCCAAGGTATTGGTCCTAAGTGGTTTTGGTCCATGGTATTGAGAAAGGCCTAAAACTATAAAAGGAGGAGAAGATCATTAGGCCAAGGTGTGCAAGTATCGAATATCTGATGAAGTGTGAGATCTAATATGCATGTTATTGGCTTATGGTGTTGTGCTTGATCTGAACCAAGGATGAACCTTAGTGTTTGATGAAGGATAAGATCTAATGATGTATTAGGATCTTAAAGCTTGAAATGAATTATCTTTATGTGATTTAATCATGTATCTGAATAACTGGCGCATGTTGTAGTCTGTAAATATGATGATCCAGGTATGACTAAAGTCTGGAATTGTTGTAATGTTTAAATCATCATTTACAGATCTGCACGCAGGTTCACTTTAGAAAAGGAGCGTATACACGCTGGTTATGCATATCAAAACAACGTATACATCATAAATTTTGATTTGCAGATCTATACACTGGTTCGCTTTGGTAAAAGCGCGTACACACGCAGGTTTGACACATGGAAGTAGCATATACCTTATAAAATATGTTTTAGTTGCTTATGTTTGTTGTTGCAGTGTTCTGGGTTCTGGCTTGGGTTCTGGTTACTGTATTCTGGTGACAACATTCTGAATGATCAAATTGATGGAGTGATTGATTGATTCGGTTGTGGTTGGTTCAAAAGGAGATTGGTTGATGCAGATATATTTGATGATTGAATGATGTTGTTGATGGATCCAGTCTGAAAATTTATGAAATGAGGTCCCTGAAGGAAGAAAGAAGGTCGTAGACTTCTGTAGGTTGGCGCCTACATACTAAGAAAACATATCGGCTAGTACAAGAGCTAGGGGGTTGTAGCTCCCTTCCAGTAGAAGCTGGAGAATGAGAGATGGTTGTAGCCTTCTGCGGGTAGAAGCCTGTGTACTAGTATAAGACTGCACTAGTACAGAAATTGTAAACAGAATTTTCTTATTATTAAAAGAAGACAGAGACGACAGCAGCAGGTGGTTTTCACCCACATTGGGTTTCCATCTTATATCTTGGTGTTCATGTGTGTTGCTTATGTGTGATGTTTTATTATGCTTTTATTGCACTATCTAATGAATTCCTGATATACTGATTAAAGTTCAATACATGATCATTTGGGTAAATCAAAGGTCTTTGCATATATGCTGGTTTCATTAAGTACAGTTGCGTATACACGCTAGTTAACTAAGCTGAAGTAGAGTATACAAATTAGTTTTGAAAATTAAATTATTGATCTAATAATACTGATGCACCCCCCCTCTCAATATTATTTCCAACAATTGGTATCAGAGCAGGTCCTTCAGAAGAAGTTTGATCACTTGAAGGAAGATCCATCATCATGAGTAATCAAGAAAGCAGGGGATCCATCAGACTGCCAATATTTGATGGGAGCAAATTTGTTTATTGGAAGGTAAGAACCACAACCTATCTTCAATCTCTTGGAACAGATGTCTGGGAAATCGTGGAAGGTGGATATACATTTCCATTAGCAATTCCTACAGATACAGCAGGTAAAAAGTAATATGAAACCAATTCCAAGGCTGTTAATACATTACTGGGAAGTCTATCACAATCAAAGTTTGTCAAAGTTATGTAGCTCAAATCAGCTAAAGAAACATGGGACAAAATCGTTCTAAGCTACAAAGGAGACTCTCAGGTAAAACGTGCTAAATAGCAAACTCTCAAAATTCAATATGAAACTCTCAATATACACAATGATGAAAGTATAGCTAGTTACTTCTTACGTATAGATGAGATTGTTAATTGCATGAAGAATCTGGGTGAAGAGATAAAGGAAGTTACCTTAGTTGAAAAAGTTTTAAGATCCTTATCTGCTAAATTTGAATCAAAAGTATCTGCCATAGAAGAAAAGCAGGATCTACAGACTATTACTATGACACAGCTTCACGGAATCTTAACTGCCTTTGAGATGAGAAAAGGAGGTCCATCAGATATGAGAGAAGCCGCATTTAAAGCTTTAGCAAAAGGAAAAGAAGAACTCAATGAATCAGGACATATTTCAGAAGAAGAAGAGGAAGCAAACTTTGTCAAGAACCTTCAACGGGGTTCTGGAAGATTCAGAGGTAAACTACCTTTCAAATGTTTTGCCTGTGGTAGATTCGGTCATTATGCTACCAAATGTCCTCATAAAGATAAATATGATAAAGGGAAGGAATCTGAAAAATGGAATAGAAAACAAAGTGTAAGTAAAAAGAGCTACTATACTCATGAAGATAGCGATGGTTTATCAAATAGTGATGAAGATGAAAATAGTAATGACTATAGACTTTTGATGGCTTATGAAGATGATGATTTTTTGGATGTTTTACATGAAGATGACCTTTATGAAGAAATCTCTAAACTCAAAACATGTTTAGAAGAAAAGAATATGATTATAGATACCTTGACCAACTTTCTGAAAGAGAAAAACACAATGAAAAACTAGAATGTGAAATTGTGGGTCTAAGAAAGGATCTTGAGAAAACAAAAGCTCTCAATCTTAGATTTGCTAAAGGATCAGAAACCTTAAATGAAATTATCAAAGTGCAACATTCTCCTCTGATAAAGATAGGTCTTGGATATACTGAAGAAGCATCTCAATCACAGAAGCCGTCAACCTCCACTAAAAGCTATCTTGATGCAGTAAAGAGCAGTGAACAGTTTGACAATCGTCAGCAAAGGCATAAAGCCACAATCAACCTCAGGTAAATCGTACTCAATTTTCTTCAAAGATAAATATCAATAGAAACTACAATCACTAGGTCAATAGATTTGATAATCGCAGGAACTTCTTTAATGGTCAATGTTTCTCATGTCATAATTTTGGACACAAAGCTGCTCAATGTGTTGCTTACAAAACCATCATGACTAGAGAAGCACGAAATCAAAGGAATGTGACAGGGATCAAGAAAATTTTCTATAATAACTTTTCTCTTCTTGAAAATGAAATAGAATGCTCAATCAGTAACAACTTTGGCCATGAATAATCTGAATGCAGGAGTAAATTTCAGAAAATATCTAAAAAGGAGCAAACTCCATTAAATCCCAAAATATGGAGAAAGAAAGAACCACAAACAAAAAGATGTGGTATAGCCTTGTATGTAGAAGGACAAGAAAACCAGTGGTGCATCGACAGTGGATGCTCAAAACACATGACATGTGACAAAGAAAAACTACACTCATATAATGCCCTAGAAAAGGAAAAGAGTGTCTCATTTGGAAACGACACTCCTGCTATCATAAAAGATAAAGGCTCTGTTTTCTTGAAAGAAAAAGTTAAAGCTGGGAATGTTATGTATGTTGATGGCTTAAAGCATAACCTGTTGAGTGTGAGTCAAATGTGTGATCAAGGAAATGAAGTAGTATTTCGACCAAATGGATGTGTTGTTCGTGAGCTTGATACAGGAGAAACCATGATCAAAGGTACAATAACTCCAAACAACCTATACATACTCAAGGGAGGACAAAAATAGTGCTATCTAAGAAAAAATGATGAAAACTGGCTATGGCACAGAAGATTGGGACATCTAAGCTTTTCTCAAATAAGAAAAGCATGTAGATTCCAGGTTGTTCGTGATCTTCTAGATATCAACATTCCTGAAAATACTATATGCAAATCATGTCAATTCGGTAAGCAAACCAGATCTCACTTCATCGAAAAGGAAGGGTCAGCTAGTAAGCCTCTTGAACTTGTTCATACTGATTTATGTGGACCATCAAGGAAAAAGTCACCTCGTGGAGAAGAATACTTTATATTGTTCATTGATGATTTTTCCAGAATGTGTTGGATAAGTCTTCTAAAGCATAAAGATGAAGCATTTGAAAAGTTCAAAGCCTTCAAAGCTTTGGTTGAAAATGAATCAGATCGCAAAATCAAATGCCTCAGATCTGATCGAGGAGGGGAATTTACCTCGGATGAATTCTTTGACTTTTGTGAACAACATGGAATAAAAAGGCAGTTCTCCACCGCAAGGACTCCTCAGCAAAATGGAGTGGTAGAAAGGATGAACAGAACTGTTCAACAAATGGCTTGTGCTATGCTAGATGAATCTGGAACTCCTGCAACCTTCTGGGGTGAAGCTGCATTCACCGCCATCACTATTCTCAACCAAGCAAATGTTCGAGTAAACAACACTCAAACTCCACATGAAATTTGGTATGGTAAGACTCCTACTATAAAATACTTCAAAGTTTTTGGAAGCAAATGTTACATCAAAAGGACTGATGAAAAACTTGGTAAGTTTGAACCCAGAGCAGATGAAGGTATTCTTCTTGGCTACTCTTCCCGAAGTAAAGGATATAAATGTTATAATAAAAGACTTGGGAAAATTATTGAAAGTATTGATGTTGTGGTTGATGAAGCATGCAAAAATCCAAAACAGATAAAAACTGAAGATTATGACAATGAAGAAGATGAGGATCATTTTCCCACATCAAATCACACTGATTCTGAAGAAGAAACCAATGAAGCACCAGAAGAAGAGATAATAATAGAAGAAAAGACTCCATCCATGTATGTTCAGAAAAATCATCCAGAAACTCAAATTTTAGGGGAAAAAGGGGTAGGTGTGTAGACAAGAAGAACTATTGCCGAAGCCTCAAGCTATCTAGCATTACTATCTTCCACTGAACCTAAAAATGTAAATGAAGCATGCAGAGATGAATGTTGGGTCAAGGCCATGAACGAAGAACTTGAGCAAATTGAAAAGAATAATACTTGGGAATTAGTTCCTAGACCTCATCATAAGAATATCATAGGAACCAAATGGATATTTAAAAACAACCTGAACGAAAATGGAGAAGTTATCAGAAACAAAGCCAGACTAGTTTGCAAAGGATATGCTCAACAATAAGGTATAGATTTTGAAGAAACTTTTGCACCTGTTGCTAGACTTGAAGCCATAAGAATGTTTCTTGCTCTTTCTAGTTTTCAGAAATTCAAAGTATACCAAATGGATGTAAAATCTGCCTTTCTTAATGGAGACTTAGAAGAAGAAATCTATATTGAACAACCAGAAGGATTCATTCTTGGAAATGATGCAAAACTTGTATGCAAACTCAGAAAGGCTCTCTATGGTCTAAAACAGGATCCAAGGGCATGGTATTACCGTCTTGACAAATATCTCCACCAACAGGGTTTTTCAAAGGGGTCAGCAGATAGCAATATATATACAAAAATGGACACTAATAAATTGCTAATAATTGTTGTGTATGTTGATGATATCATTTTTGGTAGCAATGAAGAATCCATGAGTCAGAATTTTTCTTCAGTAATGCAACAAGAATTTGAAATGTCCTTGCTTGGTGAGCTTACCTATTTTCTTGGTCTACAAGTTCAACAAAATAAAGATGGTATTTTTCTCTCACAAACCAAATATCTCAAACAGATCTTGAAAAAGTATGGCATGGAAGATTCTAAACCAGTATGTACCCCAATGGTAATAGGATGCAGTCTTAGCTCAAATGATGAATCAGCAGCAGTACATCAACCAACTTACAGATCCATGATTGGCAGTCTGCTTTATCTAACAGGTACTCGACCGGACATCATGCATGCAATGGGAATAATTGGAAGATTCCAAGAAAATCCAAAGGAATCACACCTTCAGGCAGTCAAAAGGATTTTCAAATATCTTCAAGGAACACAGAACTTTGGTTTATGGTATCCTAGAGATACAGATCTTACACTTCATGCATATACAGATGCAGATTGGGCAGGAAGTGTTGATGACAGAAAAAGCACTAGTGGTGGTGCATTCTATATGGGTTCCAGGTTAGTATCTTGGTTCAGCAAGAAACAAAGTTCAATTGCATTATCTACAGCTGAAGCAGAATACGTGGCTGTTGCATCTTACTGCACACAACTACTTTGGATGATGCAAACCTTGCAAGACATTCAGATCACATGTACTCCACCCATCTCCATTCTATGTGATAATACAAGTGCCATCAGTATTTCAAAGAATCCAGTCATGCACTCCAAGACCAAGCACATACCCATCAAATATCATTTTCTACGTGAACAAGTGCTTGAACAAAAGGTCAAATTGGAGTATGTTCCCTCCAAAGAACAGGGTTGATATATTCACTAAACCATTGCCCAGAGAGACATTTGAATATCTTAGGAAAAAGCTGGGAGTAGTTGTTGCATCGTCCTACTGTTAAAACCTATTTTCTTCAGAGAAAGGTGGTTATACGTGAGTTTCATAAAGCGTAGTCGCGTACATACGCGGGTTTCTGTGGGCACAGTCGCGTATATGTTGGTTTAAAGAAAAGAAGTAGGCCAGACTCAGGAAAAAGGGGTCTGCTATGGTTCTGTCAATTATCTACTCTGTTTGATGATGGTTTCAATCTGCTAATAACATGTGGAAATATATTGGTCCTCATAAAGTTGTTGATAACTTGATGTATATCTGATTGATGATGATGCTTTGATATCTCTTACTGACATATGCAATGATCAGATCTGACAGTGAACAGGTGGAACAGGTTCAGGGGGAGAACATGGTTGATGATATTTTGGGAACTAATGATGGACATATATAGGTTGCTGGTCTGGATGTTGTTGACAGATGCTACTGATGGTGCAGATCATATGATAGTTGTTGATGACTATCATGGTCTTGTTTAAGATATTTGGTCTCTGTTATATATGTCATGTATATCTTTTAATGTAACGGTCATGAAAAGACCTAATTTGTAACCCCACTATGCATGGGATGGATGATGTAATGTTTCTTGTTTTTGACATGTATAAACAATTGATATATCCCCACTTGGTTGGGTGGATGAGTCAAATTTGGTATATCCCCACTTGGTTGGGAGATGGATGTATGTATGAGTCATTGGTGATAGGAAGGTCATTTGTGATGTATGTATAGAGTCATGTTCTTCTTTTAGAACATCTTTTTGCAGACTTTGCTTATGCTCAGGGGGAGCATGGACTCGATCATGGGAGCTCAATCAGCACACTTCAGCATATCAGAGAATTTAGCATGCACTCAGGGGGAGCATGACCCTTTGCCCTTGATGTCAAAGGGGGAGAGTGACTTGGTGTGGTTGTTGCCATCAAGTCCAAAGGGGGAGATTGTTGGCATTATGATGTATGTGTTGTACTTGATGGCAACCCATTTGTAGCAGAACAAGTAAATTGTATATGGTAACTAGATGAATCTAGAGAAGAGATATCAAATGTGACAAAATGCATGACAGTAGTGTTTGAAGATGTGATGAAATGCAGTGCAGCTTCAAGGAATCAGTTCAGAAGGCAACTCACTCAGATGAAAGATCACAGTATAGCAGGTAAACAACAAAGAATTACAGAATGAAGAAAGAGTGGTATACGCAAGTTCACCATTGACCAAGCTGCGTATACACACAGGTTCACTGTATACAAGTCGCGTATACATACACACACACTTTCGCGGAAGGAAAAGCGCGTATACCTTGGAAAACTAAATTTTTGGTCCGAAGTATTTGGTCCATCGTATTTTGATCCATGGTATTGGTCCAAGGTATTTGGTCCAAGGTATTGGCCCTAGTTGTTGGGTCCAAGGTATTGGTCCTAAGTGGTTTTGGTCCATGGTATTGAGAAAGGCGTAAAACTATAAAACGAGGAGACGATCATTGGGCCAAGGTGTGCAAGTATCGAATATATGATGAAGTGTGAGATCTAATATGCAGGTTATTGGTTTATGGTGTTGTGCTTGATTTGAACCAAGGATGAACCTTAGTGTTTGATGAAGGATAAGATCTAATGATGTATAAGGATCTTAAGGCATGAAATGAATTATCTTTATGCGATTTAATCATGTATCTGAATAACTGGTGCATGTTGTAGTCTGTAAATATGATGATCTGGGTATAACTGAAGTCTGGAATTGTTGTAATGTTTAAATCATCATTTACAGATCTGTACGCAGGTTCACTTTAGAAAAGGAGCGTATACACATTGGTTATGCATATCAAAATAGCGTATACATCATAAATTTTGATTTGCAAATATGTACGCTGGTTCGCTTTGGTAAAAGCACATACACACGCAGGTTCGACACATGGAAGTAGCATATACCTTATAAAATATGTTTTAGTTGCTTCTGTTTGTTGTTGCAGTGTTCTGGGTTCTGGCTTGGGTTCTGGTTACTGTATTCTGGTGACAGCATTCTGAATGATCAGATTGATGGAGTGATTGATTGATTCGGTTGTGGTTGGTTCAAAAGGAGATTGGTTGATGCAGATATATTTGATGATTGAATGATGTTGTTGATGGATCCAGTCTGAAAATTTATGAAACGAGGTCCCTGAAGGAAGAAAGAAGGTCATAGCCTTCTGTAGGTCGGCGCCTACGTACTAGCAAACATATCGGCTAGTACAAGAGCTAGGGGGTTGTAGCTCCCTTCCAATAGAAGCTGGAGAATGAGAGAAGGTTGTAGCCTTCTTCAGGTAGAAGCATGCGTACTGGTATAAGACTGCACTAGTACAAAAATTGTAAACATAATTTTCTTATTATTAAAAGAAGACAGAGACAACAGCAACAGGTGGTTTTCACCCACATTGGATTTCCACCTTATATCTTGGCTTTCATGTGTGTTGCTTATGTGTGATGCTTTATTCTACTTTTACTGCACTATCTAATGAGTTCCTGATATACTAATTAAAGTTCAATACATGATAATTTGGGTAAATCAAAGATCTCTGCATATACGTTGGTTTCATTAAGTATAGTTGCGTATACACACTAGTTAACTAAGCTGAAGTAGCGTATACAAATCAGTTTTGAAAATTAAATTATTGATCTGATAATATTAATCCACCCCCCCTCTCAGTATTATTTCCAATAGACCAGGATGGAAATCGCCTTATTTAAAAGGAAGAAATGTAGAACCTGCTGGTCCAACACTTCCAAAATTTATTGACTGAAGCTATTCTAGATAGGACAAAAGATATAAACAAGATTACTCAGCATATCCCTCAGCTGGTCAGTAGGGATCAAAACCTAGCTCTTATGAGGGAAATAACTATGAGTGAGGTGGAAGAAGTGATCAAAGGACTAGTGAAGAACAAAGCTCCGAGCCCAGATGGCTTTACAACAAAATTTTTCCAGGCAACCTGGACGATTCTAGGAGAAGATATCTTAGCAGTAGTGGAGGAGTCAAGACGAACTAAAAGGATGCACCTAGCCTTGAACTCCACCTTCCTAGCTCTTATCCCCAAAATAGACCATTCAGAAGAGCCTCAGGGGTTTAGACCTATAGCTCTATGCAATGTAATATACAAAATTCTGGCTATAATAATGGTAAACCACCTCAAACCAATCCTTCATGGCTTAATCTCTCAAGAGCAGACTGGTTTTGTAAAAGGAAGGAAAATTGTGGATGGGATTGTCATGGCTCAAGAGGCAATTCACTCTCTGAAGACCCAAAAAGCTAAATGTATGATGATAAAACTAGATCTATCAAAAGCATACGACCAACTAAGTTGGTCTTACCTCCAAGGAATCCTGAAAGCCTTTGGCTTCGATCCTAGATGGATAAATTGGATCTATTCTATGATATCAACCCCTGTGTTTTCAATCCTTCTAAATGGAGCTCCGACTGAGGCATTTAATGCAACAAGGGGGCTAAGACAAGGCGACCCGATGTCCCCTTTCTTGTTCATATTGGCTGCTGAAGGACTAGGAAGATATGTAAAAGCAAAGGTGCAAGGAGGTCAATTTAAAGGCTTGTGAATGTGGGGTAATGACCTGCCATTAACACATCAACAATTTTTCGATGACATAATGATGTTTGGGAAAGCAACCCTCAAGGAAGCCAGAGCCCTGATAGACATCTTGCACGACTTCACGAGTGCTTCAGGAATGAAGATCAACAAAGAGAAGTTAGATATCTTCTTCTTCAATACAACAACTCAATCCCAAGCTTTCCTGGTGAGAACAATGGGTTTTCGTATAGGAAACCTCCCCTCAAAATATCTGGGGATCTTGCTAAGTCTACACCCGATCAGAGTGGCAAACTAGAAAGAACTACTGGCAAAAATCCAAGGGAGGCTGCAGAACTGGACTTTCAAGACTCTAAATATGGCAAGTAGAGTCATACTATTAAAGGAAGTGCTTCAGTCAATCCCGATATACCAATTATCAAGCCTAGTAGTTCCTAAAACTGTATGCCATGGAATGATTGACATCTTCAAGAAATTCCTGTGGCAAGGGCCACACATAGTCAAAAATGGGCACTGCTATCTTGGAATTGGCTAAGTAAACCAAACAAAGTAGGAGGGTTGGGACTCCGAGACCTGTATATTCTAAACCAGGTCATGGGGGCTAAGTTATGGTGGAGATGGATTTAGGGAGGAACAAACCTATGGAAATAAATATGGGGGAGAAAATATGGAATGCCAAGATCGACAAAAGGAAGATTAAGAGTCCAGGAAAACATAAAGGGGTCAGTCATATGGAATCTAGCATCTGAAAACAGAGAACTGATAAGAAATCATAGTTTCTGGGAAATCAGGGGAGGAGACAAAGCTAGATTCTGGCAAGAGGCATGGCAACAGAGAGAGAAATTATACAGTAGGCCAGACCTAGCAGATATATTCCTATATACAAACAACCCAGCAAATCAGCTGGTGAAAAACTATTGGGGAACGGATACAGGGGAACAATGGAGAAAATGGAAGAGGAAACAAGATTGGCTGGGCACACCAGAGTTGATTCAATGGGCAACCTATGAGAAGGAGATGGAGTCCTGAAGAATAGCGATATTGGAAGGACCAAACATAATAAGGTGGGGATATAGAATAAAAGGGATGTTCATCATCCAAGAAAGATAGCACCTACAAGCAGCACATCATCAACAACAAGGGTTACCCATATGGGAACGAATCTGGAAGGACAAACTGTGGCCCAAAATAACCTTCTTCCTATGGGTTGTCCTGCATGGCAGAGCACTAACATGGGATCAATTACAGGTAAGGGGGATGCAAGGACCATCGGTCTGCTGCATATGTGAAAGACAAACGGAATTGATGGAACACTTATTAAATGCTTGTAGTTACAGTGAAGTTCTATGGCAGTATCATGAGAAAATTTTTGGCCATAGAGACAGGGATCAATCAAGCACGAAAATAACAATGGAAAAATGGAGAAGGAAGCCTTACCAGAATCCCATCTTGAACCGAGCCTGGCAAATATCCCTTGGATTCTTGCTCTGGGCGGTGTGGAAGGAAAGGAACCAAAGAATTTTTAAAGGGGAAAAGAGAACAACAGTAGAATTATGGGGAATGATAGTTCAGAACATTCAAGAAATGATTCTTGTAGAGAACTGGTACCCAGATGACTGGGAAGCCACTCCACAGGAAGGTCGTATATTGGAAAGGTTAAGCCTGAATCCAAGTATGCTGATGGCCAATTCATGGAAACAGAAACCTACTCCCTATGATTCCCCAACCCTCTTCGTGTTTCCCCAGGAAGAGTTCATAAAACTAAACTTCGACGGAGCAATTAAAGGGAATCCGGGGGCTACAGGCTTAGGAGGGGTGTTCCGAGACCATCAAGGTAACACCATTCGCCTGTATGCCATGGATTGTGGAATAACGAGTAACAATGAAGCAGATCTCTATGCGCTAAAGCGGGGGCTAGAAATAGCTTGGAGAGAAAAGTTTCAAAGATTAGAGGTGGAAGGAGACTCGAGACTAGTAATAGACATAGTGAAAAACCTCCAGCAAGGAATCAGATGGGAGAACATAAGCCAAAGTCGGAGGATGACAAGGCTGGTTCAAGAAATAGGAAATCTAATACAAATGATATACTACATTATTCCGACACATGTTCGCAGATCGAGGAATGTGGCAACAGATTTTTTAGCCAAATGGGGATGTGGACAAACCGACAACAACCTTGATGTAAGGGACAATGATTTAAGTCAAACGGAAGGAATGAGCATTCTTGTGGAGATCTTGAGAATAGATAATGAAAAAGGAGATAACCCCAATCAAGGTGTGGAGGGCATAGGCAGAGGGAAGAGAGGTTGGACAGATGGCATGGCGGGCAGAGGTAAGCGAGGCTGGACAGATGGAAGGGGAGCTGGCAAGTGGATGCGGAGAACCAGGAAACATAGGATGGTAGGAGCAGCCAGAAGTGGGAAGGAATTTATGACAGACAGTAATTGGAAGGTAAGTGGGTGCTCATTTGAGACACACATGCGAAGGGAAGGGAGGTGGCCAACGGAGCAAAGCGAGTGGCAGGTACCTTGGGAGTGAGGACGGGTAGGTGGGAGAGAAAATTAAAGGAAAAGGTGGCAAGGTTGAGGGGCATTTGCATGCAGGAAGCAAAGGTAGAACATGCAGTCAGAGTTGGCAAGCACCGAGAGTTGGGGGACGTCGACCAACATTCGACCTTCGCCTGTAAAACCTAGTATGTGCCTCCAGCCCTCCCCTACGTCGGTAAGGAAATTATGAATTGGAAATTGAGGCGAATTTCGACTGTAGGAGGAACAGTAATGAGTTATGTAGAAGATTGTTGGTTAATTATTATGGTTTCCCAGTTGAAAAAAGAAATGAAGCATTTTGGATCCCTTGGGTTATTGGCCTATCAACCTGGGGTGGGATAGACCTAATAGCTATCCGAGGGGGGAGGGAAATCTGAACCTCGTCTAATGGTAGCAAGGCCCTGGGACAGAAGGAGACTGTCGAGCCAAATTGACTCAGACAGTAGAGCCATTCTGAGCGTATTTCTCTATATTTGCAAGAGGAACTTCTTATGGCAGCTAAGGAAGGGTATCTGGATTGGGGGGGAGGGAAACAAAGGGAACTGCGAGAGGCCTGGAGTGAAACCAAACCCTGGTGCAACCTCTGGCCCGATTGTCTAGGTGCACCCCCTCAGAACAGGGTTGAAGCAAGACCCAGAACAGGCTGGTACAAGTTGGAGCAGCAGCTGGCCCTGCGACTAGGGAAGGGAGAAAGTCCATACCTAGATTTGGCTAAGCCTCATTGGGGGGATTGCCTGGTGAAGGTTAGGAATATCGTGGCCTGGTGACAAAATTGTAGACCAGTTGGAATGGATAAAGAAATTTCTTGCCCTCATCGCATGCATGGTGTCATCGATGGTGGGTTGTGTTTGGTACCTTGACAGTGGAGCCTCATTCCACATGACCAACAATAAAAGTTTATTCAGTACCTTGGAGGACAAAGACCTCAAGATGCGCATAGAGATGGGTGACGATGGAAAGTACAATGTTTCAGGAGTGGGCACGATTGCTTTTTAGAGGGAGCATGGAGCTCCTCTCACCTTGACAGATGTGAAGTATGTGCATGGACTGAAGAAGAACTTGGTATCGGTCGCGATGTTGGAGGACAAAGGCTACGATGTTGTCTTCAATAAAGGAAAGGCGTTCCAAAGACACATAGCCATAGGTCAGACCAAGAGGATCTTGATTCGAGTGAAGAATCTCTATAAACTAGAGGTAGATGATTGTGCAGCATTGATTTCGAAAGCAGAATTGGTGCAAAGCCAAGATATTGGCGAGTTATGGCACAGGTGGTTGGGCCATTTGCATCATGGGGCCTTGAAGATAATGCAACAGATATCTACAGGACTTCCCAAAGGTAAACTTGAACAAATTGACACATGCAAAGGTTGTACCTTGGGAAAGTACACCAAGTCTTCCTTTCATGATCGAGACAATTGAGCAGAAGCGATCTTAGAGCGAGTTCATACTGATTTGTGTGGACCATTCTTGTCGACATCCATAGTGAAGCAAAGGTATTATGTGATTTTCATTGATGATTATTCTTGTAAATGCTAGATTTATTTCATGCAGAAGAAGGACCAAATCTTCTCAAAGTTTTGTGAGTTCAAAGCTTTGGTTGAGAAAGAATCAGGGAAGAAGATCAAGGCCTTGAGAAGTGACAACGATGGAGAATATGTCTCTCAAGAGTTTAAGGAATTTTGTACAGCGAAAGGAATTAAACGAGAGTTGACGGCACCTCATAACCCATAGCAGAATGGGGTGGCCGAGAGGAAGAACATAACTATTGTAGGGGCAGCACGAGCGATGTTGCATGACCAAGGCCTACCACTTCATTTATGGGCTGAGGCATGAAACACAGCGGTCTATTTGCAGAATAGAAGCCCGCATCGCATACTTGGGATGAAGACACCAGAGGAAGCTTTCTCTGGTAAGAGACCAGATGTGGGTCACTTCAGGATCTTTGGCTCATCGGTATATTTCCATGTGACAAAGGATGCATGGAAGAAGCTTGAGCCGACAGCAGAGTTGGGGATACTTGTGGGGTACACTGATACACCCCACAACTATCAGGTGTATTTTCCTACTAGTCGGAGGACAGTGGTTCGTAGAGATCTCAAGTTTGATGAGCAGAAGGCCATGCGAGTTTCCCTTGAGAGGGAGCTCCAACTATGGGCTGTGGAGGGACTGTTGGTTCCTAAGGAGGAGGACCCTCAGACTAATGTGGAGCAACTGCATGCAGAGGATCCAAGAGTGGAGACATCCACTCAAGCAGAGTCTTCCAGAGATGGGTAGAAGCGCACAAGAGAAGCTGACAGATTGTTGTCGGATGCGAGAGAGAATGTGGGAGAACCATCTTCTCAGCGCAGACAGAGGAGGTCACCTGAGAGGTACAATGGATACATGGACCTTTTTGGGGAATGTGTTGAGACCGAGCCATCTTCCTTTGAGGCAGCAGTGCAACAACCAATTTGGGTTGATGCTATGGTGGAGGAGTATGACCCCATAGTTCGTAATAGTGTTTGGGATATGGTTCCAAGACCAGAGAACAAGTCAGTTGTGAGTTCCCGTTGGATTTACAAGGTAAAGCAAGCTGTTGATGGTAGTGTGGAGAAGCATAAGGCAATATTTGTTGCCCGTGGTTTCTCACAGGTCAAGGGGATTGACTATGATGAGACTTTTGCTTCTGTATCAAGGTACTCATCTATCAGATCGATGTTGACACTATTAGCACAGATGGGTTGGAAGATCCATCAGATGGATGTTTGCATTCCTCAATGGCAAGATTGAGAAAGAGGTGTACATAGAGCAGCCAGAAGGTTTTGAGACCTTCAATCGTGATTCGCATGTGTGTCGAGTCAAGAGAGCTTTGTATGGGCTGAAGCAAGCACCTCGTGCTTAGTACACCAGGATAGACAACTACTTCACTAGGTTGGGCTTCACAAAGAGTGAAGTGGATGTGAACCTGTACCACATCATGGTGAAAGGTAAGCAGTTGATCATTGTACTTTATGTTGATGATCTCATATTGACAGGTGATGATCAGTTGATCATGTCTTGCAAGGAGGACCTTGCAAGAGAATTCAAGATGAAAGACATGGGTCTCATGCATTACTTCCTTGGCATGGAAATGTGGTAGAAGGATGGGGAGTTGTTTCTGTCTCAGGGAAAGTATGCCAACGAGATAATCAGGAGATTCCACATGGAGAAGTGCAAGCCCATGTAGACTGCTCTAGCAGGTAATTGGAGGAAGGAGGATGCCACTTCAGGAGAAGTAGTAGAGGCTATTGTGTACAGGCAGCTTGTGGGTTCACTGATGTACTTAGTTGACACATGGCCATATTTGTGCTATGTTGTGAACCAGCTTATTCAAGCTATGTTTCAGTCTACCAAGATGTTTTGGAAGGCAAAAAAGCATGTATTCAGATACCTCAGAGGCACATATCAGTATGGATTATGGTACAGACAAATAGAGGGAGTGAAGCTACAGGGCTTCACTAATGCAGATTGGGTAGGGAGTCCATCAGATCGGAAGAGCACATCAGGAGGGATTTTCAACCTTGGGTCAGCTGCAGTTTCTTGGTACAGCAGGAAACAGAGGTCGGTTGCACTCAGCTCGGCAGAGGCTGAATACATGGCTGCAAGTCAGGCAACATGTGAGGCCATCTAGATACGGAAAATCTTAGTTGGTTTGTTTGATCAGAGGATGGATCCAACTATGATCTATTGTGATAATCAGAGTTGCTCAAACTCTCTGAGAATCCAGTATTTTATGATAGATCCAAGCACATCGACATCCGGTATCATCATCTCAAAGACTATGTAGTGAAGAGGATCATGTTGCTGCAGTATATTTTGACAGAGCAAGATGCTTACATTTTGACAAAGGCATTGTCAAAGTGTAAATTTGAGTTCCATAGAGATAAGATCGAGGTGGCAGATAATCCCTTTCTTATTGAGAGGGAGTGTTGAAATGTTGCAACAAGAATATTCCAATTTTAATTTTTCCTTGAATTAAAATTGAGAATTAAAATTCGAATTTAGTCTCACCAGCTACTTGAAAAATAATTAATTAATTCATCTTGAGTTAATTAGTTGGAGAAATTCAAGCTAGAAGTCTTTCTGAAGTCATGCAACAGTTATCCCTTAAATTAAGGAGATTATCCCTTAATTAAGGAGATAAGGTTGAGTTATATTTGAGTTGTAATTAGTTAGCTTAGTTTACTGAGTTAAGTCCAGTTAAATTAGTTCCAAATTGTTTGAGGAACTAATTGTGAGTTCAGTCAGTTAATGCATGCATGCATCCAACTAGTGTACTCCAGATAACTGAAGATTCTCTCATCATTAACTCATGCATGTCTATTCTGAGAAAGACCCAGTTGAGATTAAAGACAAGGACAATGTACTATCAGTTGCATGAATTTTCCTATAAGGAAAACTCATGCATGCAGAAGGAATTCATTCCTTGAGTATTGCGCAGTTTTACAGGGTGTGAGATCAATGTGAGTGATCAGTGTTACACTTGGTAACAGTAGGATCACCCAGGAGAAACTACGCAAGGAAATAGGAGCTTGGAGGGTAGAGGAGAAGGCTTATGAGTAGTCTATTTTGTCTATGAGCATCTGTAAGGGATTGTACTGAGAGTTGGCTAGCTATGAGAGCTAAGGCTTTGTGTAATCCTGATATATTTCCACTTGTATGATAATATAGATAGTGGGGTTTTTAGCTGAGGCTTTCCCCTAAGTATTCTTTTGTGTTTCATGTGCATTGATTCTTCTTCTGGTTATATGTGTTCAGCTTGATCTTGATCAAATCTTTTAAGCTTCCACAAAATTGATTGTAGAAGTAGATTAAATTATTTTGCTTTAGTTATATTGCATTATCAGGTTAATCTACAGTCATAATTTCTACATGGTATTGGTCAATGGCGTTCTATGGCTTGAGACTCGAGTATGCCTTGGAAGGCAGCTCAAATTACATAGCATGGAAAGATAGAATGGAAGCTGTATTAGAAGACAATGGCTTGAAGGATTTCATTGATCAAGAAATCCCAATTCACCTGTCTGATCTATTCACCTCATTGCTTTTAAGGCATCAAACAATTTCCTACCTTGCTCCAATCAGACCTCTGCAGAAACTGTGTCTCATCCCCGCACCCAAAATTGCCTTTCCCTTTGATTCAACAAAAACCCCAAAAAATCACCTTTAAACCTCTGCACTTAATACCTAGCCTAAGATTAGTTACAATTTCAGTCATCTTGAGCCTCATTGATTATATTTTTCCGAGATTGACCTGGAGAGAGCCCTCTCCTGTCCTCGTAGGGCTAGCTACGAGGCTGAGCGTGGTTTGATGTTGCCTTGAGTTTTGCCTTCCTCGGCCTGGGGCAAATTCGAGCGTTAACATAGTGGCGACCATACTGGGGAAGAAAATGGTTTGCGTGTTGATGTCATTTGTTTTATACCTACAGACGGAGCCTGAAGTTATGCCAGGTAGCCTTCGAAACGCTTTTGCTTTGCATTAGTGGAAGTAGATAAACGCTGCTTCAGTCAATCTTCGGTCTAACTTGTAAACGTGACATCTAACTTGTTAATTACCCCAGTACATGTATCAAGTTCAGATCTGATTGTTGATGGTGGACAACGATCAGACACCGCAAGGCTAAAATCATTCACCTGGCGACTTCATTCACTGAAAAATCCAGAGATCAATGCTTCATAGTGACTTCATTACAGGAAGATTAGTAGCTTTGAGCTTTTCAAGATGGATCAGGTTGCAAGAAGATATGCTCCCATGAGCTGAGATCACATCCCTGGTTTTCCAAATAAAATTCCGAAGGTAGATTGGTCAAGGAATTTGCCTACATTTAAAGATGATGGTAGGAAGGACGCTGCTCTACATCTGGTTAGATTTCACATGCATATTCGCAAGTTGAAGGTTGATTTTCCTGAAGATTGCTTGATGAAGATATTCTTGGCCACTCTGGAAGGTAAAGCCCAATCATGGTATGAAAGTTTGTCGCCTGCTTGTATTTACTGTTTAAAGGATTTTCATGCTATGTTCATTGAAAGATATAAGGACTCTTATCCATCATTAAATTTAGTTCAAGACTGTTGCAAGCATGCTTATAGTTTTATTGAAAGCCTTGAGAAGTTTTATGAAGATGATAATTTCATGGATGAAGAGATCATGGAAGCCCTGTATGAAAATCCGTTTCAACAGCACACAGAAATCTTAGAGGATACTTGTCAAGATCGGCAGGCTAAAGATTTCCATATGGTTGAAAATGATGAAAGAGAAAATGTCGTTTCAGATCTGTCCATAGAAGAAGACAACATGCAGGTAACACAGGAAAGTAATGTTCCAATCTCAGAAAGTGATGATGATAAATCAGATCGAGAGATAAATTGTGATGAGGCAAAACATGTTGTTCCGGATCTCATAAAAGAGAGTTGTATTGTCGCGGCTGCCTCAAATGAAGAAAACGAAGTAGCAGACCTAAATGCTCTCATCTCACCAGCACTAGATCTTCATGAGGAGGTAGTTCATTTCCTCTGTGAAAAACAAGACAAGATCTTCGTTCAAGTAAGTGAAAAGGTTTCTCTAGATGAATCTATGGTAGCTGATAGAAATGTTAGTGTTGGGTTTCACGAAACATCTGAAATTTCTTTTCTCATGATTGATGAATGTAATGAGAATCTGGCTGTCATATCATATGAGGATGACCTACCATATATTCAAACTACAAAAGATCAGACCATTCAGGATTCCATTTCAGATTCTTCCTCATATGTCTCATGTTTTGAAATGTTATTTCAAGAGGAGATCTGCTCATCTACTTGTTCAGAATTTTTTGAGGACCAGGAAAATACTCTTTCTGGAATACATGATGAAGGAAGATCAGAATCAAGAGAAAACGACACCTTGCTCTTCCGGCAGGAGGAAAGACTTCATGTTTTTCAGGATCGAATGGCAGATCTGTTGCAGTCAGCAGTGAAGGTGATTATTGCAGTATTCAGTGATGAAGGAGATTATGGTCGACTATATTTTTGGATGCCCAGTTACCAGTATTCATTGTTGACCAGAAGATCTGATCAGGAGAATCAATCAAGAAGTCATCTGCTTGATTGGTTGCATTGGAATTTTGATATAGTTTGATGGTATATTGTCTTGTAAGAAACACAGGTGGTTGTCATCATGATTTCAAATCTTGATGGACTGCTGCCCTTCAATAAGCTTTGTAAGTTCTTGTTTTAGTTAAGTCAGTCATGAGTCATTTGTGAGTTAGTTTTCAGTCATGTTGGTTTCATAATTGAGTCGGTTTGAATCAAGTTTCAGTCAATAAATGAGTCAAAGTCTTGTATTGTTTGTCAAATAATGACTCCATAGCCCAATGGACGAAGGCACTGTCTAGCTCCCCCAAAGATCTGCCGTTCTTGGCACCTCCGAGGAGCTACCATCCCCATTGGAGCCAATGTTAGTGTCAGTCTTTGCAGCCTTCCTCCAGTGATCAAACATGCTCTTACAAAGTGATTTTAAAGTGTCAAGGTCAAATTTTGTCATTTCAGTGAGCCTTCAAGCAAAATTTGGTCACTAGGCATTAGGTCTAGGGTTTGTTTTCACTCTTTTCAAAGTTGTCCAAATGGCAGTCCATGTCATCATTTAGCTAAGTGTATCATCATTCAGAGGGTTTTCATCATCATGTCAAGTTCCATTGGGTCATTTTACACCTTGTTCATGCTTCAGTTGCGCCTAGGCAAGGTTCATTTCCCTCTCCTAGGGTTTTGAAGGCAATTTCTCTTGGACGGTCAAATCATTAGCAAAACTTGTATCCAGATGTTCATACACCTTCCCCTATCATTAATGTACCTTATCAAACACTTCCCATCACTAAGATCCCCCAAATTCCTCATTTTCGCACAAACCCTAGTTTCTTGCTACAACCTGGCAATATTATAGGTTGGGCCTGTGTTTTTCCCTTTTGGACCCCTTCCCCTCACTCAATCTCTGAGATTTCACTTTCCCCTACTTCCTAACATCCCTCCCTACTCCCCAAAATTTCCTCAAGAATTTAGAAGCCCCCTATCCCCTTCATTTCGCTTCATTTCGACAATTCCCTTGTTCCACACATCGGGATAGGTTTCACTAAAATGATATTTCTGAGCAATAAAAGATGAATTTTGGAAAACTGAGAGAGGTTTTTGTCCACAACAGGCCAAGGAAGAAAAACCTCCTTCACTTTTTACACAGGTGTCATGGTTTTAGAGAAATGTCAAAAATATCGTTGCCTCAGGAGAATTGAATGCACCTCTGAAGTGACCTTGGGAAAATCAAGTTTTCTCCTATCTTGGTTGGCCAGAAGACTTTCTTGATGATTCAAATGATAACTAGACACAAATATCTTTCCAATGAGCTATCCTACACCCAATTTGGACATCGGGAAGGCCTCCAAAAGTCCCCTGCAAAAAATGCTATGTACAGGCTATGTGCGCGACGCATTGCACTGGGTGAGAGGCGCATCAGAGGCGCGCGGCACATCAGACAGCAAAACCCAGTGTAAAATTACAAGGGCGCGGCGCATCAGAAGTGCGCGGTGCGTTGGGCGAAGTGCGCGGTGCACTGGGGTTTAAGCCCAAAACTTGCACGAATTCACCTCCTCTTTGCATCAAGTTGCCATGTAGGCTCTCATTCACTGCACTTGCTTTGTATTTGATGGTGAATGTGGTGGGTTCATGGATAATGGCCGTTGAGACAAGATTTTGAAAGCCTCCCTTTGCCAATGTGAAAAAATTGCTGTAGGTTTTGAAAATAATTTTGTGACCAAGATTGGTTCTTTTCCCAATTTCCCTTTATTCCTCATTCCCTAAATCCCTTCATTTACAGTCAATAAACCCCTAATCCCTTATCCCTATATAAACAAAATGAAAAATTCCTTAAACCTATTCAATATCCCAAACCCTAAAACCCTATTTCCACATATAGATTTTCCCTCCTCTCCCTAATTAACTTTTATTTCCAAACTCCCTAATTCCATAATGTTTACCCCTTTCCTAATACTCCCTTGTGTATTTGTTTTTCCCCTTGGTCACAGCATTTTTTTTTTTTAAAAGCAAAAGAACAGTCTACAAGCAATTGAGCACACAGTTTACACATCAACATATATATATTCCAGCTATCTTGTCTTCAAAAACATGTCAGAGACCGAGTCAGACTATGAGCAAGATTATGATAGTGATTCTACACCGGAGGTAAATGTGCCAAATGTGCCACGAAGGTATCACAAAGGTGGCAAAAGTGGTCTTCATGTCAGGGAGGAGCCTACTTCTTTGGCTCAATTGCAAGCTTTTCCACTTGCAATGGATTGTTTTCAGTATCAATCATGTTTTGAATACTGTGAGCTGATCTCACAAATCCAGCATCATCGGGAACTAGTCCGTTTATTTGTTCTACATTTGCAGGATAGTCATGTAAACCTTGCCGGAGTGAATTTCACCTTGTCACCCGAGACTATTTCTCAGGCCACTGGGATACCAAATGTAGGGGAGGAATGGAGTAAACGCCAGCAGTTAGACAGATTCTACTATGAGCCATATATCAAGCCCGGGTATATAAGACATTTGAGTGCAGTTTTTCCTTTCAGATTCCTGAAGGATGAGTATGCACCATTGATGAAACTCATCATTCGATATTTCAGTTGTGAGGGCAGATTCTCACGTCTCTATGCGTACCATATCCGTCTGTTGATGCATTTCACGAGGGTACGTATGATGAACATTCCGTTTTTCATGTGTCGCAACATAGAGAGGATGGTGCCTTTAGTACAAAGGAAGAGCCCAACACATCAGCATAAGAGCATCTATCATTATGCATTGATTAAAATCGTAGTGATGCATCAGTTGGCACAGCAGGGCATTACTTGGGAAGATTTCATCTCCTGTGATTACTTTGCAGCATTACAGCCACCTCCCGAGATAGTTCATGATGAGGGAGGACCTTCACACCAGCCAGACATTCCCGAGACTGAGCATATAAGTGCTCCTCCATATGTGACATACCAGCGAGGCTACAGGGCCTTATTTGCATCTACACGACGAGTACTATCTCCACCCGGGGTGGAAGGGGTCTCGTTGACTTCATCAGCACAGCGAGTGTTATCTCCACCTCGTGTGGAAGGGGCCTCGCTTTCGACAGCAGCACCGCAGGTACAGGATCAGTGTACAGGAGAGGCCTTCAGGTGAGCCATCAGGTTTTGTTACTATTCATGATGGTGAGACAGCTTCAGAATCAGAGAAGACCCAATATATCAGTGTTATAGACAATTTTGTGCCCTACAACCTCAAGCATGAAATGTCCATAAACCAAGGGCTCCTAAGTCCCTAAAAGAGTTGTTCTAACCCCTAAAGGAACAAGGTCAATAGATTACAGCTTCTCCCAGAAGTTCTCCATGAAAAAACTACTCAAAATTGGTCAAAACAGGATCATTGCAGCTGCTCCACTGGCTAGGTGGGTTGCATCTCACCCAAATGCACTATGAGGGTGCGTTGCATTTCAAAACTCCCTTCTGTGGGGTGCGATGGGCGAGAAATGACAAATGGCAGTGTCATTCCGCGAGGTGGAGAGGCATTGGAAGCTTCCAGAATCTTCTCCTGTGACACTTGCCTCACTGAATTCGACCAAGGATGAGTAAGAGGCCCTCAGTCTCCAAGTGGAAGCAAGAAATGACAGAGAGAAGACACTAATCAAATCACAAGCTGACTCATCCCCCTTACAGATATCTATATATGGATCCCTCATCCCAGAGATCCGGAGGCTGGAATTTTGCATATTGTAAGGAATTGTTGTTGGTTTCTAGAGACAAACATCAGATTGTTGGGTGATCTATGCTTTGTTTGAGGTGAAGAGGGGCTTCTTTGCTGGGAGGTTGATGCTGGGTCGGAACAACTGGTTGTAACTCCTCCTGGATCTTTTCTTGTTTATCAATAAAAGCTATTTGAGTTTTCCTCCATGCTTTTGTATCATTGATGCTTGTTACATTTGTATGGTCAATTTAAATATGATCCTAAGTTGTTTATGAATATAGATCCATGTCTTTGTATAGTGCTATGCTTCTGTGATCTTACAGGTACTTTGTGAAGCTGGGCGTGCAAGGGAGCAGGTAGTTGGGGACTATCAAAGAAGAGAGGGATCGAATCAAAGCATTAGCGCAAGACAGAGGTTGGTCTTTCTATTCCTCTCTATCTATAATTCATAAAGGAAAAACATAAGTAGCTTTCTCTGTTTGTTTTTAAGGCAGCTGTCACACCTTAGTGGGATAGAGCAGTTCTAAATAGACACTTTTCCCTGTAACAAAATGGCGACTCCACTGGGGAGCTAATTAGTTTGTTTGTTTATCATTCTTTGTTGTTTGTTTCATAAACTTACAAGTAGCATTCGAATGGCATTTGCCATAACAAATGCAAAGTAGATATCTGTTGCTTCAATCCATTCACTGGATCTGTTTATGATTTAAACAATTGATTCACAAACTATCTGATTGCCCTTGTGATAGCTCTTAGATCCTCCTTAGATCTACCCCTGATTGTTGCATTACTGATTGCTTTTTACTCGGCCAAAAACCAAGGACTGAACTGCAAACTGTGACCCGGAACCCGAACAGAGTCTCGTTTCTGGCCCAGCGCAGGTACTGTTCAGAGTTTCTGAATTTCAGCGCACTTCCCGAAGGGACAACCTGCGCTGCATTTCAGATTCTCTGTGTTACAGGTGCGCTGATCAGACTAGCTCTGTGCAGCTGTGGCTTCTGTGCTTCATTCTTTCCAGTTCTATCCCTGAATTTTGCTGCCTGTGATCAGTATATGTCTGCTTGAAACTCCTTTTCCTTGCTGTTATTCCGCCTCCTTTGTACAAAAGAACTGTAGATGTTTTTGTGTGTTTGTTGAGTCATTTACAGTTTTCCTTTGCAAAAGTAGCATAGTCGTACTGTCGTCCTTTGATTTGAATTTGTCGCAAGTGTCGATTTCGATCATAGGAGAAAGTTTGATTGCTGTTGATGGTTGATTATCCTGTTACTATTGCTTTTGGTCTGAATTTGTAATTTTCTAGTGTCAAAAACAAGTATTCATTTCAAAATCGTAAGGTGTCGTAATCATCTTTTTTTTTTTATTTCGAAAAGAAGCTTGTTTATGTTTGTCGCTTGAAAAGAAATTCAGATTTGTACATCAACTTTCTTTTTAGCATCTATATACTAAGAAAGTCGAAAAACAAATACATGCATGTGCATTTGCATATAGACAATCTGTTTGGCTTGATTTAGGAAAGTGCATTTACAGTGTGCTCTTTGCTCTTTGTGAAAAGATTATGTCTTTCTTTTCCCTAGTAGCTAGGATTTTCATTGCACAAAAGAGATAAAAAGTTTGTTTATCATCTTTAGATTTCATTTTAGGAATTACATCTACATCTCGTGGTGAACCCGAAAGGCAAACTTCATAAGCAAGATCAACTTAAAATAAATTCAATGAATCTAACAACGCTTTGGAACTTAACGCACAACATTTAGAGGTCTAGGCTAGAGACGTATTCCGACGTCGTAAAGCCTAGTAACTGTTGTTCTCACTGATGGTTGGGTGATTCCTCCACTTTGAGACGATAAGTGCTAGTACGGACTTGTGCTCCCACGTACCGTCAAGTATATTTTGGGAGACCCCTATAGGCTTAAAACCTTTATCCATAGGAAGCTGTGTCTGCCGCCCTATCGATCGCAATGCACTGAACACAGCATTCGGGAAGATTGACTGCCGTACTGTAAAAAGTATTCTGCAGTTTTGCGATTGGTTTGGTACTCCCTCTACCTAGACTTCCAGAGTAGTCCCTTTCGTTCCTTTTCAGACTCCTTAACGGAAAAGGTCCATCTGAGCACTTGTCACTTCAGGCTCATTAAAAATCGAAGGCGACTAGAGTCATCTTTTGTTTTTTCTCGACTCTTAAAAACTGAAAAAACAAGTTGTGTCAAAGCGTCTAAAATTTATTTTAAATGGAATATTCATTACCCTTTCCTGCGTTGATCTTGAGTTGAGAAAATGGAGTCCACCAACCAAGGAATTCCCCTTGGAGGAAATCCTAGTCCCTTCTCCTCTTGGGGAGATGTTGGTGCGCCCCATATGGCCACATTGTCGCTTCCAGGACTGACAATTGGTTTGCCTGTATGGCTCTTCTCAACCTCTGTCGTTCAGAACACCACTATTCCTGAACAATCGAATCAGCAATTAGACGAGTCCAGAGTTACCCACCAACCTTCTACTTCCTCTAATTCTTCCTCTCCTCCTTCCTCTTCGCTTGATGGGGCTGGTAAAGCCAAAAGTCAAGTTCCTAAGGAGAAGAAGGAAAAGAAGAAGAAAGAGAAGAAGAAGAAGGAGCCAAAAGCGAATGGGGGAAAACGAGTGTCGTCTAGCGAAAATCCACACACTGCACCGACCAGGCCTAAATCGCCATGTGTCATTTGCAAGGGAGACCACTATCACAGAGATTGTCCTTGCATCCCTCGGATCTTAAGGGACTGGTCTCCTCGTATGCACAACCCGGTGTTGTCAACCTCTGATGATCATGTTGAAAACACACCATCAACTAGTGACAGTGAAGCCCTAGGACAAAAAGGAAAATATAGATTTCCTTGTAAACTGTGCGAAGGCGATCATGCCATCCACCATTGTCCCTTCTTAGACGAAGCTAAAAGAGTTTTGGACGATCGTCCGGTTTCACCGTTACGACTTCCTCCTGGATATAAAAAACTCTTGCCGAGTCCGTCACTGGTTGAAAATCCGGCTGGCTCGCTCAGGTGGTCGGCCGAAGCACCTATCATTAAAGATAAACCATCTGAATCCATACCAGACGAAAGTCAAAAGGTCGAGGCGGCAGTTGACCCGGTCTTGCCTTCAGAGGTTCCATCTTCAGATGATACAGTCACTGAAGAGAACAAGGATGACACCGTCCAAATTCTTTTCATAAGCACAGACTCCAACGAACATGGGGGCAATTTACCCGTTCCTTTACCGCAGGAAGGAAGTTCGTCAGAGTCATACCCAACCGTCTATTCGGTCCCACCTCCAAGCAACCTAGTTGTCTCCTTCGACTGGAATCAACTAGGCAGACCCCGTTTACCGGCCAGTATACCATTCCGGATTATTGTTCAAATATATAGAATGGTTATGGCTGGTACCATCATAGATGAGGGGGCTTCTGTGAGTATCCTTTCCTCAACTGCTTGGAAAGCGCTTGGTTCGCCATCGCTTTTGCCTGAGATGAGAAATCTGATAGGCTTTGATAAAGGAACCAGTCGACCGTTAGGGATCCTTCCCAATGTGCCCATAACATTGAGAGGGAAAACCGTTCACATGAACGTGATGGTAGTTCAAGGACCCCTAGATTACAATCTACTCCTTGGACGAGACTATATTTATTGCATGAGAGCCATTGTCTCAGCACTCTTTAGAGTGATGTGTTTTCCGCACGAAGGAAGAATGGTCAAGCTCGTGGACCAGCTTTCATTTCCCGGATCACGCATAGCAAATAGTCATATACCATCCCTAAATGGTCTTTTCACGCAAGAAATGTCTCAATCTCCAGTCCGTCCACCCGATGAGCGCGAGTGATTCAGGGGGACATGACTGAAACCCAGGGGGCATGCACCCTGGTCTGCTTCGGCAGGAAAACTTCGGGTATAGGGTAGGTTTCCGCGGGAGAATATGACTAGTCTGTACCCCCGTCCGTGATTGGAAGAGGGGGTTATTCTAGAACAAGATTCTCTCGTCAAAGTTATGTGAGTTGGCGGGCATCGCCGCTCACCTTTGTTTATTTTGGTAGACATCGCCAGAGAAGTGTTTTGTTTACGCTGTAAATAGAACTATCTTTGGTAACCTGTAAGAGGTAGGCCTCTCTCGGTAAAACAAATGTTTTAACGGACTAAAGAAGGGGTAACCTTGAAACTCTGTTTTATACCTGGGGGCATGCAAACCTTTTGGAGTGCAAGCGAAGAGCGGCTATTTATTTTTTAAATTTATAGGACCTCTAACCCTTTAAACTCGTAGGATTGGTCGTTTCCTAACTTTCATAAAGAAAGGATGTGGGGCAACTCTCTAAAAGTTGTCGTTTTTATATGAGACATTCTTATCGCACGACTGGATTAATCGTGCAGTTTTAGCACATAGTTCAAGCTCATTAAAAAATAAACATAAGACATGAGCAAATGTTTCCACCCGCATTTAAGCTCGTTAAAAAATGAACTATTCCCCGGTAAATAACCATCGTGAATGTAGTACTTCAGCCATTAAAGCCTTGGTCGTGTTTGCACCGTCACCTCCACTTTTTCATTGGCCGATCATTCACCTCCATTTGATTGTTTACCCATTTTGAGGAACAGCTGCGAAGAGTGATTTCACTAGCCATCCTTGTGACACTACCGTGATTGGAAAATTCCAAACCTTACCTGGAATCAGCTGCTACCCGTTTTATCACTCGTTCCTCAAAAGACGAGTCTCCTTTAAGCTCTTTTCAACTGACTCGTAAAATATGAAAAGATTGTCGAGCCATTGGCCTCTCCAGCTCGTTAAAGGGACAGGAAGTGCTATCCCTCCTCTAGATTTTAATCTTTTTGGACCTGAGGGATTATTACACAAAAAGATCGAGCGCTTGTTTTGTTCGGCTCGTTAAAACTATCGAAAATTCATCCCTTCTGTATTGTTTTATACTTTTTCGGACTTAAGGGATTAGATGACGAAAAAGGAATTTTGGAGTTACCTTTACGTTTCTTTTCAGACTCTCTAAAATTGAAAAGGACCGAGTTATCTTTGTCGTTAAACTCGTTAAAAAGATTAATAGCGACAAACTTGTCTTTAGACGAGAACGAGTTTCACTATCGCTAGGCTCGTTAAAACATAGCGATGGGTTTGCCCGAAGGGCAAATTATAGAACAAGCATATGTTATCCTCCTCAAGCTTGACAAAAATAAAGAGGTACTGGTCAGCAATGACTGGGGAAAAATTGGGAAGAAAACTCAAAGAAACTTTGTTGGTAGCAAGTCGCTCTTGAACATGACACTTCCGCTCCGTGTCTGAGTCGGGTTGGGTTGTTTCATTCACCGGTCACATCACCATGGTCACGCCATACCATCCACACTTGGGGTTAATGCTACCAATCCATCATATCAGTGTCGCCGATATGTTCAAGAGAAGTCATCCAGAGAAGTCACCTATGTCTCACCCACTACCATACATTATACTCCATTCTTTCATGACCGCCACCCTGAACCTTATATCACCAGATCGTTTTCACCTCCATCAAAATCATTTGCTCTGTTCCGTGTCATTGATGTGGGATTCATTAAGGCCCTCCTATGACGGATCACTTCTTGTCGACATCAGCTCATTATCCAAGAAGTTGATCTAGGAACACCCCATTCAGTACTTTGAAGCTTGCATGCCTCAATGGCAAGTTTCTCACTTCCGGCGACAGGTTTACATCAATGGCCTTCGACAGAAAGATTTTGCGTGGTGTTCGACGCCAAGTCCTTTATTCACACCACGTGAACTGTACTGTAGTACCTTGAGGGTCATTATCATTATCGGTGATTCCTCTCGCGCTTGTTAACAGTTTACATCATTGACTGGTAATCAAGCGATGTCTTTCCATGTTCGACTTCAGAACATTTCTCACATGGATCGACTTGTACTTCGAGTGAAGATTAGACGAGATTGAAGACCCCGGATCTAGTTTCATCCATCCGGGCTGCGATATATATTCAGGGAAATAAAAACATCAAATGTACATCATTGCAGCACAAATAATCATCCTACCAAAAGGATGATGGCTCTATCAGAATCATCAGTCTACACTCAGACGGTTGTTTGTCCTATGTACATGAAAATGAATTTATAAAGCTGAGCATGGGAATGCCCGCCTCAGCTAGATCATGAAAATATTATGAAAATAATGTATTGTATTGTATCTTATTACAGGTCTCCTCCCAGCATTGAAAGAACTTCGGATCCTCATAATAAAGCATTTCACCCGACACCAAAAGGTTAACGGCCTCATACTTTAGGGGGCAACTGTTATAGACATTTTTGTGCCCTACAACCTCAAGCATGAAATGTCCATAAACCAAGGGCTCCTAAGTCCCTAAAAGAGTTGTTCTAACCCCTAAAGGAACAAGGTCAACAGATTACAGCTTCTCTTAGAAGTTCTCCATGAAAAAACTACTCAAAATTGGTCAAAACAGGATCATTGCAGCTGCTCCACTGGCTAGGTGCGTTGCATCTCACCCAAATGCACTATGAGGGTGCGTTGCATTTCAAAACTCCCTTCTGTGGGGTGCGATGGGCGAGAAATGACAAATGGCAGTGTCATTCCGCGAGGTGGAGAGGCAATGGAAGCTTCCAGAATCTTCTCCTGTGACACTTGCCTCATTGAATTCGACCAAGGATGAGTAAGAGGCCCTCAATCTCCAAGTGGAAGCAAGAACTGACAGAGAGAAGACACTAATCAAATCACAAGCTGACTCATCCCCCTTACAGATATCTATATATGGATCCCTCATCCCAGAGATCCGAAGGCTGGAATTTTGCATATTGTAAGGAATTGTTGTTGGTTTCTAGAGACAAACATTAGATTGTTGGGTGATCTATGCTTTGTTCGAGGTGAAGAGGGGCTTCTTTGCTGGGAGGTTGATGTTGGGTCGGAACAACTGGTTGTAACTCCTCCTGGATCTTTTCTTGTTTATCAATAAAAGCTATTTGAGTTTTCCTCCATGCTTTTGTATCATTGATGCTTGTTACATTTGTATGGTCAATTTAAATCTGATCCTAAGTTGTTTATGAATATAGATCCATGTCTTTGTATAGTGCTATGCTTCTGTGATCTTACAGGTACTTTGTGAAGTTGGGCGTGCAAGGGAGCAGGTAGCTGGGGACTATCAAAGAAGAGAGGGATCGAATCAAAGGATTAGTGCAAGACAGAGGTTGGTCTTTCTATTCCTCTCTATCTATAATTCATAAAGGAAAAACATAAGTAGCTTTTCTCTGTTTGTTTCTAAGGCAGCTGTCACACCTTAGTGGGATAGAGCAGTTCTAAATAGACACTTTTCCCTGTAACAATCAGGTATCTAGAGCAGCGGAATAAACAGCTTGAGGACCAGCACGTGATCATAGAGCTACAAAACATTCGTGAGAATCGCCAAGCTGCCCAACATAGAGAAATTGAGTTCACCTCTGTAGAGCAACAGGTAAATGAGGATCGAGAGGCTAATCTCGAGAGGGTCAACATCTACTTGGAGGAACAATTGAAAAAGGCCAATAGAGACAATGCATTATTGAAACACATGGCTATGCATTACAAGGTCCGGAACCTAGTTTGCAAGCCGCGAATTACGAGTCTTAAGGCAAAATTGAAGAAAGCGGTCAAGAAGCAAAAAAGACAAAAGGAGCTTGATCGTCTTCGGATTTTGGCCGAAGCCTCTTTGGCTGAGCATAGTACTTGATTGGGGACCCCCAGCCCAAATTTCAAGAAATTTGGAGAAAATTTTGTCAATTTTGAAATTTTTGGTTAAAAAAACAGGTTTTTGGGCCCAACGCGTAGCGCGCCGCGTGCGACCCATAAGATTGGGAGGTCCAAATCACAAATGGCTTGCAGTTTTGGATTTTTCATGATGAAATATACATGCTCAGCTATTGCCAAGGCATTTCATCAAGGTTTGGGTCCCCAAAAGGTCAAAAAACATGCAAAAAATGACCTCACTGCCCCTTTTTGGACACACAGGAAGCAGTCTTGGGAGAATGCACTTTTGGAGGGGCAAATGGACACCAAATTGGAAAATTCCACTTGGGTTGGAAAGTAGACATCCAGACCTTTCCAACGAGCTATCGTGAGCTCAATTTGGATGCCGGGAAGTGCCCCAAAAGCAGGTGGAAAGGCGCGCGGCGCATCCGGGTTTTTTGGCACAATTTTCCACTTGGGTTGGAAAGTAGACATCCAGACCTTTCCAACGAGCTATCGTGAGCTCAATTTGGATGCCGGGAAGTGCCCCAAAAGCAGGTGGAAAGGCGCGCGGCGCATCAGGGTTTTTTGGCACAATTTTCATCTTCAGCTCAGGAAACGAAGCCAGTTTGACCAGTTTTGACTTGTGATGTTATTTTTCACTCCTCTTGATGTAATTAATGAAACATGATGTAATTTTGACACTTTATTACTTGTTCTAGAAGATTCATTCACTAAAAAGTGAAAATTAAATGAATGAATCAGTTTCCTACCTTATAGAGGCAAGTTGTTTTGACTGCCTAGATTGTAGTGCTTTGTTTAGAATTGGTTGAAACAGCTCCTAGGATGATGAGCTCGACCCCTAGAGGCAAGGGAATGAGTTAGCTTGCCTATATTATGTATTTTCTTAGTCATTTTCAGGGTTGGACTCTTGGGGAAGAGGCTTTGAGACTTTATTGTACATTTTACTTCAGCATTTTGGCAAAGGAAAGACCAGGGTTTTGCAGCACTGTTTGGAATTCATCTGGCTTTATGTTTTGATGGTGTGCTTCTTTCAGTACTTGTAGGTTTGTTATGTGTATCATTTTCCTTCTCTCATCTTCTGCAATTGAACAAATGAAGTGTTAAGGTAGAATTCATAATCTGTTATGCTCTGCCTTTAAGTTTGTTTGATATCCTATGTTTTCATCTATTTAAGGAGAATCCTTGAGGTTTTCTTGCTCTCCTTAGCTCCTCACCTGTCTGATCTATTCACCTCATTGCTTTTAAGGCATCAAACAATTGCCTACCTTGCTCCAATCAGATCTCTGTAGAAACTGTGTCTCATCCCCGCACCCAAAATTGCCTTTCCCTTTGATTCAACAAAAACCCCAAAAAATCACCTTTAAACCTCTGCACTTAATACCTAGCCTAAGATTAGTTACAATTTTAGTCATCTCGAGCCTCATTGATTATATTTTTCTGAGATTGACCCGGAGAGAGCCCTCTCCTGTCCTCGTAGGGCTAGCTACGAGGCTGAGCGTGGTTTGATGTTGCCTTGAGTTTTGCCTTCCTCAGCCTGGGGCAAATTCGAGCGTTAACAGGTTCACTGATGTACTTAATGAACACATGACCAGATTTGTGCTATCCTGTGAACTAGCTGAGTCAAGCTATGGTTCAGCCTACCAAGATGTTTTGGAAGGCGGCAAAGCATGTATTGAGATACCTCAAAGGCACATATCAGTATGGATTATGGTACAGTCAGACAGAGGGAGTGAAGCTACAAGGCTTGACTGATGCAGATTGGGCAGGGAGTCCATCAGATCGGAAGAGCACATCAGGAGGGATTTTCAACCTTGGGTCAGCTGCAGTTTCTTGGTACAACAGGAAACAGAGGTCAGTTGAACTCAGCTCGGCAGAGGCTGAATACATGGCAGCAAGTTAGGTAGCATGTGAGGCCATCTGGATGCGGAAAATCTTAGTTCGTTTGTTTGATCAGAGGATGGATCCAACTGCGATCTATTGTGATAATCATAGTTGTATCAAACTCTCTGAGAATCCAGTATTTCATGATAGGTCCAAGCACATTGACATCTGGTATCATCATATTAGAGACTGTGTAGCGAAGAGGATCATGTTGTTGTAGTATATTTCGATAGAGGAGCAAGATGCTTACATTTTGACAAAGGCATTGTCAAAGTGTAAATTTGAGTTCCATAGAGACAAGATCGGGGTGGCAGATAATCCCTTTCTTGTTGAGAGGGAATGTTGAAATGTTGCAACAAGAATATTCCAATTTTAATTTGTCCTTGAATAAAAATTGAGAATAAAAATTCGAATTTAGTCTCACCAGCTGCTTGAAAAAAATTAATTAATTCATCTTGAGTTAATTAGTTGGAGAAATTCAAGCTAGAAATCTTTCTAAAGTCATGCAACAATTATCCCTTAAATTAAGGATATTATCCCTTAATTAAGGAGATAAGGTTCAATTATATTTGAGTTGTAATTAGTTAGCTCAGTTTACTGAGTTAAGTCCAGTTAAATTAGTTTCAAACTGTTTGAGGAACTAATTGTGAGTTCAGTCAGTTAATGCATGCATGCATCCAACTAGTGTACTCTAGATAACTGAAGATTCTCTCATCATTAAGTCATGCATGTCTATTCTGAGAAAGACCCAGTTGAGATTAAAGACAGGGACAATGTACTGTCAGTTGCATGAATTTTCCTATAAGGAAAACTCATGCATGCAGAAGGAATTCATTCCTTGAGTATTGCAAAGTTTCACAGGGTGTGAGATCAGTGTGAGTGATCAGTGTGAGTGATCAGTGTTACACTTGGTAATAGTAGGATCACTCAAGAGAAACAACGCAAGGAAATAGGAGCTTGGAGGGTAGAGGAGAAGGCTTACGAGCAGTCTATTTTGTCTGTGAGCATCTGAAAGGGATTTTACTGAGAGTTGGCTAGCTGTGAGAGCTAAGGCTTTGTGTAATCCTGATATATTTCCACTTGTATGATAATATAGATAGTGGGGTTTTTAGCTGAGGCTTTCCCCTGAGTATTCTTCTGTGTTTCATGTGCATTGATTCTTCTTCTGGTTATATGTGCTCAGCTTGATCTTGCTCAAATATTTTAAGCTTTCGCAAAATTGATTGTAGAAGTAGATTAAATTATTTTACTTTAGTTATATTGCATTATTAGGTTAATCTACAGTCAGAATTTCTACAGCATTTGCTTTTCAAGCATGAAGCATATAGAAGATAAGGTAGCCAATGTAGCATGAATGATTATAATTACTCTGTTTAAATTTTGGATAGTGTTTGGTGTAGACAGGTGCCCAACAGACTTGATTTCCTGCAGGAATGTTGAGGCTACCCGTAGAATTTTGAAACCAAAGACAATATGTTTATGAAATATTAATAGAAAAGGGAGATCTACCAAGCTTAAAAAATAAAATAAAAATAAATAAATAATAATAATCTTGTAGATTTATAGGGTAATGAGATTTGGTATAATACAATTTAATAAGATATTATAATCATTCTTTCAAAATCTTGTAGTTATTAAATATTTGTAGGAAAAAAGTCTATAGAATACAAAAGTTGAGTATAAATGAGGTTAATAGGAAAAAGGGCGATCAAGGCCATAAAATCGATACGTTAAAAAGATTGGTTTTTTGTTTTGTTCTTTTTAAGAGTAGTTTTTAAGTGTGATTTTTTAGAAAGTTTTTTGGTTTATTTTATGATCTATTCATCTAAAATTTGATAGGGATTTTGGTACTATGGTAAACACAGTTCACTATAATATGCCAATGGATGACACGTTTGCTTTTATAACTATATATATATATATATATATATATATATATATATATATATATATATATATATATATATATATATATATATATATATATAGATATATATATATATATATATATATTAGATGATGTCTTTACAAGTCCTTGGGCGGTTCTCCTTTATAGGAGTTCACTAGCCACAAAGGTTAAGAAGCATGTCTTTTGACATAATGCCCTTTCATAATTATTTGGCAACTAAGTTAATTAATTAATTATTTATTTATTATTTAATACACACACACACATATACTTTATGAATATTTTATTTATAACATTATCTCTCCCTTAAAATGCTTTGTCCTCAAAGCATAGGCAATGTTGGTGTTGTTGGCAAAAACGTTCTGTCTCCCATGATGAGTCTTCTTCTAGTAGTTTTTTCCATTTGATAAGGTATTATTTAATAGTCTTGGATCGTAGTACCTTCTCTCTGGTAGCGAGTATGCCTTTAGGTTCTAATATGATCCTTCCTTCTTCGTCAGTCTTAGGTATCTTTGTTTGAGCTGTTTGATTTTGACCCAGTACCTTTTTGAGGCTTGATACATGAAATGTGTTATGAATTCGACAATGGTATGGTAACTTTAATCCATAAGCCATGCTACTTATTTTTTTGATTATTTGTTATAGTCCATAATACTTAGGAGATAACTTATTTTTCCCTTGTTGTTTCAATGATAACTCCTTATAGGTTTGAATTTTGATGAAAACCCCATCTCCTTCTTCAAATTCTCTTTTTGTGCGGTGTTGGTCAGCTTGTTGCTTCATTCTTTTGTATGCCATTGTTAAATTTTCTTTTAACAAGTTAATAGTTCTTCGGCTTTCTTCTAAGTGGTTCCTTACTGCTTGAAACTTAGAATTATGCAGCGCAAAATCCTTCCATGCGGGTGGTTCATAGCTATATAGGGTTTGAAAGGGAGTCATTTTAGTCGACGTATGATAGGTGGTATTGTACCACCATTTTACCAGGTGTAGCCACTGAGACCATTTGTTTTATTTGTTGATGACGAAACAACAAAGATATGTTTCCAAACATTTATTTACAACTTCAGTTTGACCATCTGTGTGGGGATGATAAGCTGAACTCATGTTGAGAGATATTCTTGCTTGGTGGCAGAAATATTTCCAAAAATTGCCTTTAAATTTTGCGTCTCTATCATTGACAATAACCTTGGGAAAACCATGTAGTTTGTAAATGTTTTTACAAAACACTTCCGCAATTTGCTTGGTTGTGTCAGTTTTTTTGATTGCCATGAAGTGGGCATATTTGGTGAGTCTGTCTACTACGAAAAATATCTTGTCCTTACCATCAGACATAGGTAGTCCTTCAATGAAATCCATTGAGATTTCCTCCCATTTTTTATTTGGAATATGTAATGGGTGTAGTAAACCAAGAGTTGGGATATTTTCACCCTTATTTCTCTGACAAACATCACATTCCACGACATATTTTTGGATTTCCTTACTCATACCCTTCCAGTAGAATGATTGTCGAATGTTGTAGTATGTTTTGAAGAATCCAACATGCCCAACTACTGGAGAACTGTGAGATTCTTTTAGAATTTTCATTCTAAATTTGGATGATGGAGTTAGATAAATTCTACCTTTGTACCATAATATGTCATTTTTCCATTCAAAGTTGGCATATTGACTGATATTTTCAATCATAGCACCATAGTCCAAATCCTTGGCATACTCAACTCGTATTTTGTCTAACCAGTCAGGAACAATTACCAAGGCGACGCATGTTGTGTTGTCATCATCTTTTCGTGAGAGTGCATCAACTACGACATTTTCCTTTCCCTTTTTGTGCAGTATTTCCAGGTCGAATGCCGAAAGTTTCTCCATCCACTTTTGTTGTTCTGTTGATAATGTTTTTTGTTGAAGTAGGAATTGAAGACTATTGTGATCGGTTTGAATTGAGAACTTACTTTCGAGTAGGTACTGTCGCCATTTAGTTAATGCATGTATGATGACAAGCATCTCTTTTTGGTAAGTTGACTTCAAGATTTCATGTTTGTTAAGATTCCTTCTTTCAAAGGCTATAGGGTGGTTGCCTTGCATTAATACTGCTCCAATTCCAAATCCTGAAGCATCACATTCGACTATGAATGGTTTGGATAAATTTGGAGTTGCCAGTACCAGTGTAGTTGACATTGCTTTTTTTAGATTCTTGAAGCATTCGTCTGCTTGGTTATTCCATTGGAAATCGTTCTTTTTTAACAAGTTTGTCAGTGGCACAATCAAATGTGCATAGTTCTTTATGAACCTTATGTAATACCAAGTTAAACCTAGAAATCCTCTTAGTTTTGAAATGTTCTTGGGTTTTGGCCATTCTTTAATCGCTTTAATTTTGCTGGGATCTACTTTGACTCCTTCTTTGGATATGACATGTCCCGAGTATTCAACTTCCTTCTACCCAAAGGTGCATTTTTATAACTTTGCATAAAATTGATTCTTCTTTAATATGAAAAGTACTTCTTCTAGATGCTTGAGGTGCTCCTTCCACGTTTTGTTGTAGACAAGGATATCGTCAAAGAAGACCAATACAAATTTTCGCAAGTATGGGTGGAAGAGTTCATTCATGGTTGCCTGGAAGGTGGCTAGTGCATTTGTTAAACCAAATGATATTAATTTTAACTCATAGTGCCCTTCATGAGTTCTAAACGCAATCTTCTCGATGTCTTCTAGTCTTACTTGAATTTGATAGTAGCCTGACCTCAAATCTAATTTTGAAAATTTTTATGCGCCATGGAGTTCGTCTAACAACTCATCAATATATGGAATGGGGAATTTGTGTTTAATAGTAATTTTGTTTAATCCTCGATAATCTATACATAATTGGAAGGATCCATCCTTCTTCCTGACTAACACTATTGGTGCAACATATGGACTTCTTCTTTTTGTAATGACTCCACACTTTAACAGGTCTTGTATCAGCCTTTCTATTTCTATTTTATGATGATGGGGGTAGCGATATGGTTTTACATTTACTAGTGTTGAATATGTTTTGAATTCAATGATATGTTCAATTTTCCTTTCACGAGGTAATACCATTGGTAATTCTTGAAATACCTTGTCGTATTTATGGATTAAGGTTGTAACTTTAGACTGTTGGTGAGCTCCTTCCATCGATAATAACTCTAATTGTTGGCATTGGCGATGAATACCGAAGCTCCCTTGCGAATAAGATTCTTCATTTGTTGAGCATAAACGATTTGGGTAAGTGGGGATTGAAATCCGAACAACTTATACTTCTTCCCATTCATTTTAAACTTAATGAATTGTTTTTGGTGATTTGCAGAATACGTTCCTAGCGTTTGCAACCATTGTACTCCTAAGATGACATCTACACCTCCTAAGGGGACTGAATAAAAACTAGACTCCATTTCGTATTCGTTTAGTTGAATTTTAACTTTATGACACTTCCCTACTCCATCTATTCTTTTTCCATATGCCAGCATAACTTTTAAATCTGCTACGGGATAGGAAAAAATGTTCAGTCTTTTTGCGACATTGACATCTATAAAATTGTGTGTCCTTCCTAAATCTTTTAACAAAATAACGTTCTGCTTCTTAATATGTCTTTTAAGCTTTAATGTTTTTGGTTGAGCTATCCATGTGATAATTGCCAAAAAAAATCTTGGCATATTCTCTTCTTCTGGACTAGGAGTCTCGTTTTCTTCATTTTTTTTCTTTATCAGAGTTGTTCTCTGAAGATTCCTCTTCTTGTTTTGCTTCGCAATGGTAAAATTTTTGCGTAGTGCATCTATGTCCTAAAGAATATTTATCTTTGTATGTCCAACATTTTCCATATTTCTTTCTTTCAAAATTTGACTGTTGTTTCCTCCTTCACGCATTGGTGGTCAAATGTACTTACCAGTCTTTTCTGAAGATGACTTACTTGACTTCCCTTTTGAGTAGTTGTTCGATTTTTCATGCTGGCATATGGTGTTTTATGGAGCTTATATTTTTACTCAATAATTTATTGTTGCATGTCTAGCTTCTTCAATGGTTTTGGGTTTATATAGCTTTAATTCCTCTTGAATATACTCTTTAAGCCCACATCTATACATTTTTAGCAACTCTTCGTCAGAGAAACCTCTTTGTCTTATAGCTAATACTTCTCACTCGTGGGTGTATTCATTCACAGTCCCTTTTTGTTTGAGGTGGATGAATTTTTCATAAAAATCATTTTCTTCTTCATCATGGAACCTTTTGAGCAGGGCTTCCACAATTTTTTTCCAATTGAACGAACGAGCCTCACATTTGTTGGACCACCATAGGAACTAATCGTACGCTTCAACTTCCAGGTTGTTGGATGCAGTCATGACCTTCTCTTATTCACCTATTGGCGAGTTTTCTCTGAAGATGGCGTCCATTTTATTTACCCACACAATGGCAGAATTTCCTATAGTTTCACAAGCTCATGCAATTTACTAAAGCATAGGACAAGAATCTACTTCTACTTTCAACCAGCGGAAGCTAATAGATCGATGAAAACAATATGAACAAGAATAAGATAAATCAATGGAACATAACACAATAAGTTTTCCTGGGGAAAGTCACTGTTGAAAACCCCGCCTATCTGTATTGCATTAAATTAAAAGTATGAGTGAAGATACAAAGCTTGTTCTCACAAGAACAATTCTACACAAGTATGCTCAACTCTCTACCTCACAAGCTTGTTATTAGCCAACACTTAGCTAATTTCCATTGCCTGCCAAGCCCCTATTCTCTTGCGCAATTCTTAGGATGAATAGTCTGTATTTAAAGGGAATTCATGCTTCCAAAATTGCACAATCCAAACATAGGTCCTTCTCTAATTGCATGCATGATATTTACAACTCAGTAAATCATACAACTGATAGTACATTGTTCCTGCACTCTAGTCTCAACTGGGTATTTCTTAAAATCGATATGCATGATTTTTTGATGAGGGAATCTTCAATTAACTAAAGTGATACTTGTGGATGCACTAGCGCACCAACTGAATGTTAACTCTCTATTAATTCCACAAATAGTTTGGAACTAATTTAACTTAACATAACTTAGTAAACTGAGTGATCTAATTACAACTCACAATTAAACTCATCCCGGACCCCTAAAACTTAGGGAGAACATATACATGACTTCAGAAAGACTTCCAACTCAAAATTCCTAAGCTAATTAAGTTAATTAAACTTAATTAATTATTTACAAGCTACTATGAGAATAGAATTCGATTTTAATTCTCAGTTTAATTCAAGAACAAATTAAACTGGAATTTCTTGTTGCCATTTCTCAACACCCTTATGGTTCTTACCATCATACTTAGGTAATTCCCTTTTAATTTTGTGGTAGTCTCTTTCGGGAAACTTTGTATAGTATTGGCTTCCTTGGAACTGTATATTCGGTATTCATGGGACTTCGTGCATCGACATAAATTCATGACATGGGAAAACTTCGCCTTCCGGAGTCTTGGGACTTTGTGGTGACTCTTGCGTGCTTAAGGGATTAAAAGGTGGATTGACTCCTCCCATAAACTGGCTCATCATGTTCTCTATTTTGTTTATATTAATTGTCATTTGGACTTGATTGCTAATTATCCTCTCTTGGCCTTTTCTAAATTCTTCTTGCTTCTTTTCGACGCTATCGAGACGCTGTCGCATTCTGTCAAGTTCTTCTTGAAATTTTCTTGAATTTTCGTCATTATTACTCCCCATTTTATTCCTCTTTTTCTTGGTAGACCCATTTTTTTTTATTAAATAAATTTATATAATTTATATCAATGATTATAAATTATATAATTAATAATTATAATTTTATAATTATTAATTATTAACTTTGTGATTAACAATTAGTGTCAACCAAACAATGATTCAAAACAATGGAAGTTTTTGGGTGGCCCGCATATAGTTGACTATAGGAATGTTGGGCTGTGGTCGGCAGCGAAAAGACAGAGGAACAACGTGTGGGCAGAGTCGACGGAGAATGTGGTGTCAAGCAACAGTGATTAGTGGGGACGTGTGCACGATGGCAACAACAATGGGAAAACGGGGGAGAAACTGTCGCAGTGGAGAACAATTGCAACAGACATCATGGTTGTAGGGTTCGACAACGGAGGTGTGCCGACACGGTGAGTCGGGTCAATAGAGAACTCGTTGATGACTCATGGAATTAGATTGATGAACAATAAAAAAAACGGTGGTCAACGAATGAACAAGCGAAATTTGTACAACGAAACATGGGAAACACTGTTAACAAAACATAGATTTTTGGGCAACGAATAAAATGTTTAATTGCAGAGGTTGACAAGTGGTTGGAACAAGCAGACTGGTGGCAGATGGCTTGCAACAAGAACACCGATAAGAGGGATGGAAAACGACAAATAACAAAGCAGCGAATGACAAATGAGTAAGTTGTGCTGCAGATTTGACCAGAGGACCAATAGGCTTTGATACCACTAGTATGATGGTAAATGCAGTTCACTATAATTTGCCAATGGATGGCACATTTTTTTTCATATATATATATATATATTAGATGATGTCTTTAAAAGTCCTTGCGCGGTTTTCCTTTATAAGAGTTGACTGATCACAAGGGTTAAGAAGCATGCCTTTTGACATAATGCCCTTTCATAATTAATGATTAATGGGCAACTAATTTAATTATATATATATATATATATATATATATATATATATATATATATATATCTTATTCATAACAGATTCATTGAAATCACAAGTTTGACATGTGAACTCTTCACAATTGAAGTGCCCCTATGAGTTTTTGAGGGTGCTGAATCCATACATATAGTAAAAAAACCAGTTTAAACAACACAAATCAAGCTTTGGCCAATTTTTTTCACCAAATTTTAGCGAAAAATCCACAGGAAACTCCAAAAAGTGGCACTTAAAAACTACTCTTTTTTTAGGGTTAATGTATACCAGGTTTAGGGTTCAAAATTTTATGGTTTTATTCTATGTCACAAGGTTTGTCGAACTTCAACCTTGAGGTTCGAATTTTGGCGAATCTTAAAAAGAATTTTGAGGTTCGATGAACCTCATCGAACCTCATGGCCAATAATCAAGTCCATAGATCAAAACTCATAACCTCATGTTGCAACTTAAGCTTGTAATCTATCCTTGCAGTTTCCATGTTCATGATAACATTTTTAATTATTGATGTTGTTTTCTTACAATTTTATCTCATATTTTGTTTTCAAGTTAATATATCTATACACATAGAAAATGTATATAGATGAACCTAATGACAAAACTTATCCGAACCCCATCAAAAAATTCGAACTTGAACCGAACCTAATCATGGTCGAACCTGACTTCGAACCCGAACCATGTTACATTGGTTTTGTTCAAAGAGTATCATAGTCAGAGAGTATTGAATTGAATTCATATAATGTTGATGAAGACAAATATTAAGTACCATATAGTGAGTATGATGCAAATATTAAGTACCAAGTACCATGTACATGTACTAAATCAACCATTAATTATTGATTTTACATTTTGTTGTTCGATATCTTTATTATCATCCGATAAATAAAATATACGATATAAAACAACAAATCAATCCTACATCTTCATCATTCCAACCATTTTATAGAGCAGTTTCTAAAAGATTTTAAACATTAATGTGAAACCTACATATATATTTAAATTATTATACTTGCCGAAGAGAGAGTATATTGTAATCAGTTTGGTCAAAATGCTTTGACTTTTAATTAATTTGCAAATTTTTAGAAACTATTTCCAAAGTTTATTAAAGTTTTGGTAAAATTAAATATTAAACTTATTTTTTAGAAATTGAAAATTATTTTTTGAATTTTTAAAATTTGAATTTCTAATTTTTGATTGGTGGATGACTAATTTTATGTGGTTTAAAATCAAATTTTCTAATTAAAAATTATTTAAAAATATTAAAAAAAAAAAAAACCTCTAATCACCAAGTGTCCTCACAAATTAATTATCGATTTTTGTTTTTGTTTTTGTTTGTTAGTTAGTTAGTTTTTTTTCTTTTTCCAAATTTATGGATTTTTCCATAATTAATATTTTCTTTCCCAAAAATGAAAAAAAACTGCCATTACTTTTTGAGTTTTTACTAATTAATTTAAAAAACAAAAGCGATAACACTACATATGACACAAACAAAAGCAATAAAACTACATATTACACTTTTTCCCTTGTTGATTTTCATCTCACTGATTTTTGTTATTGAATAGACTTGGTTTAATAATTTTCCTCAATAAACCTTACTTATATTATATATTTTCACAATTCAATTTTAAATCATGATGCAATATAAAAAATGAAATTTAAATTTCTCACTGATTTTTGTTATTGAATAGACTTGGTTTAATAATTTTTCAATAAACCTTACAAATATTATATATTTTCACAATTATGAAATTTAAATCAACAATACAATAAATAAGATTTTCTTTTGTCTTCACAATTTTAATCATAACTTGAAAATTATCTTTTGTCATCACAATTTTAATCATAACTTAAAGAGTATAAAATAAAAAAAAATATTTTTAGAAATTTTTGTACTCACATTTAAGCTCTTATTTAATCATAATCATATTTTCTATTTTAATATACTAGACATGGTAATTTTTTATATTAGATGTTTTATCTTTTAAGTCTTTGTTTAATTATATTTTTTATTTTAATATACTAGACATTGTAATTTTTTATATTAGATATTTTATTTTATTATTGAATAGACTTTGGTTTAATATTTTTCTCAATAAACCTTACCTATATTATATATTTTCACAATTCAATTTTAAATCATGATGCAGTATAAAAAATGAAATTTAAGTCAACCCTACTTTATTAGATATGAATTATTTGCCACACGATTAAAACATCACAACATACTTCAATTTGATTGAGTGGACATAGAAATTCTACCATAGATTATTTATTTGCCACTGAATTAGGATAAGTATAAATTTAAAGTTATATAAATAGTTTGTTACAAAAAATTATTTATTTTATTTATACAGTATATATACATTACTTCAATTTCATTTTTTCCACATAAAAATTCTACCATAGATTATTTATTTGCCATTGAATTAGGAGGAGTATAAATTTAAAATTATATAAATAGTTTGTTAAAAAAATTATTTATTTTATTTATATAATATATATACATTATTTAATATAAAGATTGTAGACATTGTAATTTTTCTTTTTTATTTGGTCAATTTTAATAAACTTTTAACTTTTGTAACAAATAATGATGTTGGGATTAATATTTTATCCAAAATTATCTATACATTTATTTTTATTTTGCTCCAAAATTATCTAATTCATTAATGACCTCTGTTACTTTTCTTCTATTCGTTATTATTAAGTTTATAAATTTGTTCGAGCATTAAATAATTGCTATATATATTACACTTTTACATATATTATTTGTTTCAGATAGTTTGTCTCTCTACTCAATCCATTATCACAAACACTACATGTGAAAACCTGGGTATTGTTTTGCAGTGAACCTATATTTAATCATTTCCCTTGCTTTCTTCCCTTGGAAAGCAAGCAGTAAAATACTCTCACCGTTGAGGTCCGGGAGAAGAAAGGTCCTCCCACTGGGTATGCGGCAGGCGGGTTGGATGATGATAGACAACGATGGTTCATTCCCTCTTTCACTCACTTTAGCCTAACAAAAAGCAGGAGGAGAATAAATTGGCCAATCCGTTTCTAAACGGGATTCCGTTTTGGCCGGGTTGTTACTTTTGCTTGCGTGCAATGTTCTTGTTCTATAATTGAATCCAATCCAATCGCCTTCAATGCTCAATTCATTTCATGCATTTTGCCCAATTAATCAAGGAGCAGTGCCTTTTGCCCAGCTAATTAAGAAGGAGCAGGGAAGAGTAACCCGAAAGAATAGAAGGGGAAGGAGGCATCGGCAGCGTTGTTCCTCCTCCTCTCCTCTCCTGCATTTCTCAAACTCAAACACCTCTCCTCTCACAATCATGGAAGGCGGGGTCGTCTTTGAATCTGTGCAAAACCCACTGGATCGCCTGAACACTGAAAATATGGACCATGGGTGAGTTTCCTGTCTTCTCATATTCGATATGCATATCATTTGCATTTGTTGTTGCTGTTTTTGAGGGGTTGGTTGTTGTTTCGGCACAGTTGCGCCCATTACAGGAGACGATGTCGGATTCGGGCCCCTTGTTGCAATGAGATCTATGATTGTAGGCACTGTCACAATGAAGCCATGGTATGTATGTATGGACCTGATTAGACTTAGATTTCAAATCTGACTGTTTTCTGTATTTTGTGTTTGTCAATCTTCTGTGCCTGTTCGAGTCCTCTTAGTGGAATCTGACGTGGGTATAGTTCGCAATTGATAGTTGGGAGGAGCAAATGACGGACTGTGGTATGGTGAATTAATTTTCGTTTGATTCCACCATGGTCTCATCTGGGTCGTTTCTAGTCTTAAATTTCCCAATTGCCCTTGATCGGGAGTTTTTGACAAATAAATTGCAGATCTATCTGTTTGCAGCTCATTTACTTTTTGAAGCATAAATTCAAGACCAGACTAGATGCCAGTCTTGTTTAGGGTTAAAATCTGGTTATTAGTTTAGTACCTTGTGCTGGCTGGGTCGGGTTTGAAATTGTATAAATAGGATTCAAGTCTTATGTCAGGGATTGTTGAAGTTGTTTTTATTTCAATCGGTTTTGTGTATCGACGGTGCTGTTGCCCAACATAGTTTATTCCTTCAATTTTCAATGATTGATGTTTTAAGCTTTTGGTTATATTGACTCAATTCCTCTTGAGTTTTTGATGACTATATGGATGATTAATTTTTGAAAGTCACCCATGAGTTTTATGTCTGAAATGGTTGGAGTTGTTATTGTTTTGGGCTATGGTCCATTACATATTTACTGTGTCCTTGCTCAATATTGTTTATGGCTTTTGCCTTTAAAGATCCATGTTTAAAACTCTAAATTCTATTGAACTGGTTGCCTAAAATGGTTTATTCTTTCTGCTTTTTAAGATTGATGTCTCTGGATGTATCGACCTGGTTGCCCTTGTGTTTTTTGATTATTGATACAAAGAGTTAATTTTTTGATTACTACATGTCTTGATTGATTCAACTTGGTTCTTGGATGCGCAGAGCCATTTAAAGGACCCCTTGCTGCGCCATGAGCTCCCAAGATACAAAGTTGAACGGGTATATAAATTATTTATTTATTTTTCTTCTGGCTAACTATCAACCGAATAAGTTTATTGGATTTCGAGTCGCCGAAAGAGTTCTAATAGCAACTTAATGTTTTTCATTTTGTTACTTTCTGGTACTGTCGAAATTATAGGCCGATTGGGATTGGCCTAGTGGCAAACCACAATAAAACTATTCTTCATTGCAGTATGCTTACACTTTTATTTTTGCATTTATAACTGAGATTTTTTTTCATTTTTAGCTGTCTAAAGGTCAGGGCTCAAACCTTCCACGAGTTGTTTATTTCAATTGTCACGTAGTCATATTAGGTGTATATTCATGGCATAATAGGTGTATACTTCCTCAACTATTGGGGAGGCAGATCCCTTGAATACCTTCACCACTTACAATTCGTACATTTTTCTGTGTGGGCAGGTTATTTGTTCTCTCTGTGACACTGAGCAAAATGTGAGTGAATGGCTTCCCATTTATAAGCAGTCAGATATTTGAGTGGACATTATTATTTAGGTTCTCCGATTGTTTTGAATAACCTGTTGACTGTTTCTTCAGGTCAAGCAAGTTTGCGAAAACTGTGGTGTTAAAATGGGGGATTATTTCTGTTCAACGTGCAAGTTCTTTGATGATGATGTAAGTTCTGTATTTGCCCATGCATTTTGATCTCATTTGGTACCAGAGAAAAGAATTGAACAAGATATCAAGTTAGGTTTTGCTAATTCATCTGACAGGGATGGAACCTAGCAGAACTCCAAAGTAATTTCTTTTTGTGTGTCTAACATTAATTTTCTTCATCACAGATCTCAAAGCAACAATATCATTGTGATGATTGTGGCATATGCAGGTTAGGACAGGTGTCTTGTCTCAAGTTTTCTGTGTTTGTATTTAAGACACGTGTACATTATGTATGCCTTTGAGTCTCTATTTTCGTATGCGTAATGCCCTTATTGTTGAGTCTGGAAATATGATGTGGTTGCTTACTATGCTTTTTGCTATATTGTTTGTCCAGGATAGGAGGCCGGGATAATTTTTTCCATTGCCAGAAATGTGGTATGTTTCCTAAATATTCATTTCTTTGGATTGATTCTTTTTTAGTCCACATTTATCTCGCAAGGGTTAGGATTCTGAAGCCCTCTTAGACATCCCTTACTTCTGTAAATATCAATTTTCAAGTAACTATGTATTGGTCTCAGATTTTTGTGGGGGCTTCCTGTTCTCGACAATCATCTTAATTTTTGACATGGGTGTAGTTTTTTTTAGGAGTTTCAAGAAAATTGAGATTAGAGTAAATAGAACATTTCACAATAAAAGGGTTTTTGTTGCTACTGACTTGTTTCCATTGTTTCTGGGGTATCACGTAATCTAAAATTTCTTCTTGTCTGATAATTTATTTTGGTATATAATGTGTATCTTCTGCCTGGCCCTTAATAGAATTTAGTGCAAAAAGGACACACCTAAACATGAGTTGCAGCATTGGAACTTGACAGGTTGGAGTACGCTGCTCTTTGTTGACGTTTTATGGATTCTTTAATTTAATTCCAACCCACCTACTTTATGGGGACCTGTAATCCTTGTCGGTAGATCCAACATTTGACAACAGTCCATTTTAACCTTCATATTTATGGAAGATTTTCTGGATGTAAACTGTGTTTGTGATTTTAAAACATTCCTATTATTTCTACTCCATTTCAGTTCTTGACTCACATAATATATGTTCATTACTATTTCATTGCACAGAGAGGTGCTCTCCAGCCTAGAATGGCAGCAATGTTGTATTGTCAACATAAACATTTTGACTTGGTTAAAAATAAAATAAAAATTAAGAGGTGGAAATCTCTTGATAATTAAAATTATAAAAATAAAAAAATTAAATTATTAATTATAATTTTAACTATAAAATTATAAAGTTAAATTAAACTATAAAATTATTGTAGTTTACAAGCCCATGGTATTGCATAGACCATGGTATTTGTTATGATAAAGCCTTTTTAAAGGGTTGAGAAAATCCATTATGGAATGCAAGACTACCAGTTTAGATCCATCTTAACTCCAGACTTGATCCCTCTCAGTGCTTAGTAGATCTAGATTTAAGATGGATCTAGGCTGATTTTAAGATCTAGATTTAAGATGGATCTAGGCTGATTCTAGGTAAAATCAGATAAAAATGTATAAGTTTGAAAAACATAAAAAATTATACTATAAAAAAATAAAAAAATTAAAACATTCTATATTGACTAAAATATTATATTGATTATTGTGACTAAAATATATCAATGACCTCCATTGAGTGGAGACTCGGTTTATTGGATTCAAAAAGTACCGATGTTCCACAGTGGGATGGGAGTACCGTGGTTGGTTCAGGGACATCCTAGGTTCTCTTTGAGATATAGTGGTTGGCTCAAAGACATCCCATGTTCTCTCTGGTATCTAGTGGTTGGCTACTCAGTGACATCCCAGGTTCTCTATGAGATATAATGGTTGGCTTAGGGATGTCCTTGAGTCATTCCCTATACAAAGTGTGTTGGAAATAATACTGAGAGGGGGGGGTGAATCAGTATTAATAAATCTTCTTTATTTGTCCTTTGAATTATTTTTGCATGTCAGTACCATAAAATAATGAGCATGAACAAAAGAAAACAGATAGTCACACCAAAGAACACAAGATGTAAGGTGGAAACCCAATGTGGGTGAAAACCACCTGCTGCAATATGTCTCTATCTTCTTTCAAATTAGAAACTCCTTTTACAATTGTTTTGTACTGGTGCAGTCCTTTACCAGTACGCAGGCTGCAACCTGTAGAGAGCTACAACTCTCTCTCTCGTTTTCCAGTCTCTCCTGGAAGGGAGCTACAACCCCCTACTTCTTTTCTTACAAGGACCACTTTTCATAAATTTTCAAACTGGATCCATAAGCATCAAATGATCATCAAGTATAAGAGAATCACCCAGTCAACTGTAGTAACCAGATCAACAATAATAGGACCAAACCCAGAACACAACAATGATAAACAAAGATTTTAAGAGAAGTAAGCACTCTGCTCAACTGTTCGCCTGCTTACGTAAGCACCTTGCTCAACTGCTTGCCTGCTTACAGTACTCACCCTGCTCAACTGCTTGCCTGCTTACAGTACGCACCCTGCTCAACTGCTCGCCTGCTTACGTACGCACCCTGCTCAACTGCTAGCCTGCGTACCTCGCTCTGAGTCCATTGAACTGCCTGCGGACCTCCGCACTTGCAACCCTTCTGTGCCTGCGTACCGGCGCACCTGAACCGCTTCGTTCTTGCGTATGTACGCACTTTTCTTTCACTGTACCTGCGTACCTTCGGGCATAGATGATTTCAAGACTTCAGAAATAACCCAGACAGTCAGATCTATAGATCTGAACATGCGCCGAAGAGATCTCAATCCATCAGTAGATTCGCCTTATTTAGATCTAGACATACTCCCAAGAGAGATCATAATATGTCAGATCTAGCCCTCATAAGATATTCAACCCAAAACATACTCAAGCCAAATGATCTCCTTTGCTTTATATAGGAAAGCTCTTCCTTAAATCATGGATCAATACCACGAGCTGACACCATAATAACGCAATACCGTCGGCTAAATACCAAGAGTAAAACATAAGAAAACCCCACATGTGAATTTCTTTGCCTTGAAATGTGTGCACTGGGGGTACGCACCTCCTGAACGGGATAACTGCGGGTATGTACGCACTTTATGTAACACTGACCTGCGTGTACGCACCTTATGCAAGGTGTACCTGCGTACCCCTTATTTTCTTCAATATTTGATAGCTGATCATCAATCTCTGCTGCTGACTTGAAGTACTGTGATCTATCACCTGAATGAGTTGCCATCAAGGACAACACTTTAGCCATAATGCCAACAAAGTGAACATCCTTTGCCCTAGGGGACATTGGGACATCCTTTAACTTCAGTTGTGGATAACTAGGTGTCATAGGGAGTAGGATCAATTTTAAAAGAGTAAATAAATGGTGGTTTTTATTTTGCTTTATTCTCTTTATGGGAGAGTTGTTTTCCTTCCCTTGAATCGATTGCTCGATATGCAAATCGGCCTCTCTAACGTCAAGCTGTTTCTATTGGGTAATTAGGCACAAACTATGTTCCACCAAGACTTTGGAATGAGGGGATGTGGGGGCAGTAGATGCACAAGGGAAACGTGTGGGAGTACTTTCAAATTTTAGGGAAATTAGGGGATGGGGAGACGTAGGGGAGTGTGTATATATATATATTCAAATTCTTATTCAATAATAAAAGCATAAATATATTGATCCATGCATAATTCAATAATTGAATTAAATAATGAAATACACTTATCGATATCTATCATTCATACTGACACATACATCATTCATACTGCTCATTCATCCATACACCACAAGATTTAATAATGAAATACATTGATCTGAGGGGACACGTTCCCGTGGAACACTAGGCACAAATTGTATTTTTCCTATACAAAATTACAACCATGTAATGTAACTACGAATTCAGTCTCCTGTAACACATGTCAGTTCGCTGAAATGTGAAATAAGACCCTTTAAATACAGAACCAAGTCTCTGCCACACAAAATCAAATTCCTGCAATTGAAAATCAGACTTCTCTGTAGTTTGAATTTTGACATCAGACTTCTCTGTAGTTTGAATTTTGAAATCAGATCCCTGTATCTTCAAAGTAGTGCAAAAACAGATTCAGAATCTCAAATTACACCTCTTTATTCCAAAATCAGCCTCCGCAATGGAAAATTAGATCTCTGTAGTGTTGTATTTGTTTGTTAGGAATCATGATTCAGTAATAATAAGATTACTATTTCTTTATATTATGAGGAGGAGTCCCCTATGTCCCGTAACCGGCTATTCATTGCAATTTGGGTAATAGTCAGCCCTGAAGCATGTTCCCCATCTGCCCATCCCCAAACCCTTGGAAAAACATATGAAATGACTAAGGTGAATAGTATTGAGTGCAGTGTATTAGATGATATGTTTTATTAATATTTTGTGGTTTTCATTATTTTGTTTTTAAGGAGCAGTGTTGCAAACATCCTGATTTTATCGCAAAAAATCACAAAATCGCGATATTTTTGTTCTAGCCGATATTTGCCATTTTTCCTCATGTTTGATGGTATCTTAATTTTGCCGATGTTTGTCAATTTTAATTTTTTACTGATATTTTCTCATTTTTTAAGATATTTTGGTTTTCCAAACTCTTGCCAATTTTATCCCGATGCTAATGTTTCCAACATTACTGAGGAGTAAGGTTTTTTTAGGATTTTTGATTTTACAAACCCTTGCCGATTTTATCCCGATGCTGATGTTTGCAACCTTGCTAAGGAGTAAGGCGCTTATGTCCCGTACCCTTCTATCCCCTGAAATTTGGGAAGTCCTGCCAGTCACCTGAAAACTTGTTCCCAGTCGGAAGGGACTAATCTGAACAACAGTAATGTGTGCAGTGTATAAAATAATATGTCATGCAACTCTTTTTTACCGAGCATTCACTCAAAACAAAAGCATAGAAGAGTGTAATAAAATCCTTGAACAACTGGCTTGCGTTTTCTTTGTCTGCATAGCAACAACTATCTTCAATGACAACCAGCTTCTATTTGCAGGCTTCAGAGAGCCTTAGAAAGTAAGTTACAAAACCTTAGCAAAACATGGGAAGGGACTAATCTGAACAACAGTAGTGTGTGCCGTGCATCAAATAATATGTCATGGTGTGTGCAGTGTATAAAATAATATGCCATGCAACTTTGTTTTACTGAGCATTCACTCATAACAAAAGCATAGAAGAGTGTAATAAAATCCTTGAACAACTAGCTTGCGTTTTCTTTGTCTGCATAGCAACAACTATCTTCAATGACAACCAGCTTCTATTTGCAAGCTTTCAGAGGGCCTTAGAAAGTAAGTTACACTCTTCATAATAGAAAATCAAAAAGGATGAGTTTTGCCTAAAATAAGTGAATATATAGGTAAATGATACAACTTTAGTCTTAAGTTTGTGGTCCTACAGAACTAGATGGGATCTTGGATAAGCTCATCAATCTATGTATATTTACGTTGCATCCGTGATGTTTGGTTTTAACAGTTTATGCATAGCTATTCATTGGCCTAGAAGAATAGCTCTCAAGGCAAATTTAATACTTCAATACTGGTTGAATGGCCAAGCGCTACACTACCTTTTCGGAAAAATTAACTATTGTTGAAGGAAGCTATTTTTCAAATGTAAACATTACATACCTATGATCCCATTGTAGTTGCAGTGCCCATAATTAAAATTGATGATGGGGTAAAACCAAAATAGCAAGTGAGCTGTAGACTATGGACAGAAAGTTTAATAGTTTGCTGTGGGAGTATGTACACCCTATTCAATCTATCAAAAACTCTTTACACATAATATTGATGTATTGGGATTCTAATTCTTGTCTTTTATTACCTAACTGGCCCCAGAAAAAGTAGTTTTTCGAAAAATTATTAAATGTGGACCTGTAGACTATGGACAGAAAGTTTAATAGTTTGCTGTGGGAGTATGTACACTCTATTCAATCTATCAAAAACTCTTTACACATAATATTGATGTATTGGGATTCTAATTTCTTGTCTTTGTAGACTATGGACAGAAAGTTTAAAAGTTTGCTGTGGGAGTATGTACACTATTCAATCTATCAAAAACTCTTTACACATAATATTGATGTATTGGGATTCTAATTTCTTGTCTTTTATTACCTAACTGGCCCCAGAAAAAGTAGTTTTTCGAAAAATTATTAAATGTGGACCTGTTATTCAATAATTTTAGAAAAATGTAACCCATAATTTATGGTTGAAATGGGCAACGACAAACATATAGCTATCATATTCGAACCTTGACTATTAGTTTCATTTGGATTACAAACTGAATGCTGTATATGCTTCTGGATGGCACTCGTGAATAAAACCCTTCTAAGTTATATGTGAGCATTGAATTAGTACAGAGGTTCACAAATACATTGGACATTGTGATGGTTCTAATTGTGATTTCTTGAAATACCTACACATTTTGAGGGCTTTTGCAGGTTGTTGCTATACGGTTAGTTTGCAGAAGGGCCACCCCTGCGTAGAGAACTCAATGCGCCACAACTGTCCAGTTTGTTTTGAGGTTTGTCATTATACCTATGATTCTTAGGTGTTATCATTCCACAGATACATATTGGAATTTATCATTTGAATTTAGAGTTGCATTTAAATTTTATAAGATATGCTAGTCTCTTCTTATTTTCCTGTTTTTACTGACTATAATCTTTAGTCCCATTAACCTTTCTTTGGTCATGAGTGGAAATTAATATAATTACATTTCATTTGTTTGCTAAAACGTTTTGCTGGGTGTCGTAACTCCCATGTATTTTTGTTTTTATATATCGTAGTATAATTTTGATTACGGTGAACTCCCATTGACCTTTCTATGTTCATGAGTGGGTATTAATATAATTTTATTTCATTCATTTGCTAAATTTTTTATGGGTATTGTTTTTTGTTTGCAGTATCTTTTTGATTCTTTAAAGGCAATAACTGTTCTGCGTTGTGGTCATACAATGCACGGGGAATGTTTAACAGAAATGAAAAATCACTCTCAGTAAGTGCATGTTACATTTTATATATATATATATATATATATTCTTTTTTCCATTTTATTTTATATTAATACTGCCAACATTACCATATGGTACTTGGAAAAATATTTCTGATTCTTCTGAGATTTGATGACCTGCAGATATTCATGTCCAATGTGCTCCAAGTCAGTCTGTGATATGTCCATAATCTGGGAACAACTAGATCAAGAGGTATGATATAATTTACTTTGCTTTATGTTGCCTTCGAAGTCTGATATCTTTCAACTACTTTTTAACAAATTCCTTATCTCTCAGATTGCAGCAACACCTATGCCTTATGACTATCAAAATAAGATGGTATGATTGGTTCTTCATTGATTGCATTTATAAATATTTGAAAGCAATAGGTATTGTGTACATACTATATAGTCTCCTTGCACAGATATGTTTTTTTGCTTCAGCTCACTCATACACATTAAACTATTAATGTGCTTTTGTCCTGAATGCAGGTCTGGATCCTATGCAATGATTGTGACATGTTCTCTGAGGTCCAGTTCCATATTGTTGCACAGAAGTGTTTAAACTGCAAATCTTACAATACTCGCCAAACAAGGGGACCAGGCCAATAGTGGTACAGTCGTAGGAATCATGGAGTATTTGTATTTATAATGTCAAGTTCGTATCCTCAGTCACGGCTCTGTCATATGCTCAGTAATCTAGCAGTGATTAGAACAGGATTCAATTGTAGATTCCCTCCATTGATGGGTTATTCATTGGTTAGTGTATTGCTAGGTCTTGGTTCTGTTTTTCAATCTATGCACATTAGAGCTCAGGGTGCTTTTTCTGCAGACCTGTAAGGTGTAATTTACCTTAAGATGTGGTCAATTCTTAATATTCTTTTTGAGCTGCAGAACAGTCCATTTATGTGATTGTACTTTCAAGACCAAAGTAAACTGTTCTATTTAGATGCCCATTACAAGAACCCTGTTGATTTCTTTCAGATTTCTGTCCTCATTTTCTCTTCTTGTAGCATGAACTGCAGGTTAATTGAAAATGTAAATGTCTTGGTCCTGTAGTATGAATTGGGGGTTAATGCAAAATGTAATATGGACTCTTTTGATTCAAGGGAAATTTGATGTTTTGCAAGTCCTCAGAAAAATTGCATCTGCACTTGCCAGCTTAGAATTCACCCGATGTTTCATATATGTTTTGCTTATTTTCTTGATCTCAGTATGTCTTATTTTGTTTGCAACACAATACAGTGTGATAATTGTCTGCAAAAGGTCATACAGGTTTTTCTTACACACGGCTAAAATGAGAATTTTCTTTTGGAATCAAGCCATAAATAATTTTTTACCCAAAACAACAGCGCAAGTACATTGGAGGCATAGAAGGTGTGCTTAAAAGTGAAATTATTACTGGGTTTTTGTATGCTATAGGCTTGAACTGCAGTTTTTGTATGCTATAGGCTTGAACTGCAGGTTAATGCAAAATGTAATGGTATCCCTGTTGACTCTAAAAATTGATGTTATCCAAGTCAATGGAAAAATTGTGTCTGTCTGCACCTGCAAGCATAGAACTTCACCTGATGTTTCATTTATGTTTTTGCTTATTTTCTTGATATTAGTATGTCTTAATTTGTTCGCAATAAGTGAACCATAATTTTTTGCAAAGACCATGCAAGTTTTTCTTACACTAGTTTAATATGATATTTTTGTTTTGAAGCAAGCCATTCTTTAGAGTAATGGTATACTTAAATTGGAAGTATTACTGGCCTTTTGTTTTATGTTTGAATTCAACATGAAGGAAACTTCTAGTGAAGGTAAGTGATTCCCATACCTGAGCCATCACGAGTAAGAGCTGCTTTTTTTCAGTAAGAAAAAAAGCAGTATTTGTATTAATGTAAGAATATTTACATACTGAAAAAGTGAAATGCTTTGACAGCAAAAAGATTTAAAAAGGCTGTGTAGAAACACAGCACACTGAGATGATAATACATTGCACTGAGATGATAATACATTGCAAGGCAAGTCGTAATATGTATAATAAAGATATATATGGGCATGAGAACTTCTCCAAGATACCAAGATACCAAGAAAACTTCCAGGCCCATATAGATAGAAACAAAACTGACCAGCTGAACATTCAGAATCTACATATCTTCGGGGACTCAAAAATTATTATTGAGCATGTCAAAAGGAAATTAGTCATAAAGATCCCTATGTTATTAGGGTGGATGAACAGGATAGATGCATTGTGTAACAGGAAAAAGGATTACAGCATCAACCATGTGGACAGAATCCAGAACCAGAAAGCTGATACTTTATCAAAGATGGGACTAACGAGCCAGCTTGGTATATGGAAAATGGAGATACAAATGGGACCAGTCTCATATCAGATAGAAAACTTCTCCTTGCCGGGTACTTGATTCATACTGTTTTTTGGTATCTTTCAGGTATTTTTCTTTTTGCTAAATGCTTTCTACCTATTCACGAAAGGTATGATCTCGTGACTATCTTTTTGTTTTATCTCAACTGGGAGTAAGAGCTTTACGAACATGATGATACATGTCAAAAATTTGGATTAGCTCTGGATCGGACTGTTAGCTAATGGGTCGATTGATATGTATTTTCGACGAAGCAAAAGGTGGATGCACCTAGGGAATGGTAAGCTAATGTCTCAAATTTAATAAAAGAAAAAAATTCATCATAGTTTTGGCATTATAAAGTTCCCTTCGGTATGTTCACAAAAATTTCTATTTTCACATTTAGAAAAAATATGGTCGAGTGTAACCTGGCCCTCCACAGTTTTCCAGATGTGGCATGGGTTTGTATTTTTGCATGGTTATTAACATGTGATGTCTACTTGTCGACTTCTGGAAGTTGGTCCAGGTGCTTCCACTACATTCATTTCCTTTAAAATTGTCGTTCCTTCTTTATTTTTGCTGCGTTTTTATGAGGTTTTCTGTTGGGAAATTTTGATTTGCCTTTTAGCCTTATAGTGTGATTGAGTCTCTTTCCTTGTTGTATGTCTCAAGTCTCCATGCTGGCTGAATTTCTTCTCCTTTTGATCTTTTGAAAATTGGGAATGAAGGAGCTGGTCTTTCGAGCCTTTGTTTGAGTCAAACCTTCAAGGCAATTTGCCATAAACTGTCCTAAATTATGACACACCCTATTAAAAAAAATGTTGTCTTTTTCATCTACCAATTAGGTTCAGTTTGAACGATAAAGATCCAAATAAACCTTCAAGGCAATTTGCCATAAACTGTCCTAAATTATGACACACCCTATTAAAAAAATGGTGTCTTTTTCATCTACCAATTAGGTTCAGTTTGAACGATAAAGATCCAAGATAATTGTTTGGGGTGTCTTTGTTGAGATAAAGTTAAAGGAGACAATCTTGCACAAGTGCACATGAATTCTTCTCCATTTATGATGTATGCCTCAATAGGATTTTCAGGGCATTTCCATTTTTCCCAATATTTCTTCAAGAAAGTGAAGAGGAACCTTAATAATGTTGAGGAGCTTTTGACTAATGCTTCTTAATATAGTTGCAGAATTCTTTTTCTTTGGTCTTTGTCCCATATGTTTTCTCAAAGCTTATAAAAATTATTAAAACAAAAATTGGGGCACTGCATATTGATATTTTAAGTTCAATTAATTTTTAGGCAAAGCATTTTGTTTAAGATATGATTTTGTTTTTTTTATACAATCTTTTTGAAAAAATATATTGCAAATGTTATTATTGACCCGATAAACAAATTTACATCAATGGTTTAAAAAAAATGAATACAATTGCTATGTAGCCCTCTTAAAATGAAATTGAATATGCATAATTAAACCAAGTAATTATGAAACTATTTTATTTGGAGATACTATGACCAAACTCTTTCCCATAAATGTTATATGATTTCATTTCCAAAGGAGTAAAGAGAAAGTTGTGATAAAAGGAATGACCACATTTTTTTGTTGTTGTCTATTATTGAGGAAAAAACGCAAATGGAATGTATGATGTTGCTTATGAACTCTACTTTTTAATCTCTTTTGTGAGAATTTGAGATTATTGGATGATCCTCAACAAGGTGGTAATGCAAATTATGTATATAAGATAAAGACTCTTAGAGAGATAATGTGCATCTTTGATTTCAAGTTATTGTGGTTAAGATTCATTTCATTTACACCCTAGTGATGCCTTTCCTTCATTGCGATGAAGTTTGGAGCCCACTAACGAAAAACATGTTAGAATTACATTGAGGGCATATGCCACCCCTTAGTGGAAATTGGGTGAAGCCTACACATGTATAGAGAAGTCACCTAGATTCATAGGGATAATACTCACAAGGCCCCCTTGGGAAGATTGGTGAAGCCTACATATCTTTAGACAAGTCAACTAGATTCCAAGACATACCTTGATATAACAATGTAGCAAGCACACAGAAAGGCTTACATGGGAATTGAGTGTTTGACTAGCAATTTGATATAACAATGTGGCAGGCTCACATTGAAGCTTATATGGGAATTGTGTTTTTGACTAGCAATTGAGAAGAAATGTGTCCCAAATCAATTAGCCTTTTCTTGGGCCTATCAATTGAATTTTTATATGTCAAGGAGCCTTCCCCACTTAAAATTCTCCAAGAATATTTCCTAGCTGATGAATGGGCATTAATTGAGATATTATAGCAAATAATTGCAAAGACTAGTTAAAAGCTAAGGGATCTTGTTACTTCGAAGCTCCAATCACTATTTTCACACCAAAAAGGTGCCCTCACTTCATCACTACTTTCATGTTAAAAGGATGGCCTTATTTGTACTATAATATACTAGATTGCAAGTAATTAGTAGCCCTATATAGCCTATATTTAGTTTTGTTTCTATTAGTTTTTTTTTTTTTTTTGTAAGCTTGGTAGTACTTCCCTTTTCTATTAATTTTCCATAAACAGGTAGTTAAATATGTTTATCAAAATACCTCTGGTGGCCTCAACCTAACCGCAGGAAACCAGGTCTGTTGGCCACTGATCCGAATCAAAAGCTGTCCAAAATTTAAACAGTTTAATTCTTATCATCCAGGCTACATTTGCTGCTATATCTACTATATAATTCATACTTGAAAAGTAAACGCTGTTCGGCATAATAACAAAATTTAACTATGTGGACTTTTGCTTCAATTATCTGATAATTCTATTGGAGCTGAGTCTTTTGCACTTGACTCGGGTGCTTCACTATGCAACAGTTTCTAGATCTGCTTTTCCATTCTCTTCAAACATAGATTGTTATGATATCGTTGCATTTGAACTGACTAGATTTCCTTATAGAGATCTTTCAAGCTTGGTTATTCTTCTTTGTCCACTTCTGACTTTTCTATGTTCTTGTAAGTTATCATTGCTTTAGCCAAGAGGTTTTTCATTACTCAATATCGCTGGATGGTCTGCCTAAACAATGTTTGGTGACCTTGAGTATGGCTTGGATCTTGAATTATTGGCTCCCAATCTGCCATTGGTATTTCTTCATTTTCTATATTGGCATTTAACTCCCCTTCCCATTAAGCTATTACTGCTTTTACTTCTGCTGGGGTTCCTACATAGTAGGTGTTGGAAATAACACTGAGAGGGGGGTGATTCAGTATTCGTCAAATCAATAGATTTTTCTTTTCATACTCTGATTTATATACGCTACTTCAATGAAGGTAACTCGCGTGTACATGCAAATACAGAAGGCTACAACCTTCTCTCATTCTTTAGCTACTACTGGAAGGGAGCTACAACCCCCTAGCTCTTGTACTAGCCGATCCATTTACTAGTACGTAGGCACTGACCTACAGAAGGCTCCAACCTTCACTCGTTTTCCAGCTACTACTGGAAGGGAGCTCCAACCTACTAGCTCTTGTACTAGCTGATCCATTTACTAGTATGTAGGCGCCAGCCTATAGAAGGCTCCAACCTTCACTCGTTTCCCAGCTGCTACTAGAAGGGAGCTCCAACCCCTAGCTCTTATATTGGCCGATATGTTTACCAGTGCGTAGGCGTCGGCCTACAGAAGGCTATGACCTTCTCTCGTCCTCTAGGGACTACGTTTCATGAATTTTCAGATTGGATACTCCTGGAACACAACACCACAATTTGAAGGCCATGTTTCATCCAATTTTCATACTGGACCCATCAACAACTTTTAAACTTAAACTGTATCAACCAACATTCAGTTAATCTGAACAATCAGATCATTGACACTAGAACACTGTGCTGAACCCAGAAACCTTCACCAAAGCGAACCAACGTACAGATCTGCAAATGCTAACTTAAAAACTTCTAAGATATTCCAGACTTTAGTCATACCCAGATCATAATATTTACAAAATAAAACATGCCTCAGTATTCAGACCTATACTATCCATGATCAAACCACATAATGATAATTCATTTTAGGTCTTATGATCTCAATCCATCATCCATCATCAATCACATAGGTGCATCCTTAGTTCAGATCAAGCAAAGCATCAGAAACCCATACCCTGCATATTTGATCTAACACTTCATAAGATATTCATTACTTGTACGTTTAGCCCTTAATCTTCTCCTCTTTATATACTTAGATCCTTTGTCAATACCTTTGACCAAAACCACTTAGGGCTAATACCTTGGACCAAATACCTAGGGTCAATACCACGGACCAAATACCTCGGACCAAAACCTTGGTTTTCCAATCATGTACGTGTTTTTCTTCTTGTGGGAGTGCGTGTATATGTATACGCTCTTTTTGTTTCGTGGACCAGCGTGTATACACTGTTTTAACTAAGAGGACCCGCATATACTTCTTAAACTGCTTTTCATCAACCTTTTCCTTCACCTTCTTTATTCTAATCAAAAGACCTTAGTTCCATCTTCCTGTTCTTCTGTACCAATGCCCTGTTACCTCTGAAGAGACCTGTTACACTTTGTGTCACATCTGATATCTCTCATGTAGATTCATCTAGTTACGTAGATTCATCTAGTTACCATATACACGTGAGTTGTTCTACTACAAGTGGGTTGCCATCAAGTACAACACACGCATCATAATGCCAACAGTAGGCATTGATTAAATTCTGCATACTTTCTTGTCCAGTTTTTCTTCCACTTTTTCTCTGTGGTTTGCTCGCTGATGCCTCTGGGCCTTTCATTTTCTATTAAGTCTTTTTTCCTGCTCTTTTGCTCTCTTTTCGTTCTTGTTGTCTGCCTTCTTTTACCATTTTTTTCTGCTTTCTGTTCATACAGTCCCTGCACTCCTGCAGCCTTGCCTGATTCAAATTTTGGAGCTTCAGGGCCTGGTGAACACTGGAATTAATACTACCTGTAATGTGAACTAGTAATAAAACATTAAAATCAAGAATAATTTTATCCATAGTGTTCTTCCTTTGCTTTTTGGTCTGTGTTTTGGCCTTATCACTTCCAATTTTTTTCTCATTTTCCCCATCATTCCCAGTTTGTAGTCACTCTGTTACTGTCTCGTTCTTTGGCTCTATGCCCCCCCTGATTCCTGTTCCCTAGGGGCTCCCCTGGTAACCCCCTCCGCGCTTATGGTCTAGCGGGCTAGAGGTTTTCTTATCGTCTTCAGGGGAGCTGAGCTTTTTCAGCCATTCTGCCACCGGGACGGACCCCCTCTTCGATTTTCTGTGTTGTGGCTTCCCTAGACTGCGAACCCTACCCACTGACTTCCCAGGTTGTTCTTTCTCCTTCCTTTCACTGTCCTTTTGGTCTGAAGTTGACCTTTTTCTATCCCTCTGTTCTATATTTCTATCCCCGTGTTGCGAGTTTCCCACCCGACTCCATGCTATCCTCTCTTGGATTTTTTTCCAATTCTGGTGCCTAGCTTTCTTCCTTCCTAGGTCCAGGGGGCAATAGCTCCCCCGACAGCTCGCAGAGGCCTCCAGGCCTTTCTTCTGCTCAATTTTGCAGCAGTTCCTACTGGCCGACATTCTTATGTTTTCCCCCAAGCCTCTCACAGTACCCTTTTTTCCCCTCCCACCCATACAGGAGAACCATCCTTTTATATCATGACATTATCCACAGGCAATTACAGAGGGAAAGAAGAAATTTATTGTTACTTACAACATCTACGAGTCTCGACAATCTTGTTCTACCCCAGGACCAACTAGACCCCTTATGGGGTTCATTTTTCCCTCCCACCCTTCCAGGAAAGCTATCAAGTCGAACCCATACTAGGTTAACTAGCAATTATCCTTGAACATGTGATTTTTCATTCCTTCTCTTGACTAAAAGACCAGATACTCTTTTTTTAACACAAAACCAACATTTTCCTAGAGCATTCAATACTTCTCTCCGTATTTTCCAAATTCTTCTTAATTTGTATGGCATTGTTACCCTATCAACACAGGGGGGCACTGTAATTACATACCAGGTGTTGCATACGAATTCTGGTTGTTGGTCGTCATGCCCCTTCTCTCGGCGTTCACCCGCTGCTCCGTCTGCTCGTTCTTCCTCAGCTTGCTGCATGCAATTACCCTTCTGCCTTGCCACCTTTTTTTCTAAATTCTCTCCCACCTACCTGTCCTCATTACCGAGGTACCCTCCACTTGCCGCGCTTCTCTATCTGCCTCCCCTTCCTTCGTGTGTGGTCCTTGGTCGAGGCACCCACTTACCTTCCATTTATTGTCCTCCATCATCGCCTTATCATTTTTGGCTACCCTTGTCATCCTCTATTCTCCTTTTCCCTTCGCCGACTGTCCTGCCCTCCTTCCATCTGCCTTGTCCTCCTTCCTTCTGGCATCCATTGCCCTCCGCACCTCGATCGAGGATTTGTTTCTATTAATTATAAACATAGATGCTACGTCATTTAAATGAAGCATGCCAATACGTTGTATCCCTCTAGCTTATATTTAGTTTTGTTTCTATTAGTTATACATAGAGATGCTTCATCATTTAAATTAAGCATCATACTTGACTTGTGGATGTAGAACTTTGAGTAGCCCCGAGTCAGAAGACCATTTCATCTCTATAAGCTCTATGATTTATGAATTTCATAGTTATTTTTTGTTTGTTTAGAGCCTTTCATTGCTCATTGGAATTTTTGCATACAAATAATTCTTGGCTCAAAGATAATCACCCCTTTTAAATCCTTTAGATAACTTTATTCACAAAAAGAATCACGAGGAAGCCCCCAATATTATATTATTCATCTCCACTTTTAGTTTCTAGATGGCTTCTTTCTCCAGAGAAATCATAATCAAATCTCCAATACTTTACTTTAGTGCAAATTGATGGGCATAAGGATTGCTTATGATTGACATCCCTTTGAACTTGCACTTTTTTTGTTCTTTTAAACTTTATACAATATAATTTTTATTTTGTTTACATTTTTTTCATCATGTATCATCCCTGTATCATGTAAGAGGAGTTTATGAATGATAGGAGAATTTATATATAATAATTTTTTTTATTCTTAATCTATAATTCTTAATTCTCCCACACATTTTTTTTTTCCCTGGTATTATTCTCCCACATTCCCACATACGCTATAGCACTTTGAATTTTATTTCTTTTGTATTTCTCTCACTTAGAATCTGAATGGGTGAACTCAAATAAAAGCAATTAGAAAAGGATGATTGATAATAATAAAAGGCATAGTTTATAGAATTAATTGGTCCTTTTCATTGGAATGGGGACACAATTTTTGGTGACATGTATTCAATGTCTATTCCTCGGAGTACCCCAATTATATAAATTTTAATAATTTAAAATTACAAATTTTGGACAAAATTAATAAAAAAGAAATATTGCCAAAAAATCCAAAAATTCACTGAACCACTACATAATGAAAATTTCACATTACTTTTACTATCTTTCCATGCATGTATCATATTTTACGATTGTATAATTATTAGTGTAAATGCTTTGACAAACCTCTATTTGATTGCTGATTTCTCATTACTTTGCATTGACTATTGGATTACATTTTCACTTGAGTGTTTTTTAGGTATTATAAATCTGAAGAAATTGAAAATGGTTGGTTTTCCTTCCGTTAGTTAAAAATATCAAGGTCTTATTGCTTGAAGGATATTGATAAGGGTGTTGTCTATCGAGGCCATCGAAGTCACAATTTTGCATGGATGCCAATTTTTTTGTTGGAATTTGGTGATTTTTTTTTCCAAAAAATATGATTGTTAGAATGTTTGAATAACTTTTTCGATGGTGGAAATGGATTCAACACCATCAAGAACCCCATATGCACCAAAAATCCTGAAGCTTGATAGCTATAACCCAAATTTCCAAAAAATTTAGTTGGATTTTGTCAAAATCTTGCTAGAATTTCTATTATTTTCTGGCCTTCTGAAGAAACTTAAAGTTGTTGCGGGTTGAACCCATTGCAGAAGTGGATGAGTTAGCCTCTGATCAACAATCTCCCAATTTTACTCTAAGACTAGTATAACAAGTTTCTCCATCCCACTTTTACTTCTTAGCATCGCTCTTGACTTGCAAGAAGGTACTTCATGACGTTTTCAAATACCCATTTCTGTTTTAAGACTAGTTCACAATAAGTGCTTATTTCTTAGCATCGCCCTTGACCTACAAGAAAGTACTTCATGGCATTGTCAAATACCCATTTCTATTTTAAGCACAGTTTACAATGAGTGTTTAAGGAAATTTGAAACTATGGACAATTTGAAAATTAAATTTGCCAATAAAAAGAGAAAATTAGCAACATTCTCCATTATTAACATTTTCACTCAGTCATATTACATAAAACAATAAAATCAAAATAAAAACATAACATAAAATTATTAATTATAATGTTTTGGTAAATAACTCACATCATAAAGATTTTCGGGCGCTTACCAGATTAATATTTCTAGGTGGTATAGAATGTTAAGCTTGGATCTTATTGCTGGGATAATAACTGAATCTACTCAAACTGAAACAAGTTAGTGTCTCCCCCAATAAAAAAAATATAATATATTTGGCATTCACGACTTTCAACAAAAACATGACATAAAAAAATCTCCTGATATGCGAACACTTACTACCTACTCAGGGGTCGAATACTAAATCCTTTTACATGCACAAGTATTCAACCTGGCAAGTAAATGTTGGCTTTATGACTAATGTGTTGTCCTTGATGGCAATCCACTTGATGTGTTGTTTTTTGATGACAACCTACTTAATGAAGATGTCAACAAGATGTTTCTACATGTGACAGAGAGTTTGGTCAAAGACATAGTAGTTCAAAGACAGAGGAATGATAAAGATGAAGTTTGAAGAAGTATACACAAGTTTGGTAAAGCAAAGTCAAGTATACGCAAGTTCTATGAAGCAAAGTCGTGTACATACTCAGGTTTGGTGAAGAAAAGTAGAGAATACACGGGTTCTATAAAGAAAGGCCGTGTACACACGCGGGTATGAAGAAGAAAATGTGCATACATATTCCGCACCATGGTATTCCAAATACCAAGGGTCTTTACCATAGTATTGACCTATGGTATTGAGTCCATCAACGAATATTTGATCCCGTCTAAGAATACCATCGACATTAGTATGATTTTGACCTATGGTATTGGATAAGAGCGAAGCTATATAAGGAGATGGAGATCAAAGTGTTTGGGCGTGCAAGTAATGAATATTTAATGAATAGTTAGATCTGAAGCAAGTGTGCATGTAATGGGTTATTATTGATTCGTTTGATCTAAAAATAAGTATGCACCCAAGAATTTGATGATGGATCAGATCCAATAGATCTGAAATGACAGTATTGATTATGGGTTGATCTGTGATGGTAGTGTCTTGACGTGTAATTTTTCTGTGTATGCCGAGATCTGGGTATGTCTGAAGTTCTGTTATGCAGCGAAGGTTTGTGCCAGTAATTGCAGATATGTACGCGAGTTTGATAACCTGAAAGGCACGTACACATGCAGATTTAATACTGGTAAGTCGCATATCTATTCAGATCTGTACGCAAGTTTGATTCCTGAAAAGCACGTATACACGTAGAAAAGTTTTGAGGAAAGGGTGTATATAAGCTAGGGTTTTGCTGAAAAAGATGTCTGATCAGTTTAATCAGTCTCACTGCATTTCTGCTGTCTGACAATGAAGTCTTACTTAATGATCTGGGCTTAATAGTGATGTTCTGATTGAGGATTGATATGTTGAAGAGTGATGATGCTACTAGTTGTATGTGATTGAATATCAATGATGGTTCTGTGACTATTTTAGAATGATTCAGTGGTTCAATATGTGACTTAGAGTTTATTTCAAAATGACAGTGATTGAGTTTTAGGGTTAAATACTTTAGGATCTGTATGCAGGTATGCTTCAAGGATGTCGCGTAGACACACGAGTTTGCTACAGTAAAGCAACATATATATTTTGATAGTTTATTGATCAGGCTTTTCAGTTGATTCGGTAAGTTGATGCAGTATTTGGGTTCAGTATTAGTACTCTGGTTACAACGATCTAATTGTTTTGGTTGTTTGCGAATAAGTTGATTGATTTGGGTTTTAGTTGATTCAGTGATTGGTTGATTCAGCTGGTTCAGTGATTGGTTGGTTCAATGATTGAGTGATTTGTTGCAGTGATCAATTTTAGTTTTGATGTTTGGTATTGGGCTTAAATGTTGTTAGTGGGTTCAGTCTGAAAATTTGATGAAACACAACCTACAAGTTGTGATGTTTTGTAGCAGGTGGATCCAATATGAAAATTTATGAAACGTGGTCCACGAAGGTGTTGAGGGTTGGAGCTTTCACTGAGGGAGTTGAAGCTCCCTTCTAGTGGTAGCTGGTAAATCTGATTAGGGTGTTGGAGCTCCCTTACGGTGGGTATCAGTAAACGAGATCAGGGGATTAGAGCTCCTTTCTAGTGGGTGCTGGAGAATGAGAGAAGGTTGCAGCCTTTTGCAAGTGGGTGCCTGCATGCTAGTGTGAGTCTACACTAGTACAAGATTGTAAGAAGTTTTTCTTTATAATAAAAAGAAGAGAAAGACGACAACAATAGTGATTTTTCCCACATTGGGTTTCCATCTAAAAATCTTGGTGTTCATGTGTGTTGATGTGTTGCTTATATGTGATGGTTTATTTTATTCTTACTGCACATGGTTACTGCTTAATTAATGTTTAATGAGGTGCTAATACACTGACTCGAGTTAAACAGATGATAAATTAACTAAAACGTAAGTTTAATGGATATACGCCAGTTTTCTACATAACAGTCGCGTACATACGTGGGTTCCCTTTAGTAAAGCCGTGCACATAAATTTGGATATGAAATTGAAAAGTTTAATGATTTTTTGGTTAGGATATTCCGACACATAGGAAATAGTTAACTATAACTTGGTCTAGTGTAGAGTTAGGTAAAGTGTGTTTCTTTACTATGTACTTTTGTAACTTACAATCCGACAGTGATGATATGTTATAGACATGAAGTGATCCGACGGTTCATTTTTTCCTCGGTATTACCAACACTTGGTCCGTGGCTTAACACCTGATTGGTCCATGATCTCTATTTAAAGAGCATGGAGGGTCATTTGTAGGGTGACTGTTCATGAGAGAAGCTTATGTAAATTTTCTTTCTTTTATTAATAAATTGCCTGAAGTGGCCGTGGATTGTTTCCCTCTTTGAGGGTTTTAACCACGTTAAAAATACTGGTGTATTGATTTATGATCTATTTGTGAACGGTGTCTTTTGGTGTTTTATCTGAGGAACTTACCCTGTAAATTCCTACATGGTATTAGCGCTATTTGAGGGCCGCATCCATTGGTGATCCAAATTTGAAACTGGTACAAGTGCATGCGACTGTTGTTTCCTAGATCTACTATTTCTGATTACTTTCGGCTGAGAGGACTATTCTATTGTGTCAGGAGCATCTATTCCAGTGAGGAACCCCTTTTGTTTCACGCGAAATGGTTTCCGGTAGGCCTAGCTACATCATTTTTAAGACCTGGAGATCTACAGTCTTTATTCGCAGTTTTAGTTATTCATCTCTCTTTATTTCGGTTTATTTAGCTCTCTGTTTCTTTTATTATCGGATCTATACCTTTCATTTTTGGGTATGCTCTTTGCCCTGCGATTTTGTGCGATCTGGGCAAATCAGAAACAGAAAGGAAGGATTTTTCTCATGCATATGCTCTTTTCCACCTCGCCTTAGTGTGATCTCAAAAAATCAGAAACATTGAGGAAAATATTTAGTTTCTGGCGAAAGCTAACTTCAAGCCATAAGGTTTGGTTTTTTTGTATATCCGTGTTGAATTGTGTGGTTTTTTAGGCAAAAAGAGTTTTTTCAAGTAAGCATGCACCCAAAAGCTTTAATGACTAAAAAAAAAAAAAAAACCTTCATCTTTTTCAAAAATTACTAACATTTTAAACTAGCTCACTTGGTCCAAAGTTACTTTATGAGAATAGAGGTCTTGAGTTCAAGTCTCTCTTTTTGTTGAGTTACTTTTTCAAAAAACACATGTAACTTATGCTTTAAAGTAACTTTATGTAAAAGTGTTCTCACCCATTATAAAAAGTGTGTCACTTATAATTCTAAAGTCTCTTTATCTTTTATTTAAGTTATAATTTAGTGGTAGCTCATAAAGTACCATTGTAAAAGTGACTTTCACTTATTTATAAAAGTGGGTTACATTTTTTTTATTTTTATTTTTAAAGTGAGCTAATTAGATTAAGTTTGGAAATGGGAGAGGTTTTTTTTTTAAATATAACATTATCATTCACTTTCGTACATTCACGCACTTTGTCGGCATCTTCAACGAATTTTATTCAAAAAGCCATAACTTCTTTATCCAGAAGCCGTTTTCAGAGCCGTTTTTTTTTAATCAACCTAATTTTTCGAGATCTTTCTATTGGAACACTTAGTTTCAGCATCTACAGCTTTAGTTTCTATTAAAATGAAAAGTCCATGCCAAGTTATTATTGACAACACCAACTACTTCCAATGGTGGTCCTACATTGTGGATTTACTTAGAAGTAAAGGCCTTTACAGAATAGCCTTAGGCCAAGAAACTAAACCTAAAGATGAGATAAGACAACCAAATGGGAAAATAGGCAAGATCAAGCACGTGGGTTGATAGGGATGTTATTTCTCTAGACCTTAGATTCCATATTGCAAAACTTGATACCCCTAATGAAGCAATGAAACAACTCACTAAAGTTTTTGGAATTAAAAATGAAATTAGATCCCATCCTTCGAAAATGAGTTGCTTACATTGGACCCTAATAATTTTTCTTCCATTGAAGATTTTTTTCTAAGTTCAAGACCCTTAGACTTCTCTTGGAAGGTGTTAAGGTTAAGAAAGAAGATGGTAGCCTTATCTATTCCATTCTTACTAAGTTGGGATCAACTTACTCTGTGTTTGTTTCCACCTTCCATTCTACTAGAGAAGCATTTATTTCTCAAGGAAAAGACTACAAGTCCCCCTGTTTTGATGCCTTTTGTGATTTTTTAATAAGAGAACAAGAAAAACTCTTACATCTTGGTCTTTTTCATCTTGGAAACTCTTCTAAGAAATCCTTAGCCGCCCAGCAGCAACCAAATTCAAAGAATCCTAAGAAGCAGTATCCTAAAAAGAATGGTCATAAACCAAACAAGGGTCCTAAGCAATTTCAGTCTCAAAATGAAAAATCAATTCAACAAAATGAGAAGGCAAATAAAACAAAGGGAAGAAGACTGATAGACATTGCAACTTTTGTAATCAAGATGGCCACTTAGAATCCAAATGCTTTAATAAGATAAAAGCCTTGGAAGCAACAATGAAGAAGCATAACATCAATTTGGAGCACTCTTCAACTTCAACTTCATCTTCAGGAATTGCACTTTCTGCATGTGGTTGTCAAGCATCTCGGTCTGGTTATGCACTAAATGTATCTTCTTCTTCTCATTCTCATGAGTGGCTCATTGATTTTGGAGCTTCTTATCACATGGCAAAAAAGAAAGCCATGTTTTCTTCTTTAAATTATTGTAACACCAAAAATATATATGTTGGTGATGATAGATCTCTTAGTGTTGTAGGGACTGGAACTATTCATCTAGACAATGGTCAATTTAATGATGTATTATGTGTTCCAACCTTATCATGCAACCTTCTATGTGTATATCAGATAACTCATTCAGGTGAAGGTAAAATCATTGAATTCTCACCTCATGATGTTGTAATTAAGGACCTAAGAGATCCTAGACAAATTTTAGCTACTGACATTGTTGATGATTCTACAAGGTTGTATAAGTTTAACAACTTTGGGTCATCAACTCTTCCCTCAGTATTTGTTGCTCATAATGATGAAGTGAGCAAACTTTGGCATGAACTATTTGGTCACTTAAACTAACGCTCCCTTCAAAATCTATGTAAATAAAATATGGTGACAGGTCTTCCTATGGTATCTTGCAGAGATGGTGTTTGTTTCGGATGTGTACTTGGAAAACATCATCAGGATAGTTTTGAAAAAAGTGCCTCTTGGCACGCCTTAGCCCCTTTACAGCTTGTGCATAGTGATTTATGTGGTCCACTTCCAGTTGTTTCATTCTCTGGCTACAACTATTTATTAACTTTCATTGATGATTTATCCATATGCACTTGGGTATACTTCTTAAAACTCAAGAGTGAAGTATTTAACATGTTCTTGGCCTTTAAGGCTTTTGTTGAGAAACAATCTGGACATCAAATTCTTAAGCTAAGCTCTGATAATGGCGGAGAATATGTTAACAACAAATTCATCAACTTTTGACTGAGCATGGAATTCTAATGCAACATACTGTTCCATATACTCCACAACAAAATGGCGTAGCTGAAAGGAAAAATCACACCTTAAAGGAAATGGCTAATTGTATGCTTCAATCTAAAGGACTTAATCTTAATTTTTGGGCGAAAGCAATTAGCTGTGAAAATTACATAGTAAATCACACTCCTACTAAAGTTTTAAAGAATATCACTCCAGAAGAAACATGGAACTCAATTAAACCAGATGTAAGTCACTTTCGTGTTTTTGGAAGTGAAGCATGGGCCTCTATTCCAGATGAGAAACATAAAGCTTTAGAACCTAAGAGTGAAAAATGTATTTTTGTTGGATATTTTGAAGATGTCAAAGGATATAGACTTATTCCACTTAAGTCCAAAAATGTTATCATTAGAAGAGATGTAAAGTTTGCTGAAAATATATCGGCCTACGAGCCTAGTTCGGCGGATGTGCCACCTCTCTCTATCCCTTCCACTTCTGAAAATATTTCTTCTTCAGATGATGACAGTGAGGATGACGATTCTCCCCCACCTTCTCAGGATCCTCCTTTAGCTCCTCAGCATCCAAAATGGGTCTGTTCTACTCGAGATGCAGCAGGTGCTCTTGCAGGTGATCCTACAGATCAAAAACATACACGTTCTCAGTTCGATAAAGCCTCTTCTTTACTGGCTCAAGCTTTAGCGAATTATGATCCTACCACCTTTGCAAAAGCTTCAGGCCATCCAGATTGGGACGCAGCTATGAATGAAGAATATCATTCATTATTGGCAAATGATACATGGGATCTTGTTCCTCTTCCAAAGGGGCGAAAACTTGTTAGATGCAAATGGGTTTACAGAACCATGTTTGGACTAGATGGAAAAGTTGATAAACATAAAGCTCGTATTGTTGCTAAGGGGTTTTCACAAGTTGAAGGCATTGACTATATTGAAACCTTCTCCCCTGTTTCCAAATTGAACTCTATCCGCCTTGTTCTTTCCCTTGCTACCTCTTTCAAATGGGAAGTCCATTAGATGGATGTTAAATCTGTCTTCTTGCATGGGGACTTGCATGAACAAATCTATATGGAACAACCTTCTGGATTTATGCAAACAGAATCCAGCCTTGTATGTCAGCTTAAGAAATCCATTTATGGTCTCAAGCAAGCCCCTCGGGCTTGGTATGCCAAAATGGATAGCTTTCTTTTAGATTTTGGCTTTTCTAGGTGTCATTTTGACAATATTGTCTACACTAAGAAAGTGGGCAAGTCTCTTATCATTCTTGTTCTTTATGTTGATGATCTTATCCTTACTGGGAGTGATCCCAACATTATAAACCATGTGAAGTCTAGCCTTAAAAAGCAGTTTGAAATGACAGACTTAGGACACTTGCAATATTTTATTGGTCTTCAAGTCTTACAAGCCAAGGAAGGTATTTCCCTTTACCAGTCCAAGTATGCCTGTGATCTTCTATGCCACTTTCACATGGAAGACTGTAAGCCAACCCCTTCTCCCTTTCAGTCTGGAGCCAAACATTCAGTCACTTGTACTTCCCCTGAAGTTGATGCTACCTTATACCATCAGCTTGTAGAAAAAAATTTGTATCTGACCCATACCCGTCCTGACCTTTCCTTTGCTGTTGGCCTTATTGCCCGGTTTATGCAAAACCCACATGAAAGTCATTGGAAAGTAGCTAAAAGAATACTTCGTTATGTTCGAGGTACAGTTCAGTTTGGGATTCATTACAGTGCAGAAGCATCTCCTCTATTGGTTGGTTTCACTGATTCCGATTGGGCTGGTGACCCTAATGATCAGAAGTCTATTGTAGGTTATGTGTTCACTCTTGGTTCCACACCTATTACATGGGCTTGCAAGAAATGAAGTGCCATTTCTCTTTCTTCAGCAGAAGCAGAGTATCGTGGCGTCGTAGAAGCTAGTAAGGAAGCCCTGTGGCTTCGTCAGATCCTGTCAGAGTTTGGCTTTCAATAGCAGCATCCCACTACACTTTGGTGTGACAATCAAAGTGCCATTCAACTATGCAAAGATCCAGTCCAACATCAGCGCAACAAACACATTGAAATACACATGCACTTCATCAAAAAGCTCATTCATGACCATGTTCTTGAAGTGCAATATTGTTCAACCAATGATCAAGTTGCAAACATCTTTACAAAGGCTCTCATAGAGGCGAAGTTTACTAAACTTCGATTTATGGTTGGAGTTCAGGAAGTTGTCACTAAGGGGGGATAGGCTCTAATGCCTCATTCCTTCTCCTATTGTGTCATATTTGTACATCCTTCAATCCTATCCCAAGTTGTTCTTAAGGGGGGATGTTAGGATATTCCGACACATAGGAAATAGTTAAGTATAACTTGGTCTAGTGTAGAGTTAGGTAAAGTGTGTTTCTTTACTATGTACTTTTGTAACTTACAATCCGATGATCATGATATGTTCTAGACATGAAGTGATCTAACGATTCATTCTCTCCTCAGTATTACCGACACTTGATCCGTGGCTTAACACCCGATTGGTCCATGATCTCTATTTAAAGAGAATGGAGGGTCATTTGTAGGGTGACCATTCATGAGAGAAGATTATGTAAATTTTCTTTATTTTATTAATAAATTTCTTGAAGTGGCCGCATTGGCTCAGGCCGTGCAATGTTTCCCTCTTTGAGGGTTTTAACCACGTCAAGAATACTAGTGTATTGATCTGTGATCTATTTGTGAGCGATGTCCTTTGGTGTTCTATCTGAGGAACTTACCCTGTAAATTCCTACATTTTAAATACTGATTCACCCCCTCTCTCCCTCTCAGTATTTTTCCCAACAATTGGAATAAGAGTAGGTTCTTTAGTAGAAGCTTGATCACTTGAAGGAGATCCGTCAAGATGATGGGAAAGAATAAGAGAGCTCGAAGGAGGGTTTTAGAAAACTGTGATCATGACATATCAGATTCAGTGACAGTTACTGATGTTTGCAAATATTCAAGTTTGGGAGCACCTCACTTTCTATTAATCAAGAATGAAGAAGATGGTAACAAAGAATTATCAGGTATGGGCTTTTGTTCTAACTGAAATCCATTTCCTTGTCTATGCAAAATTGATAGTGATGATGACAGTGAAACAACTGAACTTGCACTCATGGGTAAAAGTGAAAGTAATCACTCTAAAGAGAAAACAAATTAAAAAAGAATGCCTCTAGAAGCAGAAGATCAAGGCAAGTTAGAAACAACGGACAATGTAGATGTTCCTATACTAAGCAAAGATAATTATCAACAATGGAAAGAAAAGATGAAATCTAATCTAATGAACCTTGATGTATGGTATCTAGTATACAATGGCTATACCAAGATTCCTCCATCTGACGAGGAAGTGCAAAAGAACAATAAGGCTTTGAGTGACATTTTTTTTAGAATACCTGATTCAACATTAAATAAGGTTATGCATTGTACAACTGTAAAGCAAGTGTGGGATAAGCTACAATCCATGAAGAAATCCCAACAGAGGATTCTTAATCAAGGGAACTACCAGGTAATCCTATCCTTAACAATGTGTCAACCTTTGTTATGTCAAATGGAGTTGTTGATTCAGAAGAAGATATGTTAGAAGAAATTTTTGATCTTAGAACAAAACTTGATCTTGCTTTGAAAAAGATTGATAATCTTAAAGATAAGTTGCAGGCATATGATAACAAGGATCATATTAAATTAGTAAATGCTATTGTGGAATCTAAACAATATTGTGAAGGTCTTGAAGTTGAGATCGTCTCTCTAAGAGAAGATCTTGAAAAATCAGATAAGCGGAATGAAGAACTACTTCAAGCATTTGAAGAAAAAGAAAATGGGCTGAAAGAAGAGATTCTCAAATTAAAGCAGCAAGTGGAGGAAGGAAGAAGGGTTGAATAAGGTATGAGGAAGCATTATCTAGAAAAAAAAAAAAGCAATATCAAAGAATGGAGGTTGAGGTAAACATCCTAAAAAGTAAATTAGAAGAAAAAGATAAACATTTGCAATTTCAAGATAGTACTAAGATTTTGGATAATATTCTTAGTAGTCAAAGGTCTCCCGCCATCAAATCTGGTCTTGGTTTTCATGAAACTGTTGAAGGAGAATCTAGTTCACAAGCTGAGGCAAGGAATTTAAAGAGTAACAATGCAAAACTTGAAATGCTCAACAAAGAGATAATAAGTCAACCTGATCAACAACCAAAGAAAGTGAAAATTCAAAGAAAATCATTTACTCCTAATTATATAAATGTTAATTGATTCTCTCCTCTAATCAACAATGTTGAATGTTCTATATGTCATAATTATGGACACATTGTAGCCAATTGTAGAAGTAGAATATTTCAAGCTAATAACCGCCTCACAGAAAGATCATCAACTTCCAAGTACTTTAAGGGATATTGTTTTTCTTGCAATATATTTGGTCACAAAGCCATTGATTGCAATAGAAGGAATATGAAACAGAAATATTATGATTCCTCTGCTCATATAAGATGTTATGCTTGTAACAAGTTTGGGCATGTAGCAAAAGAATGCAGGAACAAGTCTATGGATCACCACATACAACATGGTAAGCAACCAGATAAGAATATTGATGTTAGAAGACCTAAAAAAGATGGATCCACCAACATTTCTCATAATAAGCAGAAAGAAGAAGAACATATAAGGTGTGGTCTTGCTCTCTTCTCATTTGAAGAAGAAGATGAATGGTACATAGATAGATGATGCTCTCATCACATGACTGGAGATAAGAGTAAGATGTAGTATCTCAAGAAAAACCAATATGGTAATATTATTCTTGGAAATAATGGTCCAACAAAAGTTCTAGGAAATGGTAGAACCAGAATTAACAAAAATAGAGGAGCATCTGATACTTCATTAGTATAAAGGCTAAAGCAGAATATTCTAAGTGTAGGTCAAATGGAAGATAAGTGAAATATAATTGTGTTTACATCAACCAAGTGCAAGGTTATCAATGAAGAAACTGGAAAAGTCATAGCAAGAGGATATAGAAACCCATGCAAATTAAATGTGCTTGAAGAACACAATTCTCACAGATATGAGGAGGATTAAAACTCAGAATAAAAGAATATGATGCCCATTGTAGTCCATTATTCTTAAAAGAATACTTCTCACAGTGACTACATAAGTGATGTGAGGTACATGACCTCATAAGACCATAATATGATTATCAGGTTCTCAAGATCTCTGATGTATAATATCAGGGGGAGCACTACATGTTTTGTTTTCATGGTAATTCCCATGGGTGTTTTGATATACATGTTGCTGATATTACTGACAATGCATCTGATGAAGTAACAATGAACAAGTACATACAAGTACAGGCTTAGGGGGAGATGAAGTTGTGAAACTTCAGTATTTTACTTTTTGTATGCGGATCCTATGAACACAAGTCACGTATATACGCGAGTTCTGATCTGAACTGTCGCGTATGTTTTGGTATGATGAAGAAACAATGAGACAGACTCAAGAAAAGACACTGAGGTGCTTCAGTCAATTATTATTTGGCTTTCATATTTTGATGGTTGATGATTACAAGATGTTGATTCTATTTAAAAGTGGTTTTGGCTTTTATAAGTTGTTGGTGCCTTGATGGATAACTGATTGATGAATATACTTTGATGTCTTTACTGATATATGACATAATATGATTAGATTTGACAGTTAACAGTTGGCATAGGTTTAGGGGGAGCATTTGCTATGCTTCTAATAATGCAATGTTGGCATTATGTTTGCTTTAAAAATTCTTTGGTATATAATGATGCTTATATTAAGGGTGCTGCTGAAGATGCTTGTGTTGCTGAAGTTGTTGAATGATACATTCTGCTATGCTATGGTCATGGGTTGCCTATGATGAAATTATGGATGATACTTATATATTGCTTGAGCCACCTAATTGATATGATGCTATTGATCAGATTTATGATGATGGAAGATTCTTTTGATGCATATGGTACATATGTTATGTTTCTTACATGAATTCAAGGAGATAAACAAAGCTTGAGTATACAACCTCATTATTTAATGATGATAAGTGCCACTCATTACTTTTATGTTGCTGTCATTATGCCTTCAAAGATGCATAAGTTGCATATGGTGCTATTATAGATGATGATTCCAATAGTGCTTGGCTCTCATATGTACATAATATGCTACACATAGTATATTGTTTGAGGATTGTTTCTCTTGATGGAATCAAGGAGATGGGTTAGCTAGATCTTATGGATGATTACTTAAGTTGCATGTTGATGTTGGTATGATAGTTCTTCTTGCATTAAGAAAATGGTGCTGCTGTAGGTTTCATGAAGACATTTGCTAAAGGTTACTACAGGAAACATGACATACTTGGTCACATATTGATGATGATAAAGAATGATGCTACTTTATGATGATATGATTGGTTCTCACATATATTGATTATGGCCTTGATGAACATGGATTGAGGCTCTTCCTACTAAGGGAAAGAACAAGTTGACCTTTATGAGGTCAAGATGATGAGTTGATAGCAAATATCTATGGAAAATCCTATGATGCATACTTGGTCATAGGTTGATGGTATTAAAGTTACATTGTCTTATCTTGCAAATTGATGATGAAAATGTGCAGGTTGCTGCTAACAGATGCTTATGGTGTAGATCCTACATAGTATATGATGGTTGCTGAAGACTATCTTGGTCTTGTTACCTCACTATAGAGGTATTTGGTCTTGGTTATACATGTCATATCTGTCATTTGATGTAAAGGTCATGTAAAGACCTATGATGTAATCATTGTAAAATTCAGTCATGTATGGACTATTGTGGTCAAGTCTTTTTGGGCATGTGATGTAATTTGTAAACCCACTGTGATTGGGTGTTTCAAGAGAGAAGCCTTCATTCAGCATTGGTCAACCCTTTGCCCTTGATGTTAAAGGGGGAGAGTAAATTAGTGTTTGAAGAGCTTGGTGCATAACTTGATGTGTTTTACAAGTATCTACAGGTGGTGGTGACCAAACACCAAAGTGGTTACCATCAAGTCCAAAGGGGGAGATTATTGGCATTATGACTAATGTGTTGTCCTTGATGGAAACCTACTTGATGTGTTGTCTTTTGTTGGAAACTTAGTTGATGAATATGTTAACAGGATATGTCTACATGTGATAGAGAGTTTGGTCAAAGGCATAGCAGTTCAGAGACAAAAGAATGATAAAGATGAAGTTTGAAGAAGTATACGCAGGTTTGGTGAAGCAAAATCGAGTATATGCAAGTTCTATGAAGCAAAGTCATGTACATACTCGGGTTTGGTGAAACAAAGTAGAGTATACATAGGTTCTATGAATAAATGCCACATACACACGAGGGTATGAAGAAGAAAAGGAGCGTATATATTCCTTACCATGGTATTCAAAATATCAAGGTTCTTTACCATATTATTGACTTATGGTATTGAGTCCATCAACAAATATTTGACACTGTCTAAGAATACCATCGACATTAACATGGTTTTGACCTGTGGTATTAGATAAGGGCTAAGCTATATAAGGAGATGAAGATCAAAGTGTTTGGGCATGCAAGTGATGAATATTTCATGAATAGTTAGATCTGAAGCTAGTGTGCATGTAATGGGATATTATTGATTTGTTTGATCTAAAACAATGCACCCAAGAATTTGATGATGGATAAGATCCAATAAATTTGAAATGAAAATATTGATTGTGGGTTGATATGTGATGATAGTGTCTTGACGTGTGATTTTTCTGGGCATGTCTAAAGTTTTGTTATGCAATGAAGGTTTGTGCTAGTAATTGCAGATTTTTACGCGGGTTTGATAACCTGAAATGCGCGTACACACACGAGTTTAATACTGGTAATTTGCGTATCTATTCAGATCTGTACGCAGGTTTGATTCCTGAAAAGTGCGTATACATGTGAAAATGTTTTGAGGAAAGCGTGTATATAAGCTACTATTTTGCTGAAAAAGATGTCTGATTAGTTTAATCAGTCTTGCTGTGTTTCTGCTGTCTAACAATGAAGTCTTATTTGATGATCCAGGATTAATAGTGATGTTTTGATTGAGGATTGATATGTTGAAGAGTGATGATGCTAATAGTTGTATGTGATTGAATATCAATGATGGTTCTGTGATTATTTCAGAATGATTTAGTGGTTATGTATGTGACTCAGAGTTTGTTTCAGAATGACAGTGATTTAGTTTCAGGGTTCAAGACTTTAAGATCTGTACACGGGTATGCCTTCAAGGAAGTTGCGTATACATGTGAGTTTGCTACAGTAAAGTAGCGTATATATTCTGATAGTTTATTGATTAGAGCTTTCAGTTGATTCAGTAAGTTGATGCAGTGATTGGGTTCAATATTAGTACTCTGGTTATAGTGATATAACTTCTTTGGTTGTTTGAGAATAAGTTGATTGATTTGGGTTTCAGTTGATTCAGTGATTGGTTGATTCAGTTGGTTCAGTGATTGGTTGGTTCAATGATTGAGTGATTTGTTGCAGTAATCAGTTTCAGTTTTGATATTTGGTATTGGGCTTAAATGTTGGTAGTGGGTCCAGTCTGAAAATTTGATGAAATGTGGCCTACAAGTTGTGATGTTTTGTAGCAGGTGGATCCAATATGAAAATTTATGAAACGTGGTCCATGAAGGTGTTGAGGGTTGGAGCCTTCAGTGAGGGAGTTGAAGCTTCCTTTCAGTGGTAGCTGGTAAATCTGATTAGAGGGTTGGAGCTCCCTTCTGGTGGGTGTTGGTAAATGAGATCACGGGGTTGGAGCTCCCTTCCAGTGGGTGTTGGAGAATGAGAGAAGGTTGTAGCCTTCTACATGTGGGTGCCTGCATGCTGGTATTCGTCTACGCTAGTACAAGATTGTAAGAAGTTTTTCTTTATAATAAAAAGAAGATAGAGACGACAACAACAATGGTTTTTTCCCACATTGGGTTTCCACCTAAAAATCTTGGTGTTCATCGGTGTTGATGTGTTGCTTATATTTGATAGTTTATTTTGTTCTTACTGCACATGGTTACTGTTTAATTAATGTTTAATGAGGTACTGATTCATTGGTTCAAATTAAATAGATGATGAATTTACTGAAAAGTAAGTTTACTGGATATACGCTAGTTGTCTGCATAAAAATCATGTACATATGCGGGTACCCTTCAGTAAAGTCGTGTACAGAAATATGCATATGAAATTGAAAAGTTTAATGATTTTTAAACACTGATTCACCCCCCCTCTCAATGTTTTTCCAAACAGTAAAATTGTACAAATACTACTATCATACAAAATACAAGGTTTTCCACCCTATTTTGATATGTTTTCCATTTTGAACATTGAAGTGTATCAACAGTTTCAAGCCTCATTTGTATTATGACAATCAATTGACAAGCTTCCATCTTATTCTCAACTTTGAATGTTTTCTTTACATATGGCAAAATGTATTTCCAAATTTCCAACATAAACAACCAGTAAGTAGAAATATTAGATAGGTCTCTCTTGGTATTTTACAACTCCCTATAGCAAATGGTGTTTCAACAACATTAACATGTTTATTTTACGAATAGTGGTATAGCAGATAGTGGTTCAAAAACATTAACATGTTTATTTTATGAACAATGGGGAAGATAGTGTTTTGAGGTTTATTCAAAAAGTTTACCAATATTACAACTGAAAATACATCAAGTGTGTTCTAGCCATGCTATTTTGTCAGCGAGTATCTGCAAGGATAAAGTAAGTGTTAAATCTCTTAATATTCGCTCAAATTTATTTTTTGTGAACAATTTTATTATAGATATTATTTTATTAGTCAAATAAATTTTAAATTGTTGAAAAATAAAATCATTGGTATTTTAACGTTCAGAAATTAATATGCAATGCAAATAAAATCAGAGATCAATGACACATTACAACAAATAAACACCAACAACAATTCTTCTTCATTGATTAACCTCAAGTAAATTAGGGTTTTGACCCATAGAGAAATTGCAAGGAAATATGCATTGACTGGAATTTGTAACTTGGCTCCATTGAAAGAATTCAACCCTAGTAATTTCGGCCCACTGAAAATTAGTCATTAAAGAAAATTTGGCCTAGAGAATTTTAGCCCACCTCTCACTGGAAACTTGCCTTGTGTCTTCCCCTCGAACAAACTTTGCGCTTTAGGAAATTTGGCCTTGGAAAATCACCTGTCCAAAAATTTGTCCTCGCTTTAACAATTCAGTGTCCTAGAAATCTCTAGAATCAACATGCACTCTTACACCTTTGCTGTTACGGTTAAGCTAAGCCTCTTTCTCTAGAGAAAATTGATTTCTCCACTTGTTGTGTCTTCACATTCCCCTTAGGCTTGCTTTATAATCTTCATCAAGCCTAAATCCCTAACCCGATCTCCCTTCTTGTAGATCTAGGAGATTAATGGATGAGATTATTTCCAAGACTCAAATAATTTAATTATTTATTCTTAGAAATTGACTTAATAGTCCACAATAATTAATTGACTTTACTGTTGTTATTTTCATAAATTATACTTAAGAAAGAAGACATAAATCACTTACCCCATCAAGCAAGCACCTAAAGAAAAAATAAATCATATTCTACATACTAAGACACCAAGCCCGTGCAAAAGACCTTCTAAAGCTACCATAAGCTTAAATAGTAAAAACCGACAATAAATATAAATACATATCCATATGAATAATCAATTAATCACCTTGAAAATGATGGAAAAAAGGTAGCTCAAGTAAGACCTTTAAGTGCGATATAATGCTAGCGCAGGACCAACTTACACCATCTATTTGTTATTAATATGATGTAATAATGAGTACTTATCAAAACAAATATATAAAACATTATTGTAATATTAAAAAAAACACTATAATCAATTACAAGAACTCCGATAATATGATGTTTGCTTACAATTGGGAATGATTAATAATTACGAAGTCCAAGATCGATGGGAGAAAATTGTTGTGGAACCATTGAACTTCTATAGAAATTATGTTAAGTTACAACTGAGAATTATCAAGAAAATGAAGATTGTAAATGTGGCCAACACATGGACATGGTCCTGCACCCACATCTTTCCACCACATTGTGCCATCTCTATAGGACAGACACGTCAATTGACAAGTCACATTCAAATTTAAAATTTTCTTAAAAGCCTCATTTATAATAGTTCTAGATCCCCAATACCTTGATGAGGGTGGATGAACGTAGAGAAGGGGAGTTGGTGGGTGCCCATCGCCCCACCAACAACCATGCATTTTAAGCAGGGCGCAGCATGGCACACCATACCCATGCACCATACTTGCATCTTCAGTGCATTACCTAATGCTTAGATTCTTTTGTGATTTCTCGAGCTTACTTCTTTGTGGTCGATGCCTGAGAATTGTATGGGTTTTTCGTTAGCTACAAGGGAGATGTTCATACCACCCTATAAACCCGATCTTAAACTGGGTTGATAACAACTTTCAAATTATGGGGTTGTATCTAGTAGGCAACTTTGGGCCAAATAAGTGTGCTCTGAACCACTTGATAGGCCAATGCTCTAGAAATAGAAACATACCATTTTGGATTGCTCATGCCTCCTACAGTTGTGAGGTGGCAATTAAAAAATTTAGGGTTTTCATCATAAAGGAGATATCATCACATGTCATTGTGCCTAGCTTAAATGAGAGGCCTCTGAAGACAGATCTCTCAAGTGCAGGTTCAGGTTTGGTTGCATCCTTCATATCTCGTTCGAAATTTACGGTAGCTTTGCAACCTTGGTTATATAAGCTTTGCTTCATTGCTTTGGTTATTCGCTAGGTCTCTTCAAGTATTCAACTTCTTTGTCAATTTCTATATGTAGTGTGTTTGTTGGGCACTTAACTTTCTTCCTTGTTCCTTTTGTTTCTACATTAAGCTGCTTTTCCCGTGACATCCATCTTTCAATTTAGGATTTTGTGTGACCGTGGTGTTATCTGGTTGGTAGTGTTTTCCCTCTTTATGCTTCCCCTACAGGTTCTTATGATATTTTATTGGTTCCTTTGCATCGGTCTAAGAGAGGGTTTGAATTCCATGGAGGTTGCAAGAGTGCTCTGGTTGAAGTTCATACTGAGAAGTATGCAAAGTTAGACTTATTGGGACATTGCATTGGGGGTATTCCTAGAACTTGTAACATCTAGTTGTTTGTTCCTTTTATCATGCCTAAATAATGTGTTTGAAGCCAACAGGGTGTTGGGGAGCAAGGTCAAACTAGTAGGCTTCGCTATGAGATTTAGGCCTAGGAGGTTGTTGCAACTTATCAAGCTTCGACACCTCCTAGTACTCAAGCTAATATTTGCAAGCTTAACATTATTGATCGTCGACAATGGAAATATTTTTTCAGATTTCGAGCTCATAGGTGAAGTTTCTCATTAGCTCTTAGACCCTGGGCATACCAGGGAGAGGAGAGATTTGTACATGAATTAAATTAACTTTCACTTAATACCCTTTTGGGGTAGGTTCTTAAGGAAAAACACAATGATAAAATGATATTATCTCATTTCTTAACGACTTGAAAAGGAATCAATGGAGGATGCAGAACAACCTCGATTATTTGGACACTTGTTTGACACACATGGAGAAACATATTCAGTGCGAATTCCAACTCTTGTCACCTCCTGGTAATAGACCGGAAAACCCGACCCCGATAACCTCATCTGACTCCTAGATTTCCTGTTATTTTTTGAATATTCTATTTTTTTGGATTGGTGAAAAAGTTATGTTTTGAAAGGCACACTGCTTTTTGGCTGATGTAAAATTTCTGATATATTATCTACTGGCCAAAAAATATGGTAAGAGTGATGCCAGTAGATATTTGCAAAGCTATAGAAAACAATGTAAGAAAAGGATGTAATATTTTGTTGTGAATGAAATTATATGACTTACAAAAAAAGAGAGTTCTAGATCCCTAACATTATATAATTCCAAACTTCTTCATACATCCAAATATAGTCTTGTGCCTAACCAATAGTAAACAATCCAGATTCAAGATTTCTTAGAGAAAACAGGGAGGGGGGGGGGGTGTGGTGGTGTATTTTCCAAATATTCCATAGTTTGAGATCTAGATTCAGTCAGTAGAAAAATAACCTTTATGGATACAAATTTTAACAAATTCTATCAACATTTGGATCCAAGTTTTATAAAAAGGCCCCCTTTTACGAAGAGACAATTTTTTTGATCTTAGACCCCATGTGATCACCTCCACATCATCCTCATCATCATCTCCATGTCTCTACCATGTATCCTTTGCGTTAGATAACATCACCCTCCATGTTATATTATCCTTTCTACATTGGATCAAAATTCCTTCCACTCGTCTGGATGTCCAAATTTTCAAATTCTTCTGGGTTTATCTAGAAATCCAATCTTCTAGATTCATCTAGATTTGGGAAAATCCCAAAGGGGCCATTTCACAAAATTCCAAATTTTCGATCTTCTATAATTTCCATGTCATCATTGGCAAGGGATGCCCCTTCAACGACCACATCAACATGAACACACCATGGATTACATGTCAGCATGCCACATTGGCATCCCATCCTAGCACACTACAATTGACCAAATTGACATGTTAGCATGCCATGTCATATTCCACATTTCTCACAACATTTTTTACCCTACTAGCATTCAGATCCATATTTTCCAAAAAAGGGTATTTTGAAGAAGTTCTTTACTTTCAAATATGGGTTCTATCAAATGACAAGAAAATTCCTAGTAATCAATTGCAGGAAACTTTAATAGATTCCAGATCTTCCAAACCCATTTAGATTCTAATAGGTGATGGAATAGTTCAAGGTAACTGGTGGGATGGTGAACTAATAGATTCAATCTCTCCACTATCCATATTTTATTGATAGGGAAAGATTTCAACCCTACCCCCTAATTATATGGGTCAGTAGGGGTTGTGTGATTGTGGGCCTATCCAAGAGGGGCTAAAAGGGTTGAACTTTAGTTAAATGTGGATGTTCGCATTTAAATTTGGATAACTACAAATCCAACATTGTTCATTAAGCAACTGATAGAAATGTTTGGTAAATTCACTTTCCATCTGTCACCAAAAACTTCCCCACGCCTAACAAAAACTAGATAGGAAAATATTAGATAGAATCCATACCACTGAAGGTTAGACAAAATTTGGATAATACAAGATTCAAAATCTAGTAGGTTACTATTTTGTTAGTTACCATAGTATTTTCCACATTAGATATAATCAAGATAGTGGAAGATCAAAAATTTGTTAATTCACTCTTTTATCTATTGTCAAGAAACTTTCTTGTTGCCTAATGTAATTGAGATGGGTTTGGAAGATCCATAACATAGTAGTTGTCATTTTCATTTGGAGTTTTATTGTCATATGATATAATTTGGATCAAGAATATGTTAATTTAGAACTGTATGAGATTGCACCTTTTGGAAAAAACAAAATTCGAATGCTAGTGGTTTAGACAATGTGGCGACAGACATGGCACATGAAGTGACAATTGATGTGGTTGTTAATGTGTCACTAGTGAAGTGGAAATATGGACAAAGTTGGATGATGTGGCACAAGTTTTATGAAGGAGATGAGATGTCAACTGAAGTGGCACTTACATAACAAAGATGACATGGAATCCATAAGTGTAGAAATTTGGAATTTTGAAAAAATGATCCTTTTGGGTTTTTTCTGATCTCGATGAATCTAGAAGTTGGATTTTTGGATGAATCCAAAAGAATTGAAAATTATGGATATCTATAGGAGAAAAATAATTTCTAATCCAATGTGGCATATTAGTGACATGGCAAGAATAATGTGGTCTAACACAAAGGCTACATGGTGATGACATTGGGTTCAAAATCCAAAATTTGACTCTTTGTAAAAAGGGGTCTTTTTAAAAAATCTCAGATCTAGATGTTAACAAAATACGATATATGTCATATTCATTGAGGTTCTCCATCTACAAAATGAATTCGGATCCAAAATTTTGGAAGTCTAGAACCTTTGGAAAATATCTCTCTTTTAAGAAATCCTAGATCGAGATGGTTGATTGTTGAATGAGCATGGGACCAAATCCAGATGTATCCAAAATTCTAAAAATTCGGAAGATTAAGGATCTATTTTTTATAAATAATGCTTTTATGAGAGAAACATATTCAAATGTGACTTGGAAGCTAACATTCTTGACCTATGGAGGTGGTAGAGGGTGATTATGACAATGTAAAAGACTTTGGTATCGATAGAAAGGTGAACTAATAGATGTTGAATCTCCATTATCTGGATTCTATCTAAGGACGGGAAGGGGGAAAATGAAAATCAAATAGATTTTGATGCCCACTATCCAGATTCTATCTATCAATGGGAAAGGCTACTAAAAATGATGGTAAAGGATAATTCCTCAGATTTCTATTAGCACCTTAATGAATAAGCTCAATTTTTTACTTATCTAGATCCAAGTTTTCCTTAAAAAGGATTATTTTTAAAAAGAGCCTAATTTTCAAATCTTAGACCCCATATCACCTCCACGTCATCCTCATTTTCAACTCTACATCACCACCACATAGAATTTGTGACAGACCATGTCGCCCTCCATGTCAAATCCACATCATCCTTTCCATGTTGAATCAAGCCTCCTTTTGCTCATTTAGATATTTGAATTTTCAAATTCTTTCTAGTTCATCTAGAAATTCAATCGTTTCAATTCATCCAAATCCCGAAAAAGGAAAAAATGGCCATTTCACAAACCTCTATATTTTTTGTCTTTTGGATTCCATGTGATCCTCCATGAAGGATTCCCTCTCGACTGCGACATCGACATGATCATGCCCTAGATTCCACCTTAACATGCCACGTCGACATGTGACATCATTTGAACAAATTTCCATATTAGCATGCCATGTAGGCTTTCCATGTCATATGCTACACCAACATGGTATGCTTTTCATAGCATTGTTTTCCTCACCTACATCTAGATCCATGTTTCTAAAAAAAGGTATTTTCAAGAATTTTTAGACTTCCAGGATTCTAGATGCAAATTCTTTCAAATGATGATAAATTCATCATAATCAATGGACATGCAACTTTAACAAACTTTGAATCTTTCAAACCCATATATATTCTATTAAGTGATAGAAAGGTTTTAGGTAATTGATGGGATGGTGAACTAATAAATTTCAAATATTTTGCTATTTGGATTTTGTCTAATGATGGAAAATACTTTGGTACTATTAGAAAGGTGAACTAACAGATTCCCGCTCTTTGCTATTCAAATTTTGTCTAATGATGAGAAGGTCTCTAATAATTAATGGAAAAGGAAAATTAATAGATTCCAAATATCCACTATCTAGATTTTATCTATCAGTGGGAAGGACTCCTAAAATTGACGGTAATGGTGAATTCACTAGATTTCTATTAGTGCCTTAACAAATAAGATTGGATGTTCAATTAGTTGGATATCTAGATAATGAGGAAATTCACTATTTACTAGAATTTTGGCTAGGCCCTTGGTTACGACCCCCACCGACCCATATGATTGGGGCTAGGGCTAAACTTAAAATCCTCGAATTTTACAGAATTATAGGCTTCCAACATGGATTTCAGACTTACTTCCTAAAGATTAATTTTGACTTCGATGGGTCCATATTTTCCCAAACTCCTATGAGGAGTCTAAATATGACTTATTTTAATTAGGCATTCAAACCCATGAGATTAAGACATTAGACCTTCCACTCATCTAGATATTCAAATTTTCAATTTATTCTGGGTTCATCTAGAAATCTAATCTTTCATATTCATGTGAACCCAGGAAAAACCCAAAAGGGCCATTAAACAAACTTATGGATTTCCACTCTTATGCATTCCATGTCATCATTTGTGAGGGACAACCCCTCGGCTGCCACATTAGTGTGACCATACCTTGGATGCGATGTCAACATGCCACATTAGCATGTCATGTCATCATCTAACCAATTTTCCATGTCAACATGCTACATAGGCATACCATGTCACATGCCACATCAACATGCCACCTCTGTCATTGTACTATCTACCTCATTGGCTTTCAGATTTGGGTTTTTTAGAAAATGGTATTATAAAAAAGTTTCATACTTCTAGATTTCCGAAACCATATTCTCTCAAACAATGTGGCCACATCATCATGTCACATTAGCATGCCATGTCATATGCCACATCAACATGTCACGTCATTGTTGAAGCTAGTGGTAACTTCTGAAGATCTTCTACATGGGCTTTGTGTCTTAGCATGTTGAAGATGATGTTTTTCCTCTTCTAGGTGCTTGCTTGGTGGAGTAAGTGATTTATGTCTTCTTTCCCAAGTTTAACTTAGGAAAAGTACAATAATTAAAGTGAAATAATTATTTTGGACTATAAAGCCATTTTATAAGGATAAATAATTTAATTATTTAAGTGACTTACAAATAATATCAACCCTTGATCTCCAAGATGATTCCAGAAGGGAGATCACGGTTATGGATTTGGGTTTAATGAAGATTGTAAATGGAGGCTAGTGAAGAGGTGAAGACACAGAACTCGAGTGAGCGACTCATCATGGAGAGAGCGATTTTCACTAGTGCGAGTGGCTTAGTGGACTGGAGCGCAAAGAAGGAGAAGTGCGAATGGATTGAGGGAAAATCTAGGAGGCTGAGTGGAGGAGATTACAGGGTTGAGTTGCAGGAGTGAGATCAATTTTATCTAGAGGAAGTCAAACTGTTGGAGGGATGATTTTTCCCTAGTGCAGAATAGTGGCATGAAATGAGGGCTTAGGTTGATTTCGCTGATTGATTATTCAAGCCGATTTATCTAGGCCAATTTCTTCTAGAGGTTGATTTCCTAGGGGCTGAATTCCTTGGGCCGAATCACTCTGTGGGAGTTGAGTAACATGTTTAGGATGTTATATTTTTCCTTGTATGTTTGTGCTAGGTCAAAAACCACATTTTTCAAATTAATAGATGATGGAGAATTGTTGTGGGTCAATTATTTTTGCAATGTGTGATTGATCTCTCTAATTTAAATTCCACTGCATATATTTATTTTTAGAAGTTAAAAATACTATTGATTTTATTTTTCGGTAATTCAATGTTTATTTGGATAAATAAATAAATTGTTGGGGATAAAATGAATTGTCATGAGAAAATCAATCTAGCTGGTATTCGAAATTTAACACAGTATTAAAGATATCTAAAATACTTTGAGAAATAAGTCTGTGATGAGGAGGGTTCACAGTAGCAAGTTTCCTTTTTGCATCAGTTGAATTATTTCTTAAAATTTTGTAGTTGGGTTTTGTGGTTGTGGTCGCTTTGTGTAGATGGCATCATAGAGTAGTTTGTGATATGAAGACAGGATGGATGGGGCAGCAAATTTCAGTCCCTAGAAGGAGTGAATTACCATTATTATGAAGATGAATGGTTTCTAAGATCTAGTGAACCAAGACATTCAGGTTCCTTCATATCCAAACCTTGCAGCAAAGCATAATATGAAAGATATGAAAGTAAGGTGCATAATTTTGGATGGTGTGAAGGATCTCATAATTCCTCACATATCAGAGAAGGATGCCAGGAGACAGATGTGGGTAGCTCTGACTGGTCTTTATCAGAGTTCAAATGAAAACATAAAAAAGGTGCTATGAGAAAAACCAAACAACATCAAAATGAACATATATGAGACTGTGGCATCTTAGCTCACAAGGATCCAACATGATCATGATGATATTGTAGTTGTTGGAGAAACTTGAGTGGTTAAGAGCCATTAAAGTTGCTATGAAGGGTTGCGTTAAGCATTGGACCACCTTTGTGGATGGGATCCTTGCAAGGCAATAAATTCCTGATTGGATTTGGTTGTGGGATGACTTCATACATAATGAGATCTAGGATAACCCATTGAGCGAGGGACAACAAAAGGGTATTGAGAAGAAAGATAAGCTTGTTGTTGCTGCACAAGCAATTTAAAAAGGGAAAATCAAAGGCCAATCACAACCAAAGTGGAAGAAGATCTTCACAGAACAAAAAGGAAAAGGACATGAGCAAAGCCAAGTGCTTTTCTTGTAACAAGTTTGGTCATTTTTCCAGTGAGTGTCCAACAAGAAGAAGGGAAAGGGAAAGAATGCCACAACAACCATTGCGTAGATGGATATGACTGAGAAGGCTGAGAAAAATTTGGCTGTAGTGTCATACCTTTCTGGAACTATCATGAGAGCTGTATGGTTCGTGGATAGTGGAGCATCTTATCATATGACAAGATCTCGAGATGTCTTCACCAACATGACTAGGGGGCGCAAGGATGTACATGTGGAGACTGGTGATAAGGCCAACTACACAGTATAAGGCACTGGGACTATTGAGTTCTTGATGGAATCAAGTGGCATCATGGAGGTGAACGAGGTGTTATATGTACCAAGTTTGGAGAAAAATATCCTTTCAGTTTTGGCCATAGAAGATAAAGGAATAGAAGTCAACTTTACGGAAGGTGAAGTGGCTGTTGGGCTGAAAGGAACTGATCCCGACAAGAAGCGGGTGATTGGAAGAAGGGAGAGGGATCTCTATTTATTGAGAGGACAACCAATGAAGGCTATCATACATGAGAGTGAAAACTAGAGTGAGATTTGGCTTAGGAGGATGGGGCACCTACAATATAGAGCTCTCCCTATGTTGTAGAGGATGGTACCAGTTTTCTAGAGATTAGGTTGGAGCAAGATGCAATGTGTATAGGGTGTGCACTTGGAAATACATCCAAAGTTGTGTATCCTCACAACAAGAACATGTCTAAGGGAGTGCTAGACTTGGTGTACTCAGTTATTTGTGGTCCTATGTTTGTGACATAAATCACAAGGTATTTATATTTTGCGATGTTCATATATGATTATTCCAGGAAAAAATGAATATACTTTTTGAAGACCAAAGATGAGGCCTTCGATCGGTTTCAGGAGTTCAAGGCTCTTGTGGAGAACTAGACTGGGAAGAGGATTAAGGTGTTGAGATCAAATACTGGGGGTGAATAAACCTTCAATGAATTCCAAGATTTTTGTAGGGAAGCAAGGATTAAGAAGGAGCTCACAGTGCCTTACAACTCTCAACATAATGGGGTTGTTGAGAGGAAGAACATGACCATAATGGAGGCATTAAGGGAAATGATATATGATAAGGAATTGCCTATGTTCTATTGGGTGGAGTCCTGCAATACAACTATATACTTGTAGAATAAGAGTCCTCAAAGGGTATTGGAGGACATGACTCCTAAGGAGTTGTTTACAAGAGTGAAATCAAATGTGATCCATTTGTGCATCTTTGATAGTCCTTTCTATGTCCAAATTCCCACAAAGAAGAGGACTAATATGGATCCCTTGTCAGAAAGGGTTGTATTTGTGGGCTACAATGAGGTCTCAAAGGCTTACCAAGTCTAAATTCTAGGATAGAGGAAGGTGATCTTGAGTCAGGATGTCAGATTTGATGAGGGAAATACCCTTAGAAGATCTCATGAGAAGGATCCAAAAATGGTAGAGGAGTAGGAGTGAGAAGATCCTAAGGATGAACAAGGACCAACAACACCAAAAACACCAACAACAGGCACAAAGTTAACAAATCTAGAGGATGGGATAGATATTGCTTTGTGATCTACTAGGAGGAGGTTGAGATAGGCCAAGCAAACCTTGAGAGATTCTAAGGAGCATGTGGAGTCTACTAGCAACACTTTCAGGCATAGAAAACCACCAATGAGATTTTCCAGTTATTTGACAATGTCGAGTAGCATCAACGAGTCTGAGCGTTCCACTTTTTAGGAGACTATAGATGAGCAGGTTTGGAGGGATGCCATGATAGAGGAGTATAACTCCATAGTGAGCAATGATGTGTGGGATATAGTTCCAAGACTAGAGGGAAAGTATGTGGTCACTTTTGGATGGATCTATAAGATCAAATGTAGCTAATGGAAATATCAAGAAGTATAAAGCGAGGTTCATGGCGAGAGGGTTCTCTTAGAAGGAGGGAGTGGATTACCAGGAGACATTCACACATATATTAGAGCAGTTATGTCCATTCCTTTAGAGATGGGGTGGAGGATGCATCAGATGGGTGTGAAGACTACTATCCTCAATGGAGTGATTAAGGAGGAGGTGTATATTGAGCAACCTCAAGGATTTGAGGTATATGAGAGAGATTCCCATGTATGTAGGTTGAAGTCATTTTATGGGCTAAAGTAGGCTCCACACACATGGTACACTAGTATTGATTGATATTTTCTTGGTTTGGGCTTCACTAAGAGTGAGGTAGATCCCAACTCATACTATGTACTTGTTGAGGGTGAACCGCTCATCTTGTTACTTTATGTGGACGATCTCTTCTTGACAGGATCAGAGAATCTCATAGGGATGTGCAAGGAGGATGATGCTTTAGAGTTCGAAATGAAGGACATCAACTGATGCACTACTTTTTGGGATTGGAGGTGTAGCAATAACAAGGAGATATTTTTCTTGGATAGGGAAAGTATGCAATTTAGATCTTGAGGAGTTTCAAAATGGATGTTTGCAGGCCTATGTCTACATTGATGATCACTAACTTGAAGAAGGTAAGTTCTTTTGAGGGTGATTTATTAGATCCCACACTGTACATGCAACTGATAGGTTCCTATGTGTATGGTCAACAATGAACACTAGGCCAAGTATATGTTTTTCTATGAACACACTCAACCAATTCAAGGTGGAGTTGAGACACGTTCATTGGGTAGTAATGAAGCATGCGCTGAGGTACCTATGAGGTATAATAGATTTTAGTCTGAGATATGTCAGAGATGGAGGAGTGGATTGCACGGGTACACAAATTTTGATTGGGAAAGAAGTGCAGTGGACAAAAAGTCCACATCTGGATGTTTGTTTCAACTTGGGATTAGCCATGATCTCATGGTTCAATAGGAAGGAACAATCAATGGAACTTAGTTCAACAAAGGTAGAGTACATGGTAGTGAGTATGACGAGCTATGAAGCAGTGTGGCTTTGCAAGATGCTTGCAATACTATTTGATCAGTAGACGGGCCAACGATGATTCACTGTGATAATCAGAGTTTCGTTAAGCTCTCTGAGAATCCTATGTTTCATAATCGGTCCAAGCACATCGAGATCAAATAACACTTCATCGAAGACAGGGTCTGGAGAGGTGCTGTGAGATTGTAGTACATTTTTATAGAGGAGCATGTGGCATATGTTTTCACTAAGCCTCTAGTGAAAAGGAATTTTGTGAAAAACCAAGAGAAGTTTGGGGTGGTGGAGAATCCATTCCTTGCTAGGAGGGAGTGCTAAAGCTAGTGGTAGCTTTGGAAGGACTTTTACATGGGCTTTGTGTCTTAGCATGTGGAAGATGATTTTTTATTTCCTCTAGGTGCTTTCTTGGTGGATTAAGTGATTTATGTCTTCTTTCCTAAGTTTAACTTAGGAATTTAAGTACAATAATTAAAGTTAATTAATTATTGTGGACTATTAAGTCATTTTCTAAGAATAAAAAATTTAATTATTTCAGTAACTTAGAAATAATATCAACCGTTGGTCTCCAAGTCGATTCTAGAAGGGAGATCAGGGTTAGCAATTTGGGATTAATGAGATTATAAAGGGATCGTAGTGAAGAGGTGAAGACAAAAGACTCAAGGGAATGAGTCATCACAGAGAGAGCAATTTTCTCTAGTGCAAATGGCTCAGTGGACTGGAGCATAGAGAAGGAGAAGTGTGAGTGGATTGAGGGTGAATCTAAGAGGCTGAGTGGAGGAGATTCAAAGGGCCAAGTCATTGGAGTGAGATTGATTTGATCTAGAGGAAGCTGAATTCCTGGAGGGTCGAGTTTTACCTAGTACGCAGTAGTGGCACGCAAGGAGGGCGCAGGTCGATTTTGCTGGTTGATTATTTGGGCCGATTTCTCCAGGTCGATTTCTTCTGGAGGCTGATTTCCTAGAGGTTGAATTCCTTGGGTTGAATTAGCTTAGTGGGAGCCAAGTTACAAGTTCTAGATATTATATTTTTCCTTATGTCTCTATGGGTTGAAAACCTAGATTTTTCAGGTTAATAGATGACAAAGAATTGTTGTGGGTGAATTATTTTTGCAATGTGTGATTGATCTCTCTGATTTAAACTCTATTGCATATATTTATCTCTAGAAGTAAAAAATACTGGTGATTTTATTTTTTGGTAATTCAATGTTTATTTGGACAAATAGATAATTTGTTGGGGATAAAATAAATTGGTGTGAGAAAATAAATATGGTAGATATTCAAAATTTAATAGTTATACTCTACATCTGTCACCATGATGTCTTCCCTTTTGGCATCTAGATTTAGATTTTCCAAAAAAAGGCTATTTTCAATAAGTTCCAGACTTTCGAATCTAGATTATGTTAAGCAACATGAAAATTCTTGGTAATCAACAAACATGCAACTTTAAAAGATTTCAAATCTTTTAGGGCCATCCAAAATTTTTAGGTGACGAAAAGGTTCCAGGTAACTAACGTGATGGTGAATTGATAGATTATGGTTCTTCCACTATCCCAAATCTATCTATCGATGAGGAAATATTCCAACAACCAACAAGAAGAGTTAGCTAACATATTTTGAATCTTCTATGATCCATATTTTTTCTAATGATGGAAAAGGCTTCTATAGCAATGGAAAGGTAAACCAACATATTTTGGATTTTAGCTATCTTGATTCTATATAATGATGTGAAGGTATCCAATAATTAACGAAAAAGACAAATTAACATATTCTATATCTTCACTTCTAGATTCTATCTATCAGGGAAGGACTCCTGAAACTAATAGTAAGGATGAATTCGTTGGATTTCATTTAACACCTTAATAAGTAAGCCACAACACCTTAACGAATAAGCCTAGATGTCTACTTATTTGGATATACAAATAATGAGGACATCCACTATTTATTGAACTTCCAACTAGGCCCTCTATCACAAACCTCATTGGGCTACCTATATTTCCTAGGCTAGGGCTAAACTAAAAAACCTTGAATTTTATAGAATTATAGGGTTCCAACAGGGATTTTAGGCCTACTCCCTCAAGATTAATTTTGACTTTGATGGATGTATGTTTTCACGAACTTTCTTAAGGAGTCCAAATCTGAATTAGCTTAATTATCCATCCAAACCCATGGGATTAAACCATTAGATCTTGCTCCATTGATTTGGATATTAATATTTTCAATTTCTTCTGGGTTCATCGAGAAATCCAATCTTTTGGATTTAATTGAATTTGAGGAAAACCAAAAAGGGATTTTTCCCAATCTTCTGCTTTTATGGTCTTCTTGATTCCACATCATCATTTGTGAGGGACACCCCCTTAGCTACCACATTAGCATGACCATGCACTAGATTCCATGTCATCATGCCACATTGGCATGCCATATCATCTGGCCAAATTGCCACATCAACATGCCATGTAGGCATGCCACATCATATGCCACATTTGTCGTCATGTTATTTTCCCTGTAGCATCTAGATCCAAATTTCCAAAAAAGGTTATTTTCAAAAATTTCTGGACTTCTAAATCTAGATTTTTTCAAATAACAAGAAAACTCTAAATAATCAACAAACATGAACCTTTAATAGATTTCAGATATTACAAACCCATCTAGATTTTCTTAAGTGACATAAAAGTTACAAATAATTAACGAAATAATGAATGGACAAATATTGAATCTTCCACGGTCTAAATACTGTCTACTGATAAAAAAAAGTTTCTAACAACTATTAAAAAAAATTAAGTAATAAATTCAAAACCTTCCATTATCCAAATTTTATCTAACAAACTTTAAAATCAACACTTACCCAACTTTAGAATCATACTCATATTAGTATGAAGCCAAGAACTATTCACAAAGATACCTTAACATGTATGTCAACCATTCATTTTCAAAAGAATGAAATCCATTCATTAATAAATACCAATAAATTTAAACATAACGATATATGTGAGTGTTTCTTAGATTGTGAAATGTGCCAAAATTGCTAAAAACCTTCAAAGCTAAGTGTTCATGGCAGATAATAATAAAAAGAAACAACACATTAAAACAAGTGTTCTGAAATTTAAATCCAACATTGTCATGTATTCATTTGAAATTATTGTTAAATAGTGTTTGGAGCAAGTAAGTTTATGAGCCA